>JARQOC010000012.1:30305253-31505253 GCA_033576535.1 Allobates femoralis
ATCCATAGACCCCCATGTTAAAAATGCATGCCCCAATGCCAAAAACGCATGTCTAAAGTGCCAAGCGTTTTTTGGATGCGTTTTTGGCTCAGCACCAAAAAATGCTGCATGCTGCATTTTTTGGTGCTTTTTCAAAAACGCATGCGTTTTTTTTAACATGGGGCCCTATGGGAAACGCATGCGTTTTTGTATGGCACTAAATGGTACCATGCGTTTTTAAGCTGCCCCACACCTACCAGCAAAACGCATCCCAAAAACGCAGGCTGGAAAAAAAGCACCTTAAAAAACGCATGCAAGTGTGACCCTAGCTTTAGACGCCCAGCTGAAAATTAGGAATTGTAAGCTGCAGAAAACGACTCTAATGCAAGGGCGGATATATCATTGGTGCAGCCTGTGCAGCCGCACAGGGGTTCAGGAGGCACGGGGGTCCATTTCAACCTCCAAAGCAGTTGGAATTGTGCATTTTGATGAGCTCTTGCGTGTGCAAAGGGCCCATATATTGTTCTTGCACAGGGGCCCTTTTCTGTCTGTGTCCGCCAATGCTCTAATGTCAACTATATACTCTGCAAAAATAGTGTATGTCAAGTCAGACTTGACTTGCCTCAGGTGTTAAAATATCCACAGATAATAATTTCTGGCTGTTTTGCATTCATAATGTAATATTTAGTCATGAGCTTTGTCTGGAAGAGCGGGCGTTGGGCGAGTTGTTAGACATTATTACATGTGAACATCTGATGATTAACGGCTTCCAGCTTTGGATCAAGGTTATATTTATGCAGATGTATTTCTAAAGCGTCACCAACCTACACACCGTACAGAGTCCAATAAAGCAAAAAGTACATTGAGCACATTAAAGTGGATAGACACCAGCAAGGAGACTGTTGCTGGAGTAATTGGGAAAATTACAATGATTTATATTTGCTCGGTGTAATGCCCAACACTTTTAAGAAAATCTGTGAGCTGATACATGCTGTCCCATCCACGAGTGCCATATATCAGGCTGTGACTGCAGGATTTCAGCCATATCTGTCTAATGGTGGGTTTACACACTAGGATACCGTTAGCGATATCCTTGGAACGATCACGTGACTGTCATTGTTCCGACATCGTTAGTGCCCTGTCACACGCAAGGATATCGTTAACGATATCCTATGTGGCAGCGCAATTGTTAAATCGGAGAGGAAGGAGTGAGCGATGTAATAAATCTGCAGGAATAGGAGCTTATTGAACGATATCATTCATCATGGTGTCACACTGAACGATGCGGCTTGCTGAAGCAGCGTTAATTGGACGATGAACGATAGATTTGAGGTCAGGATCTCAAATCTAGGATGAACGATCCAACGATCTATTCATCCTATATCGTTCGTTTATACACGACGCGCCCGAACGATATATTTTCAACGATCACATATCTGTGACGTTTCAAGGACGTTCATGATATCCTAGCGTGTAAACCCACCATAAGGCCGACTTCACACCATGGTTTTGTGCTGTCGGGTTAGATCCCATTTTTTGCAGGATCCACCGGACAGAACCTGACACGCAGGATAAGCAGAAAGTGTGGCCAAATATGCCCTCCGATCCTGTTTTTTGCAGGATTCGTTTTTTTGCTGCTGTCCAAAGTGCTGATCTGTCAGCCTGCGTGTGCAGTGCTACTCTCCATGGTCCTGTACGTTCAGCTGTGTCTCTGAAATGCTGCTGTCCATGGTGCTGAATGAGCACGGCAGCATTTCAGAGTCTGCGTTATGGTGTACTTCGGATCCGGGAAACTATCCGATTTTTTCACGGATCCGGTGCCCATAGACTCTCATGTTATGAGCGCTGGATCGCCCTGGATCCGGGACTATCTGATTTTGTCTGATTTTTGCACCAGAGCCAATGATGCAGGCTCCGAATTTGTGCCTGGTAAAAAAAAACAGACAAAATCGGATCAGGGACAAAAAAACACAAAACCAGATGGCCAAATAAGACCAATCCGGTACCATAGAGATACATGGGGGCAAAACCAGATCAGGTTCTGTCCGGTTGAAACCGGAGAGAACCTGACAGCTGAAAACCATGGTGTGAAGCCAGCCTAACTGAATTGCTAAGGCCGGCTTCACACCACGGTTTTTTGGATCCAGGGCTGTCTGGTGTGAACCGGACAGCCCCGGATCCGATTCCGGCCCATACTAACCCTGAATACGCCGGATGAATGTATTTTGGCATCCGGTTTTTAGATGTCCGGGAGAATCCGGAAGGAATCAGATTTTTTTCCTGGACACAAAATCGGAGCATGCACTATTTTTGTGTCCGGGGAGAAAAATCTCCCCATATCGGAGCTCCCTAACATGGGAGCCTATGGGGCTAGCTCCCCGCGGTCCAGAATCATCATCAGCGGCAGCTGCGTCCAGCTGCACACCGGACCGGAGGGCATATTTGCCCTCCGGTTCTGTGTGCTGATCCGGTCCGGGGCTGTCAGGTTCATCCCTGACACCCCCGGATCAGACGCTGCCGTGGTGTGAAGCCAGCCTAAGGCTACTTTCACATCTGCAGTAAGTTTCAGTTCAGAAAGTTCAGGCAAACCTGAACTTTTAAACTTCAGGTTTCTTTTTTCCCTCAAATGTGCATTTTTTAATATCCTGCAGAATCCCGCCTTTTTAAAAAAAAAAAAAACCAGATGCGACACGCTTGTGACAACATTGTGTTCGTGCTAATACATTTTGTATTGAAGTTCCGGACATGTGCAGCATTTGTGTTTTCATCGCAAGTCGGCAAATCCGGAACTTCAGGCATTGGACAAATACCGCTGCTAACTGAGGTTTTAAGACAAGCCAGAAATGCCGGATCCTGATGAAAACACAAGTGCCGTGCATGTCCGGAACTCCAATACAAAACGCATTAGCCTAAACGCAATGTTGCCGCAGGTGAGCCACATCCGTTGTTTGCAAAATAGGTGGAATTCTGTCGGATTTGAAGAAAAACACAGATGTGAAACTACCCTAAAGCGTTTCGGAGAAAAATGGTTTAACAGCTACTGGGAACTGAGCGGCAAGAGAGACTAGTCAGATAGGAAGATCCTTGGTGACTTCTCCCTGCCTGCTGCCTTGGATTGACAGGTCTCTCCTTATACAAGCATGCAATCACTAGATATAGAAAACGCGAGATAATGAGTGATTGGAGCCCAGTCACACATAACGATATCGTTAGAGAGATCGTTGTAACTGTAACGTTACAATGATCTCTCCAGCGATGTCGTTCTGTGTGACACTTTGCAGCGATCAGGCCCCTGCTGTGAGGTCGCTGATGGTTGCAAAGTGCTCTGGGTCATTTTTTGATCGTTGGTTTCCCGCTGGTCAGCACGCATCGCTGCGTGTGACAGCAAGAATCCAGCGATCAGTGACCTCACTGGCTGGTAACCATGGTAAACACTGGGTATCTAGTTACCAACGTACTCCCTGCTTAGCGCTGCCTGTAAGGCAGCGCTAAGCAGGGAGGACGCTGACATCGTCTTCAGCGATGTGGGAGGTGGCTCCCATGGCCCTGATCGCTGGGGAGATCTGCCTGTTTGACAGCTCCCCATCGACCAGGTAACGACGCTTCAGCGATCCCGGCAGGTCGTTATCGCTGTCGGGATCGCTGGAACTACTGGAATGGCACAATAATGGCCCCCAACTACTGAGAACTGTAGATAATAGAGTATTAAAGGTTAAGGTTAAAAAAAAAACGATATTGTTGTAAGAAGCTGAATGCAGGATCCTGGAAAAGTGATTTAACGAGTTTCAGAGTGGCTACTTTTTCAGGAATCACATTTCTCTAGGATTGTCCTGAAGATGACCAAGAGTCCTTCGTTCATCTTCTAACAAAAGCAGTGGGGTATTTTAACCTTTATTACTCCATTATCTACAGTTCTAAGTAGTTGGGGGCTACAGCCATTATTATGCCATTCCAGTAGTTGTGCAACAGTATTTCAAAAGTTAAACATATGTGGCTGAAATCTTGCAGGCGGTGTCTGATACATGCAGCCTGCATCAGCTGTCAGGTTCCCTTTAAATGGAGCTGTACCATCAACAGAGTTTGCATAACTTTATAGTAAAAGCAAATATAAGATACTTTGCAATATATCTTATCAGAGAAATATATGTCGAACCCCAGGCCCTGGGGTACTCTGGTATCAGGCTCAGAGAGGGTTTCACGGGGATGTCACGGGTGGCAGCGCCTGAGCCCGTGGCCTGGGTGACAAATCAATAGAGGGGTTATGTACAGTGGATAAGAGTTATTGTCATGTGACGCCACCTGTAGTACCTGGTGATGGGTCACCAGCACCGCCACAGTCCTCCGGAGGCCGATGGTATTGTGGCAGGAATGGCAGAACTCCCTACAGGTGGAGCTGGACCTCCGGGGCAGCATAGAGAAAAGGGGCAGCTTGGAGTGGGACTTAAGGCCGGGGTAAGAAGCAGTAAGGCAGTCTATAAGGAGGCTGGGGACGGAGAGGAATAACGCACACACTCTGAAGAAAGTCTCTTTTACTGATGGTATTCACAGGTAAAGATGTCCAGAGCACTGTTGGGTGACCAGGTGCACAGTGAGTCTCCACAGCAAGTGGGTATAAGCCCTCCTCAGGTTCCCTGCTGTCGCTGAAGCCCTGTCTGTATGCAACACTGTCTCTGGTCCCCTCCTGCGCGGTCCACGGGTTACCCTCTCTGATCACTGCGGTGCTCTTTCACACTACGGTGTCTGGCTCCCTTTTGCGGGGTGTGCAGGGGGACTGGGTGACTGAAGTCTCTGCAGTGTGCCGGGGTTTTCTGCAGTCCTAGAGTGTTCCTGCAGGTGCGGATCCCCGAAGTCCGGTACGTCTTGGGTAAACTTCCACTAGTTTCTCTACTCTACCTTGGCTAAGCTCATTGCCTTCTGTCCCCACTCCTAGGCTTGGCTCAACGACAGAAGGGCCACTCCGGGTCACTGGTTTGGGCCTAACCACGGCACCGATCACCAGGACATCTTCACAGCTCTCCTAGCATCTGCACACTCTAGCTAACTCCTCCCCCAGCAGCAGTATTTATAGGGGATCTCACCTAAAGTCAGTGAGTCTAGCTCCCCCTACTGTGGCGGGGTGGATGGTGTTGCATGTAGTAGGTACCTGCTGTGGAAACCCAGCTGTGCAGTAGGGAAGGCTGTGGCTACCTGTGTGAGCAGGGCGCCACATATGCTCCTTTCTCCACTTATGAGCCATTTCTTCCCCAACCCCTTCCTGCAGAATCTACCATTCATTTTGCAAAAAAAACTAAATAGATTAAAAAAAAAACAGATAAAATGGACTGCCGGCTAACTGAGGTGTGAGATTTCACAGCTCATAATACTCTATGGAAAAAGGATAAGGAGTGAGGAGCAGAGTGCAAAAAAAGCAAGGGGGAGACACAGAATGATCATACTATTTTTTTTTTGTCACATTAGAGTCACATCTAGACTGTTGTATAATATGCTACATGTCTCTCCTGCTTCTATCCCTGTGGTCATAAAGTAATTAAAGGGAACCAACCACCAGAATTTTAACGTATAAAGTAAAGGCAGTGTCATAAAGGCCCTAGGATGGTGAATGTAGAAAAATTCGGAGTGCACACATGATGAATCTTTGAGGTGTAGCGTAATGGGAGGGGATTCCCATACAGTAGAGAAGATGTATGGCCATGAACGTCTGAGGCCCATGTACAGATGGAAATAAAAGCAATTAGTGCATGCACTGATGCCACCTATATTCGTCT
This sequence comes from Allobates femoralis, assembly GCA_033576535.1. Lineage (NCBI taxonomy): Eukaryota > Metazoa > Chordata > Amphibia > Anura > Aromobatidae > Allobates > Allobates femoralis. Next base: position 30,310,998 of record JARQOC010000012.1, read on the forward strand.
CCACAGTGTCCTCAGTGAAATGGTGCTGTACATGCATGCACTGACTCTGGCGCCATTTTACTGACGACAACATTACAATAGCGATGTACATTCACCACCTGCAGTGTCAATGGTGGTGTAGGCCGAAATTTAAATGAAGAAAGCAGGCAAGCCTGAGGACACAGTGGGGAAATCTATATGACAGGACCGAACACACACATAGTTCCACCCCTGCTGCACACAACAATCAACACTGCACTAATTTCTACAAATTTGATCAAAGTTATATCTGCAATCAAACATACAATCAGAAAAATGAAGGTATGATTTCATTCACCATACTAGAGCCTTTACTTTATACATTAAAATCCTGGTGGTTGTTTCCCTTTAACAGTAGGAATCCGCTAGTATCCTCCTACCAGCTTAAAGTCATAAAGATAGAGTCTGCAGAGGGTGAAACTGATAAAAATGCAGGATAACAGTCATATAATGGTCAGAAATAATATTCATCCTACATACACACAGGACAGCTTATTCTGAAAAGTTACTTGAAAGTATAATTAGCATTAAGGGTACCTTTACACACAGAGATAAATTGCTTGCAATTTGCTGGTTGCAGTGAAATCATGGACACATTGTTCCACTTGTACATGGCAGCAAAATGGAACAATGTGTCCATAATTTTACTGCAACCAGTGAATTGCAAGCAATATATCTCTGTGTGTAAAAGTACCCTTAAGGGTACCGTCACACTTGGCGACGCACCAGCGATCCCAACAGCGATCCCACCTGGCCGAGATCGCTGGTGCGTCACTGTCGGGATCGCTGGTGAGATGTCAAAAGATACCGTTCCATGTAGCAATGTTGCATGCAACATCGCTGAAAATTCCCTGATTCAGCAACATCGCAGTAGTATCATGCTGTGTGACAGTACGATGCAACTCCAATAAATCGCTGGTTGCAAGTTGCCAGGTTTACTGACAGTGTCGGTAAACCTGGCGATGTTGCACCAGTGATTTGGCTGGATCTTGTTGTGTGACACTGCAATAGCGATGTTGCCAGCGATGCCACCTATTTGCAACATTGCAGTGTATCGCTCGCTAGGTTGTACCCAGCCCAGCGAGCGATCAGTGCTGCAACATCGCAGCGGCGTCGAATGCAACATCAGCCCGTGTGACAGCTAAGGCAGCGATGTCGGAAGCGAGCGCGCACCCGCGGAATCGCTTCCGACATCGCTGCAACATTGCTACGTGTAACGGTGCCTAAACAGTCAGATCTCACCAGCGATGCAGCAACAAAACGGTGGTTGTTGGGACTCTGTTACTCTCGGGCGTAATATGTTGAGATCGTCGGTCATTGTCCCGGTCAATGACAGCGATGCATGCTGCCCAGCAGGAGCCCGACGACCAAAAAATGGTCCAGAACGGTTTGTAACGAGCAGTGATCTCACAACAGGGGCAAAATTTGTGACTCAGCAGCGATCTCACTAGCGATCTCGTTTAGTGTGACGGGGGCTTAAGGGTTATGTAACATTCCACCACCAAAGAAAATGGGTAGACATGAACTCAATACAGTAATCAGGTTATCTGATAAGATTAACCATAGTGATCAATGGTGTAGGTGCAAAAGTAAATGCTATTTTTTCTTTTCCATTTAAAACAGGAGCTAGAGAAAAAGGCTTTTACAGCTCAAAACTCTTCAGCAAGGAGACAGCATATTCATAAGATGCAGATGCAAGAAATAAATCGCAAGAGAGAACAAGTAAGGCAGTCCTTGTATGGATTATTTGATAGATTGATTTCTGTTTCCAGGATACTTGTATTGCTTTTTTGATCGTTTATAGGTCCCGGTTTGGCATCCTCAAGTATTAGATAAATCTTCTGGTTTTGTCTCTTGGCTTGGTTTTGGTCCAATCTTGTTCCCCATGCAGGTTGACTTCTGGCCGGGACTAAGGGGTACGTCACACACAGTGATATCGCTAGCGATATCGCAGCAACGTCACAGGTTTCGTGACGTTGCGGTGACCTCACCAACGATATCGCTGTGTGTGACACGCACCAGTGATCGGCCCCCGCTGGGAGATCGCTGACCGGTAACGAATGGCCTGGACCATTTTTCGATCGGCGATCTCCTGCTGGCAACAGGGGCTGACAGGGGCAACGACCAGCGATCCCCAGTCTGCGCCCAAAACCCTGAACGATCCCAATGACTGTAGGGTGTCGGCCGCAGAATAGGGATCGCTGGTAAGTCTGCCTGTCTGGCATCTCACCAGCGACCATGTAGCAACGCACCAGCGATCCCAGCAAGGTTGAATCGTTGTCGGGATTGCTGGTGCGTCGCTATGTGTAACGGGGCCCTAACACTTGTATTTGTGGCCCACCTAAGCTATACAATCAGACAAATGACAAACTGACATCACCCTTAGTAAAATCATAGAATATGAGAGTTGGGAGGTACCTCCAGGTCCACTGGATGGCACCAACCCAGATACTCTTCACTCTATACTGGTAGAGTATTTTCTAATATCTCAAAAAGTTTTTTCTAAAATATGATGATGAGTATTATGAGATGCTGTAAAATAAATCTTCATGACAGATCTAAAGATTTTTGATTGCATACATAGATCACCAGGGCCACAATCAACTGCTTTGTACCACCACATTCCTGGCAAAACTGGCACACAAATTTAGTAAAAAAATCTAAAATGTCTACAGCCAAGTGACGTTGTTGTCACCTTGTTAATGTTTCACAAAGTTTGATGAACTACTTATCTCAAAACAAATTGCTATTTGTATGAAAGATAAAGATATTGGTTAATCAGAATTAATAAAAATAATAAGACCTCCGAAAAGATCCCTAAATGTAATCCCACAAAAAAAATATTTACTTCTCTTGGATTCCCTTTATTTCCAGGCAGACACATGGTCATGATATTGGCCAACATTGTGTGCCGAGTCCAACTGCAAGTTTTTCCTGATGCAGACCTTCAACAATCATAATACCTAGCGGGGCCCCAAACCTGTGGCTCATGGGCCCGTGATGTGTGGCTCACAGTTGTCTTGCAGCTTGGTGCATTAGCACCAGGTCTAGCAATCAGCAATGAAGAGCAGGTCACCAGGTGGTGACTTTTGTGAGTAGCTCAACATAGAAGAGTAGATCTAAATGAGGTAAGGTATGACCCCTGGATCTTGGTATACTGCCTCAATATGATTTATGTGGAAGAGCGGTCATTATCCCGGTTATAGGGTCTCCGAGTGCCACTACAGTGCAGGTGACGGGAGCTGGATGTGGCTCGCGGCCCTCTCTTATGGTACCTTTACACGCCGCCACAACAGGATGGATACCAACGGCTACTTCACGTGCACGAGCACGGCCGAACGGTTACCAACGGGAAACGCACCCTCTTTACACGCCGCCACAAGGTGCGCTACGCTACGCTACATCTACAGCTAGATACATCGCCGGGTGTCTCAAGTAGCCATCTGTAGCTCATTTACACACCGCTATAACCAGCTACTATGGGCGTACCTGGTGCAGCAGGGACAGCACATAGGCATGCTCCAATTGTGGATTACGAGACGTCCGTACGCTGATAGGAGAAAGCAAAAATACCATGATTGGACAGGCATCGCAGGAGGCAGATTAATACTTGACGCTCGAGCAATTGTGTAGTGTGACTGGTCAGCTCCTTAAATATGCCGCCCTGTGCGGCGACAACCAATCGCAACGCAGGAGCTTCCTCCAATGATCGCTGAAGGGGGCGCGGAAACCCGGACCCTGTGTCACGCCCCAGCTACATAGCATGGTGTCCACAGTTCCCTTCTGTGGGTTCTTTACACGCCGATACAGCTCGCTACAATCGGCGATGTAGCCATCTGTTTATGGGCAGTGCACGGATACAGATGTATCTGTAGCCGGCTGTGTCGTCCCGTCTTCAGACGCCGCTACTACGGGCGATATTGGCGCGACAAGCTACATTTGTAGCCTGTAGCGGGTTGTATGCATCCTGTTGTGGCGGCGTGTAAAGGTACCATTAGAGCTGGATGTGGCTCGTGACCCTCTCTTAGAGCTGGATGTGGCTCGTGACCCTCTCTCAGAGTTGGATGTGGCTCGTGACCCTCTCTCAGAGCTGCATGTGGCTCATGACCCTCTCTCAGAGCTGGATGTAGCTTGTGACCTTCTCTCAGAGCTGGATGTGGCTTGTGACCTTCTCTCAGAGCTGGATGTGTCTCGTGACCTCTCTCAGAGCTGGATGTGGCTCGTGACCCTCTCCCAGAGCTGGATGTGGCTCGTGGCTCTCTCTTAGAGCTGGATTTTGCTCACGATCCTCTCTCAGAACGGAGTGTGGCTCATAACCCTCTCAGAGAGCTGGATGTGGCACTCAAGATCAGAATGGTTGAGGGCCTCTGACTTAGATAGTTAAATTATTAGGAGTCACAAAAAATATACAATAAAGCCTATAACCAGAATGACTGCTTCAAAGATAATGCATGATACAATATAAATCTTTATTTATGAACAACAGTTAAACACATATTAAAAAGAGGAGGTAATGTGGCACCCCTATGGCTAGGTGCCACAGGGAGGTACTGCACCCCAAATAGAAGGTGTAGTGCCTCCGTAGCTAAAGGTTTAGGATTGTGCTTAGGGAGTCTGTATTAGCACCCAACACTAGGCCACCTTAGTATAGGGGTACTGGTATACAGTAAGTCCCAGGGGGTGGAGCCTAGGTTAGAGTGGTAAAACAGGAAGTAGAGAGTTTTAGTCAGACAGTTCTGGGAAGGCAGTGAGTTAGGATGTGCCTGACAGCTGTGACAGAGGGATCATCCATCTTCAGGAGGGTGACCCAGGACAGAAGGGGACGAACCAGCACCGGTTGGAGCCGGCTGGTTAAGTCTGGGGAAACACCAGCAACACGAAAGCCGAGGCGGTCAGCGGTTCATTCCCGACCGTAAACCGACGAGCCGCAGGCCCTTAAAAACTGGGTAGCCGTAGGCACCACAAGACTATGAAGGTATTGGCCCGCATTCCGGTGGCGGAGATTGTGTGTTCCTGCTGCTCCCGTACGTACCAGTCAAGGACAATCCATATCTAACTGTACAAGACCATGGGACTGGCGAGAGAGCTCTGCAAAGGTGGTTAAGGACAGTGAGGAAGATCAAGCTTAGGCCCCAAAAGATATAAAGAGAGGAACATCTTCAGACTCCATAGGGGCTTCCTGAACCCGCAGCTACGTCCCCGTTCTTCCAGACTGTACCGTGTATTGTATGATATCTGCCGGTAAAAGTAAGAGGACGTTGAAGCTGAAACGGTGTCTGTCTTCCTTCCCACCGGTGCCCAGAGGGTCTGAGCATCCTCAGAGGTGTAAGAACAGCTACTCCTCTCATCCATCCTCGCTGCCCTGAGGTAAAGCTCCACCTGTGGCGAGCTGTACTACACTGAGCTGACACCACTATCACCTCAGTGGCCGGCCTTCAGTGCTGGTATTCACATTACCAGGTTCCACAGGTGGCGTCACAGACTATTAATCCTTGATAATATATTCCCCGCACCAAACAAATGACAGCCAGGGCACGGAACCGGGAACCCGACCACGCGTGATTCCCCGTCACAGCCATCAACCCATCCCAGTGTCCGAGTACCCCTCTCCCGGTGCTCATCAGTAACAATAGAAAGAATTCCAGTGGTTAACGACTTGATACTATAACATCTCCTTAAAGCATACAGGTACATATGAATGGAATATCCCCACAATGGGATGTAAGTGAATAACACACTGATCATATGAATAGTGAAAATATCCATGATAAAAATTAGTTGGTAATAAAATAAGAAATATATCTCCTTAGAGGAATAACACAGGTTCAACACTTATTATTTTGAAGTCAATAAAGCAATATCTCCCCATGGAAATATTACAAAGGTTGCACATGCTTCTGAGCAATAAGTTGGTATGGATGTATGGAAGCATGAGGTGTGAAAGCAAAGCAAAATAGACAATAACAAAGACATGTAATAGTAACCACTGATCCCCTGACGTTCGTTTCACACACTGTCTTCTTCAGAAGGTACATGCTCTAGAGAGATGTCATAGTATTAACCTATTAACTACTGGAATTCTTTCTGTTGCCACCTCTTATTTTTAAATTTTTTTAATTGTTGATCAATAAAGATTTATATTTTATCTTCTACAATCATAGATTCATTGGAGGAGGAACTGCCCTCCCCCAATGCATCTGTTTGTTTGCCGGCACCAGGGAACCCTTAGTAGTAGATGGTCAGGCAGGGTCGAAGCCACAGCCCAGCGTCAGCCAGGTTAAGCCCTTCCCAGCTGGCTCCGTAGTGCAACAGTTAAGTTCTGAAGCATCTTCATGGTGGGCCAAATTATTTACAGAGTCGATTAGGGTCTTTAGAACGAGTTTACTAGAACAGTCTCATAAAACACAGGTACAATGCTTGAACGTTGCATGAGTAGGGTTATTCACAGTTGCATAATTGGTAGCAGGCTGTCCCCCTTGTCCTAATATCTGCTGGTTCCTGATTTCCGACATTACTGATACACAGTGGCGACCCATTTGTCCAAGTGGACACCAGCAGGTTTAACCACCTTCTGAGCACCTTCCAGAGGCAGAAGACATATGCCAACACCGGAGGGGCACACTCGCTTCGCCTTCGACCCATAGTCTGGATCCTAGAGACGAATCCCAGTATGAACGACAGGGTCCAGTCTAATTAAAAGGGGTGTTCTGATTCTTGTTAAGCTGCCTCTACTTGGGACTCTCCTGTCTGCAAGCTGCGTACCAGACGCGCCCCCAAGGAGTATGATTAACTCTACCCAGTAACTATCCTAATTTAGCGGGGACCAGGGAACAGCCTAGACCTTGGCCACTAGAGGGCCACACATACACAATTCAACACATTAAACATATTCAAGGACATATGATACAAGCCCCCCTCCCTTGTTTCTAAAGAGAGTAAGAAATTTAACCCCTTCTCTCTCTTAAACATCCATGGCAGTATGTGTGTGGCGTAAGGGCAGCTGGTCTTGCTTTGGAGATCTACTAGTTGAGGACGTCTTTGCTTGTTTGCTGGAAGACGTCTTGGTGCACACATCCATTATTCATGACTTGACTATATTGTCCACGGCCTTGTTTGCTTACTTTGCAATGCCTGTGAATATCAGATCTCATGAGGTTTCCCCCCACTGACAATACCAATCTGCAGTTATTTCATTTGAAGTAGGGACTCCAGCCATATTGGATGTCTTTGAGACAGTTCTCTAAATATTTTTTCTCTGGTGCTCTTTAATTATGTGTCTTGCTTCACACCCCCCGGGGTCCTGCCGTGGTGACCCCAACTGCTAAACTGGGTGAACAAAGGCGATGGTCTCACCAACCATAAGTGTTAGGGAGACATCTCTGTGTACTTTTGCCTTTTTAATTCACTTACTCTGTTCACCCAACGCTCACACATATTGGACCCAAGGGATTACATTGCCATCGCTCACTCTTCCCCATGTCTGATCTTCTTCTTAATCATATCCATTGTTTTCTATTGCTTGCACAGATGAATCATTTGCAGTCGCAGGCAGAAATGAAAAGAAATATCCACAGGGAAACCAAGATCAATAAACACAAAATGAAGGAAATCAAGGCTAAGAAAGTGAGAGAAAATGCAATGAAATGTCGCGAAGATGAAGATTTCCTTCCTGTGGAACATGATGAAACTTTTAATGTGGAGAACAGTGAGATTTATAACAGATATACTTCTAAGTTAATGTGCAGCTCTAGAGATAAAGGCATAAAATGTTGTGTTTGTGCTTTTATTGCAGGCAACACATGGCACTGGAATAGTCAAGAACCCAATCCTACTGCAGATTGTCATCGGGGAAAGGGTAAATTAGAGATGTGGTTCCAGCCTCACCATGATGGAAGCGAGTCAAACTCTGCCAGCTCAAGCACAGATTCACTAGATAGCTGGTTACCAGAAGATGCTAAGGGTCGGAGAAGGCCAGCCACTTTATTTCGGACACGAGCGGAAAGAATCCCCACATTTGATGAGTTCTTTGATCGTGATTTTTAAAATCATTCTTGATCCGATCACCAGTTCAAGAATAGTAACCTTTGTATCCCCTGCTATATATTTTGGGATTTGAAAAATATGAAAATAAAATCAGATTTGAAATAGATTACTTACTTATGTGCCATTGACTAAAGACAGTATCGCCCTACATTTTCCTTGTCTATGGCAGTCAGTGCTATCACTGACCTATTGAGTTGATTGGCTTCTGAACTGTGTCTTTCCTGTAGAATTTCCAATATACAATCTACATTCCCTATCAGTAGGTCTTTGGAGTGTGGGAGGAAACACACAAACACAGGGGAACAAACAAACTCCTTGCAGATGTCGTCCTTGGTGGGATATTAATCCAGGACGCCAGCACTACAAGGCTACAATGCTAACCACTGAGCCACCGTGCTGCATTTTATACAATGCTAACCACTGAGCCACCATGCTGACCTCTATACAGTGCTAACCATTGAGCCATTGTGCTGCCCTCTATACAGTGCTAACCATTGAGCCACCGTGCTGTCCTCTATACAGTGCTAACCACTGAGCCACCATGCTGCCCTCTGTACAGTGCTAACCACTGAGCCACCGTGCTGCCCTCTATACAGTGCTAACCATTGAGCCATTGTGCTGCCCTCTATACAGTGCTAACCACTGAGCCACCGTGCTGCCCTCTATACAGTGCTAACCACTGAGCCACCTTGCTGCCCTCTATACAGTGCTAACCACTGAGCCACCATGCTGCCCACTGTACAGTGCTAACCACTGAGTCACCGTGCTGCCCTCTATACAGTGCTAATCTTTGAGCCACCGTGATGCCCTCTATACAGTGCTAACCACTGAGCCACCGTGCTGCCCTCTATACAGTGCTAACCACTGAGCCATTGTGCTGCCCTCTATACAGTGCTAACCATTGAGCCACCGTGCTGCCCTCTATACAGTGCTATCCACTGAGCCACCATACTGCCCTCTATACAGTGCTAACCACTGAGCCACCATTCTTCCTTCTATACAGTGCTACCCACTGAGCCACTGTACTGCCCTCTATACAGTGCTAACCACTGATCCATCATACTGCCCTCTATACAGTGCTAACCACTGAGCCACCGTACTGCCCTCTATACAGTGCTAACCACTGAGCCACCGTACTGCCCTCTATACAGTGCTAACACCACTGAGCCACCATTCTTCCTTCTATACAGTGCTAACCACTGAGCCACCATTCTTCCTTCTATACAGTGCTACCCACTGAGCCACTGTACTGCCCTCTATACAGTGCTAACCACTGATCCATCATACTGCCCTCTATACAGTGCTAACCACTGAGCCACCGTACTGCCCTCTATACAGTGCTAACCACTGAGCCACTGTGCTGCCCTCTATACAGTGCTAACCACTGAGCCACCGTGCCGCCCTCTATACAGTGCTAACCACTGAGCCACCATGCTGCCCTCTATACAGTGCTAACCACTGAGTCACTGTGCTGTCCTCTATACAGTGCTAACCACTGAGCCACCTTGCTATCCTCTATACAGTGCTAACCACTGAGTCACCATGCTGCCCAATACTTAAAAAATTAGTCTGTAGCAGGTAACATTAGTTATAGAAAATCCAAGCAATTGTCTATAATCCCCTATGTCTGTAACCCCCTAGTTACATAGTTAAAGTGTCTACTATGGCTCCTTATTATAGGGATTGTCTCAACTTGTACTGTCCTGGTCCACCATCCAGCACCGTGTGGCAGTCAGGCGTAGTAAGCACCAGAGGCACCAAGGATGCTGGGCCAAGGATGTCAGGCACAGACATGAAAATTGGCTGCCACCAAGGGCCGCCCTGGATGCCAGGCCAAGGAAAGACAAATTGCCTTGTTCATTTGCAATGCACGGACTAGGTGGAATCCAGCACACGGCACAATACAGAAGGTACAACAGGATAGAAAGTGAGAGGAAGAACATGGTGATAGGGAGCGCGGGATGGAACACCTGACACCGTCCTGTGTCTGGCCCCTGAGCTCCCCCAACGTCTCTAAGTGGGTATTTTACCCCCTTCCCCCAACATATTATGCCATGTATATATCCATCCAGTAGCCATGTTGAGGCTTAACTCCTTGCTGGGAACCTACACGCAGTCACTGCCATTCACTGGGTTTACAACCCAGATAGAGGCAGTGACTCAGAGTGTTGGTTCCCAATAAGGAAACATGCCTCAACATGGCTACTGGGTGGATATAGACATGGCCATCTTTATATGCCAAGTGTCTTTTTTTTCTATATATCTTCTTTGCTATAATGCTAGTCTATATTTTTGTATATTCATCATTTCATAACTTAGTATTAGAGTGCAGCTGTCTTTTTTGTTACAATGTGTTATGTTCAGCTTTTGTACCTGTACACATTGCCCATTGGGGTGTGCCACAGTTTTTCTATTGTTCAGAGGGATGCTAAAGCATCCTTCTGAACAGTGGAAGCACTTGGACACTGCAGGTTTCATGCACCCTAAGGAGACTAATAAAATTTTTAAAAAGTGCAAATAAAAAGTTTTTAAAAATAGGGGGAAAAAAAATCATAAATGTTTAAATCACCTCTCTTTTGCCCCATTTGAAATAAAAGTATTAAAAATAAAAGCATATTTGGTATGGCCACGTTCAGAAATGCCTGACCCATCGAAATATAAAAATCAGATCTGTAAACTACGGAATGGAAAAAAAAAGTCCAAACGCTAAAATTATGTTTTTTTGGTCACTGCAACGTTGCAATAACAGGCGATAAAAGCAACATATCTACACAAAAATGGTATGTTTAGAAATGTCAGCTCAAGACGCAAAAAATAAGCCGTTACACAGCCCCGGATCCCGAAAAATGAGAACACTACAGGTCACGAAAAATGTAATTCTTAGATAACAGTAAAAGTATACATGTTTGGTATCTACAAACTCGTACCGACCCGAGGATCCTACTGACACATCAGTTTTACCATAGGGTGAACATGATGAATAAAAAACAACAATAACAAATGTATAATTGCACTTTTTTTGCACTTGGAAGAAGGGGAGGGAAAAACGGAAAACAGAAAGTCACCCGAGGTGAAGGGATTAATACTTTGTTATATCCCTGATGAACACATGGGTGCGGTATATGTGTTGTGATGATCACAGGAACTGAACGCAAACAGATATCTGGAAAACCATAAGGAATAGTCCTGAAAATACTGCAGAAGCCTGAATGACAATATTATATTTCTCTGCAGGGAGGAACGAGATGTAAAAACAAGAAATCCATTAACATCCTTGTATCCTCCGCATTAATCTTTATGTGTAGAGCAGTGTATTAAGACTCAGAAGTGGCGCCCTGAGCTGTGCGAAATGTAAAAGTAAATAAATGCACTTATTGTGTTCCCATCTACTGAATATAATACCCATCAGGATTTGCAGGGAGGGAAGATTAATACATCTCCACCGGTCCCATCCAAGTGTACACATTAGTAGAACAAATGCCTGGAGCGCAGATAATGTAATCAGAAAATCCTTTATATGAAGCCAAAAAAAAATCTATTTTCAGGAAACAGGTTTCAATTATTATTGGGTAGACTTTGTGCTGATTACGTTTGTTCAACAGGTGAAATAGTAGAATTTTTTTTTGCTACATTTTTTGCTGCAAGTGATTTGCAAATATATTGGATCTAAAATGAATGTACAATCATTAAGAAGAAGCCATCTGAGGGTGTGTGCACATGATCAGGAAGTGCAGCGTTCTGGACGCAGTGTATTGCCGCTGCCTCCAACATGCTGCGTTGTACAGAACAGGCACAGTGGATGGATTTGTAGAAATCTCATCCTCACTGTGCTTCTCCCGACCGCAGCGTGTTTTCAGCATCTTCTGCATCTCTGCAGCATGTTAATGTCATGTTGCAGAGTCGGAAGTGATCTCCAGCGGGTGAATGCAGGGGGAAGCTGCTCTTTACCCACCGCAGATCATGGGTACAGGGCGGCTGTGCTCTCTCTGCGTTCACCCGCAGGTTCGGAGGTGCTGCGTCCAACATGCAGTGCCTCCGGAACGTGAGCACACAGCCTAATATAATAATCTTCCCTGTATAATAGGAAGGATCCCAGCTCAGTTGGTCGGTCCCTACCCAAATAATCAAAGTGAACCTGTACATGGGGCTCCTTCTCCCAACATGAAGTACTTCATACAAGAAGATGACAGTCTCATGGATTCCCACATTACATGGATGTCCGCCTGTGCAAATTGATTTCATACTATATCTTAGGCGGCCGTCACACGCTGCAATATCTTAAACGATATCGTTTAAGTGATCTGCTTTTTGATTGCTTAAGCGATATCGTTTGTGCATCGCTACGTGCGATCAAGCGATTTTACAATGTAAAATCGCTTGATCGTGACATCGCAGATATGAGAGCCGGAGCTCATATCTAGCGATGAACGATGTAGCAATCTGCTTCATCGTGGTGTGTGACACCACGATGAACGATCTCCCAGCGGCAGAGCCTATGCTGGGAGATGGTATCTATGGTAAACGTCGGGTTACTAAGCGCCGCGCGGCGCCTAGTAACCCGATGTGTACCATAGTTACCAGCGATCTCGCTGCTCCACATCGCTGGTGAGTCTGTGTGACCTCTCACCAGCGATGTGAACGATATTGTTAGCGATCGTGCCTGCATGTGATCGCTTACAATATCGTTCACGATGTCAAGACGTGTGACGGCCGCCTTACTGGGATTGGAGTTCTTTTCTTCTAATTAAAGAGGACCAGGCATGGTTATCTAATTACAGCACTGGATGCAGCATGTCTGCAGCATACAGGCAAGGGGTCCCCCAGCACTTGAGCAGCCCTGTACCACGAGATAATACAGTTAGAAAACTTACATGCTACAGCCACTAAGGAGGTGGCTAGGGGCTGCAGCCAAGGGCAGATTCACACCCCCTGCATGTTTAATCTGCCCACCGCTGCCAATCATTCTCTCCCTGCCTGCAGCATTTAAAGGGAACCTAAACCCACAAACTGACCCCCCGCATCTTTAGACCTGTCCCTGCACCCCCTCTTATCATTTCTAGCCATCCCTTTTGCAGAAAAAATCGATTTTGTAAAGTAGAGAAAAGGTTATATTACTTTGTCCTGTGTGAGTTCTCTGTTTCTATAACAGTCTCAATAGGCGTGCCTGTCTGCTGCTCCCTTGTAATTAGGCACGCCCCTCTCTGCTTGCTGCCTTTCTGAGTGTCTGGCCGCGTCATGAAAGGGGTGGGGCTAAATCCTGTCATGCCTTAGCCCCGCCCCTTTTCATGACGCGGCCAGGCTCTTAGCAAGGAGAGAGGGGCGTGCATAATTACAAGACTTATTTTTTATTTTTAATTTTGTATTATCTCAGGGTACAGGGCTGCTCAAGTGCTGGGTGACCCCTTGCCTGCATGCTGCAGACATGTGCATCCAGTGCTGTAATTAGATCACCATGCCTGGTTTGGTGACAAGTCCTCTTTAAGTTTTATGAATTCCCTGCATATAGAATGAGAAGATACCAGTCATTGCCAGCATGTCACACTGTGGCGTACGGTTTCCCAGTGTCACAATGTGGTGCCCCACCGGTCAGGACGCCATGAGAGGTACTGCACCCAAGCCACGGCTGTGGCCCTCCAGTTGTCAGGAGATGGGGGGTGGTAGGTGTAAGATCCTCAACACATACACACTCAGGACCCAGGGGACCATAGGAGAACCCTGTGGGAACCCAGTGTGGGTGGGAAGCAGAGTAGTTGTAGAGTGGAGAGAAGAACAGAACAGTATGGATTACTGTAGAATACACAGAGAGTGGAGAAATTGAGTCGAGCGAGAAGGAGAGGACAGCTAAACTGCAGAGAAGGGGACTTGAGCTGTGCTACGCTCGTGCTGGGGAACTGGGAGGAAGGAACCCTAGGTGCATCGGCGGAGCTAAAGCAGCCCGTGCACTCAAATCCTGAGCTGGTGATACCAGACCGAGGGGTTGTGGTCTAGAAACAGGGACCGGACCTGAACACGGCAGGGGGATCCATATCCGAACCGTTAAACCAGAGGCTACGACCTTCATAGGAGCTGTGGCTCACACACCTGGCGTACTCCCAAAGAAAGCAGCTGGACAAGGTACCAGTTGCCCACTAATACCCGAGGCTGAAGAATCAAGGTTCTGGGTGATGTTTGGCTCAAGGTACCGTCAGACGGCACAACGTTGAAACGATGTCGGCAACAATTTCGAGGTGCCCGGTCGTTTTTTACATCATTACAACATCGCTGGTGAGATGTCACATGTCTAGATACCGTGAATGACGCACCAACGATGTTGTGAGCAGGGATCGTTCGCAAACCCTGCAAACGATCCCTGCTCATTGCTGTGAATGGGCGAAGTCGTCCATATCGCGGTGTCACACAGAACAATGAAGCAGGTTGCTGGAGTTGAGATCGTCAGGTTTCCCAACATGTTGGTAAACCTGTCAACTCCGATCCAACGATTTATCGTAGCAACTTGCCAGAGTCACACACAACGAGGTCACAACGACATCGCTGGTACGCCTCCAAACCCTTGACGTATCAGCGATGTCGTTGACGATGTCATGCCGTGTAATGGGGCCTTTACAGCCCTGCTTGGAAGCATGAAATGTTCCTACTTGGTGGGAGACCCAATCTATGTACCCTAATAAGATATGTAGGACCCCCTTATACTGCCAGAATAGATCTGACTCACTGAGGCATGGACTTTAAACCTCTGAATATGTCCAGTAGACTCTCGCACCAAGACCTTCTCAGAAGATCCTGTAAACTGGCCTCAATAGAAAGAACTTGTTTTTCAAGCACATCTCACAGAAGATCACCTGGATTGAGATCTGTAGACTTTGGAGCCAAGTCATCACCTTGTCAGGTTCCTCAAACCAGGGGCAGACCGTCACCCCCGGGGGCCCTGGTGCAGGAGAGGACCGGGGGGGCGGGGCTACTGGCCGTCGGCGCGGCCCGGGGGCGGGGCTACTGGCCGTCGGCGCGGCCCGGGTGGGAGGGGTTCCGCTGGCCGTCGGCGCGGCCCGGAAAGGGGGGGGGGGGAGGGTGCCGCTGGGGGCCGCACTGAGCCGCAGGCGCGATGCTCTCCTACCTGGGAGCCGCGCGGAAGTGTTCTAGGAGCCGGAGGAGCAGAGGAGAGGAGGGGCGGGATCAGGCGGAGGAAGCAGGAAGCTCTCTGCTTCCCTTGCCTGACCCTCCTCTCCTCTGGCGGTGGCTTGCGGGGGTCGGCTGGGGGCCCCCCTCCAGGCTTGAAGGGGCCCCCAGCCGGTCGGGGCCCTGGTGCAGCTGCACCAGCTGCACCAGTGTAGTTCCGCCCCTGCCTCAAACTATTCCAGAACACTTTTTTTGATGTGACAGACCCATTCCTCAGTATTCAAACATCAATATGATGTAGATATCATCAGCCCAGGAGTCCTTCCGTTGCCCCATGTTCAAGAAAATGTTATGAACGTAGTGACATGAATACAAGTTCTGCCCTTCTCTATAGATCACCTCTGCGATGTCCTCAATCCTCATCATTTACAGGCTGGAGAAGTTATATACATAATATATTAATAGGATGATTTATTTTGTGAATAACATTTTCATGTTCAATACCCCTGACGGAGTGACGGTCACATTTTATTAGCCCAAAGGCTATCCATTAGTGGTAAAAATATAAAAATATATGTCCTCTAGATAAACCCTTGAAAGAAGGTAAAACTAATTAGTGCTCAGAATTGTTTTCCGAGACCTTGGATTTAACTTGCCACTTTTACTCAAGCAATTACCAAGGGTGCCATACAGAAAATTGATTATCTCACTTTACAGCAGCAAATAATTATAACAAATGAGTCCGAGCGTCTCACTTCAGGCATAATTTGGCCGGGATCTTGAGCAGTCCTCGAAATGGAAGAGTAAACAATTTCATACATAGATATACGGGATTTATTGCATTGTAGGGAATGTTTAATATGAGTTTAATATCTGTGAAGTACATAAGGAAATTAAGATGTACTATTCTGGCTTTAATATATATACAACTGGTTGTAATAACCACCGTTACCTGGAATTAAAGATATCTGACAATCTACAATACAGTTCAGAAATTGTTTTGTCGTAAGGAAAAAGAATAAAAACTAATTACGGTTATAGCTGCTAGACCGAGGTGTAAAAATAATCTGTCAGCAGGTTTGTGCTATGTAATGTGAAGGCACCACAATGTAGAAGGCTGAGAGCCTGATTCCAGTGATGTATTACTTACTAGGAGGTGTCTTGCCGTTTCAATAAAATCAGTGTTTTATCAGCAGGAGATTATCACCACAGGACTAGCTGTCTCATGCCATCTAGTCCAGCCACGCCCTCACCACTGATTAGTAGATTTCTGTTAACACACAGTGTGTTGACAAAGAAAAGCAACCAATCAGTGGTGTGGGTCGGGGTTATGCACAGCTCAGCAATCCGAGCACTGCTAGATCTGCAGTAGAGAAAACTGATTCTAACAGTACTGCTGCACCCACTAAACTCCTGCTTTTTTCGGACCATGAGACGCACCCCAAATTTAGAGAAGGAAAATAGGGAAAAAAATAATTTTTAATGTTAAAATGGGGATCTGTCTTGTGGTATTATAGTCAATTTTGTAGGCTGAATTTAGCTTACTGGGGAGGGTTCAGCAGCGGAGGGGTGGAGCAGGGTCACAAGAGGCAGGGTCACCTCTGCAGGATGCCAATGGCAGAAAGAGTGGGGGGATACTGTGGGTCCTGGGCTGGGAGCATGACATTGCTCCATGACATCCAGCATGACATTGACCCAATACATACAGCCAAGACAACAAAGGAGTGGTTCAGAAGTAAGCACATTGAGGTCATGGAGTGGCCTAGCCAGTCTCCAGACCTTCATCCCATAGAAAACGTATGGAGGAGCTGAAGCTCCGACTTGCCAGGCGACAGCCTCAAAATCTTAATGATTTAGAGAGGATCTGCAAAGAGGAGTGGACCAAAATTCCTCCAGACGTGTGCAAACCTCATCATCAACTACAAGAAAACGTCTGACTGCGGTGCTGCCAACAAGGGTTTTGCCACCAAGTATTACGGTAAGTCTTGTTTGCCAGAGGGATCAAATACTTATTTCTCTCTGCAAAATGCAAATAACTTTATATAATTTAGACAATGTGATTTTCTGGATATTATTTTTGATATCCTATCTGTCTCTGTTAAAATTACCCTACCCTTAAAATAATAGACTGTTCATGTCTTTGTCAGTGGACACATTTACAAACTCAGCAAGGGAACAAATACTTATTTCCCACACTGTACATCCCCTGGAATCAGGGTCTCTGTCTCTATATCATGCTGCTGTCAGATAACATAGCAAAAACCTGCTGCTAGATTCCCTTAAAGTGAGCATATTATAAAAATAATCAGGTTTTTATTACATTTTTGTTATTTTTTATAAACATGTTTAAATATAATATAATGCAATATCCCCAATTTTATATTCAATCAGCTGACATTTCCTGTTTGTTGCCACTTAATTGTGAGCTTTGTTGTATAGACTGGGATAGGATAAGAAGAGCCATCTCATAGTTTGAGAGATACTCATCAACCGTAACATTACAACCAATGACAGGTAAAGGGAATATTATTGATCATCACATGACACCGGCACCTATCAGTGTTTCATATGGATGATAAATTGACATGCAGCACTTGGCCACACAAGGTTTAGTGCTAGTCACTAGCTGCAATAGCCACTTATAGTAGAACTAGATGGCGGCCCGATTCTAAAGAATCGGGTAGTCTAGAATCCATATATAGTTTACTTACTAATAGTTAGGGGAGTGCGGGGAAATGAATTGTGTGTATACAGGCGGCTCAGTGGTTAGCAGGATACGGTGGCTCAGTGGTTAGCAGTGAGTGGGTGGCTCAGTGGTTAGCAGTGAGTGGCGGTGGCTCAGTGGTTAGCAGTGAGTGCGGTGGCTCAGTGGTTAGCAGTGAGTGCGGTGCCGATTGGTCAGCGCAGAGGACAGGGGGCAGAGGACGCAGAGGACAGGGGGCAGAGGACGCAGAGGACAGGGGGCAGAGGACGCAGAGGACAGGGGGCAGAGGACGCAGAGGACAGGGGGCAGAGGACGCAGAGGACAGGGGGCAGAGGACGCAGAGGACAGGGGGCAGAGGACGCAGAGGACAGGGGGCAGAGGACGCAGAGGACAGGGGGCAGAGGACGCAGAGGACAGGGGGCAGAGGACGCAGAGAGGGCAGAGGACAGAGGGGCAGAGGACACAGAGGGGGCAGAGGACACAGAGGGGGCAGAGGACACAGAGGGGGCAGAGGACACAGAGGGGGCAGAGGACACAGAGGGGGCAGAGGACACAGAGGGGGCAGAGGACACAGAGGGGGCAGAGGACACAGAGGGGGCAGAGGACACAGAGGGGCAGAGGACACAGAGGGGGCAGAGGACACAGAGGGGGCAGAGGACACAGAGGGGGCAGAGGACACAGAGGGGGCAGAGGACACAGAGGGGCAGAGGACACAGAGGGGGCAGAGGACACAGAGGGGGCAGAGGACACAGAGGGGGCAGAGGACCAGAGGGGGCAGAGGACCAGAGGGGGCAGAGGACACAGAGGGGGCAGAGGACGCAGAGGGGCAGAGGACCAGAGGGGGCAGAGGACCAGAGGGGGCAGAGGACACAGAGGGGGCAGAGGACCAGAGGGGGCAGAGGACACAGAGGACAGGGGGCAGAGGACCAGAGACAGGGGGCAGAGGACGCAGAGGACAGGGGAGGAGCAGAGGACAGGGCAGAGGACAGAGGGGCAGAGGACGCAGAGGACAGGGGAGAGGACGCAGAGGACAGGGGGCAGAGGACGCAGAGGACAGGGGGCAGAGGACGCAGAGGACAGGGGGCAGAGGACGCAGAGGACAGGGGGCAGAGGACGCAGAGGACAGGGGGCAGAGGACGCAGAGGACAGGGGGCAGAGGACGCAGAGGACAGGGGGCAGAGGACACAGAGGACAGGGGGCAGAGGACCAGAGGACAGGGGCAGAGGACAGGGGCAGAGGGACAGGGGCAGAGGACAGGGGGATGAGGACAGGGGCAGAGAGGACAGGGGGAGAGGACAGGGGGATGAGGACAGGGGGCAAGAGGACAGGGGGCAGAGGACAGGGGGCAGAGGACGCAAGAGGAAGGGGCAGAGGACGCAGAGGACAGGGGCGAGAGGACGCAGAGGACAGGGGCAGAGGACGCAGAGGACAGGGGGCAGAGGACGCAGAGGACAGGGGGCAGAGGACGCAGAGGACAGGGGGAAGAGGACGCAGAGGACAGGGGGAAGAGGACACAGAGGGGGCACAGGACAGGGGGAAGAGGACACAGAGGGGGCACAGGACAGGGGGCAGAGGACAGGGGGCAGAGGACAGGGGCAGAGGACGGGCAGAGGACAGGGGGCAGAGGACAGGGGCAGAGGACACAGAGGGGGCAGAGGACACAGAGGGGGCAGAGGACACAGAGGGGGCAGAGGACACAGAGGGGCAGAGGACAGAGGGGGCAGAGGACAGGGCAGAGGACACAGAGGGGGCAGAGGACAGGGGCAGAGGACGCAGAGGACAGGGGGGAGAGGACGCAGAGGACAGGGGGCAGAGGACAGGGGGCAGAGGACAGGGGGCAGAGGACAGGGGGCAGAGGACAGGGGGCAGAGGACAGGGGCAGAGGACAGGGGGCAGAGGACCAGAGGGGGCAGAGGACGCAGAGGACAAAGGGCAGAGGACAGGGGGCAGAGGACAGGGGCAGAGGACACAGAGGGGGCAGAGGACAGCAGAGGACAGGGGGCAGAGGACACAAGGAGGGCAGAGGACACGGGGCAGAGGACAGGGGGCGAGAGACAGGGGCAGAGGACAGGGGGCAGAGGACGCAGAGGACAGGCAGAGGACAGGGGGGCAGAGGACGCAGAGGACAGGGGCAGAGGACGCAGAGGACAGGGGGCAGAGGACGCAGAGGACAGGGGGCAGAGGACGCAGAGGACAGGGCAGAGGACACAGAGGACAGGGGGCAGAGGACACAGAGGACACAGAGGACAGGGGGCAGAGGACACAGAGGACAGGGGAAGAGACACAGGGGCAGAGGAGGCAGAGGACACAGAGGGGCAGAGGAGGCAGAGGACACAGAGGGGCAGAGGAGGCAGAGGACACAGAGGACAGGGGCAGAGGACACAGAGGACAGGGGGCAGAGGACACAGAGGACAGGGCAGAGGACACAGAGGACAGGGGCAGAGGACACAGAGGACAGGGGGCAGAGGACACAGAGGACAGGGGCAGAGGACAGGGGCAGGACACAGAGACAGGGGCAGAGGACACAGAGGACAGGGGCAGAGGACACAGAGGACAGGGGCAGAGGACACAGAGGACAGGGGGCAGAGGACACAGAGGACAGGGGCAGAGGCAGAGAGACAGAGGACAGGGGGCAGAGGAGACAGAGGACAGGGGGCAGAGGAGACAGAGGACAGGGGGCAGAGGACACAGAGGACAGGGGGCAGAGGACGACAGAGGACAGGGGCAGAGGACAGAGGACAGGGGGCAGGAGGACACAGAGGACAGGGGGCAGAGGGAACAGAGAGACAGGGGGCAGAGAGACAGAGGACAGGGGCAGAGGACGGACAAGAGGACACAGAGGACAGGGGCAGAGGACCAGAGGACAGGGGGCAGAGACACAGAGGACAGGGGGCAGAGGACACAGAGGACAGGGGGCAGAGGACACAGAGGACAGGGGGCAGAGGACACAGAGGACAGGGGGCAGAGGACACAGAGGACAGGGGGCAGAGGACACAGAGGACAGGGGCAGAGGACACAGAGGACAGGGGCAGAGACACAGAGGACAGGGGGCAGAGGACACAGAGGACAGGGGGCAGAGGACACAGAGGACAGGGGGCAGAGGACACAGAGGACAGGGGGCAGAGGACACAGAGGACAGGGGGCAGAGGACACAGAGGACAGGGGGCAGAGGACACAGAGGACAGGGGCAGAGGACACAGAGGACAGGGGGCAAGGACACAGAGGACAGGGGGCAGAGGACACAGAGGACAGGGGGCAGAGGACCAGAGGCAGGGGAGAGGAACAGGAGGGCAGAGACAAGAGGGGCAGAGGACAGGGGACAGAGGACAGGGGCAGAGGACAGGCGAGGCAGAGGACAGGGGGCAGAGGACACAGAGGACAGGGGGCAGAGGACACAGAGGACAGGGGCAGAGGACACAGAGGACAGGGGGCAGAGAACAGGGACAGGGGAGAGGACACAGAGGACAGGGGCAGAGGACACAGAGGACAGGGGGCGAGGAACAGAGGGACAGGGGGCAGAGGAACGAGGACAGGGGCAGAGGGACCAGAGGACAGGGGGCAGAGGACAGGACAGAGGACAGGGGGCAAGGACACAGAGGACAGGGGGCAGAGGACACAGAGGACAGGGGGAAGGAGACGGGGACAGGGGAGAGGAAGGCAGGGGCAGAGGGGCAGAGGACCAGGGGGCAGAGGGGGAGAGGACACAGAGGGCAGGGGGCAGAGGACCAGAGGACAGGGGCAGAGGACACAGAGGACAGGGGGCAGAGGACACAGAGGACAGGGGGCAGAGGTAACAGGAGGACAGGGGGCAGAGGACACAGAGGACAGGGGGCAGAGGACAGGGGGGCAGAGGACACAGAGGACAGGGGAGGACAGAGGACAGGGGGCAGAGGACACAGAGGACAGGGGCAGAAGGACACAGAGGACAGGGGGCAGAGGACACAGAGGACAGGGGCAGAGGACACAGAGGACAGGGGGCAGAGGACACAGAGGACGGGGCAGAGGAACAGAGGACAGGGGGCAGAGGACCAGAGGACAGGGGCAGAGGACCAGGAGGGGGCAGAGGACACAGAGGACAGGGGGCAGAGGAGCAGAGGACAGGGGGCAGAGGAACAGAGGACAGGGGCAGAGGACAGGGCAGAGGACACAGAGGACAGAGGGGCAGAGGACAGAGGGAGACAGAGGGCAGAGACCAGAGGACAGGGGGCAGAGGCGAGACAGGGGCAGAGGACAGCAGAGGGGCAGAGGAACGCAGAGGACAGGGGGCGAGGCACGAGGGGCAGAGGACGAGAGGACAGGGAGGGCAGAGGACACAGAGCAGAGGACAGGGGGCAGAGGACACAGAGGCGGGCAGAGGACACAGAGGACAGGGGGCAGAGGACAGCAGAGGACAGACACAGAGGACAGGGGGCAGAGGACACAGAGGACAGGGGGCAGAGGACACAGAGGACAGGGGGCAGAGGACACAGAGGACAGGGGGCAGAGGACACAGAGGACAGGGGGCAGAGGACACAGAGGACAGGGGGCAGAGGACACAGAGGACAGGGGGCAGAGGACACAGAGGACAGGGGGCAGAGGACACAGAGGACAGGGGGCAGAGGACACAGAGGACAGGGGGCAGAGGACAGGGGGCAGAGGACAGGGGGCAGAGGACACAGAGGGGGCAGAGGACGCAGAGGACAGGGGGCAGAGGACACAGAGGACAGGAGGCAGAGGACACAGAGGACAGGGGGCAGAGGACACAGAGGGGGCAGAGGAGGCAGAGGACACGGGGCAGAGGACAGGGGGCAGAGGACACAGAGGACAGGGGGCAGAGGACACAGAGGACAGGGGGCAGAGGACACAGAGGACAGGGGGCAGAGGACACAGAGGGGGCAGAGGACACAGAGGGGGCAGAGGAGGCAGAGGACACAGAGGACAGGGGGCAGAGGACACAGAGGACAGGGGGCAGAGGACACGGGGCAGAGGACAGGGGGCAGAGGACACAGAGGACAGGGGGCAGAGGATACAGAGGACAGGGGGCAGAGGACACAGAGGACAGGGGGCAGAGGACACAGAGGACAGGGGGCAGAGGACACAGAGGACAGGGGGCAGAGGACACAGAGGGGGCAGAGGACGCAGAGGACAGAGGGGGCACACAGGTTGGAGGGCAGAGCAGCGTGTATGGCTGCAGATGCAGACTTACCGGTGGGCGGGCGTCGGGTGTAGGAGGAGAGGAGGGGCGGGCAGAGCTGCAGGAGAGGAAGTCCCGCCCTCCCTCCTCTCCAGGCACACGGCAGGGAGCACGGGTACCCCCAGGGTGTGTGTGGCCCTCCGAGGTGGCGGGCAATGGGCCCCCCTGCCCCCCCCCCGGTATGTAGGTACTGGCTGGAGGGCAGAGGGTGGAGGGGAGTGGCAGGAGGGCACACGGAACTTCCGAGATCGGAACGTTCCGTGTGTCGGTGACTGTAGCCGGGGGGGCAGCCTGGCTACAGTGCACTGGATGAGCCTGGGCGACGACCATCACGGAAGTGGGCGTGGCCTCCTCCGGAAGTGGCCTTCGGGTTTTATATAATAGATAATGCATCCTGCCGCACTGGTAAAAACTGTTCCAGAGTCCAAATCCCCCCCGATAATAATTTTATAATCTACTGTATAAGATATACAGAGAAAATATGTTTGATCTAAAGAGAGTATCCACTTCACAACGTATTAGACATAAAGCCATGCTCCAAAATACAAAGTGATTTTCATTCTAAATAACTATTTAATGCATTAATTTAAACTATTTTCTGATATACTTAAACACAAAATGTCCCTACCCTTTCTAACTACTCTAATTACTTTTAGTTCTTTTTCCTACTTCCTTTCAGATTCTCAGTGCATACTGATATACCAAAATAAACTGTAATTCTGGAGCAGAGACTGTCACAGCCTCTGTCACAGCATCATCACTGACCTTCGTTTCAGGGACTCACTTTGTTCCCTAGTTGAAGTGCACGATGACAGTGCACTCTCTTGCCAGCTCAGATCAGTAGTAATCAGCCAGGAACATAGCACAGTTCACTGTAAGACAAATACCTGGCTTGCGGAGACCAGCAACATCCCCACAAGTGACATAATTTGCGGAAACGGTGCTGGTCTCTGCATGACGGGTAATGCTCTTACAAGGCACAGTGACAGTGCACTCTGCTCTGTTGCCGACTGTTATGGCCACTTTACACACACCAACTTATCTGTCCAACTTCTGAACAACTTACTGGTTGCAGTGAAATCATGGACACATTGTTCCATTTGTACACAGCCACAAATTGGAGCAATGTGTCCATGATTTCACTGCAACCAGTAAGTTGTTCAGACGTTGGACAGATAAGTTGGTGTGTGTATAGTGGCCTTTACTGATCTGCTTTGACAAGCAAGCACAGTGTCACTGTGAATGGCGTTAGTCTCTGCATGTCCGGTAATCCTCTTACAAGACACATTGACAGTGCACTCTGCCAGCTGTTTACCACTGATCAGATAAGAGAATGCGCTGTCATTGTACACGGCGCTGGTCTCTGCATGACGGGTAATCCTCTTACAAGGCTCAGTGACAGTGCACTCTGCTCTGTTGCTGACTGTTTACTACTGATCTGCTTTGACAAGCGAGCGCAGTGTCATTGTGAATGGCGTTGGACTCTGCATGCCGCCTAATCCTCTTACAAGGCACATTGACAGTGCACTCTGGTATGTTGCTAGCTGTTTACTACTGATCTGATAAGAGAGCACAGTGTCATTGTGAATGGTGTTGGTCCCTGCATGCCGGGTAATCCTTTTACAATGTACTTTGACAGTGCACTCTACTCTGTGTCTGGCTGCTTACTACTGATCTGATCTGTCAAGAGAGTGCACTGTCATTGTGCACATCACACAGAGACTAGCCCAACCCCTGAAATGAAGATCACCAATGAAGTTTTGTTTCAGAGAGGGACAGAGCCTGGGCTGTAACCGCAGCTTCTGCCCCCTGATGATGCGCCATTTGAGATTCTCAAATGAAGCTTTATCAAAAAGGAAGTAGGACCTGCCACTCATGGAGAGCGGGCTGGGAGAAGCCAGTGAGGATCAGGTATTTTGTCTAGTCACCTATATGGTTCGGTTCTCAGTGGCTCCTACTGTATATGATTTCTCTGAAAGGCCGCAGCACTTTTTAGTCAAACATACATGGCCTCCATTAATTATTCAGAAGGGATGCAACAGTGAAATGACTGGAGCAAATTGGTGGTGGAGACACCTGCCAAATAAAAGGCGAGGGCACCATGCAATGCATAATCTCACCTGTAGTAAGCGCTGTGAAAGAATTGAACAAGTCAGTTGCACCTGAACCAGCAATGGATACTTATTTTTGGTTGCCTTTCTTAATAAAATAAGGCAAAATACAACCTAATCCTTATCAGGTAATAGTGATATATTAAAGGGAACCTGTCACCTAGAATTAAGGCCCTACACTATCACTACCTGTCCCTACACATTCCTAGCTGCTCCCTATGTATCCCTATCTGAGCTAAAGTGGCCCTATAAAACATCAGAAACATAACTTATAACTTACAGAAGTCCCTGAGGCTGGGGACTGGAAAGGCGGCGCCAGGCTCCATGCAACACTCCTCGATCCAGCTGCGCACGCCCCGCTGGGCGGCATTAGTCTTTCTTCATCTCTGCCCCTCTATTTGGAATCTCCCGCCCTCTGCACACCTATCATGCACCGGCTGCTACGTCACATCCGGCACGGTGCATTATGGGCCTGATCACGTGATCAGCCCCAGTGCATTATGGGCCTGATCACGTGATCAGCCCGGCTTCAATAAGCGCATTGCGCATGCGCAGAGCCGGGCCGATCACGTGATCAAGCCCATAATGCACTGGCGCTGATCATGTGATCGGCTCCATAATGCACCGCGCCGGATGCGACGTAGCGGCCGGTGCATGATCGGCGTCCAGAGGGCGGAAGATTCCAAATAGAGGAGCGGAGATGAAGAAAGAATAATGCTGCCCAGCGGGGTGTGCGCAGCTGGATAGAGGAGTAATGCATGGAGCCTGGCGCCGCCTTTCCAGTCCCCAGCTTCAGGACTTCCGTAAGTTCTAAGTTATTTCTCTGATCTTTTATAGGGCCACTTTAGCTCAGATAGGGATACATAGGGAGCAGCTAGGAAGGTGTAAGGACAGGTAGAAATAGTGTAGGGCCTTAATTCTAGGTGACAGGTTCCCTTTAAATAATTATGGCAATGTTTCAGAATTATTCCCAATATGATAGAAATTAGATATGAGAATCTGAGGTTGATACCTTTTAATGGCGAACTGAAAAGATAGTAAGAATAAGCAAAGCAAGCTTTCGAGACACTATAGCCTCTTCATCAGGCTTAATAAGACCTGAGTTGTCTGGAAAGCTTGCTATGCTTACCATCTTTTCAGTTGGCCATTAAAAAGTATCAACCACCGATGACTCTCAGATTCTAATATTGTTCTATCTACTGGCTAACACCATACAAACATTTCTTACCTTCCCAATATGACATGCAGTTGAGGCACTATTAGTGTAAACTGTTACAGCAAAAAAAAAAAAAAAAGGTATAAGATACAATGGTGTGTGCTGCCTCCTAGAGGACAAAATGTGCCATTACATGGTAAAGAAGGGGAAAAAGAACAACCAAATCCACACACTACAAAACAGGGCCACTCTTATACATCAGCACTCAGGATAGGACGTCATTCATAAGGACCTATATCCTGCAAGAACCTTTGACCCTTATATAATCAAATAATTCGACACTTTATAAAATTGAGATAAAGCTGTAACCCGGCTCCTCTCCTGCCCCGGGTGAGTGACGCCAATCACTTGTACAATGATCTGCTGACCACATCACCTCTCTAGCTCATCTCATGATGTGGAAAAGAGAGAAGCCGGAGTACACCTTTAAGGGATTGTTCACACTAATTTTTTTAACTTTAGAGTACTTTTTGTTTTTAAAGCATTGCAGCCTCAGAGAACGTCACTTGTTTACTTTCTGCGGTAAAAAATGTTTGTATGGTGTTAGCCAGTAGATAGAACAATAGTAGAATCTGAGAGTTCTCATACCTTTTAATGGCTAATTGATCACACAATATTGGATATGAACATACTAATTCTAAAAGGTAACTTCAGATCACAGTGAGACAGAAGAGTGTGGGACTATAAATTGATGATGAACTTTGACACACTTAAAGCAGGAATGAATATCTCACATGGATTTATGTCTTTCTACATTCATTGAGGAATTTTCAGGTCTCGACCAACCACTAATCATAGAACAATAATACAATCTGTGCCTCTTATCTCAGAACTCTGATTTTACCTCCCCAGCTCCTCTCCCTCTCCCAAGACTGACTACTATGTTCTGCTTTACGTCACCTGTCGTATTTACTGCATCATCCTACCCTGCATATGTGTATAGAATTTGTGTCATTATAGCATGATAAGAGGCCATAGTGTCTTGAAGGTTTGCTTTTTCTTACCATCTTTTCAGTTCGCCATTAAAAGGTATCAACCCCTGAGGACTCTCACATTCTAATATTTTACTTTCTGCAGTGGTTTTCAAAATCTCAATGGAAGAAAAATGCTCAAAAAACTTCAGAAGCCTCCTCTAAAACGTAGTGTGAGCCTAACCTAAGAGTAAATGCACACGTTCAGGATTTAGTGCAGAAATTTCTGCATCTTTTGGCAAGAAAATGAAGCGGCAAACAAGTGTGATTTTCCATTTTTTTGTGCAGATTTTTATCATTCATAAAAACAGGTGAAATCTGAAGAAAAATCAAAAAACTTGTGTTCCAGATCTATTTCTGCATCAAATCTGCAACGTGTGCAGAAGATTTGAGGATTCTCATTGATTTTGCTGGTATTAGGAATCCCTTCAGGTTTAGTGACACATCTTCTCTAAAAACCACATAAACAATGCACAGTGTGCACACAGCCTAAAGGATAATAAATTGCTTAACTGCAAGTGCGGTCATTGTGTGCAAATGTATGGTGAACAAAGTCTTTTTTTTTTGTACCGCCCGTACAACCAGGATCTCCAGCCTGTGGTGTGTTACTGCTCACCACGCAGCCCAGCAGTTCCTGGATGGCCGGATCCTGCGACACCTCCTGTAAGGTCCTCCAATCTCTGCACAGCAATCCACCTGGCATTCAGCACAGCTCTCGCTGAAAACGTTAGTGAACCCACGACTCACAGCCAGTCGCTTGACTCCTCCCACGTTCTCCTGGGTCGAGAGCGGTGACAAACTTCATGGCCCCGCCGAGCCACAGCCAGATGCTTTAATCTTCGTGGCCCCGCCGAGCCACAGCCAGATGCTTTAATCGTCGTGGCCCCGCCGAGCCACAGCCAGATGCTTTAATCCTTGTGGCCCCACCGAGCCACAGCCAGATGCTTTAATCTTCGTGGCTCCACTGAGCCACAGCCAGATGCTTTAATCTTCGTGGCCCCGCCGAGCCACAGCCAGATGCTTTAATCGTCGTGGCCCCACCGAGCCACAGCCAGATGCTTTAATCGTCGTGGCCCTGCCGAGCCACAGCCAGATGCTTTAATCTTCGTGGCCCCGCCGAGCCACAGCCAGATGCTTTAATCTTCGTGGCCCCGCCGAGCCACAGCCAGATGCTTTAATCTTCGTGGCCCCGCCGAGCCACAGCCAGATGCTTTAATCTTCGTGGCCCGCCGAGCCCGCCAATGCTTTATCTCTGCCCGGACAAGCCAGATGCTTTAATCTTCGTGGCCCCGCCGAGCCACAGCCAGATGCTTTAATCTTCGTGGCCCCGCCGAGCCACAGCCAGATGCTTTAATCTTCGTGGCCCCGCCGAGCCACAGCCAGATGCTTTAATCATCGTGGCCCCGCCGAGCCACAGCCAGATGCTTTAATCATCGTGGCCCCACTGAGCCACAGCCAGATGCTTTAATCTTCGTGGCCCCACCAAGCCACAGCCAGATGCTTTAATCTTCGTGGCCCCACCAAGCCACAGCCAGATGCTTTAATCTTCGTGGCCCCGCCGAGCCACAGCCAGATGCTTCAATCTTCGTGGCCCCGCTGAGCCAGATGCTTGCATCCACATTTTTGTAGCTGTGCAGTTGCCCCTA
Source organism: Allobates femoralis (assembly GCA_033576535.1). Lineage (NCBI taxonomy): Eukaryota > Metazoa > Chordata > Amphibia > Anura > Aromobatidae > Allobates > Allobates femoralis. Next base: position 30,339,993 of record JARQOC010000012.1, read on the forward strand.
CTAACCAGCCTGCACCACTGCTGCAATCTACACACATGCCACTGGTCGAGTTGCCCCCCGCAACCGAACTTGTAGGCCTCGTCCATTGCCCACAGCAACAAGGCTGCTACAATGCCCGCATCCTCCACCAAAATGTGACGTAATGATCACTAAGCAGGTTGGGGTTCACTCACTTGGCAGCACAAAAACAATCTACACAGCAATGGATTTATATTATAACAGTGTAATGTCGGTTTATTGCCTTTCATCAACCGCACTCCAGAAAATAAACATTAGCCAGTCCATACACCTAAGTCCCCATTCTCTGGGGTTACCTGCTCCCCACAGCTCTGCAGGTTTCAGACTGCTCCATCCAGTCTCAACATCCAGGAGTTCTGGGCAACCTCCATTCCCACACATGGTTTTCCTCCCATGTGCTACAAACAGGAAGTCTTCCAGGGGCTGGCTGACAGAGCCATGTGACCAGGGAGTGGCCATCTGATAACCCCCAGCAGTACACCCTCCCCTGGAAGGTATGTAGTGAACTAGACCCGCCCATCGCTTCTGGTTAACTCTTAACTCTAGCCCACATCACATTATAGAAAGTTGCAGAACCACAGGTCTCAGCAATTAACCTGGGTTAAGATCGCAGCAGACCTCTGTCTGTGCGATACATACCTGTCACTCCTAACATACCCACGCCCTCATCATCTCCTGCCTTGACTACTGCAACCTACTGCTCACCGGTCTCCCTGCCTCCTCCCTTGCACCTCTCCGCTTTATCCTGAACTCAGCTGCCCATCTAATCCACCTGCCTCCTCGCTACGCCCCTATCTCCCCTCTCCGCAAGGCACTTCACTGGCTCCCCACCCCCCAAAGATGTAAATTTTAAATCCTAACCCTGACTTACAAAGCCATCCACAACTTGTCCCGCCCTTACATCTCCGACATGGTCTCCCAATACCAACCAGCACGCAACCTACGCTCCTCACAAGAACTCCTCCTCTCCTCCCCCCTCATCTCATCCTCCCACAACGGCATACAAGACTTCTCCCGCGCCTCCCCTAGATTCTGGAACTCCCTCCCCCAGCACGTCAGACACTCCCCCACCCTCAAGAGCTTCAAAAAGAACCTGAAAACTCATCTATTCCAACAAGCCTACAACCTATGATGAGACCCAGCGCCACTCCACCAAACGATTGGCGTTTCCCCCCTACCGTGTCCTCCCCCACCCCTGTAGACTGTGAGCCCTCGTGGACAGGATTCTCTCCCGTCGTGTATCAGCAAGCATTGACTGCTCATATGTACTGTACCTGTCCTTGTTACCCCCACTCCTTATGTAAAGCGCCATGGAACCATTGGCGCTATATAAATAAACAATAATAATAATAATACCAATAATAGCCGGTTGGCCCATCACAACATCTATACATTTTAAAGGGAATTTGTGAGGTCAAAAATCCATATGTATCTGGTATCATTTTCTAATTCCTTTCTCTAAGCGCTCTCTATTCATGTATTTCTATTATTTATACTTCCCTCCTATCCTCTGTAAACTTCAAAATAGAAGATTAATTCCATCTGTCAATCACAGTCAGTTCTCTGCTGCCCACTCCCCGAGGAATGAATGTTCATGAATCACTACACTGCCCTGCCCTCTGATGTGTGACTGCCACTGTCAAGACGAATTTCTGTCGGGGTCTGGAATGAAACTAGGCCCATCTAATACAGACAATACATGAGGTCATGGCGCCCTGAATACCATATTTTTCGGACCATAAGACGCACCGGACTATAAAACGCACCCAGATTTTAGAGGAAGAAAATAGAGCAAAAAATGTGGTTATAATGTACAGTTGGGGGGGAAAAAGGGGATGTGCTGGTGACAATTATGGGGGTAATGCCCCATCCTGGACCCCTTCCATGTAATATATGGCCCCACCATCATGGTGTATAATAGCCATCATGGATGTTATTGGCTCCCCAATCCTGGTATATAACCCCTGATCTGGAATACGCCCCCCCATTCTGGTATATAGCATCTCCCATCCTTGATATGGCTCCCCAACCTGGTATACAGTCCCCCATCCTAGATATAGCCCCCATCCTTGGATACAGCCCCCCCCATCCTGGGATATAGCCCCTTCATCCTGGTATAAAGCCCCCCAATCCTGGTATAAAGCTCCCATTCAGAATATGGCTCCCCATTTGGGTATATAGCATCCCCTACTCTGGATATGGCTCTCCATCCTGGGATACATCCCCCCCATCCTGGATATGGCCCCCATTCTGGTATACATCCTCCCATCCTGGATATAGCCCCCCATTCGGGGACACAGCCCCCCCCCATCCTGGGATAAATATTATTGGGCCAATACCGAAGTCACCATTAAATGTCATTGGGGTGGCCTTAGACCCTGCTAATACAATTAACAGTATCATTACCTCTCATCCTGGATATGCCCTCCCCGCCCAATGGTGTCGAGCTCCCCCCATGTCCCCATCATCCTGGATATGTCCTCCATGCCCAATGGTCCTGAGCTCCCCCCGATGGTGACTGAGCTTCCCCCATGTTCCCCATCGTCCTGGATATGCCCCCCCTCCCGTTCTGCTGCACACAAGAAAATAAAAAAACTATGTAAAACTCCCCTTCCGGCGATTGCCTCCGTCTCTCCCGGCTGCCAGCATTCGTGGTCTGAGTCCTCCTGCGTTGCCAAGATAACCAATCATGTGATCAGGGCGCGCAGTGATAATGTTACTCTGCTGTGCCAATCACATGATCGGTTACCTCGGCGATGCAGGAGGACTCAGACCACGAATGCTGGCAGCCGGGAGAGACGGAGGCAATCGCCAGAAGGTGAGTTTTACATAGTTTTTTATTTTGTAGTGTGCAGCAGCATGGGGGCATATCCAGGATGATGGGGGACATGGGGGGAAACTCAGTCACCATCGGGGGGAGCTTGGCACCATTGGGCAGGAAGGGTATATCCAGGATGATGGGGGGGGGGGAAGAGGTATATCTAGGATGATGGGGGGCCATATGCAGTGATGGGGAGGGGAACACTTTGTTTAATTTAATATTCCCTGCATCCCTTTACCATCCCTCAGAGCTGCTTCAGCACTGAGCTGATGGACAGCGGGATGCAGAGCATATTGAATGAGCAGGAGCACATGACCTCCCGCTGCCTCAGCAGCCCCCTGCAGCCTCCTCCCAGCCTGCTCCAGAGCCACTGCTCCCCCCCCGCACAGCCCCACATGGTCCTATGTTTGGACTATAAGACGCACCCCCCACTTTCCCCAAAAATATTTTGGGAAAAAAGTGCGTCTTATGGTCCGAAAAATACGGTACTCATTGCGCCTCGGATTGACGGTCACTTCATCCTTGAGAAGGAAAGAAAAAACATCTGAGGTACAGAAGCTATCTTCTCCTCTGGAAGGTAGGACATCCTCGTTCTGGAGTTGAGACGGACTCCTAAGAAGTCTCCGCAAGTGTTCGGAATAAGATTTGATTTTTCCTTGTTCAGGATCCAGCCCAACTAGGTTACCGTCAATAAGACTAATTCCAGATGTCGTGCCGTCAACTGAGGGGAATCTGTCACTATCAAGAAGTCGTCCAGGTAGAGGACGATTGTTATACCTCTGCACCTGGGATAAGTCACCACGTCTGTCATGATCTGTGTAAAAAATTCTGGGAGTGGATGAGAGCCCGAAAGAAAGACACTGGAACCGGTAATGGAAACCTGACTTCCTGACGCTAAGGGAAACCTCCGATATTGCTGACCGGAGGAAAGAGTCCACAGATGATAACATCCATCCATCAGGTCCAGGGTGCACATTACTGCTTCATTCTTTATCAAGCAATGGCAGATTTTATTGATTCCTACTAACTGACCCAACGATTCAGGGGTCTTACATTCATTATCGTGTGAAACTCCCCAGCTGGGTTCAATATGGAAAACCGGGAAGGATAATGACCAAAATACTATTCCAACAGGAATAATTACCCTATTATGACATAGTTTCTCTACGTCTGCTTGTAGCCGACTGAAAGAGATGTGGGGACCCTTTATCAACCCGAATCGTTTTGAGGGAGGAGTTGGACCTCTATTCGATAATCCTGAGTAATAGCGGGCAGAAGCTAGGGATTCTTTGTGACCCATCCTGTTCCGATTTGGACAGGTTTGAATAGGCATTTCCTATCCTTGTCCCCTTATTAAAGCACCATCTGTTGGATTCCTTTACTTTTGTGGAGTTTGCTTATGCAAGGGAACGATCCTTTGTCTCCTCAGGGAAACCCGTCTTTTATCGGCCACCTTTCCTAACGCCTCATCCGAGACATGTCCGAAAACCCTAAGCCCTGAGGAGGGAATGGAATACAGCTTGTTTTGGAAGCCGTATCACCAGACCAGGCTGAGAGTCAGATAGCTCTCCAAATAGAGTTAGAAAGAGCATTATTCCTGGCAGCGAACCTGACTGATTCGGCTGAAGCGTTGGACAAAAAATTAGCCGTAATCCCGATCAACGGTAGGACCAAGCTAGGTAGGGTACTCTTGAGGAGCCATCCCAAAGACTACCCTTCAATTTATCTAGACAGACTCTTATGTATCTAGCTACAGATGTAGTAGCGATACTTGACCTTATAGTTGCCGCTGAGGCTTCACATGCCGTTTTGTCAAAGACCGTCTGCCTTTCAAACCTGTATTGCTTTTGTTCTCAATCATAAGTGGGATTAAGGTCTGTTTTATAATACATATAGAAGACCCTATAAAAAATGGGGACCATGAAAACTGAGCCTGAGGTAATGGTACCACTTACATGACCCTAGGGTGATTTGGAGGGGCATCAGAGTGTGATGAATCCTCCATGTATAGCACGGCCTCACACAGTACACCTTAGTACAGCAAGGCATGGTATAGCAGGGCTTGGCACAGCAACAATACAGCAAGGCACAGCATGGCACAACAGAGGACGGTGCTGCCAGTACAGCAAGGCACAGCACAGTACTGCCTAATACAGCAAGGTACAGCATTGCACCGCATAACACAGTACAGCACATCACAGCATGGCACAGCATTGTACAGTACAGCATTGCCTAGTATAGCATGGTACAGTAAGGTACGGCACAGCATGACACAAAAACCATGGCAAGGCCCAGCATAGCACTGCCTGGCACAGCATGGTACCGCCTGGTTCAACACGGCATAACATGGCACAGCATGCGGTATGGCTCAGTATTTTACATCATGGCAAGGCACAGCATGGTATCGTATGGTACAGCACTGCATATTAAAGCCCGGTATAGCATGGCACGGCATGATATCGTATGGTACAGCACAGTATGTCACAGCATGGCCCCGCATATCCCCAGCATGGTACAACATGGCAAGACACAGCATCGTTTCGTATGCTACAGCACAGCATGGCACGACATGGCATAGCATGATACAGCACAGCATGGCATAGCCCTGTAGAGTATGGCACAGCCTGATACAGGATGGTATTGCATAGTACAACCTGCCTGACACATCCTAACACAGCCTTGTACAGTCTGGCACAGCTCTTACCCTCAGGCAGGGCAGGTCCCTCTGACATGTTGTCCTGCTCTCCTGGTGTCCACAGCCGTCTGCGCTTGAATTTTCCGAGTGAGCAGCAGACGGGAAGTGTGTCGCCCGAACTTCCGGTTTCGACGCCAGGCTGTCCCTGAAGCCAGGCTTGCCCAGAGCAGGACACCAAGAGCCCCAGCAATGGGGAAGTGTTATCAGGAGGGCTGAGGAACGCCCGACTGGGAGTGTCGGTTCAAGACGGCTTGATGGCGGGAATGAGAGAGCTGTGCTTTCCTCCCCCCCTTGGACGAGACTCGGAAGAGGCTGGAGCAGTGACCCTGAACAGCCTCTCCATGTCTGGACAGGGAGTGTGGAACTACACAAAAACACAAGCAGCTGACATTCCCGTCCAGATAGGGAGAGGTCGTTCAGGGTCACTGCTCTTGTCCAAGAGACTCGCATGTAAGTAGCAGAGTGTGTCCGAGCCCTGAGGATGATTCCTGCACATTCAATTTAACCCTTTCACCGACCTATGATGCATATCTGCGTCATAGGTCACTTCCCACAATTTGATGCCAGCCTGCATCATCCTCTGTCATCAGCTGAGATGTGTATCTAACAGTGCCGATAAGGTTCGTGACCCGATCAGTGCCGTTAACCCTTTGGATCGTGCTGTCATTCACTGACTGCACGATCCAAAGCCCTGCGGCAGGGATCGCACTGAACCCTGCAGGGATCGCAGGTTCCGTGAAGCAAATCATGGGACTTGCGCTGTTACCTGGACAGCCCGGGGTCCTGTGATGACCCCAGAAGCTGTCCTGATTCAGTTCCTGCCTGTGATGTCCCAGTGACATCAGCAGGGAGTGAATAATTCTCCAATGTTATGTTTGGATGTGATACAGCCCATCCAAAGAGAAGCAATCAGACAGTGGAGTGCTGATGCCCTCTGGTGGTTAAAGTACATTATCAGAAAAAATGTTAAAAGTATGAAGAAAAGAAAAAAAAAAAAAACCTAAAAGTTGAAATCATCCCCCTTGTGCGCCATTGAAAATAAAATTATTTAAAAGTATTTAAAAAACACACACATTTGGTATCACCGCATTCTGAAATGCCCAATTTATTAAGATATTAAATCAATTATTCAGATCGGTAAACTGCGCAACGGAAAAAAGGTCCCAACGCCAAAAATCACATTTTTTGGTTACCGCAACATGTTTGGTATCTACAGACTCGTACCGACACGTTAGCCTTACCATATAGTGATCATGGTGAATACAAAACCCAAAAAACAAACGTATAGTTGCACTATTTTTTGCAATTTCACGGCACTTAAATTTTTTTCCCCCTATCTCCCTGTACACTATATGGTAAAATAATTTTTTTTTCATTTGAAAGTACAACTCGTCCCGCAAAAAAATAAGCCCTCTTATGTCTTTACTGATGGAAAATATAAAAACGTTATGGCCCTTGAAAGAAAGGGATGGAAATAATGGAAAAATCGCTAGGGGATGAAGGGGTTAATGGTCAGGAAGCATCCTGCAGCAACAAGATCCTGTTTTCTGATTTATGGATCCAGTTTCTATTCTGGGGAGGAATCCCTCTATGATACTTTTTTTTCAGGTTCATGGAGGTTGAGCCCCACGCCGCCGACAGTGTGACGGTTCGGCACCCACGCCGCCGACAGTGTGACGGTTCGGCACAGTAAAGAACAGAACATAAAGCTTATGTAGAGCACAATACATAAACAACAGAATCATTTTATTTTACAGCTCACACATTGAACAACCCCACGTATTTTTTTTTTTTTATCTAAAGCTTCAGTGCGAAACATGGCATGTAAAACATTGCAAGGCGAGGTCCAGCAGCCTTCTATCCAGCACCGGAACATATCCAACATGCCGATGCTGGAAAAGGAGCCGCACGACGAGATCGCCCAATGCACTGTGACGTTCAGCACTGAGAAGGATTAAGGCAGATGAAAAAAGAACACAAACATATATAATCATCAATTCATCAGTCCGACATCATATGAAATATACCAAATGATATTTAAGAGACCAGCCTCCTAACGCATTTCAAGTACAGGTAAAATGCAGTGAGTTGCCACAAGTCTTAAAAAGTCCAAAGACGTTACAGTAATCATGGGTGGAGATGCAAATCTGGAGGTTGGAGGTGATTGTACTCTCTCAGCAAAAAGGTAAAAGTGATTGGTTTCCATGATTAATTCAGGACACGGACATACAGTACAAACTCGACTGGAGACGGATCAACCAAAACTGGACATACGAGAAGCGGAGAATGGAAAAGTATCACTTTATTATTTTTTTTCCAGAATGGTAGATGCCAAATATAACCATGGAGGACCCTCCTAATACAATGTATTATTATGAGCATGGCAGAAAAACAACAAAAACTAGAGCAGAGATTGAGAAATGTAATAAAACAGATGAGGGTTAAAGGTTTTGTCAAATAAGACCCTATTAAAAGAGCATTTTCCCCCAATAAAAAAAAAAAAAAGACCAGAAAACACAAGTCCATGAATTGTCCTAGGGTGCCCTCAACCTTCCCAGACTTCTGATTTGTTGGCTATAACAATAACTAGACCAATTTACGGTTCAGAGGGTCTAAGAAAGTTGGAGAGCTACCTCTAAGGAAGCCGTCCATAGTGGTGGCTACAAGTGATGAGTGAGCACCACCATGCTCAGGTACTCGTAACGAGCAGTTGGGATGCTCGGACTGGCATGACTTGTGTGCCCGAGTAGAACGGAAGTTAATGGGGAACGTGAACATTTTTCCAGATCTTCGAGTTCCCGATTGACTAACATTATGCTCGTGTACATGATTCGTGCTCATCCGAGCAGCTAACTGCTCGTTACAAGTACCAAGAACCCGAGGTCGTGCTTCCTCATCACTAGTAGCCACAATATGTACAAGTCATGATCCACAAGGCGATGTCGCATACAAAACTTGTATGGAAGCCATGATATATCCATGATTACCTGAAATTACAATTTCTTGGTGAACCCACAAAAAAATGTTTTGTCAAATTCTTATTGGTTGCCAAATTACTATAGTAGCAGCCATATTTAGAATAAGCCTGACGAGATCACATAGAGCCTCCAAGTTGTACTGAGCAGTAAATGTAGAGTTCAGCAAAAAGATGTGGTCCATTGACCCCATTGGTAGCCCGCGGCCACAGACCAACCTCTTCAGATTTGTGGGTCCTCCACCACGTCAAGCATGCATCATGCTCCAATGATCTTACACCAGGTCTACTGGGGAACTGGGGATACCGGCAGGTAATGGCTCGTCTCTGGCCGTGGACTACCAGTGTAACCAATGGACCAGGGCCCTATAATGCGTTTGATGAACTCTACATAGTAGACTTTGTGGACTCAGGGGTTGGATGTGACCACAGAACCAGGGTGCTGTAATTTTACCCATAAACTTCTATGGAATCAAACATGGCATATTCCCTTGGATTCCACCTCAAATTTACCCCTATGTACAATGTGATGCCTGTTGGGCCTCTGTATGTCGGCACAGACTTTTCTACCTCCATACAGTCACTGTTACAGAAGATTTAGACAACTGTATTATGCACCGCTGCATCTACTAAACCGAAGTTAGACTGGAACACCTAAGGTTCGGTTTGGGCAGGCTTGCAGCCATAATACAGCTCGTTGAATCTGGCCTTTTCAGACATCATTTGCAGAAGGCTTATTAAACTTCTTGTATACTCATGATTTAATAAAAAAGATTCTGTGTAAAGAGAATCTGATAGCAGGTTTTTGCTATGTAATCTGACAGTAGCATTAGATAGGGGCAGAGAGCCTGATTCCAGCAATGTATAACTTACGGAGCTGCTAGGTAGTCTTTATAAAATCCCCGTTTTCTCTGCTGTACATGTAGCAGTGCTCAGAATTATGAGCCGTGTATAACCCCACCTCCATTGGAAGCTTCCAGTGCAACACATAAGCAGTGAATAACCCCGCCCACATCCTTGATTGGAAGCTTCCTGTGCACTCTGTTAGCAAGCTACCAATCAGCGGTGGAGGCGGGGTTCAACCTTTAGCTGGACTGCCTGGCACATGACAACTAGTCCTGCAGTGATGATCTCCTGCTGATAAAACACTGATTGTATTAAAACTACAATAAGCTGCGGAGCAAGTGACAACCCTGGAATCAGGCTCTTTGCCCCTACAAGATTACATAGTAAAAAAAAACCTTTTAAGATTCCTTTTTAACAAGGTTACCAGTAAATTAAGCTGTAATCATTTTTTTCAAGATGGAGATTGAGTAACACAAAAAGAAATAACATACCTCTATCGGGAAGTGATCTCCACATTTTACATTAAAAAAAATATGATATTGAAATAGTAATACAGCAGTAAGGCCAATGGAACATTTGATGTTCTAAAAAAGGCTGGAGGGATTAACACCACAAAAAAAATTAAAAAAAAAAAAAAAAAAAAAAAGAGAAAATCTTATTTTTGCAAGATTTTTTTATGGAAAAAATACTACAAAAATGACTTAACACCAAAAAAAAAAATCGACAAACGTTTAAAATGTAAAATAAAAAAAATATATATATTAGTCATGCAAAAAAAAAAATAAAAAATTTTGACTCTGCATCAGTAAAGATTTCCCCCATGAGAAATAAGAAATATAGGACATGATTTAGCTGCGTTATAGCATTGTATTCTGAGTTCTTACTGTAAAAAGGGTCAAAGTTTTCAACGTGAAGCAAAAGCTGGATATGAAAAAAAAAAAAAAAAAAAAAAGTCAAATCAGGACATAGGAATTTCTTAAAAATAAAAGGGAAAAAAAGAAAAAGAAAAAAAAATAATAATATAGCAGAGCGGTTCTTTAGAGCTACATCTGTTTTAAATAAAATACCAATTTACAATAATTTCTTTAAAAATCCCAAGCGCCTACAGAAAAGTGCATCCAGAACCAGCATAGATTTTAATAGTTTTGTTTTTCCTCTTAGCAGCTAAATGATTAGTTTATTTCCCTAGATAGCTTACACTTTTTGAATGCAAAAAAAACAATGAAAAAAGTGAGGCAGTCGGCAAAAAGAAAAAAAAAAAAAAAACACAAAGAAAGTTGTAATGATAAAAGTCTGAAATAATTTACTTTTCGGAAACAAAAAATGATTTCCTTTCAAAAAGGTCAGGGAAGACAGCGGTTAAAGGGGTATAGATGGAGTATCCTTAATTGTACAGGCACTGGCAGATTAAGTATCTTATGTCGCACCCTGTCACCCCCCCTTTGGGCATTTTAAACTGTGCCCACCAGCTTACATGATGTAAATGGGGTTCTAGTAACCCGTCTATGTGCCCAGACGTGCCCTCATACATGAAATATGAACTTCTATTGTGTCGAGCGCTGGCCTCCTATTGAGACCGGGAGGCTGCTATTGAGAACTGGAAGATGATGTCCTCGCCGTCCCTCAGGGGTGAAATACGTGCACTGCGCGCTTTTTTAATTTCCCGCCCCTCCTCTGGCCGCCACTTGAGTGACAGCTGCACATCGCAGTGGAGCGGGTGTCCGCACTAGTGCCAATGTCTCACGAGACTTCACAAATCTTGCGAGACGTCAGCACTGAGGGGCGCGCCTGCGCAGTGGAGCGGGTGTCCGTGCCTAGTACTGACGTCTCACGAGATTTGTGAAGTTTCACGAGACATCAGCACTAGCGCGGACACCCGCTCCACTGTGCAGATGCGCCAATCAGTGCCGACATCTTGCAAGATATGTGAAGTCTCGCGAGACATCAGCACTAGCGCGGACACCAACTCCACTGCGCAGGTGCGGCGGTCACTCAATTACTGGCCAGAGGAGGGGCAAGAATTTTAAAAAGTGAAGAGGTAGGCAGGTATTGCAGCCTGGAGGGGCGGCAAGGACATCATCCTCCAGGTCTAAATAGCAGCCTCCTGGTATCAATAGGAGGCCAGCGCTGGACATAATATAAATTATTTTCTGAGGTATGAGGGGCCATTCCGGGCACATAGAGGGGTTACTAGAACCCCATTTACATCATGTGTAAGCTGGTGAGCACAGTTTAAAATGCCCAAAGGGGGTGACCGATTCCCTTTAAGAAAAAAATTGGGATTTAAACATTTTCTTGAATTTACTATTGAGGTACCAAGAATGGAAAACAAAAAATATCAATACTTGACAGAAAAAAAAAAACACCCAAAATTTCTATTTTTGCCTTCCTTAGAAAATTATGGCAAGATTGGTAACGATGTTAGCACAATTATAGAATTTGACAGTTTACATTGGCTGCTGTAATCCCCCCCACCCCACCCGAGAACCAAAGATAACAGTTCTCACATTGGATTTTTTTTTTTTTATAAAATGTTCATTTTTTTGCTTTTTTTCTCCTCTTTTTTTTTAGTTTTTTTTTTCTTTAATATCTTTAATATAACACAGTCAGTAGATTTCGCAAATGAATGAATGTGTCTTGGCTAACAACTGGCACATCTTGCTGGTACCAAAATGAAAAGTCCTCTTGATGTTGAAAGGAAAAGGATCCGGTTGACTTCAGGACGTCGGCGTCATGCCTTAGTGCAACAAATAGTGCGACACGCAATGGGATACTGACGGGAGAGCTGCACGGTGGTGAGGTCCTGAACAAGCCTCGGATGGGGGATTTGTTCCGTCTCGCTTTAACGCAGCCATAGTTTCAGACGCAGTGCATCAACTCCGTTTAAATAGTATCTGAACAGACGTTTATCTCGCACAAAGCCAAGATTTTCATAAAGTTTCAAAGCAGATTTGTTTGTGATTTCCGTTTCCAAGACAACCTTTATAACAAGTAACGAGAAAGAAGAAAACGTGATTGATAACGTCAATGTCACAAGGCAACAAAACAGGACAGTAAAGTGTTTCAGGGGTCTGACAATGCTATATACGAAACGTGCATCGGGTGCAATCTGCCTGACCGGTGAGTTCGTCTTATATGCCACTGTGCCCTTTACTTTTTCCTCATTAATATCTGTAGTCATCATATTAATCTGAATACGTATTGAGTTATCCTGTACATTCATGTCACAGCTCACCTCCTCCCCCTCCTGTACAATGACTCCTAACACCTCTATATACAGTAGATAACACAGGATCCACCATTCACAATAGGTGATATCACAGCTCACCTCCTCCTATACAATGACTGATAACACCTCTATATACAGTAGATAATACAGGATCCACCATTCACAATAGGTGATATCACAGCTCACCTCCTCCTGTACAATGACTGATAACACCTACTATATACAGTAGATAATACAGGATCCACCATTCACAATAGGTGATATCACAGCTCACCTCCTCCTGTACAATGACTGATAACACCTCTGTATACAGTAGATAACACAGGATCCACCATTCACAATAGGTGATATCACAGCTCACCTCCTCCTCCTGTACAATGACTGATAACACCTCTATATACAGTAGATAACACAGGATCCACCATTCACAATAGGTGATGTCACAGCTCACCTCCTCCTCCTGTACAATGACTGATAACACCTCTATATACAGGAGATAACACAGGATCCACCATTCACAATAGGTGATATCACAGCTCACCTCCTCCTGTACAATGACTGATAACACCTCTATATACAGTAGATAACACAGGATCCACCATTCACAATAGGTGATATCACAGCTCACCCCTCCTCTTCCCCTCTCAATGCCCTTTGTTCAGATTAAAGCATTTACATAAGAATTAGACATATTTATCAACACTGAAGCACATGGAAGAAAGGTGCGGATTAACATCAAAGCGTATAAGAGTATATTATAACCAACAAATATTTTTATTAGTGTAAAATACATATTAACAATACAATTAAAATATCAGTAGTGCATAGAATGTGGGGCCGGAATAATAATGAAGACTAGCCCTCCATAAACATTATGAAGCCATATGTCCAATTGATAATGCCAATGGAGCTGTCTTATGAGGAAGCATTTATGAAACGTGCATCGGGGACGGCTATATCTACCCTCCATATACAGTTAAGTACATCACCTTCACTTATACTAGGCTGGTGGTTTATATGTTTAAAATCACTTCAGGGTTTTACTAATATACAGAGAGACAGTTCTTCTGGTATTATTATTTGGGCATATGGTTTAGTAATGCTTATGGAGGGTTAGTCTTCATTATTATTCCGTCTCCACATTCTAATCAATACCTATACTTAAATAATACTATTTATGTACAAAAAATATTTTGGCAATAGTATACTTTTTCATTGATGTTGCATCCCTTGCTGAAAAAAGCTGCTTATGTCTATATAGAGGTCACTAGCACCCAGCTGATCCCTTACCTTGAGCTGTCCATTTATACCCCTTGACTCCCAGGATGCACTGTTGGTGATAGCTTGTCAGGTGTTTTAGAGGAAGCTTCTCAGCTCAAACAGTGAATCCTGGAATTTCTGTTGAATTGCTGTGTGGATCTTCTCAAGCCAAGTGCTTCTTCCCTTCCCTCTTTGTTTGTTTCCCTGGTGTGCATCTTTAGTTGGTAGCCGGGCTGACTATTGTTCACCCGCTCCGATTCTTGTGTAGTTGTAGTTCAGAGGCAGTCAGGGAATAGGTATCCCGCGCCGCCGACAGTTGCAGAAACTGTATAGGGTCGTTAGGGGAGCTAGGTGTCAGCGCTAGTTTGATCTAGGGGTCACCATCTCGTCATCTTTCCCTCATCTCACACACCTTCCTTACCTGATCTATCTATCACAATAAATTACATGGTCTGCGAGCTTGCTATCAACCTTATGGAGACAGCGAAGTAGGTGGAGAGATTGTAAGCCACTTCCCTCCTCTCAGATATATACAAATATGCAAATTTGCACTTCACTAAGGAAGTAGAGAAACTCCAGTGCCACATTCGCTGTCTCCATAAGGTTGATAGCAAGCTCCCAGACCTTGTCTTAGCCCACTCACTCAGCCAGATCAGAATATCCCACACACTACACTGATGAGGGGCAGGTACCCCGAAACGCAGCGTCTGTAGTTTGGGGTTCTGATCTGGCACAAATCCCTTAGTTATATTAAAAGCTTGTTGGAAAGTGATTATGACTTTGAGGAAGCTGCTTAAATGTGGCACTTGAGATTCTCTACTTCCTTAGTGAAGTGCAAATTTGCATGTTTGAATAAATTACATCACACTTTGCCCTGTCCCTGAAGTCCGCTGCCTCGGAGTAACCCTTGGCTCTGCCTTATCCTTCAAACCGCACATTCAAGCTCTCACCAAATCCTGCCAACTTCAACTCAAAAATATTTCCAGAATCCGTCCCTTCCTCAACCCCAATCTACTAAACTACTAGTGCATGCCCTCATCATCTCCCCTCTTGACTACTGCAACCTCCTCCTCTGTGGCCTCCCTGCAAACACTCTTGCACCTCTCCAATCTGTCCTTAACTCTGCTGCCCGACTGATCCACCTCTCTCCTCGCTGCTCTTCCACTTCTCCCCTCAACAAATCCCTCCACTGGCTCCCAATTCCCCGGCGTATCCAATTCAAACTACTAACATTGACTTACAAAGCCATCTACAGTCTGTCTTCCACATATATCTCTGAACTAATCTTCCAATATCATCCAACTCGTAATCTTTGATCCTCCCAAGACCTCCTCCTTTCCTCCACACGTGTACGTTCCTCATCTAACCGCCTGCAAGATTTCACCTGAGCATCCCCCATCCTCTGGAACTCTGCACCCCAAAATGTCTGAGTATCCCCCACACTCGGAAACTTCCAAGCGGAACATGAAAACCCATCTCTTCAGAACAGCCTACAACCTACAATGACCACAGTGCCACATCCCCACCACTGGACCCAGCGCTCCACCACCATCAGAGCAGACCCATCCTACTGTCTCTTCCCCCACTGCCCTGTAGAACGTAAGCCCGCAAGGGCAGGGTCCTCTCTCCCCTCTGTATAGGTCTGCCACTGTTAGTTTGCTTGTTGTATTTTTAACTTGTTTGTATGTAACCCTTTCTCATGTACCATGGAATCAATGGTGCTCTATAAATAAATAATAATAATAATAATATAGTGTCTATAGGTCTCATGTCTCTAGTGTCCATTGTGGAAATTACAAAAAAATATTAAATATATTAAAAAAATGGTTTATAAATGTTGTTGGAACTTTTGGTTCTTCTGATCATCATGGATTCCAGCACTTGATCGCTCAGTGATCAGCACATTTTCACTTACCCTGTGAAATCACCTAATCAATAGATGTGGCCTGATCCGTCCTATTAAACTATTCTTCCCCAGAATCTGCTTATATGGGACAATTACTCAAGGCGCTGAACAGACCACCATGTGGCGGCACAGAGTGGGCATATCCCAATGGCACCGGGCTGTAGAGAATCAGTGTGCCGCCATGAAGTTCCCGTGTGAGGTTTTACCAGGAGCCCATTTTCTACATTCATTGGCAGAAGGCTAACACACATCTATGGGGTGTCATTATATTTTTTAAAACACTTAAACCAGAAATGAAGTCATTACCTCATCGCAATCTCCTTCCACCATGGCGTAAATGGCTTTCTTAACCAAATTTGTACCTGCGAAAGACAGACAAAACACAATTTCTGTGAAAGATTCCCATTATGTCTACCTTCACAAGGATACACCAGGACTTTACCAGAGGATCAGTCCCCGGACATACACCGATGTGGACCCCATCCACCCAATTTGCACTGAAAGATCATTTAAAAAAAAAAAGCCACAAAAATCAAAAGTAACTAAACTTTGGAAACGTTAATATTTTATAGGCCGATTCCAGCAGATCGGTGTGGGACCGGGCCCCGATCGCTTGCAGAATTGCGTAGCTCAGAAAGCAGAAGCCCCCCGTCTCCTGGTGAGCGCAGGCAGAGCGGTGTATGGGCTGAGTGCACAGACTATGGGTCTGATGACCGTCGTTCTGTGCTATGCGATTCTGAAGAGCGATCTGCTGGACATTTAATGGGGTTTTATGGTTTTGGAAAACTCAAAATAATAATCTTTATTTATTTATGTCCTCTTATTGCCATTAGTTTAAAGAAAACCCTGTGCTCTAATCTAGACCGCTGCTCCCGGCTCTCGCTATGGTCTGCAGTACTTACGTCATGTTGACAGCGTTGCAGCCCATTAGTGACCCCAGCGATTGGCTGCAGTGCTGTCGATGTTACGTCAGCGCTGCAGAAAACCACTGGAAAAAGAAAGCCTATCAGCAGATCAGTGCTGTTTAATTTGACAACAGCATGCTGTAGAGACAGAGACCCTAATTCCAGCAATGTATCACTTTGTTTAGTCTGTTTTCTCTGCTGCAGATCTAGCAGAGCTCAGTGGTTGGGCTGTGTATACCCTCACCTATACCACAGCTCTCTGTGTACATTGTATGGTGACAGAGATGCTAAACAGTGCTGGGAGCAGGGTTGGACTAGGCAGCTTGTCCGGTAGTGATGATCTCCTGCTGTTAAAACACTGATTGCATTGAAAGAGCAAAACACAGCCCAGTAAGGGACAAATCCCTTTAATCTGGGTCTCATCCACTGAATCATGGTGATCTTTGGCTATAAAGAAAGAAAAAAAACTGGTGACCGATTAACTTGAAGTAGCTCAGCTGCCCCTCTATTCTGGGGATAAGGAGTCACTAATCTGGAAGTGATATTATATTGGAGATATCCTGCTGGAAGAGCAATTTAAAAGTAAATGACAAAACTAATCAGGAATAGACAACAGGAACATGGTGGGTGCCTAAACGTTTTTCTTCTTAGGCTGCCTTCACACTGAATCATTTTCACATCCTTGTGATTCCTTGTATTTCAAGGATCATACAGACAGGCACGGATCTGTGCCAACGGATGCCAACGGACCTTTTCTTTTCTTTAACAGATACGTCATCAGTTACCATAGATAGGGGTGGGAGGAGCTGGACCTTGCTTCTGAGCATGCTCAGTACTGCAAAACGGATCCATTTCACAGATCCACGCTCCATAGACATCAATGTTATTTGACATGGACAGCTAAGGGTGCTTTTACATTGCATTTTTTGCTCATCCGTGGCTGTCCGTTTTACAAAGGACAGCCACGGATCCGATTTGGTCCCCCCATGTATCCCAATGGGCATTGGATTGGATTTGGCCTTATTGCCATCCGATTTGTGTCAGATCCGATTCTTTGCTGTACCCAAAATCGGAGACTGCTCTGATTTTGGGCACAGCTGACCAAATTAGACCGAATCGAATGCGACCCAGTGGCCTTTAACATCGGGGTCTATGGAGCACAGGTCCGAGAAAACATCATGTCGTTTCTCGAACCCAATATTAGTGTACCGTGCATGCTCCGTACACTAAAACCACTCTGTTCCACTTTAATTTCACTTAAATGAAATTAACTATACAAAATTAACTATACAAAGGGTTAAAAAAAAAAAAAAAAAAAACACAACATGCTCACCTCTCCGGCGGTGTCCCGCGCTGTCTCTCTCCTGGGGCTTAAGGACCTGGTTTGCCTGGCAACCCGATCAGCTGAGCGATCATGTGACCAATCAGCTGATCGGGTTGTCACATGACCGCGCGGTTTAAATCTCTTGCCCGCCAATCAATTTTGGCGGGGGCGGGATTTAAACCGCTGAACTGATGCCAGTCATGTGACCGATCAGCTGAGTGGTTTAAATTCCACACCCGCCAAAATTGATCGGCGACCGGGAGATTTAAACCGCACGGTCATTTCACAACCCGATCAGCTGATTGGTCAAATGACCGCTCAGCTGATCGGGTTGCCAGGCAATGCCAGGTCCTTAAGCCCCAGGAGCGAGACAGCGTGGGACACACGCCGGAGAGGCGCATCCGGAGGTCACCTCCGATGCAGTCCATTCCTGTCTGTGGGGTCCTGCAAAAAGTAGGATCCCATGGACAGGAAAAAAAAAAAAAAAAAAAAACGCAGTGTGAAAGCAGCCTAAGGATCCGTATCTGTCTGTTGGTGTCAGTGATTTTCAAGGCAGTCCAAAATCAGAACAGGCTACCATTCTGGGTGCATGAAAAAAAACAACTGACCAACAGATGGCCATATAGGACCAATCTGTGCCCATAGGATAACATGGGAGGCCAAAACTGATCCGTGGCTGTCCGTTTTACAACAGAGAGACACTGATCACAAATGATGCAGTGTGAAGGCAGCCTTCCCCAAATCCCTGAGATCATTGAACGCAGGTTATGGCAACAATCCCGACATAAGAAAATAACTGGGTGTGATCCAATAAAAGTGTGAAATATGTAAGGGCTGTCAGCAGCATGTGATAGAGAGCAGAGCATGCAGGGAGGCGGCCACATCTCCACAACAAAGACACAAGGCGTCTCCAGGCAGTTTACCCTAGAATCCAACTGAAAATGTGCCGCAAAACTGCTGCAAAATGCCGACTTAATGCACAATGATGTAAAAGGATACCACCGTGCACATTGTCAGGTTGTTACTTGTTAGAAACATTTCAGAGTCCAGAAATTCATTACAGTGTAAATCACAGAGGGGAAAAAAAAAAAAAAAAAAAGGGCCACTACTACCACCTAAGCTGCATCAGGAAAAAGACCGCCAGGCTTCACCTAGGACAGTGTTTGCCAACTCCAGTCCTCAACAGGTCACATTTTCAGGATTACCTTAGTATTGGACAGATGATGGAATGGTAATAAAAATCATCATCTGTGTAAAGGTGCCGTCACATGCTTCAATTGTTGTTAGCGATCTCATGCAAGCAACATCGCTAACAGCATCATTCACATCGCTGGTGAGCTGTCACACAGACAGAGTCACAAGCGAGATCGCTGGTAATCATGGTGAACATTGGGTTACTAGGTGCCGCTTAGTAACCCGATGTTTACCATGGATACGAGCTCCCAGCATAGGCTGCAAGGTGCTGGGAGCTGGCTTATCGGTCGTCTCCCGGTGCTGTGTGTCCACCTGCCGGCCAACGATAGATTTGAGGTCCTGTCCTCAAATCAAATGATCATCGATCAGCTGACTGATCGTTGATCGTTAATAGTGTCACACGCAACAATGTCATTTCAACATCGTTCAAGCGTCACTAAACACGTGACTTTTCAATGATATCGGCAACGATATCGTTACATGTGACGGTACCTGAATACTAAGGAAATCCTGAAAACACACACTGCTGATGGCTCCCGAGGACTGAGTTGGGAAGCACTGCCCTAGGAAAACTTCAGCAGGTGCACTGGAGTCAAGCTATGTGCACATGTTGAGGATTTGGTTGCAGAAATTTCTGCACCAAATTACATCTCTTGACAGAAAAAAGAAAAGGTAGTAAAAATGTGTTTTTGACATTTTTCTTGCTTTCTGGTCTGAAAAAATACTGAAAGAAATAAAACGCTGCAGATTTATTTCTGCACCGAATCTGCAAGGAGAAAAATAGCAACATATGCACAAACCTTCAGGATTCCTATTGAGGTTGCTAGGATAAGGATTTGCATGCAGATTTGTGACAAAACTGCATACAAAAATGAATAATAAAAAAAAGCAATAAAAACGCACTGTGTGCACAGGGCTGTGGAGTCGGTAAGTAAAGGTACCGTTACACGGCGCGACGTTAGAACGATGTCCGCAACAATCTCGCGGGTGTGCGGTCGTTTTTGACATCATTTCAACATCGCTGGTGAGATATCACACGTCTAGATATCGGACAACTCACCAATGATGTTGTGAGCAAGTATCATTTGCCAACCCCGCGGAACGATCCCTGCTCATTGCGATGAATGGGTGAAGTCGTGAACGACAGTTATCTCGGTGTCACACAGCACGATGCAGCAGACCGCTTGAACGACATCGTCAGGGTTATGAACATGTTCATAAACCTGTCAACTCCAGCTTGACCAAGTATCGTAACTGAATCATTCGGTGGCACGAAAAGACTCACTAACGATGCAGTTTCAACATCGTTGAACACGTCACTTTTGAGCGATGTCGTGCTGTGTAACACTATCTTAAGCCGAACATCCAATTCCACAGCCCTGCTGTGTGCACAGGGCTTTAAAGATACCGTAAGCCCATGACCTTGGGGTATGCTCACACTGCTTGTCTGGTGCACTTAAAAATTTGTTGGAGAAAAAAAAAAAAAATAAAATATTCCTATTAATTTGTATGGAAAGACAGCCTCCTGTGCATTTCTTCAGGATTTTGAACGTGCGTGCGTGCGTGCGGTGTCGCTGCTTGAAAAGCAGATGTGTTGATAGGCAGTGTCGCAGTGTGAACACATCCTTAGAGTATGCTGATGCACACTTTCTATTCTTTTTCATGCTGATTTTGGGGAGAATGTCATAATGAAATCTTTTAAAACCTTTTTTAATGCATGAGGAGATCCAAATTTTTGTTGACATGGCAGCAGAGTTTTCACGTCAGCCGTTATCATTGCGAAGGTTGCTTCGGTTATTAAGATTATCCTATCTGATCTATGTATATTATTCCGCTGGATACAGTAAAGTCCAGCTTTTAACGTCTCCTGCAGTCATCCTGATTCGCTTTGCCGGATGTCTTGGACTGTGGGAGCAGAGTAGGATCAGCCTCTGCCTCTTTTTGTACAACTACATGTTGGATCTTTCCAATTTTCACTTCTTGCATGAATAGAATCCTAGTGTAAGGCTGGTTTCACACTGCAGTTTTTTCCCTGATCAGGTTCGATCAGTGTTTGTGTGCCAAAACCAGGAGTGTCCCCAAAACTCAGAATAGGCGTCACTCAATTATAGTTTTTCTCTGCAAATTTCACTCCTGGTTTTGGCACAAAAAATCTGATGAACCTGATCAGAGAAAAACTGCAGTGTGAAACCAGCCTAAGGCGGCCGTCACACGCTACAATATCGAGAGCGATATTGTAAGCGATCACGTGCACGCGTGATCGCTAACAATATCGCTCACATCGCTGGTGAGCTGTCACACAGACTCACCAGCGATGTGGAGCAGCGAGATCGCTGGTAACTATGGTACACATCGGGGTACTAGGCGCGGCGCTTAGTAACCCGACGTTTACCATAGATACCATCCCCCAGCATAGGCTCTGCCGCTGGGAGATCGTTCATCGTGGTGTCACACACCACGATGAAGCAGATTGAACAAGCGATGATCGCTTGATATGAGCTCCGGCTCACCAATCTGCGATGTCACGATCAAGCGATTTTACATTGTAAAATCGCTTGATCGCACGTAACGATGCACAAACGATATCGCTTAAGCGATCAAAAAGCAGATCGCTTAAGCGATATCGTGCAGGAAATTGAACCGTGTGACGGCCGCCTAAGGCCAGCTTCACACCACATTTTTTGACTGTCAGGTTCTGTCCTGCGTTTTGCAGGATGCACCGGACAGAACCTGACAGCATTGGACGAGCAGAAACAAAGGGTAAATCTGCCCTCCGTTCCTGCCTTTTGCCGAATTCATTTGTGCCGCTGTCCAGTGCTGAAATTTCAGCCGTGGAGCTCTGTCCATGGTGCTGAATGAGCATGGCTGCTTTTCAGAGCCGCCGCTCTTCAGTACCATGTATCCGGGAACCGGTCAGATTTTTTGACAGATATGCCGCAATCCGAAGCCCATTGACTCATGTTATGGGCGAATGATCGCCCCAGAGCCGAGAGGATCTGGCTTTGTACGATTTTTGCATCGGACACAAAAAAACGATGCAGACTCCGATTTTGTGTCCGATGCAAAAATTGGACAAAACCGGATCCTCCCTGAAAAGCACAAAACCGGAGGCCAAATAAGGCCAATCCGGCACCATAGGGATACATGGTGACAAAAACCTAATCAAATTTGGTTCACACCGGATCGAACCTGACAGGTAAATAACCATGGTGTAAAACCAGCCTAAGTCACAATATCAAATTAAGCAGATGGGATTGCACCTGTACCATTAAGTTCAGAGACTCTTTATATAGGACGACAAAAAGGCAAAAGCAACAGAGGAACAACATTCTTACCGATGCCCTTTCTTCTATACTTGGAGTCCACGGCTAACATGGCTATATAACCTCTTCGGAACATCTTTTTGTGCATATCCAACTTGCAGACAATGGCACCTACACACTCCTCTTCTACCATGGCCTGGAAGAGAAAGCACAATGCAAAATACATAAACGGGACGGGCAATATAACGACTGACAGGTAAGTGGTCGTGCTCCCAGTACAGAGGGCGGCACATCTTAGAACTGGTCAGTTTTTGCGACATTTTAATTAATATATCTTAGACTAATAATAAGTTCCACAATTGGATGTTCCTGTGCCGAGAAATTCTTATAAATGTGCCCCTGTGTAATGTATGTGTCTGGCCATGAAGAACAGGTCGGCTATACGACAACTCCTGGGCAGGGAAGGAAGTAAGAGTATACAGACATTACAGCCGGGGATCACAGAATATAAGAGTATACAGACATTATAGCCAGGGATCACAGAATATAAGAGTATACAGACATTACAGCATGGGATCATAGCTGATTATTTCTTTGATCTAAAACATTTCATCATCTGTTCAAAAACATGTTTTACATTACAGAAAGAATCAGCTGTGATCCCTAGTTGTAATGTCTGTATACTCTTAAGGTACCGTCACATGCCACCGTATCGCCGGCGAGATGGCTGGCAATTCCTGATTTCGGCGATGTGGAAACCACATTGGATGTGCGTAGTGGCGTGTGACTGGGCAATTCTACGGCGAGAAATCACTGGTGGAGCGTCACCTGATTGCCCTGCACTGCAGTGAAATCAGGAGATATCCATCAGGTGATCTCAGCGCATCGTGGCGTGTGACAGGACGATAGCGATGTAGAAAGAGCTCAGACATTCTGGAATCAATCCCGTAGGCGTGCCTGAGTGTGCTGTTTTCCGCGCCCTGTTTGCGGCGATTGGTGGCTCGGTGGTAACGCAGTTGTGTAGGCCAATCGGAGTGGTAGGGGCGTGGTGTAACATACTCTGGCATGCCTGTCTACTCGCCGTGGTAAAACTCTACGCACACATCGCTGATGTGGTTGTGGCGTGTGACGCAGCGATGTGTGAAGGGACGATAGCTTCCGGTCTTCGGCAGGCGATTTCCGGAACGCAGGATCGCTGGTGATCGCACGCGAAATCGCTACATGTGACAACTCCACAGCGGTCTGAAAAAAGTGACCGGAATGTGCACATTCACGTCAAATCGCCAGCGATATGGAAGGCATATGGCGGCGTGTGACAGTACCTTAATATTCTGTGATCCTCGGCTGTAATGTTTGTACACTCATTCTGTGATCACGTGTCTGAATACTCAAATTCTGTGATCCCGTGCCGTAATATCTGTATAGAAGAAAAAAAATAGTTGCGGTTCTGATAGCGCTAAGGAAGGAGGGCAAGGGGAAATTGTAGTAAACAGACCTTTATTAAAAACACGGTCCCTCAAACTCCGCTACGCGTTTCGACGTTACCGTCTTCATCAGGTGGATTCCACGGTAACGTCGAAACGCGTAGCGGAGTTTGAGGGACTGTGTTTTTAATAAAGGTCTGTTTACTACAACAGTTTCCCCTTGCCCTCCTTCCTTAGCGCTATCAGAACCGCAACTATTTTTTTCTTCTGTGCACTTCTCTCCCTTCTGAGGGACCGTGCGGTTCAGCAGCTTTGGAAGAGAGGCATCGTTTATTAAAGAACCTGATTATCCAAGTCTGGAGGACTACTAGGACCTATCTGACGTCACCGCCTCGGATCACGTGACCAGTGGAAGTGACGCTGCTCTCTCCCTGGCACGAGGATTATTTCGGGGACACCCTGCTGGCATTGCTCCACAGGAGGCTGTTACTGGAGTTGTACGCAGCCAGTACAACTCCTCAAGGTGAGTGGAAACCCCGCTCTCCCTGCAATACGGTTTACCCTGAGGTGCTTCACATTTGAGCTCCTTCTCTTTTCTCTTACATGTAATGTCTGTATACTCTCATATTCTGTGATCCCCAGCTGTAATGTCTGTATACTCTTATATTCTGTGATCCCAGCTGTAATGTCTGTATACTCTCATATTCTGTGATCCCTGGCTGTAATGTCTGCATACTCTCATATTCTGTGATCCCCGGCTGTAATGTCTGTATACCCTGTTACTTCCTCCCCTGCCTAGAAGCTGTGGTATATTCAACCTGTTCCTGCATGGTTGGACATATACATTACAAAAGGGGCATGTTCATAAGAATATCCTGGGACAGGAACATTTCTTTTTAACACATCCATTTGTGGAACTTTTTATTATTCTAAGATCTATTAATGAAAACATAAAGGGGCTGTGCCACAAACAATTTTAAGTAATCTACTGTTTCATTTTATCTGACGGACATCGGTGCACATATTTGCAACTTGGACTGTTTCTGTGTCCAGCTGACGCGCAACCAGTGTTCCTAAAAATTGATTGAGGAGGCAGTTTCTCACCATAGAAATGTTGGCTATTTGCTAATTAATAAGGACTCATATCTGTGGAACCAAATGATTAAAAGAAAACAAATTGAGTGGAGCTGCAGGAGGAAAATAAGAGTGAAAACTGGCCATTTTTGACCTGATGATGGATCCCTTCTAAACGAAGGCTTAGCTGAGTGCAGCTCCTTCTCTGACACCAAGCGGACTCAATAGAAAGAATCTAGAGTATAAGTCTTAAGCACGTCTGCCCTTTGTCTTAGGGTACCTTTACACGCCGCCACGGCAGGCTGGATACATCGCGCTACTTCACGTGCACGAGCACGCTCAAACGGCTACAAACGGTCAACGCACCCTCTTTACACGCCGCCACAAGGTGCGCTACGCCACGCTACATCTATAGCTAGCTACATCGCCGGGTGTCTCAAGTAGCCAGCTGTTGCTCATTTACACACCGCTACAACCAGCTACTATGGGAGGACCTGGTGCAGCAGGGACAGCACATAGGCGTGCTCAAATTGTGGATTACAAGACTTCCGTACGCTGATAGGACGAAGCAATAACATCATGATTGGGCAGGCATCGCAGGAGGCTGAGTAATACAGCACGCTCGAGCGATTGTGTAGTGTGACTCGTCAGCTCCTTAAATATGCCTCCCTATGCAGCGACTACCAATCGTCATGCAGCAGCTTCCACCAATGATCGCACATGGGGCGCGGTAACATGGAGCCGAGGTCACGCCTTAGCTACATTGCAGCTACAGCCCCGGGTGTCCAGAGTTCCCTTCCGTTGCTTCTTTACACGCCGATACAGCTCGCTACCATCGGCGATATAGCCATCTGTTTTCGAGCAGAGCCCATAAACAGATGTATCTGTCGCCGGCTGTAGCGTCGCGTCTTCAGACGCCGCTACGACGGGCTACATTGACGCTACAAGCTACATTTGTAGCCTGTAGCGCGATGTATCCAGCCTGCCGTGGCGGCGTGTAAAGGTACCATTACTGAGCGGTGGTAGTCACAGCACTCAGATCACCAATCTAAATTTCTCACATTTCCACAACAGCTTAAAAGTTTTTTTTAAATACAGTCCAGCATCACAAAAGTGGACACCCTCAAACCAAAATTTTGTTCTCCCAGATTCAACGCATGGGCACCTTGTAGCTGCATCCACGCCCATGTAAACATTATTAAAAGGTCCTTTAACGTGGTGAATTGTCAAAGCGAGAGAATGAGCAGCGCTGTCATTGTGACACTGTGCACCGCTCGCCATCTGTCTGGCAAGACGTACAAGAGTGAAAAATGATAGCTGCTTGTTTACTCCACCCTGCTCGAGGGCACCGTGCCCACACATCACTGAGCAGCGGGTACAGCTCTATGGAATGCAGCGGGAATAGACCAGGTCTGTGCAGGCTTGGACACGATGGCCCCCAGAGTGGCATCACGTCATACACTCTGCCCCACAAAGTATCTCATTGATTTCTCCGCCATCTGTGCGCGAAGTGTGGTGGCCTCTTATTATCTTCTGCCCTTATCCGACATTGAGGTATCACGTTACTCAAAAAAAGAAAATCCCAAACATGTGCAGCGATCAGAGGCTCGGCCAGAAGATACTCAAAATCATACACTTGTTACCTTTCAGGACTACGAATGAAAAAAAGTCACTAAATATTTGCCAGTTTTAGCAAGCCGCCATTCTGTATTATTGAGGTCACACGCACACAAGATACTTTAATCACTATTGTCACCACTGATGACGCATGCAGGTGAAACAAGTACATGTGATTGTCAGGCCCTCGTCCTACAATGCCACATGAGTATTTCATCTCAGTACTTGTAAGGCCAAGTGCACATGTTTTGCATTTGGGGAGTTTTTTACCTCAGTATTTGTAAGGCCACCAATCGTTGTGTATCTGGTGAGTTTTTTACCTCAGTATTTGTAAGGCTATGTGCACACTGAGTATTTGATGAGTTTTTACCTCAGTATTTCTATGACAAAACCAGGAGTGGAACAATCAGAGGAAAAGTCTAATAGAAACACCTGCACCACTTCTGTATTTATCACCCCTGCTGGTTTGGCTACAAATACTGAGGTAAAAAAATTCACCTAATTCTCAACATGTGCACGAGGCCTTGAAAATCCTGAGGTAAAGACTCAAATACACAATGTGTGCACGTGGCCTTGAAACTCCTGAGGTAAAAACTCACTAAATACACGTGATCTTACGAATCCTGAGGTAAAAAAAAAAAAAAAAAAAACACTCAGGGAATACACAACTTGTGCACGTGGCCTTACAGATACTGAGGTAAATAAACCTTTCCCATGGGGCCTAACTCTGTTTCTCCACCACCAGCAGAAGGAGACTGAGCTGCTTTAACCAATGTTGGCATGACCTGCCTCCATTCATACACCCACTTGATTTGCATCGAAGCCCACAATGCGGAGGGCTTGGCATCAAGGTGGTCATTATCGATGAGTATTATATTGCGTGAACCTGGTCTAGCAGCCATATCCATAGTCCGGGCCCACTAGAGAAGACTTCTGAGAACCACCTGTGGGAATACTTGTCGCCTCTTCTGACTAGAAAGCCATGTGGGCGCCATGATGGGGCCTACAAATCAGAAGAGGTGTCAGTGATTTCAGAAGTCTCGTCTGGCGGCTATGGAGTACTGACATGGCTGCTGAACCAGGGTCTGGCAAATGTATTCACTGGTCTCTAGCGGTAATGCATATTAGATGAACATTGGCCACCATCATCTATGGGACCGATGTTAATATGTAACTGTACATCGGGAATGTTAAGGCAAAGGCAGAATTATGATGAGGGCTCCGTGTGTTCTCTACGAAAGGGCCGCTGCCAGGCATCTTTGTTGTCGGCTTATCTCAGGGAGAACAGAAGGATCTGCAATCCGAAATCAGACATGTTGAATCCTTAACTCCCGCGATCTCATCAATCCCCATACACAGACTGTAGCCCAAACCAATTGATAATGGCGGGTTTGGCCGACATTAGGCTGTTTATTCGTAGAGGGAGGCTTCAGGCTAGACAGATTCATCAGTCAGTCTGTGGCAGATTTATCAAAGTGGTTCATGCTGTCTAGTATAAATGCCCCATTACATGCAGCGATATCGCTGCAAACGTCACCGGTTTTGTGACGTTGCAGCGACCTCGCAGCGTGTGACATGTTGTAGCGACTAGCTCGCTGCGGAATGGCCAGGACCATTTTTTTGCTCGTTGGTCTGCCACTGGGCAGCAGCCATTGGTGTGTGTTGCGCCTTTCTAACACAATGTGTTCCCTGGTAACCAGGGTACACATCTGCTTTCTAAGCACAGCTCTTGTAACCAGGGTACACAGGGGTGGATTAAGGGTAGCCAGGGCCCGGGGCTGTTCAGACTCTGTGGGCCCCCCCCCGGGTCATGTGATGGGGGTCATGTGACGGGGTCACGGGGGTCATGTGACGGGGTCACGGGGGTCATGTGACGGGGGTCATGTGACGGGGTCGCGGGAGTCAAGTGACGGAGGTTATCATATACCTGAAATAGATTATTCCAGAAAAATAGTTGCTGAGTGAAACTCTGACCTGTCAAACATCCATTGATCCTATTCAAGTTACCATTCAGTTAGGAGGAAAAAAAAAAACACTTTAAGCCATAGTATTGAGCAGTCCATTAGGAGGCGGCCACTATGCCCTGACTGCCCTGTACTCAGAATAAATAACTTATAAATATCTCGATCAGTGTGCCCCTGAATGATAATCCACCTGTTACTGGTCCAATGGACTTGCTTGCAGATTGGTCCGTCCCGCCTCCTCGCGGTCCGACAGCGTCTTCTTCTGAATGATGTAGATAACGCCTCCTGTCACCTGCGTTATCCACGTGACTACGTCAATTTTTCCATTGCCTATGCTATGCCCATACCTCTCCAGCTTGTGCAGGTGCACTGTGCTCCATCATGGGTTATCCTACAAGTTTAAAATCTCAGTAATGTCACCATACATTACACGCAGAAGACTGGGAGCCTGGAGCCATGTGCAGAGACCCCTGCGATTCGCGCATGAGTAGATGAGTTTTACATTGTAGCTGCAGTAGGGCAGAGCACGGTGCGTTTGCGCAAGCTGGAGGCATCTGCACAGATGTGAGATGGGAAAGTGGGACGTGGATAACAAAGGCGTGATCCATATCATTCAGAAGAAGAGGCTGTCAGACGGCGAGGAGAGGCTGAATGGACCAATCTGCAAGCAAGAATTTTGGACTGGTAATAGGTTAGAATACAGGGTGCTAGATTTCTATAAGTTATTTATTCTGTGTACAGGGGGCATTCAGGGCATAATAGCCTGTTTCTTATAATGCAGCATCAGCGTGTGCACGAGACCTTACAGATACTGAGGGGAAAAAAAATCACCAAATACTCAGCGTGTGCACGAGGCCTTACAGATACTGAGGGGAAAAAAAATCACCAAATACTCAGCGTGTGCACGAGGCCTTACAGATACTGAGGTAACAACTCCCAAATACTCAGCGTGTGCACGAGGCCTTACAGATACTGAGGTAACAACTCCCCAAATACTCAGCGTGTACACGAGGCCTTACAGATACTGAGGTAAAAACTCACCGAATACTCAGCGTGTGCACGAGGCCTTACAGATACTGAGGTAAAAAATCACCAAATACTCAGCGTGTGCACGAGGCCTTACAGATACTGAGGGGAAAAAAAATCACCAAATACTCAGCGTGTGCACGAGGCCTTACATATACTAAGGGAAAAACTCACCAAATACTCAGTGTGTGCACAAGGCCTTACATATACTAAGGGAAAAACTGACCAAATACTCAGCGTGTGCACGAGGCCTTACAGATACTGAGGGGAAAAAAAACTCACCAAATACTCAGCGTGTGCACGAGGCCTTACATATACTAAGGGAAAAACTCACCAAATACTCAGTGTGTGCACGAGGCCTTACATATACTAAGGGAAAAACTGACCAAATACTCAGCGTGTGCACGAGGCCTTACAGATACTGAGGGGAAAAAAAAATCACCAAATACTCAGCGTGTGCACGAGGCCTTACAGATTCTGAGGGGAAAAAAAATCACCAAATACTCAGCGTGTGCACGAGGCTTACATATACTAAGGGAAAAAACTCACCAAATACTCAGTGTGTGCACGAGGCCTTACATATACTAATGGAAAAACTGACCAAAATACTCAGCGTGTGCATGAGGCCTTTACAGATACTGAGGTAAAAACTCACCAAATACTCAGCGTGTGCACGAGGCCTTACAGATACTGAGGTAACAATCACCAAATACTCAGCGTGTGCACGAGACCTTACAGATACTGAGGGGAAAAAAAATCACCAAATACTCAGCGTGTGCACGAGGCCTTACAGATCTTGAGGCGGAAAAAAATCACCAAATACTCAGCGTGTGCACGATGGCCCTTACAGATTTGAAGGTAACAACTCACAAATACTCATTGTTGTGCACAGGCCTTACAGTTAGTGAGGTAACACTCACCAAATACATCATGGTGTGCACGAGGCTTACATATACTAAGGGAAAAACTCACCAATACTCAGTGTGTGCACGAGGCCTTACATATACTAAGGAAAAACTGACAAAATACTCACATGTGCACGAGGCCTTACAGATACTGAGGGGAAAAAAATCACCAAATACTTCAGCGTTGTGCACGAGGCCTTACAGATTTGAGGGAAAAAAAATCACCAAATACTACAGCTGTGGTGCACGAAGCCTTACATATTAGGGAAAAACTCACCAAATACTCAGTTGTGTGCACGGCAGCCTTACATATACTAGGGAAAAACTGACCCATAATTACTCAGCAGTGTGCACGAGGCCTTACAGTACTGAGGTATAAACTGACCAAATACTCAGCGTGTTGCCAGGGTGCAAGCCTCAGAATACTGAGGTAACACACTCACCAAATATCACGTGTCACAAGGCCTTACAGATACTGAGGTAAAAAAATTCACCAAATACTCAGCTGTGCATGAGGCCTTACAATTACTAGGTAAAAACTGACCAAATACTACAGGTGTGCACGAGGTCTTACAAATACTGAGGTAAAAACTCACCTAAATACTCAGCTGTGCACGATGGCCTTACGATATCTGAGGTAAAACCTCACCAAATACTCACGTGTGCACATGGGCCTTACAGATACTGAGGTAAAAAACCACCAAATACTCAGCATGTGCAATAGGCTTTACAGATACTGAGGTAAAAAACTCACCAAATACTCAGCGTGTGTTCAATAGCCTTACAAAAATGAGGTAAAAAAAATCACAAAATACACAATGTGCGCACCACTACCCCATCACTTGGATAGACATTGAAATACCTCTACTGTTGTAGTGCCCTCTTGTGGATATTTTTCTTGAATCATGAATGCATGGACTCCATACGTACATGATCCAAGCAAGATATCCACTTATTAGAGGGGCACATGATACACCATGTATAGCCATTTCACATGTTTCTGTATTATCCAAGATGGTGGGGCACACCACTCCAGTGATTAAGGGGCCTTTCACATCAGCTGTTTTGCTGATGTGCGGCCGATTCGGCAGGTGGCGCCGGATCAGCCGCCTAATGGCCGACTTGCGGTCCAGATGCGGCAAGCCCTATGCATTGTCTATGGGGCTTGCGGTCCGGTGCGGCAAGTGCGGTTCTGCCGTGTGCGGCAGATTCAACACTGCAGCCGCGAAAAAAAACACCACTTGTAGAGTTTTTTTTTCGCGGCCACAAGTGCCTGATCTGCCGCTCAGCAAGAACCGCACTTGTGATAGACAATGCATGGGGCTTGCCGCAATCCGGGCCGCAAGTCGGCTGTTAGGCGGACGATCCGGCACATGCAGCCGCCACTGCGGAACGGCCCAAACATCAGTAACACTGATGTGAAAGCAGCGTTCGTTAGGCCCCTTTCACATCACCGTGTCTTTCAAAATTGCGTCAGATCCAGCAGATTTACCCACATTTGCTGCCTAAACAGCCCATGCGGACGATGGATGACAAGGCGTCGGTTCAAGCTGGCATTTTTTTTTCCACCGCCGCAAATGCCGACTTGCCGCACCCAGCAGAACCGCACTTGCCGCACCAAACCGCAAGCCCCATAAACAATGCATGGGGCTTGCCGCAAGTGTGCCGCAAGTGCGGCAGTTAGTCGGCAGATGCGGTAATCTGCGGATCTGGCCGACAATCTGAATAAAAAAAAAGATGTGAAAGGGGCCTTAGTACACAAATCATTTAATTACTGCTTGACATTCTTTCTTTGACACTGATTTTGAGTCTCCCTGCCAATGCAGCAGCCACCAGGTCTGGCTGGCCAGTGCACACAACAGGCCACAGCCACATGGCGCAGCTGCAGCAGAGGGCAGGAGTCAGGATGGACATATCACTCACCTCTCTGTCAACAGGCACGTCCTCTCTGTGCTCTGTGTCGGCATTAGGTGATCGTCCCTCTCTCAGACTCCCTCTCTTCATGCAGGGGCGACCCAGGAGGTGGATGGACGGCGGTCGAGCGGGTGAGACACAGACTCAGTCGGGAGGATCAAGGAGGTCTAGTCATAGCCCATCATCAGTCGAGATCGCTGCCGTGGCCTGGGTCTGGGTACCTCCTAGAGTAGGAGGATTTCAGCAAGCCCTGTCGGGCCCGGAGCAATCAGTCATATGCATGGCGGACAGCGCAGCCGGGACTCGGGAGAACAATGCTGCCAGCAGGGCCTGCGGACTATAGGAGTGGAGCACACATCCGAAAGCAGCTACCATGGTACGCACTCCTTGTAAGCACACGCTCCACATGCTCCATACATACATGGCTCCGCTCCGGTAACATAGTACCCTTCACATCTGCTCCATTACACCTCGTACACATGGCTCAGCTCGTACACCACGTACACACTTGGCTTTGTCATGTACACCTTGTACGCATCGGCTCTGCTCCATACACCTCGTACCACACTCGGCTCCGGTCTCATACACCCAACACACATCGGCTTCGCTCCGTACACTCTTACGCACTCGGCTCTGCTCTGAACACCTCGTGACACGCTCCGGCTCCATACATACACTTGGCTGCCGCTCCATACACTAGTACACCGCGGTCCGCTCCATACCCTCGTACACACGCCGGCTGCGGTCCATAGCACCTGGTACACGATGCGGCTCGGCTACGTAACCTGGTACACACGGCGGCTCTGCTCTGTACACTTGTACAAATGCAACTCCACTCGTACACCATTTGTTCACACCACTGCTTGCTCCTACACACGCGGCTCTGCGTCCGTACACACTCGCTCTGGCTCACAGTAACAATCGCTTCTGCTCCGTACACCTATAAACATCTGGTCCACTCGTACACTCATACACACGGGCTCTACTCCGTAACACACTACGCTCCGCTCCGTACACCTCATCACACACGCTGGTCTGCTCTGTGCACCTCGTACACACACGGCTCCGCTCGTTACACCTTGTTCACATCGCTCGGCTCCATACACCTCGTACACATGCGGCTTGGCTTGTACACCTCGATACAACATGCGGCTTGGCTCTAGTACACCTCGTACACACCGCGTCTCTGCTCCATACACCCTGTACACAACTCGGCTCCGCTCCATACACCTCGTACAAAAAACTGGCTCCGCGATCCGTAACACATGGTACACACTAGAGCTCCGCTCCGTACACCTTGTATCACGCGGCTCGCTTCGTACACACTCAGCTCTGCTCCGTACATCTCATACACATGAGGCTCCGCTCCATACACCTCGTACACACGGGTACCGCTCCATACAACCTCGTTCACATACTGATGCATCCGCCCTTACACCTCATACACACACGGCTCCGCTCCGTACACCTCGTACACATGCGTCTCTGCTCCGTACACCTTGTAACACGCGGCTCTGCTTCGTACACACTCAGCTCTGCTCCGTACATCGCTCCGCTCCATACACCTAGTTACACAAGCGGCTCTGCTCCGTACACCTCGTACACACACGGCTCCGCTCCATACACCTCGTACACACTCAGCTCCACTCTATACACCTCGTACACACACGGCTCCGCTCCATACACCACGTACACACACGGCTCCGCTCCATACACCTAGTACACACTCGGCTCTGCTACATCCACACTGTAAATCTCCTGACCCCTGTGTGGGGGCCTCACAGGACACACAGGGGGCCTCACAGGACACCCAGGGGGCCTCACAGCACACAGGGGTCCACACAGCACACACAGGGGGGCCACACAGCACACACAGGGGGGCCACACAAGACAGATAGGGGGCCACACAGCACACACAGGGGGCCTCACAGCACACACACCGGGGCCACACAAGACAGACAGGAAGCCACACAGGGTCCTCACAGGACACACAGGGGCCTCACAGGACACACAGGGGCCTCGCAGGATAGACAGGGGGCCTCGCAGGACAGACAGGAGGCCACATAGCACACACAGGGGGCCATACAGCACACACAGGGGGACACACAGCACACACAGGGGGCCTCACAGGACACACAAGGGCCTCACAGGACTCACAGGGGGCCACACAGGGGACCACACAGGAGGCCACACAGGACAGACAGGAGGCCACATAGGGGCCTCGCAGGGCACACAGGGGCCCGCCGTCATGCTCTGACAGCCCGGAAGCCGCAGGGAGATGAGCACCGCGCGCGGCACTCATTTCCCGCCGGCACAGAGCTGAAGTGCCCCGGGGCCTCACAGGACACACAGGGGCCTCACAGCACACACAGGGGGCCACACAAGACAGATAGGAGGACACACAGGGGACCTCACAGGACACACAGGGGGCCTCACAGGACACCCAGGGGTCCTCACAGGACACAGGGGGCCACACAGCACACACAGGGGGCCACACAGCACACACAGGGGGCCACACAGCACACACAGGGGCCACACAGCACACACAGAGGGTAACACAGCACACAGGTGGGCCACACAAGACAGATAGGAGGACACACAGGGGACCTCACAGGACACACGGGGCCTCACAGGACACCCAGGGGTCCTCACAGCACACAGGGGGCCACACAGCACACACAGGGGGCCACACAGCACACACAGGGGGCCACACAGGACACACAGGGGGCCACACAGCACACACAGTGGGTAACACAGCACACAGGTGGGCCACACACATAACTGTCATCTCATCCTCTCCTTCACCTTATCCCGCACCATGACATCCAGCACAGTGGAGGACTGCATAACGAGGAGCTGATCATGTGATCCCTGACTCCTCCCCTCTATGACATCATCACAGGTCCTGTAAGCACAGGTCTTCTCATCCTTTTCCTCACCTCTCCAGCACCATGACAACCATCACAGAGTGGAGACCTGCATAACGAGGAGCCGATCATGTGATCCCTGACTCCTCCCCTCCATCACATCATCACAGGTCCTGTAAGCACAGGTCTTTCATCCTGTGCGGCTACAGGTGGGCTCACAGTCACTGGGGGGGGGGGGGGGGGAGAGTGTAACACAGCGGTGGCGGCCGGGACTGTGGGAGAGAGAGCGGCATTAGCAGGGGGCCGCGCCACCATCAGGCCCCCTGCGGTTGCCGCTCCCTGTCAACTAGCGGGGCTCATCACCTCATGGATGCTGTGCCTGCGTGCAGAGTGCTGTGTGGTGGCGCCGTGGCGGATTATAATGGGGCAATTTACCCCCTGGACTGCGGGCCCCTAGACACCATTGGGCCCGGGGCAAAAGCCCATATTGACCTCATTATAATCCGCCACTGAGGGTACACATCGGGTTACTAAGCACAGTGCGCTCCCGCTGAATACCGTAGCGGGACTTCGACATCGTGGAAAATAACAGTTTATAGTCTTTTCCACGATGTTGAGGTCGTTTTCACGGGTCGCGGTGAGATCTGCCTGAGTGGCATCTCACCAGCGACCACACATCGATGTTCCAGTGATCCCGATCGTTGGTCGGGTCGCTGGATCATAGTTGCGTGTAACCCAGCCTTGTGTGTGAGATAAGTGGATCAGTGTAAGCACAGAATGACTGCTCAAACCAAGCAAATGCGTTGGGTGCACCCATGGTGCCGCCGAACAGTTTCTTGCACCTTCCCACCTATTTTCTGCACTAAACACCCTTTGGAAACCCCTTGGCGCCCTGCACTCACTAGTCATCCTTTGCTGTGATAAAGCAGGGCTTGTTTAAAAAGGGATATCCATTGAAGAGACACACAGAAGGGGGGTCAGATCTGCTATCTAAGGTTCACGTGAATGGATTACTAACAGTGCTAGAATAAGTCATTGAGTACTGACTGATGGGGGCCATTTGCCTGGACCTTCAAACTCTAAAGTGGAGGGGACACCACACTATTAGCCATTTTTCCAGCACCTCACTGCAGTGATGCTCCCAGTGGCTCTGATCTGCCAAAGGAAAATAATTCATCCCCATTTCCCATATCTCTGCTTGCTGGCACATGGTAGAAGTATTCCTGTTTGCATTCATATCCTGATCAGGTGAGGAGGTGAAGGGGAGGGAGGGGGGTTTGGAGGTCAGAGCTGTCAAGCTAAAAGGGATTAAGTGTACACCAGAGACCCCCTTCAGCATGTCAGAGGCACCATGGCATCCGGGCCCAACACAGCTGACAGAGATCATGTATCAGGGAGGCATCTCTTAAGTTACGGATTTGTAGAGAGTAGCCATCACCTCCTCGCAACAGAGGTGGATGTTGTACATGCCTAGAACATACAATGCAACAAGCAAGAATAATTCCTCACGTGATTCACATGTGCCCAGATATCTTACTTTTAGATGCTATAATGAGAGCACAGAGCAAAGAAGATAAAAATACCTGCAGTTACAAAGACGGAAAACTCCTGGAACGCTTCAGATCAGCGGAAGTACAAAAGGTGTAAAAGGACAGGGACATGACAAGCACTAAGAAGTTTCCTGCTCAAAATGGAAATTCACCCTGGGCAAACCACCATGAATAAAGGCCAGGTCTAGGCCATATACAGACCACAATGCCTGAACTGACCATGAATCTCCAGGCCTCTGCTTACAACGGAGACTCATATATAGACCATAGTTCCCATACTGATCATGAATCGTCAGACCTGTGCACCTCAGAGACCAACATATAGACCAGAGGTCCCTAACTCCAGGCCTCAAGGGCCGCCAACAGTGCAGGTTTTCAGGATTTCCTTAGTATTGCACAGGTGTTACTGTGATCATCTGCACAGGTAATGATTCCAAGCCCTGAAATCCTGAAAACCTGCACAGTTGGCGGCACGTGAGGCCTGGAATTGGGGACCTCTGATATAGACCATTGACCGACGACTGACAGCCCAAACTGACCGTGGATCTCTAGACTTGGACTTACCCTGGAGACTCATGGCCCACATACAGACCACAATGCCCGGACTGACCACGAATCTCCAGACCTGTGCTTACCACAGAGACCCATATATAGACCATTGTCTGCCCACTGACCGTGGATCTCCAAACCTGTGCTTAGCCCGGAGACTCGTTGTCCACATACAGACCATAATACCAAGAGTGACCGTGGATATCCAGACCTGTGCATACCATGGAGACGCGGGGTCAGTCCAGGTATGGAGGTCTGCAAGTGAATCATCAAATACCCTGTCTGACTGGCATAAGGCAGCTGCCTAACAGGTATTCATCATTCAGAAACTAACCACGTTTTAAGTTTTGACCAGTGGTAAACGGGCTCAGAGCCCTAGCAATTGCTAAAATTAAGGGGAAGAAGTGTAGCGCCATTTCAGAGAATGGATTCATAAGAAGCAGTGCTGAACTGAAACAAAGGGGATCCTCACGTCTAACGATTGCTGGTGGTCTCAGGGCACAGACCCTCCACCAATCAAAACTTCTGACACGCCTGAAGCATCTAAAACCAAAAACAAACAAAAAACCTTGTTCAAAGTCCTACATCAGCCTTAAGGTACCGTTACACGCTTCAATGTCGAGAAGATATCACCAACGATCTCATGGGCACGCGGTCGTTAGGACATCGTTTAGAGAAAGTTGGGGAGATGTCACACGTCTAGATATCGTGAACGATGCACCAACGATGTAGCGAGCAAATATCGTTCGCACAACCCAGCGAACGATACTGGTTCACTATTGTGAATAGGTGAAATCGTTAACGACATCGTTATCGCGGTGTCACACCCAACGATGTAGCAGGTTGGCTGATCGAGGATCGTTTGATTTGAGAACATGTTATCAAATCTGTGATCAGCGATCCAACGATTTATCGTAGTCGTATCTCGGTGTCACACGCAACAACGTCCTAACGATGTCGTTTGAACGACTCTAAACCCGTGACGTTTCAGTGATATCGTTCACGATCTTGTACCGTGCAACTGCACTGGATGCAACTCTAGCAGCTCCTCAGCTGTGAGGACTATCAGGGTAGGGCTATATGGTAATGTACATGCAGAAGATTCGGGGCCGGAGGAGCAACAGTGACCTGACAGTCGGCAGAAATCAGACTTTGGCCACACGTCTCTGTGCAGCCCCAGGTCTATACAGATTTCTAGCCTTTTCAGTTTGTCAATGGAAGCAATCAACAAGCAGGGGAGCAGATCTGACAATTGTACAGTGTGTGCTGTAAAGACTACACCTCCAAAAATTCACCAGAGATTGAGTCCATTCAGAATGCTGGAAGAGTTCAGCTCTAAACACACATCACTCATCTGTCACCCAAATGCTGGAAATTCTTACAAGGCGACGTGATCACCTGTCTGAGCAGTCCCTGCGAGGATCACTGTCGGATAGCTCCCCTTGACTTCAGGGGTCTCATTTGTGCTCCGGCTGCCACCCAAGTACCCCGTAATCAAGTGAAACCTAGTGTCCTTTCCCAGAGCTGCATTTACAATTCTGCTTGTTGTCCCTGGAAACTAAGTATGTGTGGGGGGCTCGTGTATAATGATTTTACAGGTTCTGGGACAAAGACTAATTACTAGATATTGGAGTCAGCAATCATCATCCTGCGACCACCAGCATGGTAAATGCAGCTCAGCAGTAGACACAGGCTGTAATCAGTCAGGTGTATGCTGAGAAAGAGCAGCCCTGCAGCATGGTTTGTGTAGACAGTATGTGAAGATTGTAGGATCAGGTGCTGGGTGAGTGCAGCACTGCAGTGAGGTAGTGTAGACTGCATATGATCAGGTGCTGGGTGAGTGCAGCTCTGCAGGGAGGTGTTGTAGAGTAGATCAGGTGATGGGAGAGTGCAGTTCTGAAGTTAGTGTAGACTGTAGATCAGGTGCTGGAAGAGTGCAGCACTGTGAATTCTGCTCTGCAAAGAGTTGGTGTAGACAAGGGGTCTCAAACTCAGCTGGGTTGGTGGTCCGCACATAGAAAAACATTTATAGCGGGGGCCGCATCTCTTGTTGGACTAAGGCGGCCGTCACACGGAACGATTTCTTGCCCGATATCGTTTAAGCGATCTCCTTTTTGATCGCTTAAGCGATGTCGGGCAAGAAATCGTTGCATGTAATCAAGCGATTTACGATGTGAAATCGCTTGATGGTGACATCGCTGATCTGAGCTCCGGAGCTCAGATCTATCGATTTACGATTTAGCGATCTGCTTCATCGTGGTGTGTGACACCACGATGAGCGATCTCCCAGCGCAGAGCCTATGCTGGGAGATGGTAACTATGGTACACGTCGGGTAACTAAGCGACGCGCGGCGCCAAGTTACCCGATGTGTACCATAGTTACCAGCGAGATCGCGGATCCACATCGCTGGTGAGTCTGTCTGTGTGACAGCTCACCAGCGATGTGAGCGATATTGTAAGCGATTGCGCGTGCACGTGATCGCTTACAATATCGCTATAGATATCTGTGCGTGTGACGGCCGCCTAAGTGATATTTTTAGAAATACCAGAATTTTTTGCTCAATGTAGTAAAGTACAAATCCTAATCCCTTTCTTGTAGTAATGTCCCCATCCTGTAGTAATGTCCTTTTCTACTGATGTCCTCGATCCTGATCACCTTTTCTAGTGATGTCCCCCATCCTGATCACCTTTTCTAGTGATGTCCACCATCCTGATCCCTTTTTCTAGTGATGTCCCCCATCGATCATGGTCCCCTTTTGTAGTGATGTCCCCCATCCTGATCTCCTTTTGTAGTGATGTCCCCCATCATGATCCCCTTTTATAGTGATGTCCCCCGTCCCATTCCCCTTTAGTAGGGATGTCCCCATTTTGATCCCCTTTAGTGATGATGTCCCCATCCCAATTCCCTTTTATAGTGATGTCCCCCATCCTGATCTACTTTTATAGTGATGACCCCCATCCTGTTTTACCTTCTTTTTACACACTCAAATACACACTATCACACTCACACATAAACCCACACACAAACCAAACACCGCCCCCCCCCACACACACTCTCACACACATCCTCATACACTCTTACACTCACACTCATACACACACTGAAACTCGCACACACTTTCTTATACACACATCCTCACTCACACACTCACCCTCACACACACTCACACTTTTCTCACTTTAATGATGCATTGCTCCAGTGCAAGGGGCCGCCGCGGTCCCACTGTACTGACTTCCGGCCTCCGCTGTGCTATGACTTCCTCCAGCCGCTGCTCAGATAAGCTCTGTTGCTCATCAAGATCAATGCAGTCTGCCAGCCAGAGGCCCGCGTATGACGTCATATTCTGCCGTCAGCTGCGGGCCTCTCATTGGCTGGCAGCTTGCATTGATCTTGCTGAGTGGCAGAGCTGGTTAGTCCTGCACTGGGGTGATGCATCATTAAGTTGTCCAAGGTGCCGCGGGCCGCATAGTGAAGCCCCAGGGGCCGCGAGTTTGAGACCGCTGGTGTAGACTGTACATAATCAGGTAATAGAATAGTCCAACACAGTGAATGCTGCTCTGTAGTGAAGCTGTATGGCCAGGTGCTATGTGAGTGCATCTCTGATTGCCACTCTGCAGTGAGGCTCTATGATCAGGTGCAGCAGTATGATTATCGCTCTGCAGTGAGGCTCTATGATCAGGTGCAGCAGTATGATTATCGCTCTGCAGTGAGGCTCTATGATCAGGTGCAGCACTATGATTGCCACTCTGCAGTGAGACTGTATGATTGCCGCTCTGCAGTGGGGCTGTATGATCAGGTGCAGCTGTATGATTGCCGCTCTGCAGTGGGGCTGTATGAACAGGTGCAGCACTACGATTGCCGCTCTGCAGTGGGGCTGTATGATGAGGTGCAGCACTATGATTGCAGCTCCGCATTGGGGCTGTATGATCAGCTGCAGCTGTATGATTGCCGCTCTGCAGTGAGGCTCTATGATCAGGTGCAGCACTATGATTACCGCTGTGCAGTGGGGCTGTATGATGAGGTGCAGCACTATGATTGCCGCTCTGCAGTGGGGCTGTATGATCAGGTGCAGCACTATGATTGCCGCTCTGCAGTGGGGCTGTATGATCAGGTGCAGCACTATGATTGCCGCTCTGCAGTGAGGCTGTATGGTGAGGTGCAGCACTATGATTGCCGCTCTGCAGTATGATCAGGTGCAGCACCATGATTGCCGCTCTGCAGTGGGGCTGTATGATCAGGTGCAGCACTATGATTGCCGCTCTGCAGTATGATCAGGTGCAGCACCATGATTGCCGCTCTGCAGTGGGGCTGTATGATCAGGTGCAGCACTATGATTGCCGCTCTGCAGTATGATCAGGTGCAGCACTATGATTGCCGCTCTGCAGTGGGGCTGTATGATCAGGTGCAGCACTATGATTGCCGCTCTGCAGTGGGGCTGTATGATCAGGTGCAGCACTATGATTACCGCTCTGCAGTGAGGCTGTATGATCAGGTGCAGCACTATGATTGCCGCTCTGCAGTGGGGCTGTATGATCAGGTGCAGCACTATGATTGCCGCTCTGCAGTGGGGCTGTATGATCAGGTGCAGCACTATGATTGCCGCTCTGCAGTGGGGCTGTATGATCAGGTGCAGCACTATGATTACCGCTCTGCAGTGAGGCTGTATGATCAGGTGCAGCACTATGATTGCCGCTCTGCAGTGAGGCTGTATGATCAGGTGCAGCACTATGATTGCCGCTCTGCAGTGAGGCTGTATGATCAGGTGCAGCACTATGATTGCCGCTCTGCAGTGGGGCTGTATGATCAGGTGCAGCACTATGATTGCCGCTCTGCAGTGGGGCTGTATGATCAGGTGCAGCACTATGATTGCCGCTCTGCAGTGGAGCTGTATGATAAGGGGCAGCACTATGATTGCCGCTCTGCAGCCGGCGCTGTGGGTCACTCACCAGGAAGCAGAGCTGCGGCCAGTTGTGTATGAAGTATCGGTAGGTGTATATGGAGTAGGGCTCGGACAGGTCCTTGGTGATGAGTCTCATGATCTCCGGCATCTGCAGCTCGCTCTGGTACCGCACGTATCGTGTGTCCTCCCCGGGGCGCAGGGTGCAGGCGGCGGCCATCCGGGCGGGCAGATCCTCGTCCTCCTGCAGCCGCTCCAGGCCGTTGGGGGCGGCGGTCCGGTCATCGCTGGCCGGCGGGGGCAGCTTGCTCTTCAGGGCCTTGATGTGCCGCAGGTCGGGGCTGATTAGGCCGTTGATCTGCTGGTGATGGCGGCGGCGGTG
This sequence comes from Allobates femoralis, assembly GCA_033576535.1. Taxonomy (NCBI): domain Eukaryota; kingdom Metazoa; phylum Chordata; class Amphibia; order Anura; family Aromobatidae; genus Allobates; species Allobates femoralis. The sequence continues at coordinate 30,382,598 of JARQOC010000012.1, forward strand.
GTGATGGTGGTGTCCGCGGCACTGCTCGTACCGAGCCTCCTCCCCGTCCTCCTGCTCGTCTCCCGGCGGCAGGGCGAGGCCGGCCCCGGGGTAGTGGGAGAGCACACTAGGCCCAGACGGAGCGTCAGCCATCCTAAGGGGAGAAAGAGGCCGCGTTATACCCCCGCACCCGGCCCGGCTCCCCGCCCTCCCGCACCCGGAGCTCCGCTCACCCGCGGCCGTAAAGGGAAGCCGCCGCCGCCGGCAGTCAGCACGCAGCGCTTCCGCCTGGCTTTTACGACACTTCCGGCAGTGCAGCTCCGCTCCGGGTGGAGGGAGGAAGTGAACGGAGCGGTCACTGCCGGGGAGCCCGAGCCCTGCGCTACCGGACACCGCTCACTGCCGGCCGATCTGGTGGACACTGGATCGGACAATTTGCGCACAATATGATTGGGCTGTCTCTAACGATCTGATTCCAGCTCCTCTGCACCATTGTGGGTTATTGAGACATCGGTCATGGTCTGAGGTGACCAGATCACAAGTCTGGACCTGACGATGTCACCTCCCACAAAACGGTCGAGTGTCGTCCGCCCCGCCGCGAAGGGCAGAGGGTCGTCCGCCCCGCCGCGAAGGGCAGAGGGTCGTCCGCCCCGCCGCGAAGGGCAGAGGGTCGTCCGCCCCGCCGCGAAGGGCAGAGGGTCGTCCGCCCCGCCGCGAAGGGCAGAGGGTCGTCCGCCCCGCCGCGAAGGGCAGAGGGTCGTCCGCCCCGCCGCGAAGGGCAGAGGGTCGTCCGCCCCGCCTCGAAGGGCAGAGGGTCGTCCGCCCCGCCGCGAAGGGCAGAGGGCCTTCCCCCCCGCCTCGAAGGGCAGAGGGTTGTCCGCCCCGCCTCGAAGGGCAGAGGGTTGTCCGCCCCGCCTCGAAGGGCAGAGGGTCGTCCGCCCCGCCTCGAAGGGCAGAGGGTCGTCCGCCCCGCCTCGAAGGGCAGAGGGTCGTCCGCCCCGCCGCGAAGGGCAGAGGGCCTTCCCCCCCGCCTCGAAGGGCAGAGGGTCGTCCGCCCCGCCTCGAAGGGCAGAGGCTCTGCCGTCCCACCATACTGCGTTACGGGATCACCTCTATACAAAGCCACATTCACACACAGGGTTGTATGGGAGCAGATCCTGTCACCATCTTGGCGGAATCTGCCCCGCACTCCGTACCGACCAATCACAGGGCTGCAAATAAACCAAATCTTCCCCCAAAAAATAGTGTTTCCAGAAGTGGTTTCTGCTTGAAATACTCATTAGATAACTTCACCAACCGCTTAGACGCTGTGGCTGCAATGGCCTGAGGCGTCTAATGGGTTAACAGCAATCAGAGTTACAGGGTGGTCCGGTGTCCCTCACTCTCCCTGGGCGATCTGGCATCCCTTATTTCCACAGGGCGGTCCGTCGTCCCTCTCTTCCAGGGTGGCGGTCCGTCGTCCCTCTCTTCCAGGGTGGCGGTCCGTCGTCCCTCTCTTCCAGGGGCGGTCCGTCGTCCCTCTCTTCCAGGGGGCGGCCCGTAGTCCCTCACTTCCAGGGGGCGGCCCGTCGCCCCTCACTTCCAGGGGGCGGCCCGTCGCCCCTCACTTCCAGGGGGCGGCCCGTCGCCCTCACTTTCAGCGGGCGGCCTGTCGTCCCTCACTTTCAGCGGGCGGCCCGTCGTCCCTCACTTCCAGGTGGCGGCCCGTCGTCCCTCACTTCCAGGGGGCGGTCCGTCGTCCCTCACTTCCAGGGGGCGGCCCGTCGTCCCTCACTTTTAGCGGGCGGCCCGTCGTCCCTCACTTCCAGGGGTGGCCCGTCGTCCCTCACTTCCAGGGGGCGGCCCGTCGTCCCTCACTTCCAGGGGCGGCCCGTCGTCCCTCACTTTCACGGGGCGGTCCAGCTTCGCTCGCTTCCATGGGGCGGTGTGGCATGGTTCACCTCCACGGTGCGGTTTGGCTTCGCTCACTTCCATGGGGTGGTGCGGCATCCCTCACTTCCATGGGATGTCGCTCGCTTCCACAGGGTAGTGGTAATGTAGTGCCCCACAGGTTGGTGCGCCACAGAGGAGTACTGCACCCAGACCAGCGTGTTTAGTATCCCTGTGACCAGGGGATTGGGATGTTAATCTGGGGCTCTCACCACACGCATGCACACACCTAGAGATAGGGGATCAATTGGTTAACCTGTTGCTAGGGAACCGATCGCAGTGGGTGGAGTCTTAGGTGGGTAGTGAAGAGCGGAAAGAGCGGCAGTTAGTTCATGAGGGATGCTGGAGAAGAGGGGACCCTGCAAGTAACGCAGAGGAGGGCACCTAAAGGACGGTGACCCAGACTGAAGGGAGATCCTCGGGTGTCAGTTAACACCCTAATCTGGTCCGGAACGGCACCCGGCCCGGAGGGACCCAGTCCAACACCGGAGGACCGACTCCGAGGCGGCGCGGGTGTCTACCCCCGACCGGCAGAACTGGAGGGACGCAAGCTCCTGAGAGAGTCGTGACCAAACCCTGGCATACATCCCCAAAGGGCCCCGTGTAAGGTCATGAGCCCCTTAGTTAAGGACTACCTCTGCAGAGACCAGTGGGGACCGGCGAAGGGCTCTGTGCAGGGCCGTGCTAGGAAGGAAAGGAGAAACAGCGCAGTGTGAGGACAAAGGGAGAAACCGGCAGGAACACCACTGAGGGCCTCAAAGAGACATTCTATCCCCTAGTGACTACCCAGGCCAGTTATCCGTGACTGTGTAAACCTGTAAGTTACCAGTAAACCCGTGCAGAGCTTGAACTGTGTCTGGTGTCTCATTTCTACCATATTACGCCAGGTAAACTGCATCCAGCCTCCACCTGCAGAGCCGCCTTCCTGTGAGAAATCCATCCATCCATCCCTGCCCCGGGGATCCTGCTCCACCTGCAGGGAGCATCACCATCTGGCTGCAGCATCATCATCCCGGAGGTCTGAAAGCAGCGCTGGTAACATTACCAGGTACCGTAGGTGGCGTCACAAACTTTATTTTATTTCTTTTATTTTACACATTTTTCAGCGACCACCAGGGCCACGGCCCAGAGCACCGGCTACCAGTGACAGCACCTTTAATCAACGCACGGGATCGGAGTACCCCATGGCCCTGGGGTGGGTCAGCTATGACCTTGCACACACCCCCACCAGACAGGAGCGGGGGTCTTAACACCACGAGGTGGGGGCAGCCACGTCGGACCACCCCTGTAACACAGCCGACACTGGCATGGAAATCACAAAGGATAAGTGATCAATGATTGCTGGAGTCCGGACACTGATGGTGGGTTTACACACACCAATTTCTGTGTCCAATATCTGAACAGATCTCTGGTTGCAGTGAAATCATGGACACATAGTTCCATTTTGTGGCTGTGTACAAATGTAACAATGTGTCCATGATTTCACTGCAACCAGAGATCTGTTCAGATATTGGACACAGAAATTGGTGTGTGTAAACCCACCATAAGACCCGTATAAGTTATTAGATCAACGGAGACAAGTGTCTGTGGGGTCACACCAGCGCCACTAGTATCGGGGTCACACCAGTAACGCTAATACTGGGGTCACATCAGCACCGCTATTATGGGGGTCACACCTGTGCTGCTATTATCTGGGTCACATCGGTGCCGCTATTATCGGGGTCACACTGGCGCCGCTATTATCGGGGTCACATCGGTGCCACCATTATCGGGATCACACCGGCGCCGCTATTATATGGGTCATATCGACGCTGCTTTTATCAGGGTCACACTGGCGCCGCTATTATCTGGGTCACACTGGCGCCACTATTATCTGGGTCACACTGGCGCCACTATTATCGGGGTCACACCGGCGCCACTATGATCGGAGTCAGACTGGTGCCGCTATTATTGGGGTTAGACTGGCGCCGCTATTATCTGGGTCACACTGGCGCCGCTATTGTCAGGGTCACACCGGCGCCGCTATGATCGGAGTTAGACTGGTGCCGCTATTATCTGGGTCACACCGGCGCCGCTATTATCTGGGTCACACTGGCGCCGCTATTGTCAGGGTCACACCGGCGCCGCTATGATCGGAGTTAGACTGGTGCCGCTATTATCAGGGTCACACCGGCGCCGCTATTATCAGGGTCACACCGGCGCCGCTATGATCGGAGTTAGACTGGTGCCGCTATTATCAGGGTCACACTGGCGCCGCTATTATCTGGGTCACACTGGCGCCGCTATTATCAGGGTCACACCGGCGCCGCTATGATCGGAGTTAGACTGGTGCCGCTATTATCAGGGTCACACTGGCGCCGCTATTATCTGGGTCACACTGGCGCCGCTATTATCAGGGTCACACCGGCGCCGCTATGATCGGAGTTAGACTGGTGCCGCTATTATCAGGGTCACACCGGCGCCGCTATGATCGGAGTTAGACTGGTGCCGCTATTATCAGGGTCACACTGGCGCCGCTATTTGGGTCACACTGGTGCCGCTATTATCAGGGTCACACTGGCGCCGCTATTATCTGGGTCACACTGGCGCCGCTATTATCTGGGTCACACTGGCGCCGCTATTATCTGGGTCACACTGGCGCCGCTATTATCAGGGTCACACCGGCGCCGCTATGATCGGAGTTAGACTGGTGCCGCTATTATCGGGGTCTCACCGGCGCCGCTATGATCGGAGTCAGGCTGGCGCCGCTATTATCGGGGTCTGGCCTCCGGCTCTATGTCCTGTCTGACTCCACACCAAGAAATCGTGTCCTGGCTGAGACTTGTAGTGCCTGATATTAGCAGATCACCGGTTTCACCAACTGGACCCCATATTGTGATGGCATCTGGACTACAAGCCCCTGCGTTATCTGCCGGCATCAGCCCCAACCTGTGAAATGACTGATCTGTATAGGATCGTCCAGTGTCTGTACCAGCATGGCCTCACTAACATGTGCTAGGTCTGGTGAGGACACATGGACAGCTCTCACTGATTGGCTGCTTTTCTCTCCTCTGACATCTGCTTCACTAGAACTACATTTCCCTGCATTCCCTACTGGTGACATCAGACATGACTCTCTGCTGCCCCCACTGGATAAACTTTGGAGTGACAAGAAGCAGAGCAAAATCTGAATATTCTCAGCAGTGACCCTTGCATGCTGTCACCATTGATCTTCAATGTATATGCAGATGCTATTGTCGGGAAGGCTGGAATTGCCAAAAGAAAGAATCAAAATTGGGAGAATCATCAACTCTCAGATATGCAGATGATACAACACTGATAGCAACAAGCGTAGATGGACTGAAGGACTTACAGAGTCAAGATGGAAAGTCCAACATGGAACTGACATGGAAATTGGATCCTTTTGATACCACTGTCAGTATGTGAATGTACCAGGAGGTGATGAATGTTCGCAATAGTCCCACGCCGCCTGGGACTCTTGTTCCACATTCGGACCCCTGCTACCGGTACGTCATACAAGGTGCACTCACGGTGGCGTGAACCCTAGTGTCTCCGGGACCGTTGCTGCTCCAGCCGCCTGCACCACACACAGGTGTGTGCAGAAAACAAGCAGGAAAGTAGGTAAAAAATAGTCCGCTAACTTCCGGGCGCTGCAGACACAGGGAGCCTGATACCGTGGGTCTAGACAATTCTTTTACTGCACAACGCGTTTCATCTCCATCATCAGATGCTTAAACCAGATGCAGGATTGTGGCCTTATATGGCAATCAATAAATGAATTCATCATGGGGATAACATTAAGAATATTTGTTAACATTAAATATAAAAAGTAATAATAATATATATGCATTTATATAGCTCTATTCATTCCATAGCACTTTGAATACATCAGTAAGTAATTGTAAATACATAAAAATCATTGAATCACACGTAAATGGTGACCAAAGCATTATAAATACCAAAAAACATACAGATACAGTGCCTTGTGAAAGTATTCGGCCCCTTGAACTTTTCAACCTTTTGCCACATTTCAGGCTTCAAACATTAAGATATAAATTCTAATTGTTTTGTGAAAAATCAACAACAAGTGGGACACAATCGTGAAGTGGAACCAAATTTATTGGATATTTTACACTTTTTAAACAAAAAACTGAAAAGTGGGGCGTGCAATATTATTCAGCCCCTTTACTTTCAGTACAGCAAACTCACTCCAGAAGTTCAGTGAGGATCTCTGAATGATCCAATGTTGTCCTAAATGACTGGTAATGATAAATAGAATCCACCTGTGTGTAATCAAGTCTCCGTATAAATGCACCTGCTCTGTGATAGTCTCAGGGTTCTGTTTCAAGTGCAGAGAGCATCATGAAGACCAAGGAACACACCAGGCAGGTCCAAGATACTGTTGTGGCGAAGATTAAAGCCGGATTTGGATACAAAAATATTTCCCAAGTTGTAAACATCTCAAGGAGCATTGTGTAAGCGATCATAGTGAAATGGAAGGAGTATCAGACCACTGCAAATCTACCAAGACCCGGCCGTCCCTCTAAACGTTCATCTCGAACAAGGAGAAGACTGATCAGAGATGCAGCCACAAGGCCCATGATCACTCTGGATGAACTGCAGAGATCTACAGCTCAGGTGGGAGAGTCTGTCCATAAGATAACAATCAGTCATAGCTCTGCACAAATCTGGCCTTTATGGAAGAGTGGCAAGAAGAAAGCCATTTCTCAAAGATATCCAGAAAAAGTCTTGTTTGAAGATTGCCACAAGCCACCTGGGAGACACCAAACATGTGGAATAAGGTGCTCTGCTCAGATGAAACAAAATCGAACTTTGTGGGCACAATGCAAAACAATATGTTTGGCGTAAAAGCAACATAGCTCATCACCCTAAAACACCATCCCCACTGTCACACATGGTGGGCAGCATCATGGTTGGGCCTGCTTTTCTTCAACAGGGACAGGGAAGATGGTTAAAATTGATGGAAGATGGACGGAGCCAAATACACGACCATTCTGGAAGAAAACCTGCTGGAGTCTGCAAAAGACCCGAGACTGGGACGAGATTTATCTTCCAACAAGACAATGATCCCAAATAAATGTGCCAAAAGGTTGAGAAATTCAAGGTGGCCAACTAGTTTCACAAGGCACTGCGTGTGTGTGTATATATATATATATATATATATATATATATAAGAGAAAAAGACCAGACATCCCCTCCCTATCTACTCTAGAAGCCTCTCTCGTACCCCTGGGGGTCTCTGTTTTTGTGGGCGGTAGTAGGAGACATGCGCAAAGAACCATAAAAAACGGAAAAAAAACAGGAAAAAAATTTTACATCTGAGTTTTTTTGAAAAAACTTTTTATTTTTTATTTTTTCTCAAAAATAACACCAAATAACATCTATTAAGATCAGTGTTATAATGCATTGACCTAACCAGTGTGCTGCTATTATTTTGTTATATATTTATATTTATATATATTATATATTATATATATATATACACTTGATCGAAGCCTGATGCTACCGCATCGGGAAAGCGGTGAGGGCACAATAGGGACGGACTCTGTGGCCATGTCTCCCCCCACCGTGCACTCATCACACATATATACAGACACACACACAACAACAAACACATACACATATAGACATATACATACGTATACAAACACACATACATGCAGGTATGTATACAGACACACGTATACACAAACATGTACACAAACATACACACAGGTATATGCACACATGTATACGGACAAACATGTACACACACAGGTATATGCACACACGTATACAGACACGTACACACAGGTATACACACACATGTATACAGACACATATGTACACACATGCATGTATACACACACAATGTACACACAGGTATACGCACACATGTATACAGACACACGTAATCCTGTAGTTTTGCAGTAGAGTGGTGTGATGTCACGCCACCGCTATCTTTGTATACCTGAGTGTCCAAAGATGGCGGCCATGTAAGTGTGCATGTCTGTATGTGTGTCCCCACGGCGTCACGTGACCGCCTGTGTGTGTATATGTGGACCTGCTGCATCACGTGACCCACAGTGTGTGTGTGTATATGTCTATGATCCCACGCATGTCATGTTTATATTTGTGTGTGTCTCCACTGCATGTGAAAATACGTGTGTATATGTGAAGGCAGTACGTCACGTGACCAGCTGTGCGTGTCTGTATGTTTGTATATGTGTATGTCCCCGGTGCGTCACGTGACCTGTTGCGTGTGTATGTGTGTATATATGTATTTGTGTGTGAGGTGACCCGGTGCATGTGTATATGGGTACCTTTACACGCGGCTACATTTCTAGGGTGGCTACAGGTAACTTACTGGTTGCAGTGAAATCATGGAGAGATTATTCCATTTGTACACAGCAACAAGATAGAACCTTGTCTCCATGATTTCACTGCAACCAGTAAGTTACCTGTAGCCACCCTAGAAATGTAGCCGCGTGTAAAGGGGCCCTATGTGTGTGTATGTGTATGACGTGAGGCGGCGCATGTGTATGTATATGTGTATAACGTGACTCGCCACGTCTGTATATATGTATTTGTGTGTATGTACATGTGTTTATATGACATGACATTGTGGGTCACGTCATAGACATACACATGTACACACACGTAGACACATGTATACACATGTATACAGAGACACAGGCATGTACAGACACTCGTATACAGACCCACATGTACACACACATACAAACACATGTGTACAGAGTGTTCAGTATAAAAAGAGAAACAATGACGGCACTCACTCATCTGAGTTCTTCACAGTGCTTTTTATTATTCCATCCACGAATGGGGTTACAGTGGTGCGGGGAGGGAAGCAAAGGGGAGAGGGACTACTGGCGCTCCATTTCAAGTATGTTACTCTTCGATGGGTCCACGGTTCTATTTAATTTACATGTGTACAGACACACACAAACATGACAAACACACCCGTGTACACACACGTATACAAACACACACAGACGTATACAAACACACACATGTATACAGTCACACATGTTTACAGACACACGTACACACAAACGTATATAGACACACACATGTACACAACACACACAAATATATGCACACATGTACAGACACACATGTACACACAGGTATTTGCACACATATATACAGAAACACACAGGTATACGCACACATGTATACGGACACATGTACACACATGTATGCACACACATACAAACACACATATGCAGACATGCACACATGTACACACTTGTACAGACACACGTATACAGACACAGACATGTACACACATACAGACACGTATACAGACACACCCATACATGTATACAAACACATACATGTATACACACAGGTACACATGTCTAGAGGCACACACATGTAACACACAGACACTCATACAGATAGACACACAAACATATACATACATATACATACACATGTGTCAGTCCCCCTCCTCGCTGCTGTCTTCTCACCCGCACCCGGTGGTCCCATTGCTGGTGAAAACTCCAGGAAGATAATCAGCAGGTCATGTGACTGGGCAGGCTGATGTGACGTCACACAGAGCCTGTCACATGACCCGCTGATTGCCGGTGAAAACTCCAGGAAGACAATGGGACCACCGGGTGCGGCTGAGAAGCCAGCAGGTGAGGAGGGGGGAGGACAGAGCAGGAAGTGGGAGGACAGAGCGGGGGGAGGGAGGACGGAGCGGAGAGGGGAGCAGGATGGATTTATGAAGCGGCAGGGTGGGGAAGGACAGAACGGCACAGGCATGGGGAGGACGGCCATGAACTGCACCTGTCGCTGTCGCTCTGTAATGGAAATCCCGCGATGCTGATTGGTCGAGGCCTGGCCAGATTTCCGTTACAAGAGAGACAGACAGACACAATAAGACGATTATATTATAGGATACACATACACACACAAAATGCAAGTGGGAACAGCGTACACTGAATGCCACAATATATATATAGGCACTGAATGCCTATATATATACCTCTGGCAGAGTCTACCCTTTGGTAAACTATATTTTCTTCCAATCAAATTTCAATTTAAAATTTAGCAGAGCTGGTGAGCCTCATCGAGGGATATTGTGTGGATATACTGTTGGAGAGTATGTTTTGGGTTAATAAATGGGTATAAGAGGGTGTCTTTGTGTTTTACTTAAAGGGATCCTGTCACCTCCAGAACGCTTCCTAAGCTACCAAAACATGTCCCTGCAGCATATTATCACTAATCTCACACTTCTTTTGTCTCCTAAAAGCATCCTGTGAAAGTGGATAAAACGTTTTATACTCACTAGGGATTATAATTAGTAGGGGCTATATTCTTTAGCCCTTAGGGCGTGTTGTTTTACAGCCTCAAGGATCCACCTTCTCTCTCTCTGTTGCTTTGCTTTTGCAGACTTTGCCCTCCCCCCTCTCTGTCACTCACAGAATGCAAATCATTAGTCCTGCCTTAAGCTCCACATCACAGCAGCACAGACATAGAGAGAGGGTGGATCTTGGAGCCTGCAAAACAACACGCCCTAAGGGCTAAAGAATAAAGCCCTACTAATTATTATGCCTAATGAGTAAGCATTAAAACGTTTTTATCCACTTTCACAGGATGCTTTTGGGAGACAAAAGGAGTGTGATATTAGTGATAATATGCTTCAGGGACATGTTTGGTAGCTTAGGAGGCGTTCTGGAGGGGACAGGATCCCTTTAAAATGAAAGGTTTTTCACTGTGTCTTTTTTTTTTAACTATTTACGGTACTCATAGGATTGATAATGTACAGGTCTCATAGAAGCCTGAGCATTACCATTCTAGAGCTTTATGGCAGCTGTCAATACTTAGCTGTCATTAACTCCTTCCATTACCCTGAATGCCACTGCACCAGGGCATCGGGTAGAACCAGTTAAGTGGCAGGAATTGGCGCTTCTAATAAACACCAAATTCTGTAGCCGCTGTGGGTTGCTACTCTGTAGCCCAGGGGTTCCAATAACTATAGGATGCACAACGCTGAGAATAAGAGCCCCCACATGCCTGGTTTTACCTTGGCTGGCAATCAAAAATAGGGCAAAGCACACGTTTTTTTAAATTAATTATTTAAACCATTAAAAAAATAAAATCATAGGCTCCCCTGTGTTTTTGTTTGCCAGCCAAGGTAAAACCTGGCAACTGGGGGTTGCAGCCTTTAGCTGGCTGCTTTATCTGTGCAGAGAATCAAACACGTGGCTCCCCTAAGCAATTAAAAAAAAAATATTTATTTTTGCAGGTTTGTTGCCAAACACTAAAACACTGGCAACCAATCAAAGACACCAACACAATGGGTGGGGGCGTAACAGTCATTCAGATGCTGTCACAGAGAGTCGACATCTGTGATTGGCTGTTGGGAGCCAGTGCAGTCAGTGCAGTGAATATTCATGAGGTTAATGAGCAGTGTGACCATAGCGGGAGACTGGTGAAGTATAATTCTCCTGTTTTAATCATCATTTTGTTTATTTTTACAGCCCTCCCAGCCGAATCCAAACAGTAACACAGACTTCCCAGGGACATCCGTATTTGGTGTCCATGCCTGAACACTAGGTGTTCGGGGCGGACTATGAACTTTACAGTTTGGGTTCGCCCATCACTAATTATGAACAGTGCCAAATATCTGTCAAGTTTGCAACCAAATCTTCAGGCCTTTGCTAAAAAGTTTAGAAGGAATTTGAATGTCACTTGTGAGCATGACAACAATCCTGAACATACCTTCAAATCACCAAAAGAATGGGTTTTCTAGTAGATGATGTATGTTTTGGAATGGAACAGGCTTGAATCCAATTGAGATTCTGTGGGTGACCTGAAGAGGGCGCTGTACACAGAAGCTGCCCTGTAATCTGACAAAGTTGGAGCTACTTCAAGGAAAAGAGGGCAAAGATTATCAATTTTAGATGTGCCATAAATTCAATGGATACTTCAGCAAAGTATTAGTGTAAAAATGTTCATATTTAAGGAAATCTGTCAAGTTAAAAATCCATATGTAACTTATCATATTCTAACTACTTTCTCTAAACCCTCTCTATTCATGTTTCTCTATTATGTATGCTTCTCTCCTATATTGTGTAAACTTCAAAATAAAAGATTAATCCCATCTGTCAATCACAGTGAGTTCTCTGATGCCTACTCCCCAAGGAATGAATATTCATGTATCACTACACTGTCCTGCCCTCCTCTCTGATCTGTATGATGTGTGACTCATTCACTGCAGACAGAGGAGAAAGGAGAGGAGGATCTACAGCTACAGAATTGTGTGTATCTGGGGCATGTATGGAATGTGGGCAGTTTGAGATATTCTTTGTGATTATAAGAACATTTGATCATTTGCTCAGCAGATACACACACTACATGTCTGCAGGAAAACCAACCTTCTTATATACACATAAAAATCTTACAGACAGCACAGGCTGCAGCACAAAACACCTCCCCCCTCCCAGCACAGAACACAGAGGGGAGGGACAGAACACCAGCTTGGGTGGGTGTGGATATTTAAATAACACTTATATAGCAGCTGGACTATTTGGCTGTTAATATAATGGAGAGGACTAATGTACAAGCTCCCTGCAGGTTCTGAAAATGCTTATAGCAAGGAAACTACAAATAGTAAAATAATGATTTTACATATTTTTAAAAGGTCTGCCCAGGCAATATTCAAGGGTAATATTAGTATCATACTGAAAAATGACCTGACAGAGTCCCTTTAATGCAACCATATTAGTTAGTGTAGTTCTTTATTTTTCTTGTTCCACCTAAAAAGACTTCAGTTTATTTTTCTATAGAATTGCACAGATTATGAGCAACATTAAAGATGGAAAAAAATCTAAAATTATACTTTTTCATATGCCAAATATATTACAAAAACCTGGCATCTTAACAGGGGTGTGTAGACTATTATATCCACTATATGTCTGTCGCATACACTACCGTTAAAAAGTTTGGGGTCACCCAGACAATTTTGTGGCCACTTCATTGCAGATAGAATACCAGCTGCCTGCTTCTTCCCTAAATAGTTCATGCATAATTTGGTGGTGTGGTTTGGGTCATTGTCCTGTTGTAGGATGAAATTGGCTCCAATCAAGCGCTGTCCACAGGGTATGGCATTGCGTTGCAAATTGGAGTAATAGCCTTCCTTATTCAAAATCCCTTTTACTTTTGTGGTGATGTGACCGGCATGTGCCCCATGACTGGTATACAGCACATGGGTGATTGTGTCTTTTGCTCTGTGGCAGCACTCACAGGGTTAACATCAGCTCTGTCTGAGTGACGTGCAGATGGTTTACACTGCTTTACAGGTGTGGCTAGGAGGGATATGAGCTGCCCAGGGCTGGGGAGAGAGAGAAGTGTCAGTGCAGCAGGAGCCGTGTGGAGTTCTGTGTGTGTGTACAGGCTGTGTGGAGTTTTAACACAGCCTGGGAGTGTTGGCTGTGTGCAGTTAACGCAGCGTAGACTTGGCCTTCTCAGGGGCCCCGGCTAAGAGAGAGCCTGACAGTCATACCGGTCCGAGTGAAACCCTTTACACAGCCTGTGACCCGGAGCTACAAAAGGTCTGTGCTGATATAAACTTGTAAATAAATTGTGTGCTATGTGAACAAGTACCTGAGTCACTGCCTTCTGTTGTGCCGATTCTAACCGCTACCTTACACCTTGTACAAATCTCCCACTTTACCAGCACCAAAGCAACTCCAGACCATCACATTACCTCCACCATGCTTGTCAGATGGCATCAGGCCTCTTCCAGCATCTTTTCAGTTTTTCTGTATCTTACAAATGTTCTTCTATGTGATCCAAACACCTTAAGCTTTGATTCGTTTGTCCATAAAACATTTTTCCAATCTTCCTCTGTCCAATGTCTGTGTTCTTTTTCCCATATTAATCTTTTCCTTTTATTAGCCAGTCTCGGATATGGCTTTTTCTCTGCCCCTCTGCCCTGAAGGCCAGCATCCCAGAGTCGCCTCTTCACTGTAGATGTTGACACTAGCGTTTTGCGGGTACTATTTAATGACGCTGCCAGATGAGGAGCTGTGAGGCGTCAATTTCTCAAACTAGAGACTCTAATGTACTTGTCTAGTTGCTCAGTTGTGCAGCGGGGCCTCCCATTTCTCTTTCTACTCTGGTTAGAGCCTGTGTGTACTCTCCTCTGAAGGAAGTAGTACACACCGTTGTAGGAAATCTTCAGTTTCTTGGTAATCTCTCGCATGCAATAGCCTTCATTTCTAAGAACAAGAATAGACTGTAGAGTTTCACATGAAAGTTCTCATTTTCTGGCCATTTTGAGAGTGTCATAGAAGAAACCAATGTAATGCTCCAGATTCTCAACTAGCTCAAAGGAAGGTCAATTGTATAGCTTCTCTATTCAGCCAAACCGTTTTCAGCTGTGCTAACATACTTGTACAAGGGTTTTCTAGGGCAAACACAACGTACCATTAAAACACTGGAGTGTTGGTGTTTGGAAATGGGCCTCTATACACCTATGTACTGTAGATATTGTATTACAAACTAGACGTTTTCAGCTAGAATAGTCATTTACCACATGAACAATGTATAGAGTGTATTTCTGATTCATTTAATGTTAGCTTCATTTAAAAAATGTGTTTTTCTTTCAAAAATAAGGAAATATCTAAATGACCCCAAACTTTTGAACTGTACACCATACGTCTACAGCCATACATAAGTGAAGCTAAGCTTAGGTAAATACTTTGGATGGCCATCTAATGTGCACGAGGGTCAGAGACTCTCTCCTGATAGCACATGTTGCATTTTACATGCTTGATCCTCCAATTGGAGATACGCTGCTGCCTTAGGAGCATAGAAAATACAGAAGTCAGTAATAAAAAACAGACTGATGACCATCTGAAGAATATGAGCAACAGAGGTCAATGCTCCAGGGAAATCTTTTGATTTTAGATACAAAACATGTGTACTATGTAGTATACGTTTTCAACAATGGGTCTTTATGGTGGAGGGATGCCTAGGTATCATCATATCAGTCATATACCTAATTACCATATACTGTACACCCAATATTGAATGCCTTTGGCTATGTTCACACAGACGTTTTGTAATGTAAATGCTCCTACAAAACCACTTTATGGCCACTTAGAAAACCCTGTTCATTTCTATGGGAAATCCACTTTGCTTTTGTTTGTGGGTTCTTTTTTAGTTTCTTTATTTACTTGAATATAGTTTGGAAAACAACTGGTGTTAAAAATAAAAAATGACTTGTTTGAAGTGTATACTGAAGGAAGCCTCTCCAAAGTAGCCATTGTCCAATCAATAGACTACAAAGCCCTCTTCAGGAAAGAAAACTCTTCCAAACTCTTCCCCCAAAAGAAGCATTACTTTAAGAAGCTTCTGCTTGAAGAACTTGAGGTTTTTGAATGACTTAATGTTGATTGCTCTCAGTGGGAGAAACAAAATAACAATCTTGTAGTTGTGATGCCTTTTAATGGCTAACAGAAATAAAATACGTCTTGTTACAAGGCGAGCTTTCGAGACTTCTCAGGTCTCTTTATGAGGCATGGTATGACAAAATATTTAAAGAAACACAAATATATACACGCACAACCAGGGCAGACGTCACTTAAAATCAATGGACATTTAAATAAACACAGAGCCTGGAGAGGATCCTTAATCAGCCAGGATTAGTGATGTCAAAGTTTTTATGACCCTAATTTATATGTAAACCTGGTGTCTTCATTGTCTCTGTAAAACATTCTTCAGATGTGATAATGAACCATAAATCCGTCAGATAGGTTTAGCCCTGTTTTGATACAGTCAAACATTGTAATGACCCTTCAATGTTTCTGTGATTTGAAATGACCTCAATATTGCAACTTTCATATTTTCAATGTTATGTCCTTGACGACAAAAGTGTTTGGCTACTGGTAAATGGATTTTTTTTGTCTGTAATTGTGACGACGAGACCTCATCCTTACTCTTAGCAGTTGTCCTGTCTCACCAACATAAAAAGCTCCCACATGACATATAGTACACATAATTAAATATACAATATTGGAAGAAAAGCATGTGGATGTCGCAGGAATTTTATAATCCTGTTGTGTGTTGGGGATCTGTATCCTGTCTTTGATGTCTACGTGAGCACAGGTCTTGCAGCTCTTCACAGTGCATGGATAAGTTCCTCTTGGTGTATCCAAGGGCATCGAACTTCGGATCATGATATTTGTTAAAATGAGAGGCTGCCTGTGAATGACTTAAAAAACTGTGCTCATAGCCTTAGATTTGGGGGAATGCTGCTCTATTCAGAATTATGCAGAGAAGAGGAGCGTAGACACACACAGACTTCACCAGAGCCCTCCAAGAGCTTTTTAGAGGAGCGGACAAAGCTCCACCAGGAGGGAGAAAATCCATAAGTCCTGTAGAGAAAAACATTCAGATGTGTACTATAGCTCATATACTAGTATTGCACCGATATATTCCAAACACCATGAGCTCTTGGCAGGTTTGATAGCAAAGGACAGGATCCGGTCTCTAAATACATGGTGCCTTAGGATCCCTACACATGACATATAGGAATAATCTTCACTGCAGTAACGATAGTTCTTCTAAAACCAATAGGCAAGTATGAGTTGATGGAGGTGTTCTGACTAGTGATCAGTGAGCATTAAGACACTCGGGTGCTTGGTACCCAAAACAAGGAGTTGGAAGCTCGGATTGGGGCGATTCAAGAACCGAGTATAATGGAAGTCAAAGGGACACTTGAGCATTTTTCCGGAAGAGTTCCCCATTGATTTCCATTATACTCAGTACTGAAGTCGTGCCAATGTGAGCATCCGTCTCCTCTACTCCTTGAGTCCAGATCACTAGTCCTGTCTTTCCCCATTGGCAGATGTTGGAGGAAGTAAGGATTGCAATTTTGTGTATGATAATGCCTAGTCCTCCGTTCTTATGGCGTTACCTCCAGAGGGATTTGGCAGTGACTATCCCCCCTGCTTCCTATACATACTGAGCATGCATATGTATGGGGGATCTGGAATAATAGCTGCGTCGCATGAAGACAACTCCTTTCCATATGCCTGATTCAGCAATACGGCGGTCACACAGTGGCAGCTGTCTGGGTACTGCAGTGCTGTCACTCTGGAATGGGTCATTGGATATAAATCACCAATACAAACTCCTTTCACAATCCGACCCAGTGGCACACCCAGAAATTTCCCAAGGTAGGGGTCCAAGAAACAAACACCGGCCCTGAAAGGGGGGTGTCACCCCCCAGCGGGGTTCCGAGGGGCAAAGCCCCCGGTGGGGGTGTTTGGGGGAGCGAAGCCCCCTAAAAGCCAAGCGATTTTTGTAAATTTGAATACCTAATTAATGCGGCGGTGGGCCCCCCCAGCTTCTCAGGGTCGTCCAAAGGGGGGTGTCCAGACACGTAGGTCCCCCCCCTTGGGTGCGCCACTGATCCGACCAACATATTGATTGATATTATCTTCTCCTCTTTGTCCTATAGGGAGGCCTTTATTGCTCCTGTCCCCGATGTATGTCCTAACAGGATAACCCTTTCATGGAAGCCTACTGAATAATCTCATCTTTTATGGCGTTTCCCAGCTATTTCTCTTATTATATGTATTCTCACCAACTGACACTAGAGGACAGCGCTGTATAGGGATTCATAAAATGTGACTCAAAGCTGAATTTTTTTTCATTGTAGAAATATTTGTACAATTTTAACACATTAGGACATTTCTATTCGAAAAACACCATTGCAGATGACTAAGACCTGTGCAGAAATGGAAGGTCATTGACTAATTACAATCTATTGAGTCAATGGAAAACATTTCTGGAGCGACTTCTAAGGGTGCATCCTCATGATCAGGATATGCAGCGTTTTGGACGCAGCGTCTTTGCGCTGCGTCCAAAACGCTGCGTCGTTCAGTACTAGCATAGTGGATGGGATTTCAAGAAATCCTATCCTCACTATGCCTAACCCGCCCGCAGCGTGTTTAGAGCTGCGGTGCGGGTTGCCGGGAGTCCACTCCTCCTCCTCCGCAGCATGTTCATTTCATGCTCTGGAGTCGGAAGCGGCTCCCATCGGGTGACTGCATGGTGAGTACAGGGCGGCTGCGGTCTCCCTGCTGCCCCCCGCGGCTTCACTCAGGTCCGGAGGAGCTGTGTCCAACACGCAGCTCCTCCGGAGCGTGAGCACATACCCTTATTGTTCTCGAACAGTGCACGCTGCAGGGTTCTTAGGATCTTTAGAGTATATTTGCAGACTTTGTAAATATATGATTCAGATGCCCATAGACGTGACGGGAGCTGAGAAGCAAAATGGTGCAATAGGGTCTTAACCGATAGAAGGCCAGAAGGATGTGTGATGAAAGAGAGTGGATGGTACCGCACTGCTGCTGTGCTTAAATAAAAAAAATCAGGAGATGCAGGGTTTTTTGCTGGCGATTTTTTTTTTAGCGTTTCGAAGTTTACACACAAATATTTTTTTTACAGTTGTCAGACTCAGATATCACAGTCACTTGTGAGAGACAGATATCACAGTCAGGTGTCAGACTCGGATGTCAGAGTCACATATCAGAGTCAGGTACCAGAGTTCGGTGTCAGTGTGGCGCCCCACCGGTCTGATCGCCACAAAGAGGTACTGCACCCACTCCACAGGTGTGGTATCTCAGTCCTTGAGGAAATGGGATGGTGAATCCAGACTCCCACCAGAACACCCGACACACCCTAGTGGACCCGGAGGGAGGGCCCAGTCAAGAGAAAGGTGGAGGGTGGATAAGGAAAGTGGAGTAGGAGAGAGAAGGAAGCTGTTGTGCGGAGGAGAGAGAAAACCCCAGGAGCGCAGGTGGAGTGAAAACGACCTGTGCACCCGATTCCGGGGGTTGACCATAGTCAGGTGGAGGGGTTGGTCGAGAACCAGGGATCGACCCTGAATGTGGCGCAGAAGCTGTATGCCTGAACCACTGAACCAGAGGCCACGAGGTCTAGATGAGCTGTGGCCGTAACCCGGCGCACCCGCTGAGAAGGCAGCTGGACTAGGGTCAGGGGACAGGTACCAGTCATCCGACAGGACCCGTAGATACTGGATTGGGTCTCTGCATGTGGAGGCACTGACAGGAGAGGCAAAGACATAGCACTGGGAGAGAGAGACTAGAGAAAGGAAAGGCACATGAAGATGTCTTGGACGAATCATCCCGGTTCCTTGGAGAGTGACTGGACTGGAACTTGGCAGAGAGAAGCACCTGGCAACTACTTGCAGCTTTAGTGAGTAAACCGGGTACAATATTCCAAAGCTGTGTGAGTCTATTTATTCTTCTGCCTGCGGAGACGCTGAATGCACAAGCAGATGAGATACAGAGGCCGAGCTTGAACATGGCCTGGCACATACATCGCAATTGAACACATCTGCCCCGGAGTACTGCTCCACCTACAGGGAGCGATGACATCAGGCTGCAATACCAACAACCCTGGAGGTGTGACCCGCTGCATCGGTCCCTCTTGACCGAGAACTGTAGGTGGCATCACAAACTGTTTAATTTTACAAACTTTACCCCATTCAACAACCCTTTACCCAAGAATTGACTCCCCCGAGGTCACGGAAGCCAGTTCTCAACCTCCATGACTCCCCCTGCAGTACCAGAGCCCGGTTCCGAGTGCCCCACGGCCCCGGGGTGGGCGAGGCAGCACACTCAGGTGTCAGATATCAAAGTCACATATCAGAGTCAGATATCAGTCAGTTGTCAGACTTCTGGTGGCGTTACATGCAAGGATATCCTGAACAATATCCTTAGTAAAGTCACGTGACAGACATCGTACGAACAATGTAGAATTATCGTTTGTGCGTTGTCACACACAAGGATATCATTAACGATATCCATTTTGGCAGCGCAGCAGTTAAATAGGAGATCAAGAACTGACCGATAAATTAAAGCGGCAGGAATAGGAGATTTTTTAACAAGATCATTCATAAAGGTGTCACACTGAACGATGCGGCTTCTTCAAGCTGCGTTAATTGGACAACGAACGATAGATTTGAGGTCCGGATCTCAAATCTAGGATGAACGATTGAACGATTTTTTCATCATATATCGTTGGTTTACACGCAAGGACGCACAAACGATATCTTTTGAACTATCACAAATCTGTGACATTTCAAGGATATTGTTCAGGATATCCTTGCGTGTAACGGCACCATTAGATGTCACAGTCACATATCAGAGTCAGGTGGCAGATTCATATGTCAAAGTCACATATCAAAGTCAGTTGTCAAAGCCACATATCAGAGTCACATATCAGAGTCAGTTGTTAGACTCAGATGTCAAAGTCACATATCAAAGTCAGTTGTAAATATGACATATCAGAGTCAGTGGTCAGACTCAGATGTCAAAGTCACATATTAGCGACAGTTGTAAGAATCAGATATCAGTCACTTCTTAGAGTCAAATAGAGAGATAGAGTCACTTGTCAAATATGACATTCAGTTGTCAGTCACTTGTCAGAGTCAGATATCAGAATCAGTTCTCAGACTTAGATGTGTTAGTCACATATCAGAGTCATATCAATCAGGTGTCAGATTTAGTGGCAAAGTCACATATCAGAGTCAGTTACCAGACTCAGATGTCAGATGCCAAAGTCACATATCAGAGTCAGTTGTCAGATTCAGATGTCAGTCACTTATCAGAGTTAGATATCAGAGTCACTTGACAGATATGAGTCAGTTGTCAGAGTCATTTGTCAGACTTTGTTTGACTTTGATATATGATCATGTCCTAAAGTGGACACTTTACTTATATATACCTTTGAGACGGTAAGTTCGGGTCAAGAGACCAGTGGTCAGTCCGGGTATTGCTATCCATATTTATATTTGTACTGAGACACAGCCTTTTGAGCCTGCATTAAAAATCAGTTTCACAACAAAATGATAGTAAACCTCTCTGATATAATAAGGTGATCTCATAAATTAAGCAGATGCCGACCAAAATGATGCAGCTCACAAGAAGGTACATTATCAACGATTTAAATATTTATTAATTCGATGCAAATACATACCATGTCCTAAAAAAAAAGAGATAGGTATTCTAGGAGTGATACCTTTATTGGCTACCCAGAAGAGTTATATTACCAAGCTTTCAGATCTCAAAAGGCCCCTTCATCAGGCATTGCTACAAGGGGCCTTTAGAGATCTGAAAGCTTGGTAATATAACTCTTCTGGGTAGCCAATAAAGGTATCACTCCTAGAATACCTATCTTTTTTTTGGGGAAATACCGTAAATATTTACATTGATTTTTGTGGCTCACATAGTACCATAATATATTTCTATATTGTACAGGGTGGGCCATTTATATGGATGCACGTAAAAAAAATGGGAACGGTTGGTGATATAAACTTCCTGTTTGTGGCACATTAGTGTATGTGAGGGAGAAAACTTTTCCAGATGGGTGGTGACCATGGCGGCCCCTGGGGTCAAGTTAAAAGCATTGAGGGGTAGTGGCTTAGGGATAGTTTTCGTGACGACACCTGTGGTATGCGGCTATTAGTGGCCGCGGCTGTGGTGCGGGACCTCTGGGGATGATGGGAGTGCAGCGGTAATGGTTTTGCTCCCCACGGGTGGAGCGGATCCCCAGGGCAACCCGGAAAATCTATGGCAGTAGTAGGCTGTTGGGGGTGCAAGACTGTGGGCACAGAACAACTGACAGACACACAAGTTGAAGTCTCCGTTACCTTTACTGGTAGTAGTAGCAGGTTTAGTTCAGGATACTGTCCACTAGAGATGTTAGTTATCCGGCTGCCCTGGAAGCAACTTGAGGATCTCTTCACCCGGTGAGCTCTGAGGCCTCCCTGTGCGCTATCTTTGCTGGTCCTCGCTGCCTCTAGCTAAGCTGTGACCCTCTCCTCCTGCGTACAGTCTCTCACCCGTATGGCAGGCAGCTCAAGCCCTTCCTGGGTACTACTCCTCTGGCTACTGTCCCTGAGCTCTCTGACACTGCCGTGCTTCCTGGGCTTCGTTGTGGCTGGGAGGCTTGGAATCTCCCACACTCCAATTTTGGTTGCTAGGCCTGGATTCCCTTACAACCTCGGATTTCGGTGTCCGCTTCTGGCGCTCTGCACTGGGGTGAGCCCGGCAACTAGCTCGATTCCCCATGCCTACTTCTTTAATTCCTCAGACCCTCTCCTATGGGTCCCTCACGCTGGCTAGTCTCCGTCCCGGGATGAGCCTTACTCTGCTCCAGTCCACAAGACCTCTTTACAGTCCTCCTAGGGACTGAACTGCCTAACCCCACCTCCAGGACAGAATTTATAGGGGACCTCCGCTGAACTTGGGTTAGAACTCCCCTTTCTGGTCTGGAGTCAGGAAAGGTGTTGTGTGTGGTGGGCTTACCTGGTGTGGATACCTCTTCTTGCTTCCAAGCACGACACGACTCCCCGAGGAAGGCAATGTCATTGTGGCAACCGGACTCTGGGGTGCCATAGAAAACTCAATGCCACTGGATATCTGAAATTGCTACATGTGGCATTGAGGTTTCCATTGATGAAGAATGGCCTCACTATCTTTGTACCCCATATAAATAAAAAGTTGGATCCAAAATGACCGCCATGGTCACCACCCATCTGGAAAAGATTTCCCCCTCCCATATGCTAATGTGCCAACCATTCCCATTTTTATTTAGGTGCATCCATATAAATGGCCCACCCTGTACTTTGTATTAATTCAGGCTCAAAATGATGTTTATAGGGTGGGACGCTTCCTTCGAGGCCGTGTCCTCGTATTGTGGCCGCATTGCGGTTTCGTGCATGCGCATTATCAAAAAAAGTCTCAAAAATGAACATTTTTTATTTTTTGCAGGATCTTACTCATCAAAAAATCAAAAAGCCACAGACATGATAAAGGCCCCAAAGTCTATGATGGATACATGTTCTATATGTGGGAAACATGGAGAGTAAATGTATGTTAAAAAAACGCACGTCTACATGAGGCTTTAATCAGTCGTTATCAGGGTATATGAAGGTTCCTTAATATATGTAGATAATGTGTTCACAGCAAAGGAAATTAACTCCTTATCTACATCTTATCTGCACATCTCTCATTATGATTTCCTACTTAACGAGCTCGCTCAGACCCTGCACGCTCCGCTATACAAATCTAATTAACACTATACCTGCTGTATAGTGAACGGTGTGACATGTTTAGACATCCAGCCTTGCACGCAGCTTTAGCTTTACTTAAAGGGGTTATGACATGAACAATTGAACATTTTAACTAATAGATCTTAGAATAACAATAAGTTCCCCCAATTGGATGTGATATAAAAATGTTCCTGTCCCAAGATATCCTTATAAATGTGTCCCTAACCATGCAGGAACAGGACGGATATACCACAGCTCCTGGGCAAGGGAGGAAGTAACGCTGGCTTCACATTTGCGCATGATGCGCAGCGTATCTGAGCGCAGCAAAGCGCAGGCACTATGCACTCCTATGTTTAACATGGGAACGCACAGTGCCTGTTTGTGGCTGCGTTCAGCTGCGTTTGCGTATAATTTATGCGCAGCCGAACGCAAAATGTTGGATTTTTGGTGCGTAGCTGTGTGCTTGCTTTATACGCAAGCAGACAGCTGTGCACAGAAAATGAATGGGATTAAATCTGTGCGCAGTGCCATCTGCTGGCAAGTGCACAGACGCTGAGGAAGATGACGTCCTCCTAGGTCATCTATAGGTGAGTCCTGTCCCGCAGTTTTCTTCTTTCTTCTTTCTTCTTCTCTCTCTCTGCCGCCACCTCTGGTTCATTTAGAATAGCAGGAGGGAAAGCTGGTGGTGAAGTCAACTGTTCATCAGCTGTTCATTTGAAATAGCGGGGCTGGAAAGCCGACTTCACCGCCAGCTTTCCACCGGCTATTCTAAATGAACCAGCGGCAGCAGGGAGATCACCGGCGGCCGGGAGGAAGAGATCAGTGGTGGCTGCCTGGATCTCCGCCGCTGATCTCCACCTCCCGGCCGCAACCGCTGATTGGGTGGCCGGGCTGCCTCACTAACATTTTCATGTGAACGCATGCAGACAATCTCCGCTGCGTTCACATGAAAATGTTTGCCTTCGGCACTGCGTATGCATATGTGCTACATATGCTGCAGTGCCGAACGCAAATATGGACCCGGCCTAAGGGAGTATACAGACATTATAGCCGGGGATCACAGAATATAAGAGTATACAGACATTACAGCCGGGGATCACAGAATATAAGAGTATGCAGACATTACAGCCCGGGAGCACAGAATATAAGAGTATACAGACATTACAGCAGGGGATCACAGAATATAAGAGTATACAGACATTACAGCAGGGATCACAGAAAATAAGAGTATGCAGACATTACAGCAGGGGATCACAGAATATGAGTATACAGACATTACAGTCAGAGATCACAGAATATAAGAGTATACAGATATTACAGTCGGGAATCACAGAATGTAAGACTATACAGATTTTACAGCACAAGATCACAGAATATAAGATGTGAGACAGTGCGGGGGATCATATGCGAGGGGCGCTATGTCTCCCCAGAATGCGCACTGTCACGTATTGAGCCCGGTATAGGGTGTGAGAGAAAGGGATGGTCCGCTCCCTCCGCTCCGGGTCTTGCAAGGTCCCGGAAGTAGACACGGAGTTAAAAGCCTAGTCAGGAGGCAGGGCGGGGTTCCCTGTACAGAGGATTGTGCCTTAGCTGCAGGAGCAGCAGAGATATAGACAGGAGAGGTCTAGAGTTCCAGAGGACCGTGTGCTAGACTAACACGGCCTAGCCCAGGAGGGCTGGGAGCTCGGCGTGACCTATAACGGAGGCCTTTGGCCTGAAGGACCCGGGGTACGTTATATGAACTGTGTCTTGTGTACCCGGCTGCGACCCGGATTCCGGCTGACTGTGCCATCGCTGTGTTTACCAGCAATAAACACCGGGTCCTGTTTGAACCACTACCGGGCTCTACGTGTTTCCTGACTTGCAATCCAGGCGCTGCCCCACATATGGTGGAGAATGCGGGCAAGCAGGCCGGCCCGGTGAAAGTGACTGTTTCATGAGGCCAATGAGCGGCGCCTAAAGTGAGAGGAGCAGCCGTCAGAATAGCCGCCAGTCTTGCGGGGTGCCCGACCCTGCATGTCCCTACTTAAGCCGACAGCAGGAGCAGCACCAGCGACAGCAGGAGCAGCAGCAGTTGCTACAACAGGAGCAGTTACGACAACAGCAGGAGCAGCAGCAGCGACAGCAGGAGCAGCACCAGCGACAGCAGGAGCAGCAGCTCCGACAGCAGGAGCAGCACCAGCGACAGCAGGAGCAGCAGCAGTTGCTACAACAGGAGCAGTTTCTACAACAGCAGAAAACGAATGAACTGCTCCTGCAGCAAATTGCGGCCTTACGAGACCCGCCAACAGCGCCTCCCCCGGAGCGGCGTGAGGCCCGGGACCGGGTCCGATCGGCCCTGCGGAAGCTGAGTCCAGAGGACGACGTAGAAGCCTTCCTCACCGTCTACGAGCGCACCGCAGAACGAGAAGGCCTCCCTTCCGCTCAGTGGGCTGAAGTGGTGGCGCCATTCCTGATGGGCGATGCCCAAAAGGCCTACACGGACCTCAGTTGGGAGGAAGCACAGGACTACGCCAGACTCAAAGGTGAGATCCTTGCTAGACTGGGGGTCAATACTTATGTCCGAGCCCAACGGGTGCATTCCTGGTCCTACGTGGAGTCCAAGCCGGCTCGCTCCCAGGCGTATGACTTGTTGCAGTTGGTGAAACGGTGGCTCCAGCCTGAGAGCTTGACTCCGGGACAGATGGTGGAAAGGGTGGTGGTCGACCGGCTGGTACGGACTTTGCCAGTTGCGATACAGCGTTGGGTGGGGCAAGGGGACCCGGGTACCTTGGACCAGGTGGTTAGCTTGCTAGAGCGATATACAGCCACCCAGGAGTTCATACGGGACTCTGCCCCACTGCGGCAGTTACGCCGGCCTCCGGAGCCGGCTAAAGGGGTACGTCCATTCCCAGGGGACTCTCCTAAAAACGTACCCGCTGAGAGGACACCCCAGGACGGGGCCGACAGGAGACCGGGCTCCCCAAGAAGGAGGTTCCGGCCCAGCACTGTCCCTACCACGTGGTGCTGGCGGTGCAAAGGACCAGGACATGTGGCTGCCTATTGCCCACTAACGGCGGAACCCATGGACTGCGGGTTCACACGCCGGCTCTCGATGTATGCCAGCCCCGTGTTCACTGCAGATGTGGTGGATCCCCTAACGGAACCACATCTGTGCCCAGTGCTCATTAATGGACACAGAGCGGAAGCTCTCTTGGACTCTGGCAGTTTGGTGACGCTGGTTCGGGCGTCCTTAATCCCCGGGTTGCAACTCACTGGGGAATTGATCGGGGTCCGGTGTATACACGGGGACCTACGCGAGTATCCAACCACGGAGGTGACTCTATCCACTTCATGTGGAGAGGTGACCCACGTGGTTGGAGTGGTAAACTCTCTACCCTACGCGACTGTGCTGGGAAGAGACTTACCATTGTTTTGGTCCTTATGGGGAAGGAGGAGTAACCCCTCCCTGATGCCCGGGAATCAGGGTGCTGAACCCGACGACCCTGAGACCGGGACACCTGCCGTAGGGGTCGCCAACATAGGGCTAGAGTGTCACCCCGATAGGTTTCCGGTAGACGTATTGGCAGGAGAGGTCGAGGAGACCCCACCGCTTCCAGAGTTGGAAGTATCCCGGGGAGCGTTTGGGACAGCCCAGCTACAGGACCCCACACTGACCAGGGCCCGAGAAAGGGTAACAGAAGTAAACGGGGTAGCTCAGCAGCCAGGGGCTGAGAATGTATTTCCACGCATGGTGATTAACCGGGAGTTACTTTATAGGGTGGACAAAGTCAGGGATGAGGTCGTGGACCAACTGGTAGTGCCGCAGCCACACCGCCGGGCAGTCCTAGAGATGGCCCACTCCCACCTGCTAGGGGGCCACCTTGGGGCTAAAAAAACGCAAGAACGCATCTTGCGGAGGTTCTTCTGGCCGGGCGTGTATGCGGACGTCCAGAGGTACTGCGACTCCTGCCCGGAATGTCAGCTGACCACACCCATTGCCACTTTCCGTAGTCCATTGGTACCTCTACCCGTTATAGAGGAACCTTTTGAACGGATCGCAATGGATTTGGTGGGGCCTATAGTGAAGTCAGCCCGAGGCCACCAACATATACTCGTGGTTGTCGACTACGCCACCCGGTACCCGGAGGCGATTCCGTTACGCCGCACCTCGGCGAAGATGATTGCCCGGGAGCTGTTTGCTATGTTCTGTCGCCTAGGACTACCTAAGGAAATCCTCACAGATCAGGGGACTCCTTTTATGTCCAAAGTGACCCGGGAACTGTGTAAACTGCTCAACATAAAACAGCTACGCACCTCGGTGTATCATCCCCAGACCGACGGATTAGTCAAGCGGTTTAATAAAACCCTGAAGTCCATGCTAAAAAAAGTGGTAGCAAAGGACGGAAAGGATTGGGACATGTTATTGCCCTATCTAATGTTCGCCATTCGGGAGGTACCGCAGTCGTCTACGGGGTTTTCCCCCTTTGAGCTGTTGTACGGCCGACATCCTAGAGGGCTCTTGGATGTTGCCAAAGAGACGTGGGAACAGGAACCCACACCCTATAGGAGTGTGATTGACCACGTGGCGAAAATGCAGGACCGGATCACGGCGGTCCGGCCTATTGTAAAAGAGCACCTAATGGATGCCCAAGGAGCGCAAAGCCGCAGGTATAATACACGGGCCACCGTTAGGACCTTTGAGGTGGGGGACCGGGTATTGGTCTTAGTGCCCACAACGGAAAGCAAATTATTGGCCAAATGGCAAGGGCCCTATGAAATCCGGGAAAAAGTAGGGGAGGTCAATTACAAGGTATACCAGCCCGGGAAAAGGAAACCCGTGCAGCTATACCACGTAAATTTGCTTAAAGCATGGAAAGACCGAGAGTGCCTGCTTATGGAAGCGTCCGATGCACCCGGTGACCCTTCCCCTTCGGCCACCAGGGATACCGAAGGGGTAAAAATAAGTGACACCCTCACTAAGGCCCAACGACGGGAGGCTCGAAAGTTGGTACAGCAGAATCCCGATGTGTTCTCTGACCTGCCCGGGCACACTTCGGTCATTCAACATGACATTGTCACTGAGCCCCGGGTTAAAGTGCGAGTGAAACCGTACCGGGTACCCGAGGCCAGACGGCAAGCCATCACGGCCGAAGTTAAACACATGCTTAAGTTAGGCGTGATAGAAGAATCCCGGAGTGAGTGGGCTAGTCCCATTGTGCTCATTCCAAAGCCGGACGGATCGTTGCGGTTCTGCAACGATTTCCGGAAGCTGAACGAAGTGTCTAAGTTTGATTTATATCCCATGCCCCGGGTGGACGAGTTGATTGAAAGACTGGGGCAAGCCCAGTACTTCACAACGCTCGATCTGACAAAAGGTTACTGGCAGGTGCCGCTGACAGAGTCGGCCAAGGAAAAAACCGCCTTTGTTACTCCGGAAGGTCTCTATCACTACGTCGTGTTGCCTTTTGGGTTGCATGGAGCCCCGGCCACATTTCAGCGGCTCATGGACATAGTGTTAGAACCTCATCGGAAGTACGCGTCCGCCTACCTAGATGACATCATCATCTTTAGTCCGGATTGGCACACCCACTTATCCCAGGTTCAGGCCGTGGTGGATTCGCTCAGGGCCGCAGGCCTGACGGCGAATCCAAAAAAATGTGCCATGGGGCTCGAGGAGGCCCGGTACCTGGGGTATGTGATTGGGCGAGGGGTTATCAAACCCCAAATAAACAAAATCGAGGCCATTCAAAATTGGCCCCGACCGGTGTCTACCAAACAGGTGAGGGCGTTCCTCGGCATTGTTGGGTACTACCGACGCTTCATACCCAATTTTGCTGGGCGAACGGCGGCCCTGTCCGACCTGTTAAAAGGGAAGAAGTCTGCTTTGGTGCGTTGGAATCCCCAAGCAGAGGCAGCCTTTCAATCCATGAAGTCGGCCTTGTGCGGACAGCCCGTCCTCATCAGTCCGGACTTCACAAAGGCCTTCGTTGTACAAACAGACGCCTCGGAGGTGGGGCTGGGGGCTGTGCTGTCGCAAGAAGTGGACGGAATCGAGCATCCGGTCACTTACTTGAGCCGGAAATTGTCCCCGGCGGAAAAGAATTATAGCGTAGTGGAGAAGGAGTGCTTGGCCGTTAAATGGGCCTTGGAGTCCCTACGTTATTATTTGCTCGGGCGACAGTTCCGGTTAGTTACGGATCACGCTCCTTTGGTCTGGATGCGAAATGCCAAGGAACGGAACGCTCGGGTCACCCGGTGGTTCCTGTCCCTCCAAAACTTCCGTTTTACGGTGGAGCATCGGGCTGGCAAGTTGCAGGGTAATGCGGATGCCCTGTCCCGGGCACCCTGTTTGATGGCTGGGGTTCAACCCCACAAGTTTGAACCGAGGGGGGGGTGTGTGAGACAGTGCGGGGGATCATATGCGAGGGGCGCTATGTCTCCCCCAGAATGCGCACTGTCACGTATTGAGCCCGGTATAGGGTGTGAGAGAAAGGGATGGTCCGCTCCCTCCGCTCCGGGTCTTGCAAGGTCCCGGAAGTAGACACGGAGTTAAAAGCCTAGTCAGGAGGCAGGGCGGGGTTCCCTGTACAGAGGATTGTGCCTTAGCTGCAGGAGCAGCAGAGATATAGACAGGAGAGGTCTAGAGTTCCAGAGGACCGTGTGCTAGACTAACACGGCCTAGCCCAGGAGGGCTGGGAGCTCGGCGTGACCTATAACGGAGGCCTTTGGCCTGAAGGACCCGGGGTACGTTATATGAACTGTGTCTTGTGTACCCGGCTGCGACCCGGATTCCGGCTGACTGTGCCATCGCTGTGTTTACCAGCAATAAACACCGGGTCCTGTTTGAACCACTACCGGGCTCTACGTGTTTCCTGACTTGCAATCCAGGCGCTGCCCCACAAAGAGTATACAGACATTACAGCAGGGATCACAGGATATAAAAGTATACAGACATTACAACCAAGGGATCACAGAATATAAGAGTATACAGACATTACAGCCGGGGATCACAGAATATAAGAGTATACAGACATTACAGCTGGGGATCACAGAATATAAGAGTATACAGACATTACAGCCAGGATCACAGAATATAAGAGTATACAGACATTACAGCACAAGATCACAGAATATAAGAGTATACAGACATTACAGCCAGGGATCACAGAATAGAAGAGTATAGAGACATTACAGCCAGGGATCACAGAATATAAGAGTATACAGACACCAGGGTCTTTTCCAACTCTAGATAGGTCCGCAAGGGTCTTTTCCAAGGCTAGATATGTGTGCCGCGGTCTTCTCCAATCCTAGATAGGTCCACTAGGGTCTTCACCAAACCTACAGAGGTCCAGCAGGGTCTTCTCCGCTGTTATCTTGATAGTATCAAGCCATTGGGTTGCTGATCTTGTTTACCTTGTTCCTTCTATTCTTACTATCATAATGTCCTTTTCCAGTTATTTCTCTCTTTGTATGATGTGTCCAAAGTAGGCAAGTCATAGGTTGATGATCTAAATAACCTGTGAGGATGCGTACTTGACCACCAGTTTATTCAAGTTTGTTCTCACTGCAGGCATGATCGACAGGGATCAAACATATCCTGAAAATTGGTGATAAATGTCTTTTGGTTGGGAACCCTTTAAAAAGTACCTATCATATTCTTATACTATATTCTCCTTTTGATACGTATTTTGCAGCTCGATAGGGTCCACAGTCTCCCATGAATGTTCTGAAGCAAGCACAAGGTACTGAGTCTACCGTAGTTTCAATACAATCAGTGTTTTATCAGCAGGAGATTATCACTGCAAGAGTAGGTGTCGGTGTGCCAGCCAGTCTAGGTAATATGTAAAAGCCCGCCCCCACCACTGATTGGTAGCATGCTGACGATGTACACAGGAAGTTGCCAATCAGTGGTGTGGGTGGGGTCAGCTTTGTGAGCACTACTACATCTGCACCTGATAAAACAGGGATTTCATCAAAACTGTAGCAAGCAGTCCTGTAACTGATACATCACTGGAATCAGGGTCTCAGTCCTTACATCATGTTGATCTCAGACTCCATAACAAAATCCTACATGCAACATATCTGCTATATACCCAATTCAAAATACTTTCTACATATGTCTTTCAAAGTGTCAGAAAATCATCAGAAACTGCTTAAACATATGCAGTATTTTTATAGACCGGATTATGCACTTTTTATCCATGAGCTCCGCAGAGTTTATGCATTACAGCCTCCTGTAAAATTGACTTCCCATTAATGAATGCATTCCACTTTTGTCTAATGGCTAGCTGCTTATAATGAAAGCATGTACAATAGTGATAGAACTGTAATAGACTCTGGCGGAGACATTTTGGGGTGTTTGCAGCTTTCAGACCCTGTAGGAAATCAATGGCTTTTGTTTTCCTGTACTAATTTGAAATAGTGTGTTAAAAACACGGCCTCGTCGAGCCTTATTAAATGTAGCATAAAGGGCACGGGAGCCGGGGGAATGAAAAGAACCCCGCATGGACAGTTTATGTTTTTTCTCTATTTGTCAAATTGAATACACGTTATCAGCTGGTTCTAGGGTTGTGTTCCACAAACATAATTACTCTCATGGACTCGTACAGTAATATTGCCAAATATAAACACTGACGAGGCCGCTTTGTCTTCTTCTACTATCTGGCATGGACTTAGAGGTTCAAAGGGTAAGCATGGGATGTCCAGATATTGCTTCACCACACTGTCTGGTTTGAGGAGAACACCATCATGGTGGACATCAGAAGTACTTTGAGAACTCCACATTGCAGAAGAACTAAGCCCTGTAGACGTCATTGGGTTGAATCCTTCGTCTTCTTGCACGGTCTCCGCGAAGGACGCAACACTGATCATAGAGATGGAGCGCATGTGTCTCAAATGTGTCTTAGGTCTCAACACTTCGCACAACCGCATACAGGATTTCTCCCGTGCTTCACCCAGACTCTGGAACTCTCTGCCCCAACACATCAGACATTCTCCTACCCTGGGAACCTTCAAAAGAAGCCTGAAGACCCACCTGTTCCGCCAAGCCTACCACCTGCAATAAGACCCGGTCCACCACACCGCCTCACGACTGGAACTTCCCCCTCCCACTGAATCCCCACCCGCCCCTCGTAGACTGTGAGCCCTCGCGGACAGGATTTCTCCCCTCTTGTATCTGTAACCGAATTGTCAACATTTATTGTTACTTGTATTGTTTCTGTGTTACTTGTCCTAGTCTGCCATCTTAGCATGTAAAGCGCCATGGAATATAATGGCGCTATATAAATAAATAATAATAATAATAACATCTGGATACGCCTGATCTTTGACTTGGCATTTCCATAATTCACGCTTACGGGAACGTCTTGCGGAGAGAAATTCATCTTGAAGAACACCTTTTGCTTTATTTGTCAAACTGAGTATTCACGTTATCAGCTGGTTCTAGGGTTGTGTTCCATAAACATAATTACTCTCATAGACTTGTACAGTAATATTGCCAAATATAAACACTGATGAGGCCGCTTTGTCTCCTTCTTCTATCTGGCATGGGTTCAAAGATTAAGCATGGAATGTCCAGATACTGCTTCACCAGACTGGTATGAGGAGAACACCATCATGGTGGACATCAGAAGTACTTTGGGATCTCCACATTGCAGAAGAACTCAGCCCTGTGAACCTCATCGGGTTGAATCCTTTGTCTTCTTGTACGGTCTCCGCAAAGGACGCAACACTGAACATAGAGATGGAGCGCATGTGTACTTGGTCCTCAAAGTGTCCCAACTGTGTCTTAGGTCTCAACACCTGGATACCCCTAATCCTTGACTTGGCATTTCCATAATTCACCCTTACGGGAACGTTTTGCAGAGAGAAATTCATCTTGAAGAACGCCTTTCGCTCTATGTGTCAAATTGAATACACATTATCAGCTGGTTCTAGGGTTGTGTTCCACAAACATAATTACTCTCATGGACTCATACAGTAATATTGCCAAATATAAACACTGACGATTCCGCTTTGTCTTCTTCTACTATCTGGCATGGACTTAGAGGTTCAAAGGGTAAGCATGGGATGTCCAGATATTGCTTCACCACACTGTCTGGTTTGAGGAGAACACCATCATGGTGGACATCAGAAGTACTTTGGGATCTCCACATTGCAGAAGAACTAAGCCCTGTAGACGTCATTGAGTTGAATCCTTCGTCTTCTTGCACGGTCTCCGCGAAGGAGGCAATACTGATCATGAAGATGAAGCGCATGTGTCTCAAATGTGTCTTAGGTCTCAACACTTCGCACAACCGCATACAGGATTTCTCCCGTGCTTCACCCACACTCTGGAACTCTCTGCCCCAACACATCAGACATTCTCCTTAGTGATGGGCGAATCCTAAATTACTCGGAATCGCTTGACTCTAGCGAGTCCGAGCACAGGACTCGCTACTCGTTGCGAGTCTAGCGAGTCCAATGTTAATGAATGGGGAAGCGAGTAATAGCGAGTAGTGTGAGATTTACAAATCGCAGATGTGTCTCGGAAGCTTCAGCCTGAAGCAATCCGAGTTTTGTCATTTATTTGCATTGGACTCGTTTACTTTGCAACTGTAATCGCTGGGAAACTCGCACAGATAAGAGTCCTGTCTCCTCTGTGCTGGCTGCCAGCTCCAGGGTCCTAGAGCCTGCCTGCTGCCTGATGTAGCAGAGCTGAGATTGTTCTCAGTCTGCTCATTCCCTGTGTACAGACATGAATGTCTGTGCACAGAGATGATGTAGCAGATCTGAGATTGTTCTCAGTCTGCTCATTCCCTGTGCATATACATCTATATCTATGCACAGGGGATGTAGCAGAGAGGACATCGCGTTTTGGACTGCGTCGGACGGAAGAGGATTTTTTTAATTAAAGATGGAGTCTCTAATGGCTTTTTTTTTTTATTTCTAATAAAAAAATTTCTCTGTGTTGTGTTTTTTTTAAAACAATTTAATAGAAATTCATGGCAGTCATGTCTAATATTGGCGTGACCGCCATAAATTTCGGGCTTAGGGCCAGCTGATAATACAAAGCTGGCCCTAACCTCTATTACCCAGCGTGCCACCGCCACCAGGGCCGCTGGAAGAGCGGGGTTCAGCGCCAGAGGATGGCGCTTCAATGAACGCGCCATCTTCTGGGGCGGCTGCGGGCTGCAATTTGCAGCGGGGGGTGCCCAGAAAGGTTGGGCATCCCTGCGCTGCGGATTCCAGCCCCCAGCTGCTTAGCTGTACCTGGCTAAACATAGAAATTGCGCGGAGCCCCACGCATTTTTTTGACTCCGACTCCGAGACGACTCCGACTCCGACTCGACTCCGAGACGACTCCGACTCTGAGACGACTCCGACTCGACTCCGACTCCGAGATGACTCCGACTCCGAGACGACTCCGACTCCGACTCCGAGACGACTCCGACTCCAACTCCGACTCGACTCCGAGACGACTCCGACTCCGAGACGACTCCGACTCCGAGACGACTCCGACTCCGACTCCGAGACGACTCCGACTCCGAGACGACTTCGACTCCGACTCCGACTCCGAGACGACTCCGACTCCGAGACGACTCTGACTCCGAGACGACTCCGACTCCGAGACGACTCCGACTCCGAGGCGACTCCGACTCTGAGGCGACTCCGACTCTGAGGCGACTCCGACTCTGAGACTCCGACTCTGAGACTCTGACTCTGAGACTCTGACTCTGAAATTCATTAAATAATAAAAAAAATGCGTGGGGCTCCGCGCAATTTCTATGTCTAGCCAGGTACAGCTAAGCAGCTGGGGGCTGGAATCCGCAGCGCAGGGAGGCCCAAGCTTTCTGGGCACCCCCCGCTGCAAATTGCAGC
The DNA here is from genome assembly GCA_033576535.1 of Allobates femoralis. NCBI lineage: Eukaryota > Metazoa > Chordata > Amphibia > Anura > Aromobatidae > Allobates > Allobates femoralis. The sequence goes on from JARQOC010000012.1 coordinate 30,417,474, forward strand.
CCGCAGCCGCCCCAGAAGATGGCGCGTTCATTGAAGCGCCATCCTCTGGCGCTGAACCCCGCTCTTCCAGCGGCCCTGGTGGCGGTGGCACGCTGGGTAATAAAGGGGTTAATACCAGCTTTGTTATACAAGCTGGTATTAAGCCCGAGATTCTTAATGTCAGGCCACGTTTGACCCAGCCACTAAGAATCTCCAATAAAGGGTTAAAAAAACACAACACAGAGAAAATTTTTTATTTGAAATAAAAAAAAAAGCCATTAGGGACTCCATCTTTAATTAAAAAAATCCTCTTCTGTCCGACGTAGTCCAAAACGCGATGTCCTCTCTGCTACATCCCCTGTGCATAAATATAGATGTCTATGCACAGGGAATGAGCAGACTGAGAACAATCTCAGCACTGCTACATCATCTCTGTGAGCAGGCGGGTTCTAGGACCCTGGAGCTGCACAGAGAAGACAGCTGGACTCGGCTCGCAAAGAAACAGCAGTTATTTGCGAGTTTCCCTGCTATCACTGGCACAGTAGCCGAGTCTAATGCAAACAATGGCAATCCGAGTTTTGTCAGCGTTTCTGACAAAACTAGGATTGATATTGATTTGCATTGGACTCGTGCGAGTAATCACTGGGAAACTCGCAGAGTACCGAGTCCTGCGAGTCCCTTACTACTCGCCGAGTAACGAGTCCTAGCGAGTAGATTCGCCCATCCCTAATTCTCCTACCCTGGGAACCTTCAAAAGAAGCCTGAAGACCCACCTCTTCCGCCAAGCCTACCACCTGCAATAAGACCCGGTCCACCACACCGCCTCACGACTGGAACTTCCCCCTCCCACTGTATCCCCACCCGCCCCTCGTAGACTGTGAGCCCTCGCGGACAGGATTTCTTCCCTCTTGTATCTGTAACAGAATTGTCAACATTTATTGTTACTTGTATTGTTACTATGTTATTTGTCCTAGTCTGCCCTTTTAGCATGTAAAGCGCCATGGAATATAATGGTGCTATATAAATAAATAATAATAATAATAACATCTGTATACGCCTGATCTTTGACTTGGCATTTCCATAATTCACGCTTACGGGAACGTCTTGCGGAGAGAAATTCATCTTGAAGAACGCCTTTTGCTTTATTTGTCAAACTGAATATACACGTTATCAGCTGATTCTAGGGTTGTGTTCCATAAACATAATTACTCTCATAGACTTGTACAGTAATATTGCCAAATATAAACACTGATGAGGCCGCTTTGTCTTCTTCTACTATCTGGCATGGGTTCAAAGATTAAGCATGGGATGTCCAGATATTGCTTCACCACACTGTCTGGTTTGAGGAGAACACCATCATGGTGGACATCAGAAGTACTTTGGGATCTCCACATTGTAGAAGAACTCAGCCCTGTGAACCTCATCGGGTTGAATATTTCGTCTTCTTGCACGGTCTCCGCGAAGGACGCAACACTGAACATAGAGATGGAGTGCATGTGTATTTGGTTCTCAAAGTGTCTCAAATGTGTTTTATTTCCGACAAGAAGGCGTGCACTCTGAGGTTTTTTTCATCTGTTGAGGTGCTGATTGAGGGGTCTGGTTAACCCACGTAGGCAATTAAAAGAAAACAATCGCACTCTCATGTGTAAGTTTGCAAAAAAGGGGGGTGGTCTTTTTTATTCAGGAGCAGCGAGAAACCAACGTTTCGGTCCTTCCCGGACCTTGATCACGGTAGTTGCTGCAGGTTGTAAAATATATACAGGACATGATCAGTATATACAAGAAATATTTACAATTTATACAGTTCACAACGATACTCCCATATCGGGTGTCCCCTGATTGTTTTTAAACAATATGGATTTGTATAGTGTATCTATAAGCAACCCAGCTAGGGAGAGAACGAGAGTATTTTAGAGAGAGAAATTTAGGAAACCTTTCAGGAATTAGTATATGATATACAGTCTAAGGAATCTAAATGTGCATAGTTTGGATAGGTATAGGTAGGAAAATGATAATATATAGATTGAATTACCCTCTTTTATCATATACGCTCCTATCCTGTTTCAGGTTGACGTCCCACTGGGCTTTCCAGCTGTTATATATGTCTATATATTGGAACTGCATGCCTACAGTTGTAGACCCTCCTCAAATATGGTATATAGACATATATATAGAAAAACCTCCTTATATACTCCATCTTCTCCCACCTCCAGGCACCTTGGAACAGGGGCAAGGAAGCACCTTTGCTCCACTACCCTCAAAAGGTAACTTAAAGCAATCTATTATATAATCACGAATGGGATTTTTGCCCCTTTTGAGACCGCACTCGCTGCGAGTCAATGTCGTCATGTGGATACGAACGAAGCATTGGCCGCGCAGCGGCCATTGCGAGCAGCTCTAAGGCGACTCGCTATGCCCGCGCAGCGGGCATGGCGAGTCGCCTTAGCAGCGCGAAGCATTGGCCGCGAAGCGGCCATTGCGAGTCACAGACTCGCTCTGCTAGAATCCCGATGCATTGTGCATCGGGCACCCATCTAGTCTATTATATAATCACGAATGGATTTCTCGCTGGGTTTCTCGCTGCGAGTCAGCGTGGTCATGTGGATACGAACGAAGCATTGGCCGCGCAGCGGGCATGGCGAGTCGCCTTAGCAGCGCGAAGCATTGGCCGCGAAGCGGCCATTGCGAGTCACAGACTCGCTCTGCTAGAATCCCGATGCATTGTGCATCGGGCACCCATCTAGTCTATTATATAATCACGAATGGATTTCTCGCTGGGTTTCTCGCTGCGAGTCAGCGTGGTCATGTGGATACGAACGAAGCATTGGCCGCGCAGCGGGCATGGCGAGTCGCCTTAGCAGCGCGAAGCATTGGCCGCGAAGCGGCCATTGCGAGTCAGAGACTCGCTCTGCTAGAATCCCGATGCATTGTGCATCGGGCACCCATCTAGTAATATATAAATAACAATACAGATCCAGTACCTTGGTAACTAAATGAATGTATATAATTTGTAACAGCTGGAAAGCCCAGTGGGACGTCAACCTGAAACAGGATAGGAGCGTATATGATAAAAGAGGGTAATTCAATCTATATATTATCATTTTCCTACACATGAGAGTGCGATTGTTTTCTTTTAATTTCAAATGTGTTTTAGGTCTCAACACTGGATACCCCTAATCTTTGACTTGGCATTTCCATAATTCACCCTTAACGGAATGTCTTGCGGAGAGAAATGTATCTTGAAGAACGCCTTTTGTTTGATACTGGAGAGAGCTCTTCTGAACCTTTTGCTCACTAGGGTGTAGAGAAGAGGGTTGATCGCCGAGTTGAAAAGCGCCAACCAGGTTGAAATGGTCTCCAATGATGGAGGAGCATCCTGTGCTGTGATAGTCTGTAGTATGCTCACAATGATATATGGCACCCAACAGCAAAAGAAGATTAAAATAATTAGAAATAAGCGAAACATTCCATTATATTCTCTCCCTGGTGTATTATATATTGCAAAAATATCTTGTTTTTTGCACTCAGAACACTCAGAAATTGGCATATGTGTTGTATGGATGCAGTTCTGGGATGCTTCCGTGTCAGGGTCTAACATGATTTTGTCAGTATTCTTAGCAGGAACTTTGTCCGTAAATGCATTGTTTGGTTTCCCATTTCTTTGCAGTTGGGACTCAATGTTGTGAATGCGTCTAACATGATCCCTCGCCACTTGTACGATGCGGATGTAGCAGAATACCATGGTGCACGATGGTACCAAGAAGGAACAGGACATGATGAAGCCTGTATAGCTAGGACTATGTGCCCAGTTAACAGAGCAGCAGAACGTGGAGGGTATATACTCAACACACCCCCAACCTACAAATGGTGGAAATCCAGAGACGATGGCTTGTGTCCATATCCATATGATGGTGCTGATGGCCCATTTCTTTGTAGTCTTGGAGCTATACTGGAGGCAGTCTATAATGGCTCTGTATCTGTCCACTGCTATGGCGGCCAATGTTAGCACAGAAGACGTACAGAAGACTATGAAGGCTGATCCCATGTAGGAACACAAATACTGCAAAAAAAAATACATAGCAGGTTATGGTTCAGAAGCAACACATCACTGTCATCAATCCATAACTCATTAAAAAACTATAGAAACTTCTCCTGCAAGGCAGATCATACATACAGGACCAAAAGACCGATATCTCTCTGGATTCCCCCATACACACGTACTTAAAGGGTGCATGTGTTATTAATGCAGAAATTGGTGCATGCCATTGCCAGATATACATAGCAGCTTATCATCGGGGCGAACAAGACGATCAAGCACTGAAATTCAACACACCATTCTTTTTGTCTATAATATATTGGGAGAGAGGCTTTGGAGGTTCTCATACATGTACAGTAATCATCTGTTATAGCAGAGACACACTATGCGAGATGCATGCGAGTATCTTGCATGCATCTCCCATGACTCACCTAGCCTGGCCCATGCCTTTCTTTACGGGAGTGATCAGGATATCCGGGCACATCAAGTAATGGCAAGAGACAACAAGATTGTTTGTGAAAAAAAGTCAGTTTTTATTGCCACAAAGTTCAAACAAAAAGAGCCCACCCAACGTTTCAGCCTCAACTTAGGCCTTTATCAAGGGTCTCGGGTCGTTTTTGTAAAATTGTGGACAACTCAAAGAGAATCTTGATTAATCTGGATCTAAGATCAATCTGAGTGTTGCTGAATCTCCTGTGATATAGATATGGGATCAACATAAAATTGATAAGACCACTGGATCTTGTGATCAAAGGAATAAGGGTACCTTTACACGTCGCAACATTGCATGCAATTTCACTTGCAACTTACTGGTTGCAGTGAAATCATGGACACATTGTTACATTTGTACACGGCAACAAAATGGAACAATATTTCCATGATTTCACTGCAACCAGTAAGTTGCAAGTGAAATTGCATGCAATGTTGCGACATGTAAAGGTACTTAGGCACTCAATGCAACTCCATGAGAGTCAGAACAAGGCTCTCATATGTATTGAGTTGTGACCTCCAGCACTCTATGAAACACTGGAGCTGTCGGCAGGTCACAAATCATAAGGATATCTAAAATCTGTATCCCTGATGAAGAGGCCGGGACGACCTAGAAACACGTTGAAATGAAGTCAACCGTTTTATAATACAGAGGGCATCTGTTATTATACACAGCAATGTGGATCAAATTATCGTTGTCCATTCTGGACAAATCATAAGGAGACCCACAGGAGCGACACTGGAAATGGATGAAGGTGGCAGAAGGTGAGTATAAGACAGGGGCCATGGTTCCTACATTAAAGGGAACCTGTCAGGTCGTTCTACCATCCTAACCTATTGCTACCTGTCCCTGCACCTTGGTAGCGGTTCCCTAACCATCCCTCTCTGATCTGAAACTGCCTTATAAAGCTTTAGAAAAATGCTTTTAAACTTATAAGCAGTCTCCATCCAGAGACTGGAAAGGCGGGCTCCGGTGCTCCAATGTCCTCGCTGGCTCTCGGGACACCCCGCTGGTCGTCATCAGTCTTTGTTTTTACACCTCCTTTTGAATAATCTGCCTTCTCTGCTGAATAATATGATGGGCCGGAACGTCATATCCGACCCGCATTGTAGGGGCTAATCATGTGATATGGCCTGACTTATGCAGGCGTCACAAAGGGGTATTATACCCGTAAAAGAGGTGTAAATGCTCCAGCTGCAGGTGGACCCTAGGATGGTGGGTGGGACCCATTCCCAGCACTCCCACATTAGTTTAGGGTGGGAGGTTACCCAGGAGGGGATATAATCACTTCTAAGGGGATCAAGAAGGTCTTTTGCCTTAGGTCGTTTGGCTGAGGGACCAGGAGGAGATGGAGGAAGAGGAAAGGTTTTAGGAAGATTGAGCTTAGTGGAAGGAGGCGGAAGGTCAAACCGGGGTGGTTTCAAGCCGAACCGGAGGGAAGAAAGGACCTTGAGGAGGTCCTGAAAGAGGGCACCCACCGAGAGAAGTCTGGGCCCTAGAGAGAAAGGGAGATCCTCAGAGTGGAGCGACCATACTCCAGGGGATACTCCAGTCCACCACGGGAACGCCGGGCCCGAGGATCCGGTCAGAGTTCAGCTTTGCAGTCGGCAACTGGCTGCTGTGGCTCGTTTATCAGCCACAGCACCCTGCCATTGGAGCGGTCTGGCTGCTTCCTCACCAACGAGGGAGAGGACTCCCGGTACTACCTACACGGAGCTACTGGGTATAGATCAATCCTAAGCGGGGAAGAATGGACACGGGTTAGTTAAAGAAGGTACACCAAGGGTTCCACCATACCACCTGGGATCCACTTGCAGCCACCCGTTAAGCTACCTGTTCTTGTAACATCTAAGTGCTGAGCTGTGAACTGTAACTGCTGCTGTTACAAGTTGACAGTAAAGTACCCGGGAAAATGTGACTTTGCTTCTGCGTGTATTTTCCTACCTCAACATGTTCCCTTGCAGGAACGCTGCCCCGGAGGAATCGCCCTACCTGTATGGGGCTTTGCCAACTCAGCCGCAATCCCAACTACCTCCGGCGGACTGTGGCGGTGCTGGTGACCCATCACCAGAAACTACAGGTGGCGTCACGTGAACTGTATATATATTTCCCCTGTAAATAATTCCCTTTTTTGAAGTGTCATCCAGGAAACGGAATCAGGCGCGGCCACCACTCCCTGTGACACAGCAATGCTACCCACAGAGCCTGATACCCGAGCACCCCAAAGCCTGGGGCTCGACATATATTTCTGGCGTCACAAACAGGATTTGAACCTGTGCGGGGAAACCCCATCCTGGGGCTCGACACATGCGCAGTACACATATTGAAGCCAAGCCATACACGTCAGAACACCCATAATGCACCGGACTGGATATGACGTGTACAGCTCGGCACTGCGCATGCACCGGAGTCGGGCCATATCACATGATTAGCCCCCACAATGCATCGGGCCGAATATCACTTTCTGGCCCGGCATATTATTCAGCAGAGAAGGCGGGATATTCAAAAGGAGGTGTAAAAACAGAAAGACTGATGACGCCCTGTGGGGTGTTCCGAGAGCCAGCGAGGAGGGGAGAATGGAGCCCTGGAGCCTGGCCGTCCAGTCTCCGGATGGAGATTGCTTGTAAGTTAAAAAGCATTTTTCTAAATTTTTATAGGGCACGTTTAGGTCAGAGAGGGATGGTTAGGGAACAGCTACCAAGGTGCAGGGACAGGTAGTGATAGGTTAGGAGGGTAGTAGAACGACCTGACAGTTTCCCTTTAAAAGTGCCTGTCCAGCAGTGCAATTAACAAAAAAAACATTGGAGAGGTGACTCGAATGGAAAAAATTTGGCAAAATTGGCTAAGCAGACATTAGACAATTCCCAATGTACTGTGAGCCCTCGTGGACAGGGTCCCTGCCCCTCCTGTACCTGTACGTCCTGATCGCCTAGATTTAGTGTACTTGTTCTTGTCTCCCTCATCCTCATGTAAAGCGCCATGGAACCTAATGGCGCTATATAAATAAATAATAATAATAATAATAATGCATCATTCTATTGCAGGACAATAAATGAGAAATTGCAGTCCGACCCCCTCTTACCTTATGGTTGACCCATCTGTTGTAGATGGCAGATGTTGCCACCAAAGGCATGACTCCAATGCCCACCAGAAAGTCACTGACAGCCAGATTAATAAAGAAGATGGAAGTCACAGAATGGAAGTGCTTTGTTCCTGCAGTTATAGTTATCACCAGGAGGTTTCCTAAAAGGCAATAACAACCAGCGTCAGCAAGAATATGTCACTAAAAAGGCAATGACCATTTTAGAAAGCCTTCTTTTTTTCTGTCTTATAGAGTTTATAGAGGAGGTTTTCAGTTCAGTTTTGTTATCTATTAATCTCAGAACAGTGAGCGTTAACAAAGAGTGTCTCTCGCTCTGGAGGACCTGTCCTGTCCTGTGACAACTGACCTCAATGAGCGCTGTGTAATACCTTATTTCACCTGGGGTGGTGCTGCAGGGAGTTTAAACTCTTTGTGCCAAGTTTTCCAAAAGATCGCAGATGAGCTCTTAAGGGTATATTTTGATCTCATATATTCATGACACATCTACAAGATATGCCATAGATGTATGGTACATGCGGGGTGCAGTTTAAAAATGGAGGTCCTTTGCTCACCGATGTCAATGGAGAGGTGGTCACTTCTGAGCAGCTGCCCCACACACATGTAGGAACCACAGTTACTTTGTTGCCGCACCTCTACCCAGGTGGTTCCTGTACAGACTAGTACTCCAATTGCACAGTCCTTAAAGGTGTCTGCACAGATAGGAATATCACTAACTGCAGGACAGTAATATGACTGCTCGGTCCTCGCTCCCTGATAGGCCGCTGAGAGTTTCCCATACCTCCTAAAGAACCGAGGGAGAGGTTGCTAAACACAACAACCACAACAGGGCAAACATACAGAGGCAGACAATCAAAACATGACAGTGTGGTAGCAGGGACAGTGTATACCTTAGCTGTCCCGCCAGCTAGGAAACCCTTGGCTAATCCCTGTCACCAAGATTACCCCTAAAGTTGGGGATACCTGGGTCTATCATCTTACTAGGCTCCTTGATAAGACTTATCTAGATGTCCTCCCTCCCCTCCCGTAAGGGAGTGAAGGGGCTGGAGAGCAAGGAAGCACACCGATAACCCAGGCAGGGCTACAGGTATAGCTGGGTTTCAGAAGATGTCCAAATAGAAGCATTGCTGCTGCAATTTCAACGACACCACAGCTGAACAAAAGGGAGCTTCACAACAGGGATGTATAAAAGTTCTACCACCGGCATGGAAGAGGGTAGATATAGTGGAAGGGTAGGGTAATCACCAGCTAAAGCTGAAAGCTAATAGAATACTCAACCAGCAGTGAAAAGGTTCTTAACACCTTCAGCATAGAAGACCAAACACATAGTAAAACCATCAAGTAAATAGTGATGGGCGAATCCTAAATTACTCGGAATCGCTTGACTCTAGCGAGTCCGAGCCCAGGACTCGCTACTCGTTGCGAGTCTAGCGAGTCCAATGTTAATGAATGGGGAAGCGAGTAATAGCGAGTAGTGTGAGATTTACAAATCGCAGATGTGTCTCGGAAGCTTCAGCCTGAAGCAATCCTAGTTTTGTCATTTATTTGCATTGCTCGTTTACTTTGTAAGTAATCGCTGACTCGCACAGATAAGATCCTGTCTTCTCTGTGTTCTGGCTGCCCCAGCTCCAGGGTCCTAGAGCCCGCCTGCTGCCTGATGTAGCAGTGCTGAGATTGTTCTCAGTCTGCTCATTCCCTGTGTACAGACATGAATGTCTGTGCACAGAGATGATGTAGCAGAGCTGAGATTGTTCTCAGTCTGCTCATTCCCTGTGTACAGACATGAATGTCTGTGCACAGAGATGATGTAGCAGAGCTGAGATTGTTCTCAGTCTGCTCATTCCCTGTGCATAGAGATCTATATATATGCACAGGGGATGTAGCAGAGAGGACATCGCGTTTTGGATTGCGTCGGACGGAAGAGGATTTTTTTAATTAAAGATGGAGTCCCTAATGGCTTTTTTTTTTTATTTCTAATAAAAATTTTTCTTTGTGTTGTGTTTTTTTAAAACAATTTAATAGAAATTCATGGCGGTCATGTCTAATATTGGCGTGACCGCCATAAATTTCGGGCTTAGGGCCAGCTGATAATACAAAGCTGGCCCTAACCCCTTTATTACCCAGCGTGCCACCGCTACCAGGGCCGCTGGAAGAGCGGGGTTCAGCGCCAGAGGATGGCGCTTCAATGAACGCGCCATCGTCTGGGGCGGCTGCGGGCTGCAATTTGCAGCGGGGGGTGCCCAGAAAGCTTGGGCATCCCTGCGCTGCGGATTCCAGCCCCCAGCTGCTTAGCTGTACCTGGCTAGACATAGAAATTGCGCGGAGACCCACGCATTTTTTTTAAATTATTTCATGAAATTCTGAGATTCTGACTCTGACTCTGAGACTCTGACTCTGAAATTCATGAAATAATTTTAAAAAAATGCGTGGGGCTCCGCGCAATTTCTATGTCTAGCCAGGTACAGCTAAGCAGCTGGGGGCTGGAATCCGCAGCGCAGGGATGCCCAAGCTTTCTGGGCACCCCCCACTGCAAATTGCAGCCCGCAGCCGCCCCAGAAGATGGCGCGTTCATTGAAGCGCCATCCTCTGGCGCTGAACCCCGCTCTTCCAGCGGCCCTGGTGGCGGTAGCACGCTGGGTAATAAAGGGGTTAATACCAGCTTTGTTATACAAGCTGGTATTAAGCCCGAGATTCTTAATGTCAGGCCACATTTGACCCAGCCACTAAGAATCTCCAATAAAGGGTTAAAAAAACACAGAGAAAAATTTTTATTTGAAATAAAAAAAAAGCCATTAGGGACTCCATCTTTAATTAAAAAAATCCTCTTCCGTCCGACGTAGTCCAAAACGCGATGTCCTCTCTGCTCATTCCTGTGAATAGATAGATGTCTATGCACAGGGAATGAGCAGACTGAGAACAATCTCAGCACTGCTACATCATGTCTGTGAGCAGGTGGGCTCTAGGACCCTGGAGCTGCACAGAGAAGACAGCTGGACTCGGCTCGCAAAGAAACAGCAGTTACTTTGCGAGTTTCCCTGCTATCACTGGCACAGTAGCCAGTGATTACTCGCACGAGTCTAATGCAAACAATGGCAATCCTAGTTTTGTCAGCGTTTCTGACAAAACTAGGATTGATATTGATTTGCATTGGACTCGTGCGAGTAATCACTGGGAAACTCGCAGAGTACCGAGTCCTGCGAGTCCCTTACTACTCGCCGAGTAACGAGTCCTAGCGAGTAGATTCGCCCATCCCTACAAGTAAACTCTGCAGAAAGCCTGCGATTCATCAAACGCTGAGACCTTCTGACCTCAGGACATGGCACACTTATGACAGCGGCTCTCTCAATTCATGTATATGGGACAAACCCATCTCAAACAACTGAGGAGCTTTGCCCACGACACTAATATACAATAATTAATTGTATTTTAATACATGAATTATAGAACAGCTACACATAAAATATACAAAAACACAACATAAAGCTGATCTTACCCGCCACAGCTGTAACACACATGACTATCATGAGCGCTCCCAGTGCCCCGTGCATAATGGGACTGAAAGCAGCATTTTTATCTTCAGAGCTGATATTCATTACCCTTGATTGTAGTGATATATACGTTAGCCAATGAGATGAATTTTCAGAAATGGACGGGAGGGTAGAAGCATTGCAGGAGTGTTCACTCATCGTATAAGTCATAAAGTCAAAATTCCGCAAAGCTGAGCTAATTTTAGTAGTTTACTCCGGTTTTCCATCCAACACTGAAGCAACTAGTAAATGACATAAAGAGAAAAGAGAAGAAGATTCAAGTGATGAGACCGGAACCATTAATAACAGTTCATATAAAGATGATCCTAAGTCAGTGAGGAGACAAACAAGCCGGTATAATAAGCCCTACGACAGCATAAACAGGCGAGCAAAGAAAGATAAATGGGAGCCATGGAAACCGGCAATGCATTGACGACAAAGTTTCTTTCTACTGAAGGACCATGTCATACGCTGGAGATGATAATGTGCTGCATTCATCACATCAATATACAGGGAGGTCGTTGAGATGCAGCTAGTGAAGCTTGGTAGCGCCATCACGTGTGATACCAACTGGGGATCAGAGAAATAGGGATAGATACTTCACATCAATCGTAACGTGGAGTCAACTCTGTTCCAATTACCAGTTAGTTAGATTAGTTGATTGGTGAGGGTCCGACCCATGGAACCAGGAGGTGTAACTACAATAGGTGCAGGGGTTGCAATCGCACCCGGGTCCTGGAGCCTAGGGGCCCCAAAAGTCCCTTTGGCCTATAGAAAAAGATTACAGTAACACTATTAAAGACTTGCAATAATTGGGGGCCCCCTTTGAGCTTTCGCATTGGGGCCCAACTGCATGGGACCTGCACCAATGAACAGAATGGTGCACTTTTATCCCCTTCATAGAATGACGGTAGTGCACATGTTCAATCGCCGCTCTGTTTATTAGTATGGAAAGCGCCTGACCTACCAGTTATTGATATCATTCTTCTACACAGCCCTTCACTATGGTTCCACACGGATTTACAAAGGCAATCCATCTGATGAAGGTCTAGTGTAGACCGAAACGTTACCTTTTAATATGAAAAGAAATTCCACTTTCAAGATAAATAAGAGTGCAGTTTCTTTGTATTTGATTACAATGGGGTTGTACCATCCCGTACACCGATCGAGACAGAGTGTGGTATATATCATACTTCATTTCCTATAGGGCTGCTGGGTGCTATGCTCAACATTTCAGCAGACCCATAATGATGGAGTTGAAAGGTGGTCGGGCATCCAACCTCCTGCTCCATCCTGTAACAGATAAAATTGTCATTCTTCCCTTCCTATGATCAGTAACTTATCACCCTACCTTAGAACTTATTTTCACCTGACAATGATATGACTTACCTCTGCAGCTACTACTTGGTGAATAGCCCCTATACTTAATGACGTAGATTGAAGATCGTTGTCATTTATGGCCATAGATATTGCTGCCAAACCGGCTGTAGTTATACACTTTAATTTTATTAGGTCCTAAAAACCCAATTTTCAGACACCCATTTAAGGTATCCAATAAGAGAAAGGGTCCTCGTCTATTAACAATGCAGAAAGTCCTCAGACCATATGACTTGCTTGAGTATCACATCAAAATGCCGGACCAGCCGGCGGCTCTTCTGACCGGAATTTGACAGCTGCATAGAAATACATGAAGCTGTCATACACAAGTCAGGAGAGCCATTGCCAGCCTGTCATTTCTCCTGCAGTAAGGTTTTTGTGGCAGCCATTAGTTGAGAAGCTGCCATTGTAATGGAAGGAATACAAAAGTCCTCCAAAATGGGATCCACTTTTACAGAGTGGCTTTCTTCATAGAGGGAGGACACAGTAATAACAATGATGGCAAGAAGAACAAACAAATCAATTATGGAATAAATCAAGTCAAGACGTATCACTCGAAGGAAGGATCACCAAGCTATGACTTGTTTACACATTATACAAAGAGTGAAGTCACTGGAGAAGGACATCATGGTCGGAAGAATAGAAGGGACAAGGCAAAGAGGAAGACCAGCAACCCAATGGCTTGATACTATCAAGATGATAGGGAGAAGACCGTGGTTGAACTATCTAGGCTGGGAGTAGACCCTGGTGGACCTATCTAGGCCTGGAGAAAACCCTAGTGGAGCTATCTAGGCTTGGTATAGAACCTGGTGGACTATCTAGGCTTGGAGTAGATCCTTGTGAACCTATCTAGTCTTGGAGAAAACCCTGGTGGGGCTATCTAGGCTTGGTATAGACCCTCGTGGACCTATGTAGGCTTGGAGAAGACCCTAGTGGAGCTATCTAGATTTGGAGAAGACCGTGGTGGACCTATCTAGGCTTGGAGAAGACCCTAGTGGAGCTATCTAGACTTGGAGAAGATCCTTGTGGAGCTATCTAGGCTTGGAAAGATCCTAGTGGAGCTATTAGCTGAGGACCTGTGGAGTACTAGCTTGAAAGACGGTGACCTATCTAGGCTGAGAGACCCTATGGAGCTATAGACTTGGAGAAGATCTGTGGAGCTCTAGCTTGGAAAAGATCAGTGAGCTATCTAGGCTTGGAGAAGACCTGTGGAGCTATCTAGGCTTGGAGAAGACCGTGGTGGACCTATCTAGGCTTGGAGAAGACCGTGGTGGACCTATCTAGGCTTGTACAAGATCGATCTTCCTATAGAGCGTTCATCATCAACTCATCATGACTCCAGATCGAGCTGAAGGTCGGTAAATAATTATAATAACATGAAGTTCTCAGAATCTTTGTGAAAAGTTTTAGTGACTATTGTATGTGCAGGGCCAGGTTTATATGGCACCGTTTTAGGAAAAAATGTAATAATCTGATGAGAAAATCTTTTTCAGAATGCAGACGCCCCGATCTCCGGCAAACACTTCCGTCTGGCTATACATGTCTTTCACAGTTTTACGCGGTAAGTGCCCATCCATACATTGCCTTGACGGCTTGAGTCTGATGGAAGAGAAGTTTCAGGTTTTTCAATCAGGCTCATATTGAGGGGTTCCCAATAATAGAGCATATAGCTGGGTTTGTCTTCCTGAGGTTATGTGTTTGTATTGGAACCTTTTGCTCTTTTTAATCTCTGCAGCTCCAGCTGTGACAGAGAAATGTTCAATCCCGTGCACAGTGTGTGTGAGTGTGCCAGCATGCCAAGACACGTCGGTGGCCCATGAAGTCAGACATTGTTAGTGTGTTTGTATGGCATACCTCACAATGTGCCTCAATGACCTGGGACATAATGTTCCACCTCTCGTCCTCACATTCACTTCTAATTTGAGACTGGTTGGCAGTAGACTAAATTAGTTATTCACTTCTTTGAAACACAGTACATTAATAATAGGTCTAGGGTGGTGTATATACATGATACGTCCCAGAAAAGTACCGCTCCTCCATACCGTGTCCCTTGTACTCTACTGACTTCTGCTTCCAGATCAGATGAAAACATGACCACTACAGCCTATTTTTTTCATTATTTTAGTGGTAAAATATATCTGAAATATTTTTTCATTTTAGACCTATAATGGTTTTACTTCTGTATCGATAGACATCTTTGAAGGCTTGTTTTTTGCTCTTTGAGATTGAAGTTTTTATTGTTGCCATGTTGGAGTTGGAACCAGACACGTAATGGAGAGGAGATATGTTTTACAGAGGTGTTTAGCCTTAGTGATGTAAGCACTGAAGCTACTAGCCCAGCACATATAATGCTGAGAGTGTTAAAAAGATGTGGCAAAGGCCAGGTTTACAGGCAATTACAGAGATGGGTGAGACTGGCTGCTCACATATCCCCACTCTGGGTGTGGTATGGTGAATATAAGAAAGTCCAGATGTATCATTAGGGATCTGCGTATGGAGGTAAGTAGGCCTCCTGTGCGAAATTTCCATATTGGGACTTGTGTACTGGTACTACAAGAGACCTCTCCTATTCTAGGAGTCAGAAGGTTGCAGTGCTTGACTACATGTACGCCTGATCTAGTTGAAGCTGCTTTACTTTCCTTCTAGCTTCTCCAGATCTCCCTTGTGCTGGGTGTTGCAAGGAAAAACTGTTCTTTTTTACCTAGGCCTTTCCGTCCTGGCCTATCTCAGCTGTTCTGTTTTATCCACTCCCCTCTGTAATATGAGCTTGGATAATTGCAAGGGACAGCCTACAATCCCTTGGTATTGGTGTGGAGGTGTGAGCCGTGGAAAGAAAGGTCGCTTTGAACTCGTTCCTGAAAAAAGATGCCTGGAAGTTTCTTTTAATTTGGCTTACCATTGAAAGGGCCCAGGTTCGGGGACATATTTACCAGGTGTAAGGTAGCACACACCGAGGGGATGGTTGGCAGCAGAAAACAGTGCAAACAACTGTGTTTTAAAGTCACACAAAGTCCAGCAGTTTATTCACAAGCCTCATAAACTGCATATAGTACATAACTATGTCTCTTCAGACTGTCCCAATACCAGGAAGATACACACAGCACGTCCCGGTTATTCCATAATGAGATCACTGACCTTAGTCCATAGGAGTGATCACTACCCTTAGTCCATGATGAGGAGATGCTGCCTCTGCAGGATCAAAGACTCTTGTCTGGTCCGGGCTCAGACCAGCTTCAATCTTCCTGAGTCCAGGTTGATCTTCCCTTAAGTCTCCTCACCTATTGTGGGCTCTGGGAGCATGTCCTTCTGGTCGCAAGGCTCCTCTACATCTCGTGGTGCAGGACCTTTCCTGACCTCACAGCTCATGTGACCAGGAGGGAGTCTGCTTATGTCTGATGTGTCACACCCACAGGAGGATCCAGAGTGACAGCCACTCCCTGGCTTTCAAACCTGCAGTCTAACACATCTAATGCCTTACCAGAGAAATGGAACCACAAGCCCAACACTGACACCTGTGTAGCAGTCAACTGCTGCACCACATATTCTCCCCTCATGGTCAAGCCGTGGTATTGAACATATGAAACCCAGGGGCAGTACAACCCACAGTTACAAGGGCCCCATCACTGGACGGGTGTGCCACGCAGTTCACGGTAATAGGAGACTGCCACCGTAGCCACTCCCTCGGGGACCTGCCACTGTCAGTGTCACTGACCGTTTCTTGGTCATCGCCATCAGTCATCGACATGTCACTTGTCTAAGTCGACATCATGTCGGACCTACCCCACCTCCAGTTGTCATTACCATAAGTAGAGTCATGGGCGTCTGTACCTAGAGTCAGGTCTGACTCTGTCCTGCTACATACCCTAACAGGTTGTTTGAGCGGACCTTTAAAACTTGAGTCACTGGAGGATTCACTACCTCCTACCCAACTACACCCACTACCCTCAAGACATCTATGGGGATCCCTCCATTGGTGACTTTCATCATCGTCTGTGACCACTGGGAGCCATTACACCACTTATGTCTTCTGTCTCTAACTTCTGCCGTGGCCTGCTATTCGGAGGACCCCTTCGTTGTCAGGTCCCACTATTCCCAGACAGATGTTGCTTTCTGCTACTCATATGTCGCTGTCTCTCAGCTCTCCATCTTGCGAGATTCAGCTGCTCCACTTCTCGCAGGTGGGTCACACAGTAATCAATCAGCGTTCGTGTGTATCCGAGAGTTTCTTCCGAACCTATAGCAGAGTACAGCACCATACCATCTGCATCAGGTATCCAGTCCGGTGATTACAAGGACAGCTTACTGTCATCACCCCAGACGTTCTTTACCATGTTTTGCATGGCTTGACCATGTCTCCCAACAAGCTTTTTAACTAGAGTGTTCAGCACCCAAAAAACGTCTTCCTGCAGACTTTGGGCTTTCCTTGCAAGCTGCAGTTGTTTACAGCTTCTTCAGTTTTCAACCGCACAGTCCGCCTTGTGCGAAGACATCGCCAGTGCATGTCACTTAAGATAGCCGCCCTCTTCACCGTGACTTCTGTTGTGGACAGGACCATCAGCTGTTTAGCTTCTTGGGTCAAGTCCGCCGTACAGGCTCCCACAGCCTTCTTGAAGTCTTCATGCACCCCCTCACCTGGAGCATTCTTCTCTCAGGTCTTCTGGTACCTCCACGAGGCACTTGTAGAGAGATGTTTCCGTCTTACTGCTGGTCCCTACAGGCTCACCCAGGTCAAATCTCAGACCCAACTGGCTTTCGGCTTCTTTGCGCATTCACCCGAGAGGAACACTGGACGCTCTAACCTTCTCCAAGGTGACATCGTTCCTCGTCTGGCATACTGCCAGGCAACCTTTGAGCTCAGCGACTTTTCCTCTAGCTCAGCTACTCCCTCTCAGTAGCTCATCTCCAAAGCTCTTCCTGCTTTAACTGCTCCCTTCTACAGAATTCTTGGAGTCCTCTCTGACTCCAAAGCACCCACTCGAGTCTCGACAGCCTGTCTCCACAGCTTCTCTTGCTTCAAGTGGGCTTGGAGCATCTCTGTGAGTTCCCTTACCTTGGCTCCGACACCCTGCCGTACCAGGCGAGCACACAACACCCGAGGAGGTCTTCACTTCACCCCTCACTTTCCCAGTGGCCTCTTCCACTTCCGCATACTCCTCTGGTCCGCAGCACCTAGCAATCTCGCCACTCACCTTGCTTCAGGGGTTCCAGTTCTGCATTCCATCCTCTTGGGGTCGCACACCCTGGCAACCTCACCACATCTACTTGTGCCTGTCCAGGGGTCTCCAGTTCTTCACCTGTGACCTCTGCCGCATCACGCAACTCTTGGGCATCGGCAGCCCCATCTTTCGCCTCCTCTGGGCAACAACATATCATCTTCAGAAGGCTTCAGACCTTCCCTCTCTTCATTCTCAGGGTTTGAGAGTTTTCTACCCTCTCGGACATAGAACTGCCCAATTCCATGAGGTGACCTGCTGACTGACCATTGGTTACCGTTCAGACCCGGAGACCACGCTCCTACCATCATTTTGGCTGGTTCCTACTTTTTGTCCTCTTGGTTGGCTGTCAGTACACCTGAGGTCCCCAACAGGCAATTCACTCCAGCTTCCGTCTTGATTTCCTCCGACTCTGGAAGAGGAGTCTGTACGGTAACGGATGCACGGGGTGTGACCTCTACTTCCATCACACTTTAGATGGGCAACTTGCACAGCTCTTTGGTTCTTTTACGTTTCCGACAACGGGAGGATTTTGGGCCCTGGTTTGGCCCCTCCCTCTGCTGTACATCACTGAGTTACAGTCGCCCTGGGAGTCATAGACACTCTCCCTGGAACTATAGATCAGCACGTCGCTAGCTAACTTCTCTCAGGTTACTTTAGCGGTACCAGTCACCAGGTCATGTTTCCCTTCTCCAGTCACATTCTACATTGGGGTTTCCCACAGGGTGCTTTGGTCACCCCTACCTCCGGACTGTCACCCTCATGAGGTACTGACTTGTTATCACACATGTATAGATCACAGGTAACCTCTTTAGCCTCCTGCTGTGACAGCGCCCCCTTAGGACTGTTCTGGTTCTGGCCAGAGCAGCCAGATCCAAACCCTTGTTCCCACAAATCAGTAAACAATTTGAAGTCCCAGCCTATTATGACTGGACACGCTAAGCCTGGGACCAACCCCACATCATGGCTACCAATGTCCCTGGTCGTCTCAATGACAACTCTCGACACCAGTAGTCTACAGTGTGCCCATTAATGCAGGTGACTCCAATTGTTTGACCAGCATCAGGTAGACCTCAGGTGTGGCCCTCACTAGGGTCACCGGTTCCCAGAATCTACCAGTCCAGTCACGGACACAAGCACAAGTGAGGGACCTCCCCAGGCAGGTAGTCCGCCTGACAGACCAGACACTTGTAGTACCCTTGTCCGGACGAACAACCCGTCTGCACCACCCCTATTCCACTGGGATGCTCTGCCCCCTTTTGGGCAGCTACTACTTTTTAAAATTCAACCCCCTTTGGGCCATTATCCTATTTAGGGATTCCACCCCTCTTTTGGCAACTACTCAGTCTATAGGGAGTACACTCCAGGGATACCCCACGACAGTCTCACGACCCAGTCCACAACACCTCCCGCTATCTCCCGGGGCAACGTCGCCGCACACCGCGACAGCTCCAAGCCACAGAAAACTGGATTTGAGTGCAGCGTCTTTGGGGCCCCCTGAGCCACCAGCAAACCAGGTTTGAGAGCACTGACTTGGAGCCTTCGTGGCACCTCTGGGCCACCAGCAAAACCGGACTTTAGTGCGCCTTGAGTCTTTGTGGACCCGCCGAGCCACCAGCCAGATGTTTGTCGTGTGATTGCCAGTAGCAACCAAGTAATTCACATGCATTTCCACCGCTATCGTCAGCAACCATGCTCTAATGCCAAACCGGGGTGGATTGCCCGCATTCGCCCCCACATATGAGCTGGCGCATAGTGAGGGGACTGCTTGGCAGTGGAAAACAGTGCAAACAACCATGTTTTAAAGTGACACAATGTCCAGCAGTGTATTCACATGCCTCATAAACTGCATATAGTACATAACTAGGTCTCTTTAGACTGTCCCAATGGCCGAGATGACACACACAGCACGTCCCGGTTAGTCCATGATAGAGATCACTGACCTTATTCCATAGGGGTGACCACTAACCTTAGTCCATGATGAGATGCTGCCTCTGCAGGATCATAGACTCTGGTCCGGGCTCAGACCGGCTTCAAGCTCCCTGAGTCCGGGTTGATCCAGACTTCCCTTAGATCTCCTCAACTATTGTGGGTTCTGAGACCATGTCATTCTGGTTGCAAAGCTCTTCTACATCTCATGGTGCAGGACCTTTCCTGACCTCACAGCCCATGTGACCAGGAGGGAGTCTGCATATATCTGATGTGTCATGCCCACAGGAGGATCCAGGTTAGACAGCCACTCCCCTGGTTTTCAAACCTGCAGCCTAACACATCTAATGCCTTACCAGAGTCGTGGAATCACAAGTCCCAGCACCGACACCTGTGTAGCAGTCATCCACTGCACCGCACAGGAAACATATATACCAAGATGGGGGATATATATACCATGATGGGGGACATATTTACCATAAAAGGGCCAAGGATTGGGGACATATATACAAGGATGGGGAACATATATACCAGGATTGGGGACATATATACTATGACGGGGCATATATTTACCATGGACATTAGAACGGTATGGTGACATTACTACATAATGAAGGGGGAGGGGGGCAACTTATATGTCTTTATAGGATGTAGAACAATAAATGGCCCATACATCTGACCAACATGCAGCGGGGGCAGGTTCAAATTTTGCACTAAGGCCCATCGGACTCCAATTATGCCATCAGTCTAGAGCATTGAGAGGGGTGAATGGTAAAGTCCCTGGTGGTCCAGGACATGATTCTATACTTCCCTCTATATGAAAGGTGTCTGGCACTGGCTTACCGATCCCACCATAGACATAAACTTGCATAGTGAGTCAAGTGTTCATGAATAACAGCCATCCACATGCTCTCATGTATGGATAACTCAACTGAGCTACTGCTCTGACATCATATTACTAACTACTTGTCCCAAACAACAAACCTTCGAAATCTCCATATAGACTCTGAACCAGCAAGGAATGCCGTGAGATTTCAGCTCTGAAGCTTGCAGAATCATGATTGCAGCTCAGGGCTTTTAATATGAACAGTAATACAAGATCAGTACAATATAAATAAAGCAAAACATTTACAAAATTCCTCAATTTTCCTCGTTGATTCATGCTCTACCATAATTTTTGATACGTCTCATTCTCCGTGTAAACGTCTTTGCAGCAGATCTTTGCCCTATGAAACACCGAGATGCATTATTTCAGAGCAGCGCAGGAATATATAAGTGAGTGCAATGTAGCAGTGTGAGATTTAGGATAATGGTAATTTACAAAAGACGTTTAGAAGCCGATTCGACCATAAATACATCTGAACCCCATAGTAAAACAATGAGATTACAAATACACCTACCACCACCAATTACCGTAAGAGCAACAATTACCAGGTCGTACTCCTACAGTCACCCTGCCGGGAAAATGAGAGCAAAATGTTCCATTAGCTTAATGAAGAGAGTGTGAGGAAGCTCAAAGTAACATTTTATCTGTATTAGCCCCTATAGAGAGGGGCCGGGCCAGGTAAAGGGGAACAATTAAACTTCCCCACAATTAAACCCTATGATGTTTCGATCATTCACCCATAAGAAAATGAGCATTCGTAAGAGTTTTACATCCTTCCGTGGTGTAGTGGGTTTCCATTCATGATGTACAAGTAGGAGATAGGTGATCTTATGCAACATAAAACACATATAGGTAGGGCTGGGCGATTAATCGAATTAATTCGATTAATTCGCCCCCTGCTGTGGCCACGATTGTCGTTTTATGCAAAATCGTGTAATTCGATTTTCCTAGCTTTATTCCCGAGCGTGACTCGGGGTTACCTTTCACTTTCAGAAGCGGTAATCCCGAGTCACACTCGTTCCGCCGCTCACTGTGAGGACCGGGGGGAGGGGGGGGGGGTGCTATCGGCAGTGCGACTGCACTGCTGACAGCTTGACCCACCCCTCCCCCGGAGCCGCAGCAGCACTGCCGATAGTGCACAACCGGAGCCGCTGGTAATCTGTCCCGCCCCCTCCCCAGCCGGAGCCTGTCACTGTGAGGACCGGCGCCGCTGGTGATAGGTCCCGCCCCCTCTCCAGCCGGAGCCGGTCACTGTGAGGACCGGCGCCGCTGGTGATAGGTCCCGCCCCCTCTCCAGCCGGAGCCGGTCACTGTGAGGACCGGCGCCGCTGGTGATAGGTCCCGCCCCCTCTCCAGCCGGAGCCGGTCACTGTGAGGACCGGCGCCGCTGGTGATAGGTCCCGCCCCCTCTCCAGCCGGAGCCGGTCACTGGGGGCAGGCGGGGGATGCTGGTGCTGTTCATGACAATAGCAGTGGGCTAGAGTCAGGGCCAGTGCCAGTGTAAGTGTCAGGGCCAGTGCCAGTGTAAGTGTCAGGGCCAGTGCCAGTGTAAGTGTCAGGGCCAGTGCCAGTGTAAGTGTCAGGGCCAGTGCCAGTGTAAGTGTCAGGGCCAGTGCCAGTGTAAGTGTCAGGGCCAGTGCCAGTGTAAGTGTCAGGGCCAGTGCCAGTGTAAGTGTCAGGGCCAGTGCCAGTGTAAGTGTCAGGGCCAGTGCCAGTGTAAGTGTCAGGGCCAGTGCCAGTGTAAGTGCCAGTGTAAGTGTCAGGGCCAGTGCCAGTGTAAGTGCCAGTGTAAGTGTCAGGGCCAGTGCCAGTGTAAGTGTCAGGGCCAGTGCCAGTGTTAGTGTCAGGGCCAGTGCCAGTGTTAGTGTCAGGGCCAGTGTTAGTGTCAGGGCCAGTGCCAGTGTAAGTGTCAGGGCCAGTGCCAGTGTAAGTGCCAGTGTAAGTGTCAGGGCCAGTGCCAGTGTAAGTGTCAGGGCCAGTGCCAGTGTAAGTGTCAGGGCCAGTGCCAGTGTAAGTGTCAGGGCCAGTGCCAGTGTAAGTGTCAGGGCCAGTGCCAGTGTAAGTGTCAGGGCCAGTGCCAGTGTAAGTGTCAGGGCCAGTGCCAGTGTAAGTGTCAGGGCCAGTGCCAGTGTAAGTGTCAGGGCCAGTGCCAGTGTAAGTGCCAGTGTAAGTGTCAGGGCCAGTGCCAGTGTAAGTGCCAGTGTAAGTGTCAGGGCCAGTGCCAGTGTAAGTGTCAGGGCCAGTGCCAGTGTTAGTGTCAGGGCCAGTGCCAGTGTTAGTGTCAGGGCCAGTGTTAGTGTCAGGGCCAATGCCAGTGTAAGTGCCAGTGTAAGTGTCAGGGCCAGTGCCAGTGTAAGTGCCAGTGTAAGTGTCAGGGCCAGTGCCAGTGTAAGTGTCAGGGCCAGTGCCAGTGTAAGTGCCAGTGTAAGTGTCAGGGCCAGTGCCAGTGTAAGTGCCAGTGTAAGTGTCAGGGCCAGTGCCAGTGTAAGTGTCAGGGCCAGTGCCAGTGTAAGTGTCAGGGCCAGTGCCAGTGTTAGTGTCAGGGCCAGTGCCAGTGTTAGTGTCAGGGCCAGTGTTAGTGTCAGGGCCAGTGCCAGTGTTAGTGTCAGGGCCAGTGTTAGTGTCAGGGCCAGTGCCAGTGTAAGTGTCAGGGCCAGTGCCAGTGTCAGGGCCAGTGCCAGTGTCAGGGCCAGTGCCAGTGTTAGGGCCGGTGCTAGTGTCAGGGCCAGTGCCAGTGTAAGGCCCGGACACTAGGGGGCCGCTGACCTCCGTCTCCTCCCCGGCCGGTGCTGGACAGGCCCGGACACTGGGGGCCGCCGACCTCCGCCTCCTCCCCGGCCGGTGCTGGACAGGCCCGGACACTGGGGGCCGCCGACCTCCGCCTCCTCCCCGGCCGGTGCTGGACAGGCCCGGACACTGGGGGCCGCCGACCTCCGCCTCCTCCCCGGCCGGTGCTGGACAGGCCCGGACACTGGGGGCCGCCGACCTCCGCCTCCTCCCCGGCCGGTGCTGGACAGGCCCGGACACTAGGGGGCCGCCGACCTCCGCCCTGGACTGGTGCGAGGAGAACTACGCCGTGTCCTGTGAGTGTACATCGCCGAGTTCTGTGAGTGTCCAGTGCACTGTGTGTATGATGTGTATGGTGTATACAGAGTGTGCATGGTGTATACAGAGTGTGCATGGTGTATACAGAGTGTGCATGGAGTGTGCATGGAGTGTGCATGGAGTGTGCATGGAGTATACAGAGTGTGCATGGAGTATACAGAGTGTGCATGGTGTATACAGAGTGTGCATGGTGTATACAGAGTGTGCATGGTGTATACAGAGTGTGCATGGAGTGTGCATGGAGTGTGCATGGAGTATACGGAGTGTGCATGGTGTATACGGAGTGTGCATGGTGTATACGGAGTGTGCATGGTGTATACGGAGTGTGCATGGTGTATACGGAGTGTGCATGGTGTATACGGAGTGTGCATGGTGTATACGGTGTGTGCATGGTGTATACGGTGTGTGCATGGTGTATACGGTGTGTGCATGGTGTATACGGTGTGTGCATGGTGTATACGGTGTGTGCATGGTGTATACGGTGTGTGCATGGTGTATACGGTGTGTGTATGGTGTGTGCATGGTGTATACATACGGTGTGTATGGTGTGTGCATGGTGTATACGGTGTGTGTGTATGGTGTATACGGTGTGTATGGTGTGTGTATGGTGTATACGGTGTGTGTATGGTGTGTGCATGGTGTATACATACGGTGTGTATGGTGTGTGCATGGTGTATACGGTGTGTGTGTATGGTGTATACGGTGTGTATGGTGTGTGTATGGTGTATACGGTGTGTATGGTGTGTGTATGGTGTATACGGTGTGTATGGTGTGTGTATGGTGTATACGGTATGTATGGTGTGTGTATGGTGTATACGGTGTGTATGGTGTGTGTATGGTGTATACGGTGTGTATGGTGTGTGTATGGTGTATACGGTGTGTATGGTGTATACGGTGTGTTTGGTGTGTGTATGGTGTATACGGTGTGTATGGTGTGTGTATGGTGTATACGGTGTGTATGGTGTGTGTATGGTGTATACGGTGTGTATGGTGTGTGTATGGTGTATACGGTGTTGTATGGTGTGTGTATGGTGTGTGTATGGTGTATACGGTGTGTATGGTGTGTGTATGGTGTGTGTATGGTGTATACGGTGTGTATGGTGTGTGTATGGTGTATACGGTGTGTATGGTGTGTGTATGGTGTATACGGTGTGTATGGTGTGTGTATGGTGTATACGGTGTGTATGGTGTGTGTATGGTGTGTGTATGGTGTATACGGTGTGTATGGTGTATACGGTGTGTTTGTGTGTGTGTATGGTGTATACTGTGTGCATGATGTGTGTATGATATATACTGTATATACTGTGTATTCGATATATACTGTATATACTGTGTATTCTGTAATACATTATCTGTGTATTCTGTTAATTATTCTGTATACATATATACTGTGTATTCTGTATACATATATACAGTGTGTATGATATATACTGTATATACTGTGTATGCTGTGTATACATATATAAAAAAAAATCGAGATTTAAATCGAAAATCGTCCATAGGGTTAAATAAAATCGAGATTTTGATTTTTCCCAAAATCGCCCAGCCCTACATATAGGTATGCTATTTTTAACTGGACATTTAAATGGCCATACAGTACCCAATAATAATAATACTTCTGTATAATGCCCATATCATACTGCCATTCCGTGCAGAAATAATGCCACCAAAAACATAACGAACCCCCACAAATCCAATTTTGGTTTATACCCTATCATGGTTTATTTGGGCTAACTGGTCCCATCCTTGAAACAGGTCACCAGCCTAGACAGGTCACCAGCCTAGATCATTTTTTAATGTTCATGAGTCAGGGAATTAGTCTGATATCTATTTGGGAAGTTGGGAAGTAATTTTTCCCCTAATATGGTGCAAAAAGTATCTGCCCCTTGGGGTCTTTGATTTCCTCTGGATCAACATGTTAGGCCATAGGTTGAACTAAATGGACTTTTGTCTACCTTCAACCTAAAAAAAAAATCTGTGATGGGAATGTGAGTGGTCCAAGGCTTACCTGATAGTAATGGACACCATGGGGTTTTCTTTGGGTTAATTTGAGGAGCAAAAAATAAGGAACCCACTGGTTTTCCCCTTTGAACACCTCTATAGAGAGCTGAGCGTTGCTGATGGGTTTCCTATGGCACAGCCTCCACCAGAGAAAACCAAGAAATGATCCATCTCGAACACTCACATGCAGTAGACTAACGGGGTCCAAGCACCAATGGAGGAGTAACCCTCAGCGGCTACTGAGTTTTCTCTAGAGCCTCAGATTAAGAGGTTAGGCTTGAACAGGTAGGTAGTCGTCAAGTGCAACTCCAGGGGTCTCGGTACCACAACAGCTGACTCCAGGGGTTGAGCTCTTACGGACAGATACAGGTAGGTGCAGCTGGATGCTGGCAGGTATAGTCTTTAAACAGATGTATCCAGGATGGTCGGATGTGTCGAGCCCTAGGCTTTGGGGTACTCGGGTATTAGACTCCAAGGGGTTAACGCTCCTGTGTCACGGGGAGTGGTGGCCGCGCCTGATCCCGTCTCCTGGGGGACTTCTTTGAAAAAGGGTATATTTACAGGGGATTATAGTTACAAGTTGTCGTGACGCCACCTTTAGTTTCTGGTGAGGAGTCACCAGTGCTGCCACAGTCCACCGGAGGTAGATGGTATCGCGGCTAGTTGGCAAAGTCGTCTACAGGTAGGGCTGGACCTCCGGGGCAGCGTTCCTGTATTGGAGAACAAGTTCATGAAAAGAAAACACAGGCAGAGGCAAAGTCACTTTTCCTCCGGGTACTTTACTGTTAGTTGTAGCAGTTGCAGTTACAGTTCACAGTTCAGCACTTTAGATGTTACAAGAACAGGTAGCTAACGGGTGGCTGCAAGTGGATCCCAGGTGGTATGGTGGAACCCTTGGTGTGCCTTCATTAACTAACCCATGTCTGTTCTTTCCTGCTTTCCAGTTTGGTGTGAAGCCTGGCCTCCTGTCCTCTCTCACCTTCGCTGTCGTCGAGTAACCCTCTAATGGCTGGCCGCTCGTTCCCTTGGCGGTGCCTGGTTCCCTTCTTGTAGACTGCTCTGGTGCCTGGGAGACTTGAAGACTCCACGGGAATCTGGATTCTCTGCTGTGTGTATAGCTCCAGCGGTCTGCGGGCTCCGGTGCCAGGTAAGCTGTCTGGGAGAACCTATCTCGCTGGCTCCTCTTTACCAGACCAGCTGCTCTCCTGGAAAGCTCCTTTCAAATTCTCCTTAAACCCTCTCTTCTTCCATCTCTTCTCCTGGTCCCTCAGCCGAGTGACCTAGCAGCAAAGCCTTCGAGGTCCAAAGCTCAGAGGTAAAAAACGCTAGAGGTGAAAAGCTCTTCTTGCTCCCCCTAGAGGTGATTATATCCCCTCCCGGGTAACCTCCCACCCTGTAAGCTAATGTGGGAGTGCTGGAAATGGGTCCCACCCACCATCCTAAGGTCCACCTGCAGATGGAGCATCTGCACCTCTTTTACGGGTGCAGTACCCCTCTGTGACGCCTGCTTGGCGGGGCGCCACATACCCCCTGGAATGAATATACTCGTCCGCGAGTATCTGTACCTGTTACCGGGAAGTGAAAAAGGTTTTTTTTTTCTTTATATCATCAACAGGTAAACTATTTACATTCAAGCATATTTAGGTTTCTTCCTATTGCTAGAGGCACTTTTCTTCGAATGTTACACATATATAACATTGCAGTAGTTAGTATATTAGACCCCACGGTCCTCGGGTCACCTGTTGGCAAAGTTCTAACTCTCCGGTTATAACTATCTGCATAAAAGACATAATCTAACTTGGCCCAATGGGGACCGGTACTAACTACGCGGGCCCAGCGGTAATGTATTATCACCACTGAGCCGCTGCTCACACAGCACACATCATCAATAAAACAGAGAAAAGTTCAAACTAAAAGTCTCTGATTCTTCAGATGAAAACAAACGGGGACACACTCTTCATTCTTAGTTGCAAAAAGGGAAAGGCAAAAATAAAGGGGCATGGTTGCTGGAAAAAGGGTCTATATACAAGGCAATATCTCTACAATGGGAGTCTATTGCTGGGTGCAATGTCTCAGCAACGGGAGTCTATTACTGGCAGGAAATACTTATGGCGAACCAGCCTAATGGACCGGGGTACCGCTCATAAGTGACCTGCTCACCTTGGTAAAGATCTCTGTCCGGGTGTCCTCGCCGCAGGTAGGATTCTACATCACGTCTGGAGAAAAAGACATCGTCTGAAAGTCCGGGTTCTCGTAGAAATCCCCAGTCTTCATCCTGGTACACGGAGATGACGGTTCCTTGGCGGCGTAGTTCTACTGGAAGCGGGGGCTGCGATCTTGTCTCATCCTGTAGTCGCGTTGTTGCCTGCTCTAGCTAGAACCACTTTTCTCGGCGTCTTTGTCTAGCCACCCGGTCCCTTTCACTTAAAGATGATTGAGACTGCTGAGGTGACTGGTACTGTGGGAGTGGTGAGTTGCCGGTCGGGACTCTGGATAACACTTTGGTTTCCGCTGAGCTCACTATGGTGGGGGCTCCTCGCTGCTGCTGCTGCCACGCGGTCCACCACGCAGCTTCTCGGGTGCTCCCTCCCGATGCTCCTTCAACGTCCTCCGGATCCTCGCTGTCTGTCTCGTCGTACTCCTCCTCGACGATGACGCTTTGTTCTGTAGGGGACGTCCGCGCTGCCTCCAGCCGGAGACAACTGCTGGTACGGGACGCTGGTGTTGTCGGGGTTTCGGTCTGAACTCCCGTGTCCCGGGTCTGGACAGGTGGTGATACGGGTGGTAGAGAGACGCAGTACTCCATAACGGCTTGCTCTGCCACCGCTGCCTCTCGCGGTCTGCTCTCATAGACGAAAGTTCATAAGTTCGCTCCGCGCTCCACCGTCGGCACACCTACGTCAGGGCTTCTTCCATGTCCTTGCGGAGCTGTCCAAACGCGTCCCTCCAGTAGTCAGCATCCCCCTCTAGTGTTAAGAGGGACGCCACTGCCGGGTAGACCGCTACTACAAAGCTATTTTCTGCTTGTCTCACCTGGCCTATCCAGGTACCAGTCCGTTCCCTCACTTCTGACCCCTGGAGTCAACTACTGCTACTACCAGGGACTACTCAGGAGTGGTACCTAGTGTTTATCGGCAGCCAAGTCCAACCTCACCATCAGAGGTCACGGTGAATACCCGGTAGGCCTTTAGTCACGCCCTCTCCAAGGTAGGCCTGGCCCGTGGCGCGGTGGATCCATACCCACGTGTGTGACAAAGGGCAAAGGGCAGTCACGCTAAATATCAAGGAGATTTAGATTTCTCTTTGGGAATTGATAAAAATATAAACTATTAACTTTTCAATTTTTAGGCACCGTACATAGTCTCATAGGCACCGTACATAGTCTAAAGAACGTCTTCAATGGTCAACTGACCGTGCACGTCCCAGCAGAGTTAGCGTTAATCCTTAAATGCACTTTGCTCTTTCATTTTTGTGCTTTTGTGCCAGAATGTACCCAGAAGGGCGGCCTTTACATTAAACTCGATAAGACGGGGGGAGGGGACTGTACTTCCAAGTCTGGTTTTTTGCATTATCTCAGTTTTTCTGTCCTACGGCGCTGTCTGGCCCAACTCCTTCAAGCAGTCATTTTTTTAAATTTTTTTTATTTTAAATCCAATGAATCTGCGGCAGTATATCTGAGCGCTACCGCCATTTCTATATAAGTTAGAAAATTATAATAATTATTATAAAAAGGCACTGCAATTTATTTTTACCTTACTGGTTAAATTAACATTCATTTGTTAGGGTCGCATGGAAGTATACATTATTTTACCCACTGTGCGTTCAAAGTCGTCTTGTCATAGCAACAGCATGCCAGCGTGAAAAAGCTTTTTCCCCCAAATAGGCAAATACATGTCTTTTGTGAATTAAAAGGTGTAATTATATCAGCTTCAATACGTTCGAGAGTAAAGAGCTAAAAATAAGCGAATTGGAAATGTTAGAAAATATTGGAAATTAAAAAGTACAAAATAACGTATCATTTCATTTGGGCATAGGCATAGACACAAAGAAATGGAGTGTCAGGAGTTTTTATTTTTTCCTATTATTTCATAGTGGCTATTATTTCTTTATTAGGGATTTTGGAAATGAAGGTCAAGAGATATAAAGAAAACATTTTATTGTCTGAGACCGGTTGATCACGCTGCGGTCTAGAATTTGGCCGACCTCTTGTCGAGTGTAACTGTGCCAAATTTTTACATTTCTTTAATTATTGTGGCGTTGAAAGAAAATTGCCATAAAAAAGCAATTTCAGGTTATTTAGTCAAATCTGAAATGATTTGAATAATTTGTCAAACACTGTACAGCTTTATCAATGTTCTTTTCTGGTGTAAAGACATTAAACAATATGCCGTAGTAATGAAAAAGCATCAAAGTCCAACCTGGTGTTATTTTTAATCTGTATATTATTCACCAACAGGTCAGGGGCGCTGTTGATGTGTTGTAGTTTTTATCTCAGCTGCAGCACTTTTGGGCCACACCCTTCCACTATATACTAGTGCATCTGAATGAATTAGAATATCATCAAAAATCAATGTCATATTGCCATGTTTCAGGGCGTTTCTGGGGGCCCTGAAACACATTGAGTAATAAATCAATATTATATTTACCCTTTGATGTATTGTGCAATACGGCAGCGCGGTTTTTAACCAGTGCGGAAACTGAAAATCTTAGTGTTCTCTGGAAAATGCCAGTTGCCCTGCATAGTGCCAGGCTCTAAGCACAACACCCACTGATAGCTGTCAGGCCTCCATACCACCCTCATGTCTGTTTCTGACAGGTTGACACATAGATATTAGTGGCCTGCTGGAGGTCATTTTGCAGGGCTCTGGCAGTGCTCCTCCTGTTCATTCTTGCACAAAGGAGGAGGTAGCAGTCCTACTGCGGGTTGTTGCTCTCCTTCAGCCCCCTCCATGTCTCCTGGTGTACTGGCCTATCTCCTGGTATCTGATCCATGCTCTGGACACTGTACTGACAGACACAACTATCCTTCTTACCATAGCTCGCATTGATGTGCCATCCTGGATGAGCTGCACTATCTGAGCAACTTCTGTTGGTTGCAGACACCACCTCATGCTACCTCTAGGGGTGAGAGTGTGGCGCCCCGCAACGAGTGCGTCACAGGAGGGTATTGCAGCCAAGACAGCAGCAGCAATATTCTCTGACAAAGCAATGACACAGTTAAAACTCAGAGCTCCATACCCTACATGCACATCAGTATAGAGGGCCAATAAGGTCCTGGTGGGCGGAGTGTAGTGGTAGAGTGTGTAGAGGGAACTGAATCAGGCAACGTAGGAGAAGGGAGCAAAAACAACAAGCTCTGCAACCTAGGAGAGGGTGCCTGCACAGTTCCGTGCAGCCCCCTGGCCATCACCCCCGGTTGGGTGCCATTACTCCGGTGCCTTAACAACCGGTCTACGGGCATCTACATGCGGGTCCAAAAACATCCCGTGCCCATCTACTACCGGTCTACTGGTACCGAAGCTAGCAGTTGTTCAGCACTACTATGCGAACCAGGAGTGGAGGGACCGCTTTACAGGAGCACCCCACCACCGCCGCACACACAGAGTCGTCTAGCCAGAGGAGTACCCACCAAAAGTACCCAAGGCTCCCCACAAATCCGGCCAGAATTCCCCGGTAGGGCAATTGAAGCAGCCTCCTTGTACCCGACCTGGCATTCCAAAGCGACCACAGCAACACAGCTTAGTTGGAATGGAGGAACACCGCGGAGCTCTGAGAAACCCTGGTCATTGCTGAGTCCACCCGGTCCATTACCCAAGAACTGTATGCCATGTATCACCTGCTGGTTACAGTAAAGTACCGGTTACAGAGATTCCAGTGTCCGTGCTTTCTTAAGAACCGTCCGTCTCCGCAAGCAGGAGGTAACTGCAGCTGCCGCACAAGATCTTGCGCAGCTCCTGGCTCCGGGGATTACCGCTCAGCCTGTGGGGAGCGTTCCATCTTGCTGCATAATATCCCCCGGAGGCCCAAGCAGCGCCGGTGGACATCACCGGAACACTCACAGGTGGCGTCACGACTTAAACAACCTTTAAGTCTGTTCAGCCAAATTCACTTTGAATCTGCACCACCGGGCCCACTTCGGCAGGCGCGGTTCCGTGACAAGGAGGAAGAAGCTATGCCTGCCCCGTGAAGTCCCGGCGCCCGGCCGGGTGTCAGACAAGAGCAATGACAACATGCAAAAGTGACCAAAACAATAGCCAAAAAGGATGAGAACAGAGAAATGGTCTGTGTTCACTACCTGCAGAACCGCTCCTTTATAGGGGGTGTTTTTCTCCTATAATTTCTACCTGTTGTCTGTTCCATTTGCAGCAGGAGTAATTGATTCACAATCAGTGCTGCCTCATAACTGGACAGGTTGATTCACAGAAGTGTGATTTACTTGGAGTCACTTGTGTTTAAGTGTCCACTTAATTTTTTTGAGCAGTGTCTGTGTGTGTATATTTATAAAACAATTAAGCCCATCATCTTCATCTCCTCCTGTTTCAATCTTTATTCTTATACACACATACATATCTTTACTAACATTTAAGGTGAAAATTGAATAACAATAGAGGATAAACGGATAAGGATAAAGACAGAAACAAGAGAAGTACAATGGAGATATTGGTCATTTAGGAACATCTAATAACACCAAACAATAATATGTATATAAGTGTTTCGCCCAGCTTCTTCAGGGTTGCCTCCTGTTTGCTTATTGGGATATTTTTGGTGCACACGTTTCGCAAAAGACAACAAAAAATACAATAAATCAATGCCAGGCCAGCAGTATAATATGCAGAATTTCATGATCCCCATTTTAATGAATGCACCAAAAGAAACGGACATCATTCCAATTCTAGGTGGATTCCGCACAAACAAAATCCATACAGCATGTGAATGAGATTAAGTTAAGATTCATCAACTTTGCTGGTTCTGTAAAATATTGTGAATTTTCCTTGTTTAAATCCAAACTAAATAAGCAACGTGTGAACCCAACCTAAGTTTTATAAAGAAGAGGTGTTGGAATTTAGTAACATCACATGACAGCTGTGTATGCTGCAATTGGAGGAGTGAGTCATTGCATTTGGGTGGAGGTGGAGGAGTGTGTCTTACTATTCAGATCCCCACTCCCTCAGCCTTCAAATAGCTTCATGCTGTGCTGTGTCATTACTGCCATTTACTTCCATCAAAACTGCTGGGTTTCCTGGTCCATGGGTGGAGGTAGGGGCCCTTAGTCTAGACCTGATTAAGAGCATAGGGCTAGGGTGGTGACCCAAACCTCCTCACCTTCAGAGATACCTTCGGGAACAGGGTTAGTTAGGGACCCCAAGTCCAGGGTCAGACTAACTCCCCTGCACGCCCTTGCCCATCTTACCATCTTGCCTCCCTATCTGTTATACCACCCCGTGACACACTGCACCTATTTTAGTTACGCCCTTGCTCATTTGTATTTATAATATTATACATAATTCTGTGCACAAACATAAAACTGAAGCTTTAAAATTGGGACATCCCCTCCCTCCAAAAAAAGACTAAACTGTGAAATGTAACTAATGTTACATCCTAAACACTTAAATAAATGAAACCGACTCTTGATCTTTATAATGAGCCTCTTGTTAGCAAAAAGAAAAAATTCCCCACGAGCTTTTCTCGCCTCCGAGTCTCAGCAGGGTCCGGCGGAGCTGTCACAACGTGGTGCTGACAGAATTCTTCAACAGCAGTTGGCTCTCCGAGGCTTTGTGATCTGACTGTTACGGATCTGTGTAAAAGGAGAGATTTCTTTTAATTTGGCTGAGTAATTCTCCCTGTTGTAGCCATCTTCAGTTTCCCTCGTAGTTCACAGAGCCAATTAAGTGAATCCCGAGCGCTAGCAGTAGCTTGAACATATGAACTGCTCTAGTATATACACGTCTCGAAACGGGAGAGCAGCAGAGAACCCAACTGCCTCCGAGTTCAAGTTATGTCATTAACAGGCAAATCTTATGTACTAATTGATTTAAATGCATACGTATGTGCGTCACCATATTTTGCAGCAGGTGTCTACAGCAAAGAAAGTTAAGGGTATGTTCGGGTTGTGTTAATCGACTAGGCAGGTCACAAATGCAATTTTTTTTTATTTCTTCTGTGCACAGCCTTACAGCAACTCTGGGTAGTTGGCCAGAATGAGATGCCCCCAGTCCACAAGATCCGAAACTGGAACCTGTAGTTCCACTTCCAACTACCAGGTGATACCCACTGTGTCCAAAATTTTGGTTGGCCCACAGCTTTTCTATCTCCCACCAGTATGGTTTGCAGTCACAGCCAATGCTCCTCCACACAACAGATACCATGACTATGACGTGTATCCAGCTTCAGCTGGCAACAACAACCCCATCTCCTCATAAGTGTCCTAAATACCCCAAGCCACCTTCGGGTTAGAACCTGGTCACCGGAAACACCCCATTCCCAAAGATAACTGCATTGGTGGAGGTGGTTTCCTGAGGATGAGCCCTTCACCTGGAACTGCATGTGAGACCCATGGTGGTGACAGCTCCACTGGGTCTACTATCACCATCCATATAATGGGACTAGTCAGCGGTGGACCTTGTGCCAAGAGGGCCCTGGTGCAGCAGCTGATGGTGAGGAGCGGGGGGGAGTGGGTTAGTTGGTGCTATAGGTGCTGCGGCTCCCACCTGCGCTGGGCCGCGCAGTCCTGGGAGCCGGGGCGGCAGAGGAGTGGAGGGGCGGGATCAGCCAAGGGAATCTGGAAGCTTCCCTCGGTTAACCCCCTCTCCTCTGACACAGGGTCACGGGGGTTGGCTGGGGGCCCCCCTGCAGGCTTGAGGGGCCCCCTAGACAGTTGGGGTCCTGGTGCAGCTGAACCAGCTGCAGCACGGTAGGTCCGCCCCTGGGACTAGTGGTTGGGAGAACAATGGCTTTACTGAGGTGCCCGAGACAATAATGAGAGTAATGGAATGATTGCATTACCTGATTATGAATTTTTTGCCTGGCGGTATGGTTTCTGAGTCTGTATGAGTATGGTATGTGTACGTATGGACTATGCCTCCCACGCACACATCTCGATCCATAAACATTTTACTGTGCACCTTAAACCAACAAGCAACAAAATATCTAATAAAACACAACACTAAGATCGATGTAACTGATGCTCCATGCTATAAAAGTCTGAATCCCTAAGAGCCGTGGACTTCACTCTACGCCGAGTGGCCCAATAGTCTTTGGTCCACAGCCGGCTCCTCAGTTCCCACTGGTGGTGCTGGTGTCATGCCATACATGTATAGCCTTGTATGTACATATATATAGTCATGACCAAAAGTGTTGAAATAGTTCCAGGAAATTAAGTATTTCTCCCAGAAAATTGTTATAAACATTTTTATGTCCTTTGTGTGTATTGAAGTAACACGAAAAATAAAGAAAAAAAAGCAACTTGGACATCACTTCACACAAAACTCTACAACTGGTCCAGATAATATTGTTGTCACCCTCAACTTAATATTTGGTTTCCCTCTTTGGAATAAATCCCTGCAATCAATCACCCCCTATAACCTCTACAAGCTTCTTCTCACCTGGAGTTTCTCCTCCTCTTTATAATCTCCTCCCGGTCTCTCATATTTGAGGCGTCTTCTCCCAATAGCAATTTTTAGATCACTCCACAGGTGATTAATTGGATTTAGATCCAGACTCATTGCTGACACTTCAGTTCTTTGTTTCCATCCATTTCTGGGGCTTCTTGATGTTTGGGGTCATTGTCCTCCTGGAAGACCCCTGACCTAGGACGCCCCTAGCTTTCTGACACTGGCTCTACATTGTGACCCAAAGTCCTATGGTAATCTTCAGATTTCATGACGCCTTGTACACAGTCAAGGCCCCCAGTGTCAGAGGCAGCAAAAAAAAAAAAAACATCTCTGACCTCCCCCATATGTGACTGTAAGTCCTGTGTTCTTCCCTCTGACCTCCACCATATGTGACTGTAGGTCTTGTGCTCTTTTCTCTGACCTCCACCATATGTGACTGTAGGTCCTGTGCTCTTTTCTCTGACCTCCCCCATATGTGACTGTAAGTCCTGTGTTCTTCCCTCTGACCTCCACCATACGTGACTGTAGGTCTTGTGCTCTTTTCTCTGACCTCCACCATATGTGACTGTAGGTCCTGTGCTCTTTTCTCTGACCTCCACCATATGTGACTGTAGGTCCTGTGCTCTTTTCTTTGACCTCCGTCATACGTGACTGTTGGTCCTGTGTTCTTTTGTCGGCCTTTTCTGTTTTTGGTAAACAGTAGAATGATGCGCTTTACCAAAAAGCTCTATTTTGTCTCATTTGTCCACAAGACACTTTCCCAGAAGGATTTTGGTTATTCATGTACATTGTGGAAAACTGAAGTCTAGCTTTTTTTCTATGTCTCTGTGTCAGCAGTGGGGTCCTCCTGGATCTCTTCCACATCGTTTAATTTTATTTAAAATGTGGATGGATAGTTTGCGCTGACACTGATGCACCATGAGCCTGCAGGACACCTTGAGTTTCTTTGGAAGTTGATTGGGGTTTATCCACAGTCCACACTATTCTTCGTTGCAACCTTTCATCAAGTTTTCTCTGTCATTTACATGCAGGGAGATTAGCTACAGTGCCATGGGTTGTAAACTTCTTGATTATGTTGCGCACAGTGTACAACGGACCATCAACATCTCTGGGATGCACTTGTAACCTTAAGATTGTTGATATTTTTCAACAAATTTGTTTCTCAAGTCTTCAGACAGTTCTCTGCTCCTCTTTCTGTTCGCCACGCATAGTGCGGCACACACAGACACTCAATGCAAAGATTGAGTCAACTTCTCCCCTTTTTATCAGGATTCAGATATGATCTTCATATTGCCCACATCTGTTACATGAGACAGGCAAGTTTGAACGAGCATCACATGCTGGAAACAAAGTTGTTTGTTCACCAACAATTTTATCCCACTCATTTTTGGGGTTTTGTGTGAAGTTATTTCCAATTTGCCTTTAGTTTTCAATGAGGTTTTTTGGAGTTTTGTTCCAATACACACAAAGGAAATAAACATGTGTATCACAAAACATGTGTGACTGCAATCATTCTCTGGGAGGAATCCTTCATTTTCTGAAACAATATCAAGTGTGCCAACACTTTCGGCCATGACTGTATATAACGTATATATTTCTACTCTAAAAGTAAGCATGCATACGTAGATATCCTAGGACCCTTTCACATGAGCGTTTTTTTGCTGATGTGCGGCAGATCCGGCAGGTGGTGCCGCATCTGCTGCCTAATGGCCGACTTGCGGCCCGGATCCGGCAAGCCCCATGCATTGTGTATAGGGCTTGCAGTCCGGTGCGGCAACTGCGGTTACGCCGGATCGTAACCACATGTCTAATGGTACTACCCAAAGAAATAAATAAAAACAGAGAATCAAAGGCAAGTTGAACATAATTTCACACGAAACCCTAAAAATGGGCGGACAAAATTGTTGGCACCAATTTCAAGGTTACAAGTCCTTCTCCAGAAATCTTGATATTTCTTTGTCCAAAGTGCGCAACATAATCAAGAAGTTTACAATCCATGGCACTGTAGCTAATCTACCTGGATGTGGATGGCAGAGAAAAATTGATGAACGGTTGTAATGCAGGATAGTCCGGGTGGTAAATAGGCTGCCCCAATCCAGTTCCAAAAAATTTCAAGCTGTCCTGCAGGCTATGGGGGCATCAGTTTCAGCGCAAACTATTCGTCCACATTTAAATTAAATGAAATACTATGGAGGAGACCCAGAGGACCCCACTGCTGACACAGACAGAAAAAAGCTAGACTGCAGTTTGCCAACATGTATGTGAGTAACCAAAATCCTTCTGGGAGTCTTGTGGACAGATGAGACCATTATAGAGCTTTTTGGTAAAGCACATCATTCTACTCATTACTTAAAACGGAATGAGGCCTTCAAAGAAAAGAGCACAGGACCTACAGTCACATATGGGGGAAGGTCATAAAAAAAAAAACAGTACAGGACCTACAGTCACATATAGTGGAGGACAGAGAAAAGAGCACAGGACCTACAGTCACATATGGAGGAGGTCAGAGAAAAGAACACAGGACCTACAGTCACATATGGGGGAAGGTCATAAAAAAAAACTGTACAGGACCTACAGTCACATATAGTGGAGGACAGAGAAAAGAGCACAGGATCTACAGTCACATATGGAGGAGGTCAGAGAAAAGAGTACAGGACGCACAGTCACTATGGGGAGGTCAGAAAGAAGTACAGAAAACAAGAGACACAGGACCTACAGTACATATGGTGGAGGTCAGAGAAAAGAGCACAGGACCTACAGTCACATATGGTGGAGGTCAGAGAAAAGAGCACAGGACCTACAGTCTCATATGGTGGAGGTCAGAGAAAAGAGCACAGAACCTACAGTCACATATGGTGGAGTCAGAGAAAAGACACAGAACCTACAGTCACATATGTGGAGGTCAGAGAAAAGAGCACAGGACCTACAGTCACATAGGGTGGAGATCAGAGATGTTTTGCTTTCTCTGGGGCTTTGACTGTGTGTAAGACATCATGAAATCTGAAGATTACCAAAGGATTTTGGGTGACAATGTATAGCCCAGTGTCAGAAATCTAGGGACGTCCTAGGTCATGGGTCTTCCAGCAGGACAATGACCCCAAACATCAAGAAACCTCTAGAAATAGATAGAAACAAAGCTCTGGAGAGATCTGAAGTGTCAGCAATGAGTCCGGATGTAAATCCCATTGATCACCTGTGGAGAGATCTTGTAAATTCTGTTGGGAGAAGACGCCTCAAATATGAGAGACCGGGAGCAGATTATAAAGAAGAGGAGAAACTCCAGGTGAGAAGAAGCTTGTGGAGGTTATAGGAGGCGACTGATTACAGGGATTTATTCTAAAGGGGAAAACCAAATATTGAGTTGAGGGAGCAACAATTTTGACTGACCCATTTTTGTAGTTTTGTGTGAAATTTGCCTTTTTTCGCAGTTTTTTTCTGTGTTGTTCCAATACACACAAAGACATAAACGTGTGTAACTGCAGCTGGGAGGGAGACCAGTTTCAGGAACAATTTCAAGGGTGCCAACACTTTTAGCCATGAGTGTATTGCTTTTAATATCATTTATTATTGATTTCCAATTAATTTATTATTATTATTTACTGCCCTCAATAATGGTTTGTTTGCCGGCATGGCTTATCCTAAATCCTTTAAAATATACTAAAAATCTATGAAAATGACAATATGCCCTCTATATTCACACATTAACGACCTGTCTGATTTTGCTTTTCTTGGATTAGAGAGATTTCATTGGTTAAAGACCTATTCCTTAAAAGTTATTACCTTTCCATAAGAGGGTGATAACTAGTGGTACATAGAGAGCCTGGTGTGGGTGGGGCAGATCTCTGTCTATAGACAATGTACATACAGAGCCTGGTGTGGGTGGGGACAGCTGTCTGCATTGTACATACAGAGCCTGATGTGGGCAGGGACAACTCGTTGTCTATAGACATTGTACATACAGAGTCTGGTGTGGGTGGGGACAGCTGTCTATAGACATTGTATACAGAACCTGATGTGGGAGGGGACAGCTGTCTATAGACATTGTATATACAGAACCTGATGTGGGAGAGGACAGCTCATTGTCTATAGACATTGTACATACAGAGCCTGGTGTGGGCAGTGACAGCTCTCTGTCTATAGACATTGTACACACAGAGCTGAGTGTGGGCAGGGACAACTTTTGTCTATAGACATTGTACATACAGAGTCTGGTGTGGGCAAGCTCTCGTGTATAGATATTGTACATACAGAGCCTGGTGTGGGCGGGACAGCTGTCTTGC
Organism: Allobates femoralis; assembly: GCA_033576535.1. NCBI lineage: Eukaryota > Metazoa > Chordata > Amphibia > Anura > Aromobatidae > Allobates > Allobates femoralis. Next base: position 30,457,008 of record JARQOC010000012.1, read on the forward strand.
ATTGTACATACAGAGCCTGATGTGGGCAGGGATACTCTTGGTCTGTAGACATTGTACATACAGAGCCTGGTGTGGGGGGGACAGCTTTGTCTATAGACATTGTACAACAGAACCTGTGTGGGCAGGGACAGCTCTTTGTCTATAGACATTTACAACAGAGTCTGTTGTGGGCGGGACAGCTCTTTGTCTATAGACATTGTACATACAGAGCTGTTGTGGGTGTGACAACTTTCTCAGCTCTGCTGTACTGCTAAACCTAAAAACTGTGAGTCAGAACCGCTGCACCCAGTAAACTACAATGATACATCATTGGATTCAGGGTCTCTTTGTCTCCATCACGCTGCTCTCAAATTACATAGCAAAAATCTGCTTAGAGATTCCCTTTGTAATTTTTTTTTATTAAAATTCACATAAAATCCAATTTAGAGTGAGGCAGATAGCGGTGTCCATAAAGTGAGGGGCCACACCAAAGGCCTAAAGGGGAATTGAATCTCTCTTTTCTCCACCCACTAGGACAGGGGGTGACATTAGTGCACCATCTCCTTTTCTTGTTTTTTTTAGAAAGGGGATCCCCTGCACAGGTTCTCACCGCCCAAATGGATGCATCCAAACTTACCCCCACGATCTCCCTCCACGGTACATGCGCCCCTGGGGACCAACTACGGGCCCAAAGCATCCTGTGGTTTTTTTTTTCTTTTCCATAGTCAGACACAAACTTCATTACCTATTCCAATGACTTCCTAACTTAGCTGAAAAGATCTGGGGGCGCTTTGAATGCTGAAAATAGATTACATTCCTGGCCCCTTGCTTGAAGAGGTTACAGAGAATAGGCGCACACCCTACTAGTGTTCTAGTGATCTCCCTAATCTCAGATGCACTTTGTCAGAACGAGGTAACTGGTAGTTAGGAGAAATAGCCTAGATCAAAGGGGGGATTAATCACCAACTCAATCCGCGCTGAATAAACCTGTCATTCAACAAAATGATTTTCCACTGAACTTAGAGGAGGATTGAAGACATTTGAATACCAGGGACCAACGTGCTCCAGCCAGGTTAAAAGGTTCCCGATTCATCCCCTGTTTAGCTCTTGCCATCCTTTCTTTTCAGTGGCCGCGGACAATGGCTCTTAATCTGATAATACCGCTAACTATCTAAATGGTGTCAGTACAGGCAAGCATTGCAAAAAGTTTAGGATGAGGGATGGATCAATTTCACTTTACCATCGTCTAAATCAGATTTGTTCGAATTTAAGATGTAATCCTCGAGAAAAATCCTCTAAACCCCGGAGGATTGTTTATTAACACCCGTAGTGACCTTTTTGTCTTAAATTAGTGATTAGCTGACTTGTACTTTTTTTTTCTACATCAAGGTCAAGTTTAGCGCCTGGAGTTTCAGCTTAATGTTAAGTGTTTAATAAGATTGTAGGAGGAAAAAAAAAACCAAAAACATACAAGGCTGCTTGTTTCCAGAAACAGTGCCACTCTTGTCCACTGGTGGAGTCTGGTATTGCAGCTGAAAAGAAAATAAAGCTCATGGGAAAAAGTGATGCTAAGGAAGACAGCATGCTTTGTTTTAGTTGCTGGTTTTGTTCATAGGATAACTTGCTGATCACTGGGATCCGACTGGAATAATGAAAACAGACGTGTCTTGAATAAAGTGGACGTATGTATGCTCGAGCTTCGCTCCATTCATTGTCTATAAGTGTCATGCAGCAGCGTGCAGACGTCTAGCGTGCTGTGGAACACAGGGAAGACAACGGGGATGGAATAAAAAGAAGATCTCGGCAATAGGGAATGGGGACACCTCCTAGCACTCACCTGGTCTGTGCCTGCACTCCCTAATGTCCCTATATGGGTCTTTCCCCTCCCGTTGCTATTACGTGCCTAGGTGCTTACTTTCCCTGAATTCACTCTGGTTAGTGAGGAGGCCGGTGAGTGCACTAGACTAATCTCTATAAAGCAACACAGATAAGGAAGACAGACAGTAGAAAATAGACACAAAGAGGACAAACTCCTGAACTCCATAATAGCAGCGAAACACTAGAGCAGCAATAGTAACGACTCTAGACAGGCTCCTTCCACAGTGGTCAGCATAGAAGGAGATTTTATCACTGGTGTCAGCTGACCAGATATGTGACTCTTTATAGTGAAGAGGAGTGGTCACCAATAGCTGCACCGGAGAGAACAACCAGACAGTGAAAGGTTCTTAACCCCTGCAGCACCAAAACAAGTATATACATTTAATGTATACTCGCCATTTTCAGCAATCCAATAGACTTCACTGCAACCCGAGATCTGTTCAGAAGTTGGTCACAGAAGTTGGTGTGTGTAAAGCGGCCCTTAGTACTAATGTGATGCCTAAAACTGATCATTGACTAATACACTTATCTATCATTAACACCAACTGATTACCTCATTAATAGGATGAAAAACGTATGTGTGTCTCCAAAATAGCTCTGATCTTCCAAAGCATTGGCTCCATAAAACCTCCTTCAGTGTCCTATAATACTTTGCACCAAGACATTGCAAGCAGCACTATGTAGTCCTATAGGTTGAAGGTACATGGATCAGGCTTTCCTCCATCACATACCACAGATGTTTGATGGTACAGAGATCTGGGAAACTTAGAGGTTAGGTAATGCCTCATGTTCCTCAAACTATTTCTAAACACCCTTTGCAGTTTGGCAGGGCACATATAATGCGGAGACCACGAGAATTAGGAATTACCGCCTCCAGGGATGCACTTAAAATAATTGGAAGTATAGAAGGAGCAAGGTGAAGAGGAAGACCAGCAACCCAATGGCTTGATACAATCAAGATAACAGTGGAGACGGACAACCCTGGTGGACTGATGTAGGCTTAGAAGACCCTGGTAGAGGTATCTAGGCTTGAAGGAAGAAGACCCTGGTGAACCCATCTAGGCTTGGAGAAGACCCTGGTGGAGCTATCTAGGCTTGAAGGAAGAAGACCCCGGTGAACCCATCTAGGCTTGGAGAAGATCCTGGTGGACCTATCTAGGCTTGGAGAAGACCCTGGTGGAGCTATCTAGGCTTGAAGGAAGAAGACCCGGTGAACCCATCTAGGCTTGGAGAAGATCCTGGTGGACCTATCTAGGCTTGGAGAAGACCCTGGTGATCTATCTAGACTTGGTGAAGATCCTGGTGGACCTATCCAGGCTTGGAGAAGACCCTGGTTGATCTATCTAGACTTGGTGAAGATCCTGGTGGACCTATCTAGGCTTGAAGGAAGAAAACCCCGGTGAACCTATCTTGGCTTGGAGAAGATCCTGGTGGACCTATCTAGGCTTGGAGAAGATCCTGGTGGACCTATCTAGGCTTGGAGAAGATCCTGGTGGACCTATCTAGGGTGCATAAGATCAATCTTCCTACAGAGTGTTCATCTATCAAGCTGCCATGGCTCAAGATTGACCCGAAGGGGGTTAAAATAAAAATAATGAACCTTGGGTGCCCACGACCCTGTTGTCAGTATTGCCCTTATCACAGATGTTACTAGCTGAGGCTACACAGCAATGGTCTCATGTGACGTGCACTGAAGTCTATGGCCAGTGAGTCATGTGTGATTTGCCATCAGCAACAGAACATCCAACAGATTTTGAAACATTTGTGACTCAGGAGATTGCAGGATGTCACAATGTGACACCATAGGAAATCTTTAGGTGCAATGTCGAAAGGTGACACTACAAGTTCAATGTCACATGACACATGTAGCCATGTAAGCTCCTGCCTAACCTTGCAGTTTATTATAAGATTTGTTAACTGGACATTATAAATGGGATCTTATTTTCTTCTCCTTACTGAGACGTCCTTATTGAGACCCCTTTCACACTGCGTTTTTGGGATCTGTTAGCCATGGATCCGTTTTTTGCCTCCCATGTATCCCTATGGGCATGGATTGGTCCTTAATGGCCATCCGTTTGTGGACGCTTTTTTCCGGTCCCCAGAATTGGACACTTCTACAATTTTGGGTTGCCTTCATAAAAGCGGACACAAACAGACAGAAACAGATCCCACGCTGTCCGCTTCAAATAACATAGGTGTCTATGGGGTCGAATGGAGATGAAAAAAATGGATCCATAAAATCCAGAAGCTCAGAAGCAAGGTACAGCTCCTTCCAGCACTCGAATTGTAATGCATGCCAATGGAGTCCACTAATCTCTGGTAACTGACGGATCTGTCAAAAACAAGGATCCGGGAGCATCAGTGGCATCCATTTGCACTGATCCGTGTGGTCCTTCAAATTAAAGGATCCACTAGGACAGGCAAAAAACACAGTGTGAAGGGGGCCTAGAGCTGTGTTCACACACAGCCTAATTGCTGCGTCCTTTAATGCGCAATTTTCCCCCAAAAGCGCTTCTGCGTCTCCCGGCGTTTGTGTGTGACATCACATCCTGCTTTTCCTCATGCGCCCGAGATTGTACACGCTGGAATTGTGCATTGTCTGAATGGCGATACGTAACTCCAGCGGTTATAAAGGCGCCTATGGGAGAAAGCGCGTGTAAAAAGTGGAAAGAATTCACATGTTCATTCTTCCTACGCGCATGCTTTCTCCCCCAAAAGTGCGACCGAAAAATGTGCAGCGTCTGAACGGCAAAAGCGAAAGTCCATTCACCTTGCTGTCAAACGCAGACGCAGATGCGCTTTTGTGGAAAAAGTGCGTGTAAAAAGACGCAGCGGTTACGCTGTGTGTGAACGCAGCCTTAGACCCATCTTTGTGTTAAACTTGAAAACCTGGAATGAAAACTAGAGTCCAGGCCCTACATCTGCTATACAAAAGCTAAACTCTAGAATCATGTTCTTCTCAATGCAGCCTTAGTATAATAAAACACACACTTTTTGGTAGCAGTGCCATTGAAGTGTTCTGGGAATAGTAACTTAGTGGGCAGAATCATAGTTTAGTAATCTATGAAGGTTACGACACCAATGATCACCTAGTTTGTAGGAAGCAGCAGACACTATAGAGGTGCCAGAGATATTACAACATTACTTAAAGTATTTTTCCAAGTCCTAACAGCGTGCACTATGATCACTGTCAGGGTAGAGGAACACTAGTGTATGCGTGATCGAAACATGTTGATGCATGACAGTCACAGAAGTGCTTTCCGTATAGTCACGCAGTAGGAATAGCTAGATCTGGCTTACCAGTCTCCCGATGCTGCTCTCCGGGGACCGCCCATAAGCTTCATGCATATTCATTGCATGAAGGGACACAGTCAATCACAGACGCTCCACTCTGTGAGAGCCTCTGTGATTGGTTGTTGCAATCAGATTGCATTCCTCAATCTAGACAGTGATTGTGCTTGGTTGCCATACATATTAGTTATGGCAACCAACCTGCCGTCATAGCTAATCGGTGTTTTAATGAGGAACGTGTACATTCAAGCAGGGAGGGGAGGACGGGCTACTGACACGGCACGCGCGCTTCCCGCTGCGCTTCCACGGGGCGCTGACCCGTGAGAGCGCACAAGCGCTGAAACGTGCCGTCGTCAGTAGCCCGTCCTCCCCCCTGCCTTGAATGTACACGTTCCCTCATTAAAACACCGATTAGACCGGGCGAGGCGTCTCTCTTTCAAGAATCTAAAGATCCACTGCTGTTGTGCTCGAGGACTGGCACCCCCCCGTCTACAGCCTGAGTGCTCCTAACTTTGGTCCGCCCCGGCGAGCTGTCGGCTCTGGTGCCCGCATTCCTTCTGCACCTGTGTGTTGCAACCTGCCGTCATAGGCTGTTAAATAAAAAAGCTTGGGGCTTCGCAGTATTTTTCAATCTAGCACAGCAAAAGCGGACAGCTGCGAGCTGCCACCCACAGCTGCTAATTTTCCCTTGGCTGGCAAAAAAAAATACCTGGGCTCCATCCTATTTTTAATTGCCAACCAAGGTAAAACTAGGCCATCGAGGGCTGGTATTATCAGTGGGGTGAGGGTCCATTGTTTTAGAGCCACCCCCCACACTAAAGAATGGCCCTCAGCCACCCCTGAAAATGGTGCATTCATTGCAGTGTCATTTCCACTGCTTACCATACTGCAGGTCTCAGTGCTGTCATTCAGTGACCAGAGACCACAGGGAGCGGACGTGTTCTTCCTCCCGTGGTCTCTCATGTAGCAGAAATGGTATGTGTCCAAGAAGAGATAAGACGAGGATCGTGGAGGCGTACAAGGGTGGGAAGGGGGTATTAAGATGGAGTTCCTAACTGTCTCTGTGTTTTTATTTATAATACAATGATTTGTCTCTGAGTTGTGTCTTTTTTAACTATTTATTTGATATCCTTAATGGTTGGCTCTAACTTGGCCTGACATTAAGAATCTCAGGGCTTAATACCAGTTGACAATACATAGCTGGTATTAACGCCTCATTACCTTGCCTGCCACCGACACCAGGGTAGCTGGAAGAGCCTGGTAAAGCGCCTGGAAATGGTGCTACGATTAATGCGCCATTTTAGGGGCAGCTGCGGGCTGCTATTCTTTAGCGTGGGGTCCCTAAATTAATGGGCCCTCAGCCCGCTAAGAATAACAGCCCTCAGCCTCCTAGTGTTATCTTGACTGGCAATTAAAAATATAGAGCAGAGCCCATGGCATTTTTTTTGCCAGCCAAGGTAAAATTATGCAGCTGAGGGTGGCAGCTCGCATCTGTCCCCTTTCACTGAGATAGACTGAAGAATACTGCAAAGTTTCACGCTTTTTTTAAATTAGTTATTTAACACACTATGATGGCAGTTGGTTGCTATATACTAATGTTATGGTAACCAAGCACAATCACCATCTAGATTGAGGAAATGCAGTCTGATTGCAACAGCCACTCACAGAGACTCTTACAGAGTCAGTTGCCAGTCAATTCAGTGAATATGCATGAAGCTTAATGGGTGGCCCTGGAAGAAGCAGCGGGAGATGCTGAAGATGATCTTGCTATTCCTATCATCTATGTATCATAACTGTCTATTCTAACTTTTTCCAGTATGGGAAAGACCATGCTAAAAACGCTGTCAGTGTGCTGTCTGAATGCTGTGGGATTTTTTATTGCACCCATTGACTTGAATTGGCTGCCCACATGCAATATACACATGCAATCATAGCACAGTGCAATTCTGCACGCAGTCCGATATCAGCGTAGGAAAAAGTTACCTATCTGGCCCGACTGTTTATATTGGTTTGGTAATACGAGTTTTTCTCGCATTATAATAATAATGTTTATTTATATAGCGCCAACATATTCCGCAGTGTATTACAAATCAATTGCACTTGCGCTAGTTTGACGCAAATGTGCCGTTACCCTCAGGATCCCTCTCTGTTGCCTTCTCCAGCAGTCGTCATGAGACAGTTCATAGTTGCAGTCTCGTGCAGACTAGCTTTTAATTCCCCTTCAGATAAACATTGAGTTAAGTAGGAAAGTTGTTCATGTGCAGGGGTCCACAATCACGCAAATCGCATATAGGAAGTCCCGTGATGACTGCTCGAGCGACAACAGAGAAGAATCCTGACAGTAAGCAGACTGCACACTGTCAGGATTCTGCAGTGTGATTGAGGCACTGTAGAAAACACCTTTAAATTAAGCATGAGGGCAGAACCATTTGACTGGCTGTGGATATGAAGCTCATCACTTGGTTCCTGGTCAAGATCCCTAGAACTGACAATTGACATTGATGTCAGTTTATCAATCTTGCTTATCTACTAACACAATATAAAATTATGATGTTTAAAAATATATTGGAAGTAAACCTTAAAGTGTAAAATGTCATTTCATTGACAAAAAAACACAATGCTGCTTGTTAATGATGGATCGCATAGCAGCTGAGATAGTGCTTTTTTTTGTGCCATATGACTTATTTTCTCATATTTCTGTGCTCTTTTAAAAACTGCATTTTATGTCCAGAAGCTCATAGGGAGCAGTGCAATGTGACAGCATAGAAAGAGCAGGAGAGATCCAGAGCTGTGTGGGGAGCCAGCAGACAAGGGGTTAACAGAGATTGTGACTGAGCTGTGTGGAGCCAGATGACAGATCTTTCCTTGGGACAAACGTCTAAAGAGTTTGCAGTGATCCTGACCCTCTGACATTGCTTAGCAACTGTGCTGTATCCTGAGCTAATCTGATATTGTTTTCTCACAAACTGCAGTCAGCAGTGTAGGCCACACCCCATTTTCCTTATATGGATACATGCCCAGGATTCATTGACGACGGATCTGAGTGATAATAAACATATGTCTGCTTCACACAAAGTGTACCTAGGGGACACCTAATGGAAGGTTTATGAATGGTAACCAACCAGAATTTTCTAATGAATTATATTAGAAAGTTTAATAAAATCACTTGCTCTACTTTACTATTAAATAAAAATTGAAACAGCGGTTATGCTTTCAGTTCCATCCTTATTTTTGTCTCTTCTAAGTGAAGTTGAACAACGCCATTAACAACCCAAGGACAAAATTGCTGAGAAGCTGGGGCTGCCACAAACACAGAGTTAGGCCAATTTCTTTATATCCAATCTTTATAGATTTAAAGAAAATCTGTCAGCAGATTCATGTTGACCGAACCAAGGGCAACATGAGTCAGAGTCTGGTTGGTTTATTGCTGTCAGGTATATTGCATTCTGAAATGCTGCGGAGTTTTGGAGAAAACATACTGGGCAAGGCCATTCATGGACTACGTGTCTCAGATTACTAGTCCAAGAGGCAGGTCCCTGGTGGCTTCCTTCCCTAGACTTACTGGTCTCTCCTTATGTGTGTGTATATGGAATGAACTGTCAGTCATAGGGAGCATGGTGGACTAAAGTCAATGAGACCTGCCTCTTGGACTAGTCATCTGAGACACACTACCTGGCCGGCTTTTCTCTAAAATGCCACCATGCTCAGAGTACAACAAACACAGCTACAATATCCCAGCCAGATGCTGTTTCTGATTAATGCTGACCGAACCACTGACAGCCGTGTATTATGGCAGCTGTGTATGTTTTTCTTTAAGCAGGGCAGCCTTTTAGAGAAAGCTAGGGAATATGTGTCTAGAAGGACTAGTCCAAGAGGTAGGTCCCAGTGGCTTCAGCACACCATGCTCCCTATGACTGATACTTCATTCCATATATACACACATAGGGAGAGACCTGTAATCTAGGGAAGAAGGGTGGTGAGAAGCTGCCTCTTGGACTAGTCATTCGAGACATGTAGTCCTTGATGGCTTTTCCCTAAAATGCTGTCTTGCTCAGAGTAAAACATACACAGCTACAACAACCCAGCCAGACTCTGAATCATTTTGCCAGTGGTTTGCTCTGCATGAATCAAATGACAGTCTCTATTATTATTATTATTATTATTATTTATTTATATAGCGCCATTAGGTTCCATGGCGCTTTACATGAAGATAAGGGAGACAAGAACAAGTACACTAAATCTAGGCGATCAGGACGTACAGGTACAGGAGGGGCAGGGACCCTGTCCACGAGGGCTCACAGTCTATGAGGGGCGGGTTAGGATACAGTAGGATGGGGGAATGTCAGGTATGGGGCGTTCGCCTGGGTCTCATGGCAGGTTGTACATTAAAAGAACTGTTTAAGATAATTTATATTTGATGCTTACAACGTTGTCCATAATGGTCAGAACACAAGATATTGACTTCTGCCACTCATTACCAACACGCCCAATGGACCAGCTGCTTCGCACCAGCACCTTGTTTCACCCTTGTACGAGTGCACCTGCTTAACGTGCCGCTCTTTAAAGTCCACTCTACTGGCATTAAACACCGACACACAGGTTTCAATGCGCTATCAATACATCCCGATACAAATGAAAGGCTGACACCATTCAGGCCTTCAAAGGGAACTCTTAGGCACACTGAAGACTCGAAGCATCTTTCAAGTTAAATGTATGCAAAGAAACATTATCAAAGAAAATTAATAAAATCCATATTGAGATAATTTTATAGAAAATGATTGAAGTTTTAACCCAAGAAAGGACTCTCTTATTTTCATATAGCTTAGCATAAGAACTTGTCAATCACGATTAAGCGTCTGGAATCGGAATCCCTTTGAAATGCAGCTGTTTCTTCTTTAATTGTGGCAGTGGACTCCAAAGAAAGAAAGGTCTGGACTTAAAGATGAGCAAGGAATACAAACTAGCTGTGGATTAGCGGTGGAGTGCAAAGGTCGCTAATTACACTAAGGCGTTCCCAGACACAGGGAGAACATTAAACAGGTCATCTACCAAACTGGGGAAACAGACCTTGTCTTCAAAAATGTATCTTCAAGTGACAGATTTTGAGACAAAATCAAAAGCTGTCTTCTTTTTTTTTCAACAGGGTGGGAAGAACAATGGGGAAAAAGAGCACAGCGGACAGTGGAAGAAGAGGAGAGGCTCCTGAAGATGGCACTAGAATATTCTTATAGCTGTAGGCGGGAAAGTAAGATGCCCCGCATGAGAAAAAGATTGCTTCTTTCTACTTAAAATCCTCACCATATTTTGATTAAAAAAAGCATGGAACCCATTGGTTGTGTTAGTAGAGAGGTCCAACTTGCTGTGTTTTAAATTAAGAATGTAAGAAAGGGAAAAAAAGAATCCATCTGTCTTCATAGGCAATTGTTATATTCCTCAAGAGGTGCCATAATGAATCAGTCTTAGCGCTCCGGCAATTGAAGATTGCTGCTCGCTGCCTGCCGAATAAAGGAGATGAAAGAAAAGTGAATGTTTTCTTTACATAGATTTAGTTGGCCAACAAGTCAACCATTATGACTCACAAGAATGGTCACCCAACTTTTTGAAAGTGCTAGTGGTTTGGTAGAGATATAACTCGCTCCTTGTGTTTTGGCATAAATTTACTGTAGATCACTGCCACCCAATGTAACCTACACATGGGTCTCCCTAAAAGCTGCACAACTCCTGAAGAAGCGTCATAAGTCTGAAATGTTCTGTAACACTTATGTGGATACCTTATGAATCTGATAGCGTAGGGCTGGACAAGACATAGACAATAGTTTCAAGTTCAAGTCTGTATTACACACGTCCAGCAAAACAAGTTCAAATGAGGGTGCAACAAACAAGGGAGCAAGGCAAAACGATCAAGTGGACAAAGGTCACACACAGCGTCACCGGTAATAAAAATAGACCTAGTAAAGAAACAATTCACAAACAGTGTGGCCGGTACGGAAATAGTCTTTGAAAAGAAACAGTTCACATGCAGCGGGGCTGGTAACAGAAATAGTCTTAAGTAAGAACACAGTGCTAAACTTAGCAAAGTGCAATGTGGTTAAATACACAAGTCCAGAACTGTCCTGGGACCGCACTGCAATATAATTCACAAGGCAAAACCCAAAATAGCAGCAGCAGCTTATGTGTTACAGAGCAGAACATAGGTAAACTGGCTAGCTGAAATAGTCCTTTGCAGAGAAGATCTGATTGCTGGAAGACAACCAGAGTATAGGTGAGACCAGCAGAACAGATGACTGGAAGAAATGGTATGAAGAGCAGACCCGGATTACTGGAATTGGAGCAAGTAACATGTGTTGCACCGGAGCAGCCAAAGTAGACACAAAATACTCAAGCGGGGTCTGAATGTCAGAAAAGAGTTTAAATAAGCAGGACAGGAAGGAAATACATAATCTTGATGAAGCAGCAGACACCATCTTTGATAAGGGCAGAGATACACAGAAGGTAAACTGGAAAAGCCAGAATCCTAACACGTTCTTTCCACAATATTGTTTTTCTAAGACCCAGTTGACTAGAGTAAGGACAAAACAATGCCTTCATTTAAAATCTGGGATGTGGATTATTCCCTTTTTATATTGTAAACAGGAAACAGGAAAGAAACGTGGTTAATCTTGCATGGCTGACAATGAAAGAATCCGATATGAGGAGAGTGTAATAATAACAGGTGTTTATTCGACAAGTTTCAAAGTGAACATGACTTCTTCAGGAAGGCCACCAAATAACTAGAAATAGGTACAGGGAAATTGTAATTTTTTGTGTTCCAGCAGTCTTGGAGGGATCTATCCACTGTGGGTTAGTGTCAGACCAATAGCGCTGGTTTTGTTTGATAACTTCACCATTCACAAAAACTTTGCCTCATCCCTCATCTGAAGACAATTGTCTATGCTGTGAAGATACGAGATGTGCAGCATCTGAAACAACGGATACGGGAAGCCTGTGCAGCATTTCTTCTGCGGTGTTACGATCAGTGTGTCAAGAGTGGGAGAAGAGGGTTGCATTGACAATCCAACACAACGGCCAGCACTTTGAACACATTTTATAAGTGGTCATAAACTTGTAAATAACTCATGAAAGAATAAAGTTACATTAAAACCAAGCACACCATTGTTTTTCTTATGAAATTCTCAATATGTTTGATGTGTCACATGACCCTCTGCCCATTGAAAAAATGAAGTTGGATCCAAAATGGCCAACTTCAAAATGGCCGCCTTGGTCACCACCCATCTGGAAAACTTTTCCCCCTCCGATATAGTAATGTGCCACAAATAAGAAGTTGTTATCACCAACCATTCCCACTTTATTTAGGTGCATCCATATAAATAGCCCATCCTGTATATTATTATAATTTTTTTCCATAGCCATTATATTGATAGTTCAGCCTTATATACATTTTAATGATACATGTATCCTGCTTGCTTGATCCAACTAGATTTACTTTTTATTAAACATCGGATGTAACATTATGTATGTACTACATATATAAGTACTTACGTATACATACATAGAAGTACAATATATTACTATATGTATGTACTAAATTACATGGCATTTTATTTTCATTCATCCTTTCCAGTCTTTATAGGATTGGAGTCCTTGTATATTCATGTTTTTAACCAATATAATGTGATATTCCATGTTTCCATTGGTCCATTGTTATGTTGACTAATGAATCGTTTTTTCTTTTCCTTTCCTATATATACTGAGATTGGAGGAGCAGTGCCATTTTGGGAGGTGAGTGTTAGAGAAGTGCGGGTTGATAGGGTTCCAGTCCATCAGTCAGGTCAGTAGTTTCTGGCCACCGGACAGGAGGCTTGTGAATCTCTTACCTTCCGGGATCCCTGGGGCAGTTTTTGATTGGCCGGGCTGGTGCAGCGGCATCACTGTGGTGTAGTGTGCAGAAGACATCGCGTCAACCCAGGCTAATCAAAAGTCTTGCTTGGGACAGTGGAAAATAAGACATCTACAGACTACTGACCTGGCGGTTGGACTACAGTACCATTAATTGATCTGCCCATGCCTAATTGGTATACTTTCTATTTTTCAATTGTTGCAGTACACTGAGGAAATTACTAATATTTTTTCAGCAGTGGACAATCCCTTTAACATCTTCAAAGACAACTAGAGGGCATGAAATTTTTTAAGGTGTGTAGTGTATAATAGAGCACTAGGGAAATAAAATCCAAGTTGATGTGGTTTCCATGGCAAGTTTGGCTACCCAACTAAATTTCTGGTGACAGGGTTCTCCTAAAACTTATGCAGCAGATTGATTTCACGCCAGTGCCAGGTAGGTAGCAGGGTGTCGCACACACAAAGGATAAATTATCACAATCTGTTACCACACCTCCACCCATCAGGTTTCTGTACAGGTTATTTCTCCAACTGCACAGTCCCTAAAAACGCCTGCACAAAGAAGGAGGCTGCTCGGACCTCTCTACCTGATTGGCCATTGAGAGTATTACATACCTGTCACGCTTCCAAGGGAAGGCACCCTAGAGTGGACTCACTGGGTCGGGGTACAGAACTCCCCTGGGTGAGCTGGTCCTAGAATAACCAACCCCTATACAGGAATTGTCAGGTGCAAGCCAGGGGGGTCTAAATATCACAGCTGCTAGTACCAGGGGGGCGGCTCGTAGGGTTAGCCTATACTACAGTATAGCTAAGGAGGATTCGAGGGATCAGAGCCCAAGGCTAGGAGAGCAGGAATGGGTCTACCGGAGGAGAGCACAAGGAAGGCCTGACTAACAGCCAGAGAAGCAGAAGCTTACTAACTCAATAATCAGGCACCTCCCATCAGTGGAGGTGGCCTGATATACCGGAGGACACAGCTATTAGTCAAGGGGAGTGTCAGGTTGAGCTGTGCGGCCCCTACATTCACATGGGAGCATGACCGTGCCTAGATCACTGCTGATTAGGTTCATGACTCCGACCATTGTAGTGTGCTGATGTGTGAGCCCGGTGGTCAGCAGACAGGAAGGGGACCTGGCGATGGCTCTGAGACACAGCATGCCTGGACACCCGATCGGTAGATGCAGAGGTTGCAGACCCAGGAGAGGTGAGCTGGGGAGCGGTGCCAGGGGACCTAACAATACCTCCTAGGGAACCAAGGGAGAGGTCACTAATGTAACAACCGCAACAAGGCAAGAGTCTCAGTGGGCCCCTTTAACACTCTGCCCCCCGTCCACTGCAGCCGCATATCTGTACCTTAAGATGAACCCCAGGTTTAGACACCAGAAAATAGAAAAAACACTCTATTAATCAAAGCTTCCCTGGTGGTATAAAAGTGAGGGGTTATTAGCACTAATTTTAATGTGTCAAATGAGAGAGATAAACTGGGCACTGAGATGTCACACTATACCAGTGGTGGGGAACCTTTTTCTGCCAGGGGCCATTTGGAAATTTCTACCATCTTCGGGGGCCACACAATATTATCGACTTGAAAATTACTGGGCTATTACCTGAGGGGCCTTCTTATTAGAGAGGTCAGTAAGTGCAAAACGAACACGAGAAGCAGGGAATGTGAACTGGTGGAGGAACTAAGCAAAGCAGAGGATGATTTGACCAGGTTGGGTACACCAGAGGCTGGGAGAAGGCTGAAGGAGGCTCAAGAGATAATAAACCAGTTTTTATTGGATAAAGCACGGAAGAAGAGGGAATTTCAGAACTCAATGTTTTTTGAGGAGGGAGAAAAGGTGGGCCATATGCTATCGCTGGTGGCTGCCGCGCAGAGGAAGACCCCTTTTGTATACTCAATAATGACGAAATGTGGTGGCCAGACCACAGACTGTGGTGAAATAGGATCTGTTTTTTTCGGATTTCTATAGGGCATTGTATTCCTGTTGGGTGGATGCTACCGTGATGATATTACAGTGTATTTAGAGGGGATTAAACTGTCTAAATTGTCAGATGGGATAGAGGAGGGCTGGAGGGACCACTGACCTGTGAGGAGATATGTGTGGCACTGACGTCTATGTCCAATGACAGGGCTCCGGGGGCGGATGGTATTCCGATTGAAGTGTATAAAAGTATGGAGGAAACTCTGGTGCCCAAACTCAGGGAGGTCTTGGAGTGGTCAAGGGAGGGGGGGGGGTGCTGCCCGCATCCATGAGAGAAGCGATTATCATAGTGCTGCCAAAGGAAGATAAGGACCCACTGGCTCCAGAATCGTACAGTCCCATTTCATTATTGAACACAGACGTAAAGCTCCTGGTCAAGGTGTTGTCAAACCAGCTGACTGGGGTTATTAGTAAGTTGATCCACCCGGACCAGTCGGGTTTTATGCCTGGTAGGTCCACGACTATAAACATACGGAGACTTTATATGAATATGCAGTTGCCGGTTGATAATGCCGGCCAGTGGGTGATAGCGTCCTTAGATGCCCTTAAGGCATTTGATAGTGTGGAGTGGAGGTACCTGTGGGTGGTGTTGGAGAAGATGGGGTTTGGTCAGCAATTTCTCTCCTGGGTGCGGTTGCTGTACTCCAGTCCAGTAGCCAGGGTTAGAGTTAATGGGGTACTGTCACCAACTATTGATCTTAGTCGTGGAACCAGACAGGGGTGCCCGCTTCTCCTCTTCTGTTTGCATTGGCGGTGGAGCCATTGCCGGCCACGATTAGAGACGCCGGGGAGGTGGTAGGGTTTAAATATGGGCAGATAGAGGAGAAGGTAGCGCTCTATGCATTTGACATCCTGCTATTTTTGGAAAATCCAGTGGATTCCTTGAATGGTGCCATGAAACTCATTGAGCATTTTGGAGAGGTATCTGGCTTGCATATTAATTGGAATAAATCCACCCTATTTCCCTTGGATGTGGGGATGTCTGCTGTTGCGGAGGTGGGGGGGCTTAGAATCGTGGACAAATTTAAATATTTGGGTATCTGGATATCTGCCCCAGTGGAGGATTACCTTAATGTTAATCTCTCCCCCACTTTGGGACTTCTCCTGGCAAAGGTGGGAGCGTGGAGCAAACTGTACGTCTCTGTGGTAGGACGTGTAAACTTAATCAAAATGATTCTGATGCCTAAGTTGCTATATATTATACATAACGCTCCCATCTGGATCCAGCACGGAAGGTTCAAACAGATCAATTCCATTTTTAGAGGCCTCATCTGGGGAAAAAGACAGGCAAGACTTCGACTTGAGGTGTTGCAGCGACCTTAAAGATGGGGGGGGGGTCTTGGGCTGCCAAACCCATATATCTATTTTTTGGCAGCTCAGGGACAACATATAAGAGGATGGGCGCGTCCGCTCGGGTACCATCAGTTCAGAGAATTTTGGAGAACTTGACGGAGAGAAGCCCACTGGTGCAGAGCTTGGAGGACCGGTCATTGATGTGGTTGGCAGATCATGTCCTACCCTATTATTAATATGCAAGGTGTGGGATAAATTGAAACATGAGAGAGGTGTGACACGGCTTACTAAGTATTCTACACTATGGTACAATGATGCTTTGCCAGAGATGCGAGGATGGAGGTTTGCAGGAGTGGCGTACAAGGCATTCGTTATGTTTATCAGGTTTTGGATTGACAGGCTTTAAAACCATTCATGCAACTGAGTGAGGAGTTTGGTCTCCGGGAGTCGGGGGGGGGAGTATCAATATTTACAATTGTCGCATGCATTTCGGGCACAACGAAAATGTGGAGAGATTTCTATACAATACAACATAGTGCTAGATTACGTGTGTGGTGATGGACCTGCGAGAAGTGTGATTTCCACTACTTATGAGGACTTATTACACACGCACTTACTCCAATACCCGACGAGGGTGAAATCAAGATGGGAAGCAGAGGTGGGCACCATTAGTGAGGATATCTGAATGTCCATCCTGGAGTGGGTACCAAGTTGTCTCTTAACGAACGGGCAGATTGCCTCAGCCATATTTACTCTACAGAGTCTACCGGTCACCGGACTTTTTATTTAGGGTGCACTGAGGCCCACTTCGGAATGTCCCAGGTGCAGAGCAGAGGAAGCTGGTGTATTTCACATGATGTGGACATGTCCGAGGCTATCGGTATATTGGCTAATGATCATTACTAGAATTGAAGGGGCATATCATTGTAGTATGCCGAGAGTTCCTGCGGTGTGTCTGCTGGGGTATATGGATGAGCTTCCGGTGGGCAGCAGTCCCAAGATAAGCATAGCCAGATTGGCTATTATAACAAGAAATCTTATAGCCAGATTTTGGATTAGAGTGGAACCACCATCTAGGAGGGAGTTTCTGTCACAGGTCTTAAATCTGGAAAGAAATATATATTACAAACGAGGGAGGGTGACTATGTACGAAAAAATTTGGTCTCCATGGCTGTAATACGGCAAGTGATGACATACAATAAAAGAAGTTGTAAAGGTATGCATGAGTCATAATGAATCGAGTATAATTTATTGTGATACTTGCTTTAGTGTTAACAATATTTGGTAAATTTAGGTGCTGTCTATGTGGGTTAGGGAGGGGGTGGGTGTAAGGGTATGGGACACGTTATGATAAATTGTATATCTTATATTTTTGTTACTGTATGTTTCCTCATTTGATTAATAAAAATTATCTGATATAAAAAAAAGAAGATTACTGGGCTATATTTGGTTAAACAATCAACTCACCCCTACTGGGGTGGCTGGAGTTGCTTCTCTTTCGTGTGGCTGTCATGTTAAGTGATATTGGTCATGTTGCCTCTCAACTGCTTTTGAGTTGCTAGAAATCACAGAGAGGCTGGGAGCATATATTCAATGGGGAGGCTGAGGCTGGGGGCACAGAAATTACTGTGAAGCTAGATTTAAAGGGCAAAAAGTTGGCATAACGCATCTGCCAACCCGAGCAGGACGCTCCCTAGGAATCTGCCCGGGGCCACATAAAAGGTCATCTTTGTATGTTCTCCCGTGTTTGCGTGGGTTTCCTCCGGGCACTCCGGTTTTCCTCCCACATTGCAAAGACATACTGGTAAGATGTTTAGATTGTGAGCCTCAATGGGGACAGCATTACTGATGTATGTAAATTGCTATAGAATTAATAGCGCTATATAAATGTAATAAGTATTATTATTATATCGAGGGCCGCATGCGGCCCTGGTGCTTGAGGTTCCCCACCCCTGCACTATACCAATAAGCCAGGACTGCCTTTCGGTCAGATTGGGAACGCTTGCTTCTGGGGTGCACACATAAACTGAGCCGCTCTAGAAATCCAAGAATTGTCCTTTTTGCGTTTACCACAACATCAATAATCCCATAAAAATTGGGAATAAATGGCACAAAGTAGACAGCTTCATTTTTTGTAAAACTAAATGGCTTGTCATTGCTATAACATGCCCTTGCCATCAGTACTATATTGGCCATTATATGTCAGATTTCGTGAGCACTATAATTCTATTCTTTCTGGCAATGGCTCTCAAAGACTGAGTATATCAGAGCCTGCCATTCTGGAAATCCAAATGTGCTTCAATTTTTTGGGCTGGAAAAGGTATTTCCATAGCCAAACAGTAGAAATACTCATAACAATTTATTAAGAAAGAGGCACAATGGATTAGATGCTTTGGGGTCAGCCAGGTTGAATGACCGGAATGATATGGCAGCATTTCTTTAAAAAGAATGATATAGCTAGGCAAATCTATGTATATGAGAGGCACTGTTAATGGTCTAAACCTGCAAAGTAAGATGTAATATGTATGTTTCTATTTGCTTGTTTTTAATACTGTTTAATTTGTCTTTGTTCCTTTGTTTTTCTGTATCACAGTTTATTTGTTTTTAATTAAACACACTTGAATGTTGGTGGTGAAAATAGGCGGGTTTCCTCGTACATACCCGGTTAAAGGAACTGACATCACCTCCCCCAATAGGACCCGTAGAAGCGCCACCTGGTGCAAAATCGTTTACTGTCATCCGTCACTCCCATCCCTCTCCCTCCCTGCACAGCTTATTATGGCTTAAACCGCAATAAAAGAAGACTTTGAACATCTCCTGGGTGAGTTCTGCAGTTTCTTTTCTTTGAAATACTAATTTTAATGTACTAGGGTACAATACTGAAGCAAGAAATCTATCGTTCGTGTCTTTCTGCAAATTATATATTAGAGACACACAAGGCTCTGCTACATGCACAATACATGCACATTCAGACACACAGCTCTACTACATGAACAAGAAGACACACGCAGCTCTGCTACATGGACACTATTATTATTATTATTATTATTAAGTATTTATATAGCGCTATTAGGATACATGGCGCTTTACAAGTTAGAGGGTAGACAAAGACAAGTGGTCAAAACAACGACAAATCGACAAATCAATCATACGGGTACAATAGGGCACTACATGCACTTACAGACACACACATCTTTGCTACATGGACATTATATTATATTATTACCTATAGACATATAGGTTACATGCAGCTCTGCTACATGGACAATACATGCACATACAGACACCGCTCTGCACTAGACACATTTACTTACACGTGCACGCGCGCGCACACATATATATATACACAAACACACACACTATACATTACCACAACTTGCAGTTCTTGATTGGTGCAGAGCAAGAGAGGATCCACTGGGAGTTGCGTGGATGGTGCAGCATTTGAGTTGTCCTTCAAAGATGTTCATTTCAGTCATGTGGTCAGGCACATGATTGTAAAGTCCTTCAGTTGTACGGCACCTGCAGACTCTGTGAAGCTCCCGGTAGGCTTCCTTTTCTGCTTTGTACTGATCACATAGATCAATGAGCAGGTCTCCCTCACTGCTTCCACTCACAGACGGTGAGTGGCCCCCCTTACTTGTCCAAGGCCGTAGAACTAGCCTGGGTGCGCCAGGTGCTGACACTGACCCTGCCCGTGACTGTTAGGAAGCAGTGACAGTGTACAGCTGAGCTGTCCCTCCAGGTAAAGATCCTTAGGTTAGTCCCTGTTTTTAAAATTATCCCTGAAGGAGGGGATGCCTGGGCTTTGTACATTACTAGCCTCCAGGACTGGACTCAACTAGATGTCCCCCCAAGGGAGTGAAAGGTCTGGATAGCAGAGAACAGAGGCAAAGCAAAAGGTATAGCAGATCTCCAAACAGAAGCTTTGCTGCTGCAAGAGCAATGACACTACAGCTGAGCAACAGCAAGCTTCACAGCAGAGAAGTATACATGTTCTTTCATTGGCAAAGATAGAGGTCAGAGGAGGGTCAATATAGCGGATGGGGAGGGCAATCACAAGCTACAGCTGAAGGCTAAGAGCATACTTCATCCAACAGTGAAAAGGTCCTTAACCCCTTCAGCACAGCAAGGACATAGATAAAACTGTAAAGTGAGCTGTGCAGAAACCCTGTGAATAATCAAATGCTGAGACCTTCTGAGGTCGTCGTCCAGAGGCAATAACAGGATATGGCACACTCATGTCAATTTATGAGATTTCATAGAATGGCTATTCTCTGTGACAATGTTCCTAGTGTAACACTGATCTATCTTTGACTTATAAATGTGATTAGTGATGAAAGAGACAACTCACCTAGGACACACTGACTAAGGGTGGCTTCACACTGGCGTTTGTGTCTGCATGCTGATGGCATGCAGACACAAACGCTGTCAAAAGCAGTGTCTTATGATGTGTCCGCAGCGGATAATGTCCGCCTGCGGACACATCACTAGGGAGCCCGGCAGCCAATCGGCGCTGTCCGGGGGCGGGCCGGAGGAGGAGTTCAGCGCCGGAGATCTCCTCCTCCCGGCCGCCGGTAAGCACCGGGACATGTCGGCGGGGAGTACAGCTGATGTGACAGCTGTTTGAATCTTCCCGCGCCGACACCGAGAGGAGATGTCGGCGCGGGAAGATTCAAATAGCTGTCACATCAGCTGTACTCCCCGACAGGTCCCGATGCTTACCGGCAGCGGGGAGGAGGAGGACAGCAGTGCCTCAGCTGATCTCCCGGTGGCCGTCGGTGAGCTCCTGTGACATCACCGGCGGCCACCGGGAGATTTTTCAATGGGTCCGCAGCGTTCTCCCGCGCTGTCAAGCGCTGAACACTGCGGACCCATTGAAGACAATGCATGTTTTGTGCGCTTGGGGACGCTTGCCGATTTTCCAAGCTCCCCGAGCGCACAAAAAATGCAACATGCTGCGTCCCGGGCGCGGATGCTGGACACCGGAAGGAGCAGATATCGTCCGCATCCGCACCCGAACGCAGCAAACGCAGGCACTATGCGTTCCTATGTTAAACATAGGAACCGCAGTGCGCATGTGTTTGACTGCGTATGGGAACGCAGCATACGCTGCTTTCCCATACGCAAATGTGAAGGCACCCTAATAAAGAGGAGAATCCATAGTCCATAAAGCAGGTGCAAATAGTAAAAAAAAAATTTCATGAAGTGAAGCCCATCATAACCACACATAATATGGATGATACAAATGGAAAGACTCATACATATATATTGTGTCTCCACTGTAACAACAATCATTTCCAAAGGGTGAAAACCTTTCCTTGGGAGAAATGTATTTCTTGGAGGTCAGAAACTGGTCACCATCTGGCCATGCAAATATTCAACTGTAGGTTAACATTTACAGACATGAAGTTATATAAACCACTGATATTTAATTTTATTTTTAATTGTCCATCTATTTTATTATTTACAGCTAGGATCATTGTGGGGTCATTAATCAAAGAAGGATCTGCACATGGCTGGAGCCGGAGCCTTGGAGTTCCAGATATAGTAATCTGCCGAGATCAGCTCCCGAGCTGTAAGGAAAGAAAGAATGTGAGATTATACATGTCACTGTCAAAGGGGACAAAAAGTATCCTCCACCTCAGCAACTGGCCCAGCAGTGGCGTAACTTGAAGCTCATGGGCCCCGATGTGAAAGCTCCAACGGGACCCCCAATTATTGAAAATCTTTAAGATCATTAGTCTTTTTCCATGGGCCAAAGGGAGTTTTGGGGTTCTCTAGACTCCAGGGCCCAAGTGCAATTGCAAGCCCTGCACCTATTGTAGTTACGCCCCTGCGGATCAGACATGTAGAACTGTACTGTATTGAAAACTATTACTGAAATATATCATTACAAAAGTACATCATTTTAATCAGGTTTTTATTACTTTTTACTAGACTCATAAAAACTAATTCTTAAAATACAATTTACGCACTGACCACTTGACCAGTGACAATAGGCTTCATGTTTTCTATATTTATTCAGCTTTGCTGTACAGATTTTGAGATAATGAGCAGAGTCATCTCAAGAGTCATGAAAAGAATTAAAGGGTTATTTCCCGCCCGCTTCCCCCCAAAAAATCCAAAGGATAGGGGAATACTTGCTAATCACTGGAGGAACGACTGCCGAGACCCAGAGCAATCCTGAAATCAGCTAATCACTTGCGGTCTGACTGCTGGGATCCACAGAAATCCTGAGATCAGCTAATTGCTGGAGGTCTGACTGCTGGGACCCAGAGCAATCCTGAAATCAGCTAATCACTTGCGGTCTGACTGCTGGGACCCACAGAAATCCTGAAATCAGCTAATCGTTGGTGGTCTGACTGCTGGGACCCACAGCAATCCTGAGATCAACTAATTGCTGGAGGTCCGACTGCTGGCACCCAGAACAATCCTGAGAACAGCTAATCACTGGAGGTCGGACTGCTGGGAACCACAGTAATCTTGAGATCAGCTATTCACTGGAGGTCCGACTGCTGGGACCCACAACAATCCTGAGATCAGCCAATCGAAGGAGGTCCGACTGATGGGACCCACAGCAATCCTGAGATCGGGGCTGTCTTGAATGTAGCACAGTTGCACATGCTCCACCTCTGCTCCATTCATTATGGGACTAACCAAAATAGCACAGCCTCAACTATGAGCACCTTTGGCCCCCTTTAAGACAGTTTTGTGCAGAGGTCTTGTCTGAGGGTCCAGAGCCCCAATCACTGTGGGTCCCAGCAGTCAGACCCTCTGTGAGCAGCATCACATAAAAAGGGGATGACCTGTTTTCTTTTCGGTGGGAATAACCCTTTAATAATAGCGGTACTACACTGCAGACGGGATACCAGCATTATACACAGGTAAACCTCTCTATGCATCTACGTTTTGATTCCCATGGACATTTATCCATTAATTTACTTCCATTAAGCTCAGCTATCAAAGTCATACAGTCAACACAAGGAACGCAGGGCTTCAATATGGTCACCTCCAAGCAAGGTAAAAAAAATAAAAATTTAAATCTAATTGATAAAAATATAGTCAAATACGCAACACATTCTCTACAAAAAGGTTATAAAGGAATATCTTGCTTACGCTTTTTGCTGACTTGCCTATTGGCAAGCAAAATAACACTAAGTAGAAATGTCGAAAAACCAAGAATAAACATAAAATGACTTACAGGTCGTGATTTTTGGCTTTGCCGGTGAGAAGACTTGGATGGAGTGCTGGTCGGTGTAACATCCCGTCAGACTGTATTCAGGAATCCTGAATAAAAGCTACAGGCACGAAAATAGAGTTAGCAGCACAGAAACATTCAGACAAAAAATCCTGATTCTACAATACAGAAACTCCTGTTTTTGAGCCTTATTTATTATTTTACTCTCATATTTTGCGGCATTCATTTCTGCAGCACTTCACAAACATCACCATCACTGTCCCCATTGGGGCTCACAATCTACATTCCCCATCAGTCTCTGTAATTATGGAGGACACTGGAGAACCCAGAGGAAACCCACGAGAACACGGGAGAACGTACAAACTCCTTGCAGAGGTCGTCCTTGGTGCACCTCTCTACATTCTTTTGTGAGTGTTTGTGCACCTTTGTTTGAGCAACCAGTTGGGGTGTCAAGACACGTCTGTGTCTGTGAGCCTTGCCGATCACCATGGCTGTGGAGTTGGTTAATCCAAGCATCCGACTCATATTCCGACTCTTCAATTTTCCAAAATCTGACTTCAACTCCACCAAAATGGACACCGACTTCAACTCCACAACCATGGCTGTGAAGTCAGCAAGCCAAACATCCGACTCCTACTCCACAGACCCTGCGACCAACAGTGCTTTAAAGAGGCTACAACGTATCAATTTGGAAAAGTTACCCTGTATCAATAAAGACTTAACTAGGGATGGGCGAATCTACTCGCTAGGACTCGTTACTCGGCGAGTAGTAAGGGACTCGCAGGACTCGGTACTCTGCGAGTTTCCCAGTGATAACTCGCACGAGTCCAATGCAAATCAATATCAATCCTAGTTTTGTCAGAAACGCTGACAAAACTAGGATTGCCATTGTTTGCATTAGACTCGGCTACTGTGCCAGTGATAGCAGGGAAACTCGCTACTGTGCCAGTGATAGCAGGGAAACTCGCAAAGTAACTGCTGTTTCTTTGCGAGCCGAGTCCAGCTGTCTTCTCTGTGCAGCTCCAGGGTCCTAGAGCCTGCCTGCTGCCTGATGTAGCAGTGCTGAGATTGTTCTCAGTCTGCTCATTCCCTGTGCATAGACATCTATATTTATGCACAGGGGATGTAGCAGAAAGGACATCGCGTTTTGGACTGCGTCGGACGGAAGAGGATTTTTTTAATTAAAGATGGAGTCCCTAATGGCTTTTTTTTTTTTATTTCAAATAAAATTTTTTCTCTGTGTTGTGTTTTTTTAACCCTTTATTGGAGATTCTTAGTGGCTGGGTCAAACGTGGCCTGACATTAAGAATCTCGGGCTTAATACCAGCTTGTATAACAAAGCTGGTATTAACCCCTTTATTACCCAGCGTGCCACCGCCACCACGGCCACTGGAAGAGCGGGGTTCAGCGCCAGAGGATGGCGCTTCAATGAACGCGCCATCTTCTGGGGCGGCTGCGGGCTGCAATTTGCAGCGGGGGGTGCCCAGAAAGCATCCCTGCGCTGCGGATTCCAGCCCCCAGCTGCTTAGCTGTACCTGGCTAGACATAGAAATTGCGCGGAGCCCCACGCATTTTTTTTTTTATTATTTAATGAATTTCAGAGTCAGAGGCTCAGAGTCAGAGTCTCGGAGTCGGAGTCTCCTCAGAGTCGGAGTCTCAGAGTCGGAGTCGCCTCAGAGTCGGAGTCGCCTCGGAGTCGGAGTCGTCTCGGAGTCGAGTCGGAGTCGTCTCGGAGTCGAGTCGGAGTCGGAGTCGTCGTCGTCTCGGAGTCGTCTCGGAGTCGGAGTCGTCTCGGAGTCGAGTCAAAGTCGGAGTCATCTCGAAGTCGGAGTCGTCTCGGAGTCGAGTCGGAGTCGTCTCGGAGTCGGAGTCGTCTCGGAGTCGTCTCGGAGTCGAGTCGGAGTCGTCTCGGAGTCGGAGTCGTCTCGGAGTCGGAGTCGGAGTCGTCTCGGAGTCGGAGTCGTCGGAGTCGTCTCGGAGTCGGAGTCGTCTCGGAGTCGGAGTCGTCTTGGAGTCGGAGTCGTCTCGGAGTCGGAGTCGTCTCGGAGTCGTCTCGGAGTCGGAGTCGTCTCGGAGTCGGAGTCGTCTGAGTCGGAGTCGTCTCGGAGTCGTCTCGGAGTCGGAGTCGTCTCGGAGTCGTCTCGGAGTCGAGTCGGAGTCGTCTCGGAGTCGGAGTCGTCTCGGAGTCGGAGTCGTCTCGGAGTCGGAGTCGTCTCGGAGTCGGAGTCGTCTCGGAGTCAGAGTCGTCTGAGTCGGAGTCGTCTCGGAGTCAGAGTCGTCTCGGAGTCGGAGTCGTCTCGGAGTCGGAGTCGTCTCGGAGTCGTCTCGGAGTCGGAGTCGTCTCGGAATCGGAGTCGTCTCGGAGTCGGAGTCGTCTCGGAGTCGTCTCGGAGTCGGAGTCGTCTCGGAGTCGGAGTCGTCTCGGAGTCGGAGTCGTCTCGGAGTCGGAGTCGTCTCGGAGTCGGAGTCGTCTCGGAGTCGGAGTCGTCTCGGAGTCGGAGTCGTCTCGGAGTCGGAGTCGTCTGAGTCGGAGTCGTCTCGGAGTCGTCTCGGAGTCGGAGTCGTCTCGGAGTCGGAGTCGTCTGAGTCGGAGTCGTCTCGGAGTCGTCTCGGAGTCGGAGTCGTCTCGGAGTCATCTCGGAGTCGGAGTCGGAGTCGTCTCGGAGTCGGAGTCGGCTCGGAGTCGGAGTCGTCTCGGAGTCGGAGTCGTCTCGGAGTCGTCTCGGAGTCGTCTCGGAGTCGGAGTCGTCTCGGAGTCGGAGTCGTCTCGGAGTCGGAGTCGTCTCGGAGTCGTCTCGGAGTCGGAGTCGTCTCGGAGTCGGAGTCGTCTCGGAGTCAGAGTCGTCTCGGAGTCAGAGTCGTCTCGGAGTCGGAGTCGTCTCGGAGTCGGAGTCGTCTCGGAGTCGGAGTCGTCTCGGAGTCGGAGTCGTCTCGGAGTCGGAGTCGTCTCGGAGTCGTCTCGGAGTCGGAGTCGTCTCGGAGTCGGAGTCGTCTCGGAGTCGGAGTCGTCTGAGTCGGAGTAGTCTCGGAGTCGGAGTCGTCTCGGAGTCGGAGTCGTCTCGGAGTCGTCTCGGAGTCGTCTCGGAGTCGGAGTCGTCTCGGAGTCGTCTCGGAGTCGTCTCGGAGTCGGAGTCGGAGTCGTCTCGGAGTCGTCTCGGAGTCGGAGTCATCTCGGAGTCGTCTCGGAGTCGTCTCGGAGTCGGAGTCATCTCGGAGTCGGAGTCAGAGTCGTCTCGGAGTCGGAGTCGGAGTCAGAGTCGTCTCGGAGTCGGAGTCGTCTCGGAGTCGGAGTCGTCTCGGAGTCGGAGTCGTCTCGGAGTCGAGTCGGAGTCGTCTCGGAGTCGGAGTCGTCTCGGAGTCGGAGTCGTCTCGGAGTCGGAGTCGTCTCGGAGTCGGAGTCGTCTCGGAGTCAAAAAAATGCGTGGGGCTCCGCGCAATTTCTATGTCTAGCCAGGTACAGCTAAGCAGCTGTGGGCTGGAATCCGCAGCGCAGGGATGCCCAAGCTTTCTGGGCACCCCCGCTGCAAATTGCAGCCCGCAGCCGCCCCAGAAGATGGCGCGTTCATTGAAGCGCCATCCTCTGGCGCTGAACCCCGCTCTTCCAGCGGCCCTGGTGGCGGTGGCACGCTGGGTAATAGAGGTTAGGGCCAGCTTTGTATTATCAGCTGGCCCTAAGCCCGAAATTTATGGCGGTCACGCCAATATTAGACATGACCGCCATGAATTTCTATTAAATTGTTTTAAAAAAAACACAACACAGAGAAATTTTTTTATTAGAAATAAAAAAAAAAGCCATTAGGGACTCCATCTTTAATTAAAAAAATCCTCTTCCGTCCGACGCAGTCCAAAACGCGATGTCCTCTCTGCTACATCCCCTGTGTATAGATATAGATGTCTATGCACAGGGAATGAGCAGACTGAGAACAATCTCAGCACTGCTACATCATCTCTGTGCACAGACATTCATGTCTGTACACAGGGAATGAGCAGACTGAGAACAATCTCAGCACTGCTACATCATCTCTGTGCACAGACATTCATGTCTGTACACAGGGAATGAGCAGACTGAGAACAATCTCAGCACTGCTACATCATCTCTGTGCACAGACATTCATGTCTGTACACAGGGAATGAGCAGACTGAGAACAATCTCAGCACTGCTACATCAGGCAGCAGGCAGGCTCTAGGACCCTGGAGCTGCACAGAGCTGACAGGACTCTTCTCTTATCTGTGCGAGTTTCCTAGCGATTACTTACAAAGTAAACGAGTCCAATGCAAATAAATGACAAAACTAGGATTGCTTCAGGCTGAAGCTTCCGAGACACATCTGCGATTTGTAAATCTCACACTACTCGCTATTACTCGCTTCCCCATTCATTAACATTGGACTCGCTAGACTCGCAACGAGTAGCGAGTCCTGGGCTCGGACTCGCTACAGTCAAGCGATTCCGAGTAATTTAGGATTCGCCCATCACTAGACTTAACCCCTTCACGACCTATCACAGACTGGTTCGCCAAACGTCATGTCCCTGCCTTTGATGCGGGCTTGTACGCCGAGAGCCCACATCTTTCCTGACACGTCAGATGATTTAATCAGCTATCATCTGCAAACAAGCCCTCTGGGGACTGAAAAGTTAAATAGTTATGGCTCTTGGAATAAGGAGAGGAAAATAAAATATAAAAGAACAAAAAAAAAAAATCGCAAGATTGTGAAGGGGTTAAAGGAGTTGCCCACCTTTTGAGGCTTGAGGATAAAATATGTTTTTTATCTAAATGCTAAAAAAATTATTTTTGACATTGGATTTTTTCCACTATTTGCCTTCAGTAAACTCTGTGTTTCATTGTCTATTACTGGCTGCAGAGTGAGTTAACTGAGATCCATCAGTGAGCTCACTATGACAGTCTTAGGGCCACTTTACACACACCAACTTATCTGTCCAACTTCTGAACAACTTACTGGTTGCAGTGAAATCATGGACATATTGTTCCATTTTGTGGTTGTGTACAAATGGAACAATGTGTCCATGATTTCAGTGCAACCAGTAAGTTGGTCAGAAGTTGGACAGATAAGTTGGTGTGTGTAAAGTGGCCCTTACAGGAGAATGATATCAGTTATCTGTCTTTTTCTGAGCTCCTCACAGCTGATTTATGCCCACAGGCCACAATGAGCTTAAAAAAGTGGGGAAACAAAAAGACTGTAAAAGCCAAACGGTGCAAATTCTTTAATGGAACCCTTCAAAACATTATTTTTACCCCCAAATACACAAAAAAAAAATGTCTCCAAACCTGGACCATGCAGTTATTTCTTAACTCACTTTAACATAAGCTGTGTTTCCAACACATATAGGATCCACTGGGTCGTTGGGATGTTTTTCTGAACTGAAAGTCACAGTTCCTGTAAGGGAAATCTCTAAGGATTTTGGAAACTTCTGACCTGAAAATTGTTGTAAAAAAAAATTAATCAGCAACTGATACAGGAATCGGGTCAATATGTGCAATGAACCTCTCAATCTCTTTGGTGCAGCTTCTTTAAAAAACAAGCCTTACTCAGCCTCCCCGAATCCGGAGTTCACTCTGGTGTTTTTCATTGTCGGCAGCGCTGACGTTACGTCGACAGTCCTGCAGCCAATCAGGGAACTCAGAGGCTCTGAGCGGTTTGTGTCATCAGCTCGGGCAGAGACCCTGAGATCAGTGATTGGCTGCGGCGCTGCCGATGTGACGTCACCAAGCAAGAAAAAAAAAAAAAACAGGGAGCAGTGACAGATACTCGATGCTGGACCTGTTGAGAATGAATGAAACACAGTTTTTTTTTAACAAACTACAGCCTGGGGAGAGGGCTTTTTCATGAAACGTCGCTGTATCATCACTGCTCCACACTAGAAATGACACTCGGAATAGCAACAGAGATTCAACACTGAACTCGGACAGTCAGGAGAGTTGATTTCTCCATATAACGCTTTTAAGAGTGCATTCAGATTTCCATGCTAATTGGTTTGACCGTTAAAGGGTATATTCAGATTTTAATAAAAAAAAAAAGAAAAAAAAATGTGCCCAAGCACTAACAGGCAGGTAGTTGCCACCTACCCGCCTGTTAAGCCCGGCGCTATTCACTGCAGACAGAGCGCGGTCTTAGGCTGCGTTCACACACAGTGTATTGCTGAGGTTTGTGAGGATCCGTTTTTGGTGCAATGTGCAGCAATCTGTGTGTGAACGCCGCTGTGCTATTCACCTGCTCTTACTCACCACGCTCCCTCAGTGACCACCGGTGATCGTTTCTCATCCCGGAGGCCGCAGCGAGTGCTGCCTCCAGGACCCTGTGGCACCATGTGACCGGGTGATGTCACTCGGTCACATGGTGCTGTCTAAGGTCCTCCACAGGTCCTACATCATCGGGATGAGGAGAGATCAGCAAGGGAGCGCAGGGAGGTGAGTAAATGCGCAGTGAAAAAAGCGCAGTGAAAAAAGCGCCCAGAAATTGACGTGTGACTTCCTTTTTTTTTTTTTCTCTTCTTTTTGGGCTCAAAAGCGGGTCCGTAAAAAGTGCAATGTCTGAATGCAAAATAGTGAAATGCATTGACTTGGCTGCATTCCGCTACAATAGTGGATCCGTACAAAGCGGATCAATAGCGCAGCAATTGAGCAGCGTGTGAACGTAGCCTAAAGGTACCGTCACACACAGCAATATTGCTAGGCAATTTGACTGGCAATTTGCTGGTTGCAGTGAAATCATGGACACATTGTTCTATTTTGTTGCAGTGTACAAATGGAACAATGTGTCCATGATTTCACATGTCAGCAAATTGCCAGTGAAATTGCAAGCAATATTGCTTCGTGTAACGGTACTCTAATGGCCCCTTTACACGCAGCTACAGGTAACATGTTTTCCACAGGTAACTTACTGGTTGCAGTGAAATCATGGAGACATAGTTCTATCTTGTTGCTGTGTACAAATGTAACTATGTCTCCATGATTTCACTGCAGCCAGTAAGTTACCTGTGGAAAACCTGTTACCTGTAGCTGCGTGTATAGGGGCCATTAGACTGTTCCTATTGGCGATTTTGCAGCTTCTGCTGATGTCACATCTACAGAGAGGCTTCTTCTCTGCTCTGTTGATGGGCGGCAGAGCTGCCGTCAAGCTTATTGACAGTCGTTTCCCTCAGTCAGGCAGCAAGAAGCCGGCTGTCAATCAGTATGATGTCAGCTGTCCTGCCTAGTCTACAGAGCAGAATGGAAAAAAAGCCGCCGCTCGGTTTACACAGCCAGCCATGCTATACCCAGCAGGAGCGGTCTGTTACCTCTCTGTGGCGGCAGTGATTGGCGCTGACTACCTTGCCTGTTAGTGCTTGGGCACATTTTTTAATTTTTTTTTTTTTATAAAAATCCCAGATATATCCTTTCACCACAGTGCACGAACTGGCCACAGGTGTCCTGATATATATCTCTATGAGGCTGTGACACTCAAGCCATTAGAGCCGCAGCCAATCCGTGAGTTGCAGTCAATGATCGCTTGGAATTTGCATGGAAGCCTGAATGCGCCCTAATACCTTAGGGCCCTTTCACATCAGCGTTTTTCGTAATTCGCGGCAGATGCGGTGAAAAAACCGCATCTGCCGCGTTTGCCGCATAACGGTTCCACTTGCGGCACGGTTGCGGTTTTTTCCATAGGAAGTATAGGGGGACTTGCGGCAGATGCGGCAAGTGCGGTATTGCACTTGCGGCAGGTGCGGCAGAGAAAAAAACCGCGGCTTACTGCGGTTTTTTTCTCTGCCGCACCTGCCGCAAGTGCAATACCGCACTTGCCGCATCTGCCGCAAGTCCCCCTATACTTCCTATGGAAAAAACCGCAACCGTGCCGCAAGTGGAACCGTTATGCGGCAAACGCGGCAGATGCGGTTTTTTCACCGCATCTGCCGCGAATTACGAAAAACGCAGATGTGAAAGCACCCTAAGAAATCAGACTCTATTAGTTTGTTAGCTTTGTATATTTTTTCTTTATATACCGTAATAGATGTTGCCAAAGAAATAGCCCCAGTCACGTAGTAATTGTATTATAGAAAGAGTGAAACCTTACCTATCACCCAAACTAGAAGACTCTTTTCTTTCGATGACTCGAGCTGCCCGTGACTTATTTTGTAATCAAAATGCTTTATCTGACCTCTGCAATACAAAATAGCATTAATAGGAGGCTGAAGAGAGCTGCCATATACCATATTTTTCGTTTTATAAAATGCACCGGATTATAAGACGTACCCCCAAATTTGGTGAAGGAAAAGAGAAAATAATTTTTTTTTAATGCCAGTCCGTCTTACAAATCATATATATGTCCCTTATAGTCCCCTGGTACATGGTCCCTCATCCTGGGATATAGCCCCCTTAATCTGGATATGGCCGCCTTATATTGGATATAGCCCCCTTGTGCTGGCACACATGTCCCAGTGATGGACCATGGCCCCCTATGCTGGATCATGGGCCCCTGTGATGGCACACGGCACCCCTGTGCTGGATCATGGCCCCCTGTGATGGCACACATCCCTCCATGCTGGATCATGGCTCCCTGTGATGGCACATGGCCCCCCTGTGTTGGATTAATGGCCCCCCTGTGCAAGATTTGGCCTCCCCATCACTCTGTATGGGCTCCCCCCATACAGCTGCCCATACTAAAACAAACCACTTTTTACCTACCCTCCGATGCTGTCCCCCGAGGCTCCCTGCTTGCTGCACTTTCTGAGTCTCGGGAAGCCACTCATGTAATCGGCACAGTAGAGTGACATCATCACTGCACGCGAGATCACGACAGGCTTCTCCGAGACTCAGGGAGCCACGGGGGACAGTGCCCGGAGGCCAGAGGGTGAGTAAAAAGCGGTTTGTTATTTTAGTATGGGCAGCAGCATGAGGGGGCCATACACAGTGATGAGGAGGCTGTATCCAGAACAGGAAGTGTGGGGTGGAGGTATGTATAATATGAGCATCTCCCCCAGTCCATACCTCGGCGCGGTTTCAGCAGCGAGGTGAAGGGCAGCAGGTGCAGTGCACATCATATGAGGCTAATGAGCGGTGTCACATAAACTCCCGCTGCCTTCTGCAGCCCGCAGATAGCCTCCTTCAGCCCCCGGACACCACCCCAGAGCCGCCCCAACCCTCCCCTGCAGTATAGGACCGTAGATTAGGATTATAAAATGCACCCCCCCCCCCACTTCCCCCAAAGTTTGGGGGATCAAAAGTGCATTTTATAATCCGAAAAATACGGTAATATTATATTATAACACATTAGCTTATTATTCTACTTTTCCCAATTACACAATTTCACATTTATGGTATTTATAAATAAGAATAAACAAAATTAAGCTGTAAATTCTAATGATCCATTTTGCCGTTTGACACGTCTCTACATGTAATGTATTGAAGCTTTTGTCCTTGTTTTATATGATACATTTTGATTTAAAAGACCAACATTTCCTCTCTGGAAAACTGATAGACCCCAAAATTCTACTGTTTATAGTTCAATTGTTTTAGCCCCAATCACAGATAATATAGAGATGTTTGCATCCGTCCTGCCTACAAGGAATAGTTCCTCACATATATTCTAAACTGCCCTTTAAATATATTTTATGTAAAATAAGGCGCAATAAAAAATATTATTAATTAGGAATTTAATTAAATCTGAATTATGAGCTCCATTATAAATGTAACTGAAAATTGCACTAAAGAATTCACTCATTACCTGAATGCAAATGTCTGATTTATGCTGCCTATCCTCTATAGTCCAAACTTCTAAATCACTAAAGTAATGTAAAGACAATTTCTGGAAAGAATGTAAATATTAAAAATAAAAAAACTTGATAAAATTATTAAATTATGGAAATAAAATTGGAAACAATACAAAAAAACAAAAACAAAATACTTAACTAGAGTTAAATGTAAAATGATAAAACATTCTATAGAATCAGTTTCTGTAAATATTTACAAATGCTGAAAAAAATAACGAAAAAAAAAACAAAACGCAAAAATGCAATATAAAATAGAATAAAAAAAATACAAAATCAAATAAATAATGCTAAGTTAATAAAAAATGCTAAATTAAATAAAAAAATTAAATATTTATCTCTAGAATTATATATGAATTGATAAAACATTTTATAGAATCATTTTCAGTAAATATTTACAAATGCTGAAAAAAATGATAAAATAATAATACAAAATTTAAATAAAGCAAAACTGCAACATTAAATAGAGTAAAAAAACAAACAAAAAAAAACACAAAATCAAATAAAAATTGTTACCGTATATACTCGTGTATAAGCCGACCCGTGTATAAGCCGACCCCCCTACTTTTGCCCCCAAAAACTGGGAAAACTTATTGACTCGCGTATAAGCCGAGGGTGGACTCCAGCACAGGTATACAGCCCCCAGCAGTGTGGTATACAGCAGCCTCCCCAGTGGTATATACAGGCCCCAGCAGTGTTACAGCAGCAGCCCCAGAGGTATATACAGCAGCAGCCCCAGTGGTAGTATACAGCAGCCCCAGAGGTATATACAGCAGCCCAGTGGTAGTATACAGCAGCAGCCCCAGTGGTAGTATACACGCAGCCCCAGTAGTATATACAGCCCCAGTGGTAGTATACATACAGCCCCAGTGGTAGTATACACGCAGCCCCAGTAGTATATACAGCCCCAGTGGTAGTATACATACAGCCCCAGTAGTAGTATACAGCCCCAGTGGTAGTATACACGCAGCCCCAGTAGTATATACAGCCCCAGTGGTAGTATACATACAGCCCCAGTAGTAGTATACAGCCCCAGTGGTAGTATACACGCAGCCCCAGTAGTATATACAGCCCCAGTGGTAGTATACATACAGCCCCAGTAGTAGTATACAGCCCCAGTGGTAGTATACAGCCCCAGTGGTAGTATACAGCAGCCCCAGTGGTATATTCAGCCCCAGTGGTAGTATACAGCCCCAGTGGTAGTATACAGCAGCCCCAGTGGTATATTCAGCCCCAGTAGTAGTATACAGCCCCAGTGGTAGTATACAGCCCCAGTGGTAGTATACAGCAGCCCCAGTGGTATATTC
Source organism: Allobates femoralis (assembly GCA_033576535.1). NCBI lineage: Eukaryota > Metazoa > Chordata > Amphibia > Anura > Aromobatidae > Allobates > Allobates femoralis. The sequence goes on from JARQOC010000012.1 coordinate 30,491,599, forward strand.
AGCCCCAGTGGTAGTATACATACAGTCCCAGTAGTAGTATACAGCCCCAGTGGTAGTATACACGCAGCCCCAGTAGTATATACAGCCCCAGTGGTAGTATACATACAGCCCCAGTAGTAGTATACAGCCCCAGTGGTAGTATACAGCCCCAGTGGTAGTATACAGCAGCCCCAGTGGTATATTCAGCCCCAGTGGTAGTATACAGCCCCAGTGGTAGTATACAGCAGCCCCAGTGGTATATTCAGCCCCAGTAGTAGTATACAGCCCCAGTGGTAGTATACAGCCCCAGTGGTAGTATACAGCCCCAGTGGTAGTATACAGCAGCCCCAGTGGTATATTCAGCCCCAGTGGTAGTATACAGCCCCAGTGGTAGTATACAGCAGCCCCAGTAGTAGTATACAGCCCCAGTGGTAGTATACAGCAGCCCCAGTGGTATATTCAGCCCCAGTGGTATATTCAGCCCCAGTAGTAGTATACAGCCCCAGTGGTAGTATACATACAGCCCCAGTAGTAGTATACAGCCCCAGTGGTAGTATACAGCCCCAGTGGTAGTATACAGCAGCCCCAGTGGTATATTCAGCCCCAGTAGTAGTATACAGCCCCAGTGGTAGTATATAGCCCCAGTGGTAGTATACAGACAGCCCCAGTAGTGGTAGTATATAGCCCCAGTGGTAGTATACAGCCCCAGTGGTAGTATATAGCCCCAGTGGTAGTATACAGACAGCCCCAGTAGTGGTAGTATACAGCCCCAGTGGTAGTATATAGCCCCAGTGGTAGTATACAGACAGCCCCAGTAGTGGTAGTATATAGCCCCAGTGGTAGTATACAGGGCCCCAGCAGGGCCCCCCTCATAATTTGGCGCCCCCACCTCAGTTTCTGGGCCCCCCCGCATGCAGCGCTGCACATATACATTACCTGTCTAGCAGCTGTCACCCTCCGATGGCGGATCGCGGCTCCCGGCTCCGGGCTCCATCTTCCTCGCTGACTTCCTGCTTTGTGACCGGGGCTTAGCGCGATGACGTCATCGCGACGCCGGCCGGTCACCTGACAAGCAGGAAGTCAGCGAGGAAGATGGAGCCCGGAGCCGGGAGCCGCGATCTGCCACCGGAGGGTGACAGCTGCTAGACAGGTAATGTATATGCGCAGCGCTGCATGCGGGGGGGCCCAGAAACTGAGGTGGGGGCGCCAAACTTTGAGGGGGACCGTATGACTCGCGTATAAGCCGAGGGGGGCACTTTTCAGCCCAATTTTTGGGCTGAAAAACTCGGCTTATACGCGAGTATATACGGTAATTTAACTAAAAATAAATAAAATGCTAAATTAAATAAAAAACTACCGTAAATTATTTATCTGTAAAGTTATATGTGAATTGATAAAACAGTTTATAGAATCATTTTCTGTAAATATTTACAAATGCTGAAAAAAATGCTAAAATAATTATACAAAATGTAAATAAAAAAAGTAAAAATGCAACATTAAATAAATACAAAATAATGAAAAAAATACTAAATCAAATAAAAAATGTCAATTTATCTAAAAATAAAAACATTTTATAGAATTATTTTCTGTAAATATTTACAAATGCTGAAAAAGAAATTTAAATAAAAAAAGCAAAATGCAATATTACGGTAAATAGAATACAAAATAATAATGAAAAAATACCAAATCAAATAAAAAATGCTATTAAATAAAATACAAAATAATAATAAAAAACCAAAATCAAATAAAAAATGCTAATTTAACTAAAAATAAATAAATGCTAAATTAAATAAAAAATCAAATATCTCTAGAGTTATATGTGAATTGATAAAACATTTTAGAGAATAATTTTCTGTAAATATTTACAAATGCTGAAAAAAAAAAATAATAATTCAAAATTTAAATAAAGCAAAAAAGCAATATTACATAGAATACAAAATAATTAAAAAAAATACAAAATCAAATTAAAAATGTTAATTTAACTAAAAATAAATCCTAAATTGAATTAAAAAAATAAATATTTATCTCTGGAGTTAAATGTGAATTGATTAAATCGTTTTAAAACTGAAATAATAAAAAAAGATTAAATAAAACATTTCCAACATTATATTTACTGGTTTTTATATCTTATAATGTCAATGTGTGGAATTATAATTTTAAATCTTATTTAAAAATAAAATGCAATAAATTACCGGAATATTCTCAGACCGTATATGTGTTCAAGGTACAATTTACTTCATTAAAAAAAAAAAAAGAATATGAATATAAATATATTACTTGTTAAAAAAGGGTATTTCTGCTTCACAATAATCAAATCCATTTTTTACGCTCTCGTGCAGCTTTAGTTTAACGGATATCTGTACTTGAGATCCATCTTCTTTCAGCTGGTAAAAGCCTAAAATTGGTGGCACGGGTACCTGTAATAAAAAAATAATTGGTGTAATTATTTTTTTTTTAAATAGTAAAAAAATAAATTATACAAAATTAAATAAATAGAAATACTTAATCTAAAATATTACAAAAATGTAATAAAAAAATGAAAAATTAACTAAAAATAGAAAAATGCTAAATTTAATAGAATGAATGCAAAATAAAAAAATACAAAATTGCATAGAACAAAAATTAACTAGATAAAAAAATGCTATATTGAAAAGAAATAAAATACAAATTAAATAAAAATACATAATGTAACAAAAACATACAAAATGTACTGAAACTTAATAACAAATAAAAAAATAAAACTACAAAATTAAATTAAAAATGTAAAAATGCTAAAAGAAATAAATAGAAATAATAATAAATGCAAAATTAAATTAATAAAAAGCAAAATGAGCTACAAATAGAAAAAAAGGCTTAATTAAGATAGAAATACATGAAAAAAATAAAGACATACTGATAGGATAGACTGTGAGCCTCAATGGGGATAGCATTACTGATGTATGTAAAGTGCTATGGAATTAAAAGCTCTGTATAAATTAATAAATATTATATTATTATTATGAAAGAAAAAAAAATACAAGATTTTAAAAAATGCTAAATTCATTAAAAATATACAAATTTAAATAAATAATGAATACATAAAATAAAATACAAAGTTTAAAAAAATATATGAAAAATGCAAAATAAGAATACATAAAATAATTTATTAATCAATACAAAAACAAAATAAAAATAGCAAAATTAGATATTTAAATATGTAAGTAAAAATACATAAACAAAATAAAAAATACAAAAGTACATGATACAAAAATAAAAATGAAAAAAATACAAAATAAAAATACACACAAAATTCAAAATTAAATAAAAATAAAAACAAAATATTAAATTAAATACATAAAAATACATGAAATAAAAAATGCTAAATTAATTTAAAAAAATACAAAATTAAATAATAAAAAATACCAAAATAAATGTAAAAACTACTTATTCGCAAAGCATTTTCAACCATCCAAAGTCACTATCCGTAGAATTATGTCTTGTATGTAACCCACCAATGAATATAAGTATTAATATAAATTGAGAACTCATTCCTTATTTACCTGTGATGTGTAGTAACACAATTGGAACAAATCAAAAGGAGGAATGAATGGAAATTTGTACGGCCCGTTGAAAGCAGAATCGTCTGTCACAGCCACGCTGCTTGAGATCAGCATGGAAGAGTCAATGGAAGTCACACAGGGATGGACCAGGATATCCTGAAGGGGGGAACCATTGGCAGGAAGATTCAAGCTGACTATTACATTTGGGCTGATTGTTTCCAAATTACACTTTGGGAAGAAGAAAAAAAAAATAAAAAAAATAAAAAAATGATGACGTTAATTAGATCTGTTTAAATGCCCAAACCGAAGCTTTTAATCCACACGTCCACTTACTCAGCACAAGCCCCCAATGACCCCCTGTGGGAATTGTGCATTAAATCAATCAAATGTACCTTTTGCATAATAAAAAAAATAATAATGATTTACATAGGTCCGTACATGCTAATAAGTCCTTGAGCCACTTTAGGTTGACTGCAATCAAAGAGTCATTATTTTAGGTAGCGCTGAATACGTCGGTCCCTCGGAGCTAATGTTGCTTGTACAAAGATAAACAAAAGAGAAAACGGCAGGAGAAGAGCTGAAATGACTCGGGCTCCTACCATGTCCATTGACCACCACCTGCATAAACATCTGCCTGCCCTTCACCGGCTTCACATTTGACTGCCCACCGCACCAATTTCTGAATGCGCTTATTACATTTCAGCTATGGAGCAAACTGTGTAAACAGGAGACTGTAAAAGACTGCGGGTGGCACTTGGGCATAGGACGAACAATCACTTCATTTTGTTGTTTTTTTTCTAGGTTAATCTGTTATTTCTAAGTGTCTGGCGACAACGTTTCCAGGGAAATATGTTCTTGGACATTCTTAAAAAAAAAAAAAATAAGTTAGCAAGACATGACCTGTGCAGATCAGGAGATTGCGAGGTTTCTTATGCTACCTTTATTTTTTTTATGCATGTTTTTTCCTATTTTAGAAGTCAACAAATCATCAAATCAAGTGTGGGTTGTAGGTTTGACTTAAAAAAACAAGCATTTTTCTTTTTCTTATCCCCCAGAAACAGTGCCGACAATGTCCATGGGCTGTATCTGGTACAGTCATTAGTTGTCCCTACAAAAAAAATCTCTTTAAATACATGTAAATAAAGGCCTTGTGCACATTGTGTGCTAGAAACCTGTATATGGACCTGGGCAGTCACTTATCTAGTCCTGATCTAATACAGGGTGGGCTATCTATATGGATACACCGTAAATAAAATGGGAATGGTTGGTGACATCAACTTCTTTTTGTGGCACATTAGTATATGGGAGGGGGAAATCTTTTCCACATGGGTGGTGACCATGGCGGCCATTTTGAAGTCGGCCACTTTGGATCCAACTTATTTTTTTCATGGGAAGAGGGTCATGTGACACATCAAACTTTGAAACTTTCATGGGGAAAAACAATGGTGTGCTTGGTTTTGACATTACTTTATTCTTTCGTGAGTTATTTACAAGTTGATGTCATCAACCATTCCCATTTTATTTAGATGTATCCACATAGATGGCTCACCCTATAGTATGAGTCTGATCAATAGGCTGTAATCTGGTGTGTGTACTACATGTGTCTGTGTGTCTGGCACCATATACAAGCCTTACCTGTGTGCATTTATAATCAGGCGCCACCAGGCGCCCACCTCCATGAATGGTACAGATGTGAATGGTTGTTTCATCAGTATTTTGCACCTGTGCTGCGTCCACCTTTTCACTATGGAGTCCAGGATGTATGCATTAAAAAATAAAAATGTTTCTGCTACTTCATCTGAGAGCTGCATGATGTAGGGACAGAGACCCTGATTGCAGCAATGTATCACTTAGTTTACTGGGTGGCAGCAGTTGTGATAGAATCACAGTTTCCTCTGCTTGGAATGTTAAACTGTGTATAACTCCACCCACAGCACTGATTTGACGCTTTCTGTGCACAATGTATGTGGGGGCAGGGCTACAGAGCAGGCACAATACACCAAGTCCCATAGTAATAATCTCCTGCTGATAAAACATTGATTTTATTGAAACAAGAACACAGTCCAGTAAGGGCTGCTTCACACTGCGGCGTGATCCGGTCCGGGGCTGTCCGGGATGACCCAGACAGCCGCGGACTGGATCAGCACACAGGACTGGGGGCCAATATGCCCTCCTGTCCGGTGTGCAGCGCACACAGTTCCAGCTGCCGATAAGTCAGGACCGCAGGTGCCGCGGTCCTGACCTGTCAGCGGCTGCAGATGCGTGCGCTGCACACCGGACCGGAGGACATATTAGCCCCCCAGTCCTGTGTGCTGATCCGGTCCGCGGCTGTCTGGGTCATCCCGGACCGGATCACGCCGCAGTGTGAAGCGTCCCTAAGTCACACAGATAACAATGAAGCATAATAAATGGATCTTTTTTGTTGCCCTTCTGACATAACAAAGATGAAGAAAACTCCACAATGGAGAGTTATTAGCAGCTGTGGGTTATTCTATGCCTACACCGACTTCTTCATCAGGAAGAAGACCACAAACAAACATTTCATTCCCAAGAATATCCTACATCAATAGAAACCTCAGCCTCTACATTAAGATGCTCTTAGATTACATAGCAAAAACCCATTCACACATTTAATTTAAAAAAAAAATGTATTTTATATGTACAGTATATATACATATTGTCCCAAAATACCTATAATCTTCACATCTCCAGGTTAAAAGATGGAATAGCGCTCAGTCAGAATAGTCAGTAATGGAGACCACCTGGGTGTCACATGAGCTGAGAACAGTCAGTTTTTTTATAGTGTAGATAAAACCCTGTGCACACAGTGCATTTTTTTTGTCACAAAACTGCATTCAAATCCTTATACCAGCAATGTTAATGCGAAACCTGCAATTTTGTGCACGTTGCTTTTTTCCTTTGCAATTTGGTGCAGAAATAAATTATAGCATGTGAAATATTGCAACCTTTATCTGCCCGAAACACATAGAAAAGGTGTCAAAAATGTGTGAAAAATGCATTGCATTTCTTAATGCGTTTTTCTGCCAGAAGAATAAAAAATACTCAATGTGGCGCACGTAGTATTCTAAGGGATAGAATCTTGTAAAAATGGATGCTGTCCGGACGGTACAAACTAACGCATGAACCAAAAATGGATGAAACTCAAATGATAAATGATGCACATTGATGAAAAGTGAACTGTTTTCTCTAAAGCAAAATAAAAAATAAAGAAGTCTGACCCTGAGCTATGACTGACAATCCAACAACTTGGATCGGTAATTAAAAAAACGTTTCTAATATGCATCTTTGAGATTTCCTATAAGTAAACTTAAGAAAACCTGATCTTGCCATTTCAGAGGCGAACTTCACCTGATTCACCTCTAATAGTACCTTTACACGCTGCTACAGAAGGTTGGAAACAACCGGGTGTCAGAGACAATTGTATCTTGCACCGTCAAAACACCGCGCGGTAGCGGCGTGTAAATAAGGTTGTTGTCACCGGTCACTGTCGACACCTGTTTTTGAGCAGTGCTCAAAACGTTGAAACGTGCACGTGCACGTGAGACACCCGGTTGTTTCCAACCTTCTGTAGTGGCGTGTAAAGGTACCATAAAAGACACAAAAGTATAAAGTAATTATATATTTTTGCAGAAACCAGTGAGTGTTTTTACCTTGCAGGACACGGTCCCATACACCTGCCACGTGTCACTGTCGTCCTTCTTGTTGTACTGTGTAGAATTCACTTTCTCCGTTATATGAACTTCAATTTGCGCTTTTCCCTTCTGTCTGCTGGTCCTCCACGCTGGAGATTTGTAAGCCAGGTTCCCAGGTGGATTGCTAACATTATCGACCAGTGCATGCAAGTTGGTGTCCACAGGAGAGCCCAGAGGGCAGGCCTGTGTTACCAGAAGGGGAAGCTGGGCCAATTTAGAGGAAACCTCCGCCTCTGTACCGTGTCCGGAACTCACAAACTGCATGATTCCAGATAAAAGAGCAAACGCCTCCGAGATACTGCTGACATTAATGAGCGGTGGAGCGGGCGCCAGGATCTGCTCCACAAGAGGAAGGCACACGTAGATGAAGTCACTACTCTGAATGGCCAAGACGGGCCAGAGCGTCTGCTCAGAAACCACCAGAGAGTAGACATTTGTCTTACAGATCTTTGCACAATTGTCTCGGTATTCTACAAAGTTTTTATTCTCGTCTGTCAGTCCCAGTTCGTGGAGTAATGCTTTTAAGAGGTCTGCGTCTTCTGGGACATTCACGTAGCTTGATCTGTTGAATGCCTTAGCTCGTTTCTCCACCGTAGGGTATCGCCTGCAGGACACAGATATGAGCTTTAGGTAAAATATAGGATTTGGGGATATATTTATTTAAAATCAAAACTGGAAAACATTTTGGGACCAGTGAATATTGAGAGTAGAGGGAATTTTTTTAATAACGGCTAAATTGACCTGGCCAGTGATGTGCCCATACCGCCACTGGCAATCTTTCAGAGTGCACTACCCCCAGCGAAGCAAGAGAAGGGCCCAGGAACATTCCTGAAGATACAGATTGAAAAAGCCTTTAGATGATATTGGTCTTCTCATATGGACATGAGACCATTTCAGCCCCACTAGTGTCCAGGCCCCTGGGTAATTGCACCCACTATACTTATGCCTCTGCTTCAAACAGTAACGCTACGTTCCCACCACAAGCTTTTGGTGAGTTTTTGGTGCCATGTATTTTTCTGTCTCTAATGGTACCTTTACACGCCGCGACGGCAGGCTGGATACAGCCCGCTACAGGCTACAAATGTAGCTTGTAGCGTCAATGTAGCCCGTCGTAGCGGCGTCTGAAGACGCGACGCTACAGCCGGCGACAGATACATCTGTTTATGGGCTCTGCTCGAAAACAGATGGCTATATCGCCGATGGTAGCGAGCTGTATCGGCGTGTAAAGAGGCAACGGAAGGGAACTCGGGACAGCCTGCGATGTAGCTAAGGCGTGACCCTGGCTCCGTGTTACCGCGCCCCATGTGCGATCATTGGTGGAAGCTGCTGCATGACGATTGGTAGTCGCTGCATAGGGAGGCATATTTAAAGGAGCTGACGAGTCACACTACACAATTGCTCGAGCGTGCTGTATTTCTCAGCCTCCTGCGCTGGCTGCCCAATCAGGATGTTATTGCTTCGTCCTATCAGCGTACGGACGGCTCGTAATCCAAGATCGTGGCACGCCTATGTGCTGTCCCTGCTGCACCAGGTCCTCCCATAGTAGCTGGTTGTAGCGGTGTGTACATGAGCTACAGCTGGCTACTTGAGACACCCGGCGATGTAGCTAGCTACAGATGTAGCGTGGCGTAGCGCACCTTGTCGCGGCGTGTAAAGGAGATGCGTTCACCGTTTGTAGCCGTTTGAGCGTGCTCGTGCACGTGAAGTAGCGCGATGTATCCAGCCTGCCGTCGCGGCGTGTAAAGGTACCATAAAGGTACCGTTATACACAGAGATATCTCTGGAGACATTGCTTGCAACTCACTTTTCTAGGAATTTCACTGGCAACTTACTGGTTGCAGTGAAATCATGGACACATTGTTCCATTTGTACACGGCAACAAAATCGAACAATGTGTCCATGATTTCACTGCAACCAGTAAGTTGCCAGTGAAATTCCTAGAAAAGTGAGTTGCAAGCAATGTCTCCAGAGATATCTCTGTGTGTAAGGGTACCTTAAAATGTAGCATCTTGCAAAGTGGATGAGATAGAGATCTCCAGCCCGCCGCGCTTCTTTTTCACTCAGTATAAATTGGCCTGCAGTTTGTGCTTTGAATCCATAAAATGGTAATTTCTCTGCAGGTACACTGAGTTTTCGGTGGAGATTTTATCCATAGTCTTGTATTAGATGCATAAAATCCGCAGGCAAAAAGTACACATGCATTTCTAGTGAGTTTCATCAGTAGATCAATGAAACCAAGAAGTATCAAAAACAAAGCTGCTTTAGTTAAGCATGACATCCTAGAGACAAAAACCGCGGTGTCAAAAAATCATGAAACCTAAGTACCAGGTGCAGAAATTCTGCAACATCGAAAACTCACCAAAAGCTCATTGTGGGAATGTAGCTTAAGGCCGGCTTCACACCACGGTTTTCAGCTGTCAGGTTCTGTCTGTGTTTTGCAGGATCCACCAGACAGGACTTGACAGCACTGGATGAGCAGTAAGTGTGGGCAAATATGCCCTCCGATCCTGTTTGTTGCAGGATTCGGATTCTACTGCTGTCCACAGTGCTGAACGTTCAGCCCGTGTGAGCAGTGCTGCTCTCCATGGTGCTGAAATCCCAGCCAAGTCTCTGAAATGCTGCTGTCTATGGTGCTGAATGAAAGCGGCAGCATTTCAGATTCACGGCTGGGAGTTCAGCACCATGGAGAGCAGCACTGCACACACAGGCTGACAGATCAGAGCCTGTGATGTGATTTTCATCAGATCCGGGAAGCCATCCAATTATTTTTTAACAGATCCGGTGCCCATAGATTCCCATGTTATGGGCGCCGGATCGCCCCGGATCTGATTTTGTCCGATTTTTGCACCGGAGGTAAAAAAATGATGCGGACTCTTATTTTGTGTCTGATACAGAACCCGGACAAAATCGGATCAGGGACAAAAACCACAAAACCCGATAGCCAAATAGGACCAATCTGGCACCATAGGGATACATGGTGGCAAAACTGGATCAGGTTCTGTCCGGTTCAAACCGGACAGAACCTGACAGTTGAAAACCGTGGGCTGGCTTCACACAACGGTTTTCAGCTGTCAGGTTCTGTCCGGTGTTTTGCAGGATCCACTGGACAGAACCTGACAGCACAGGATGAGCACAAAGTGTGGGCAAATATGTCCTTGGATCCTTTTTTTTTTTTGCAGGATTCGTTTTTGTACTGCTGTCCACAGTGCTGATCTGTGCAGTGCCGCTGTCCATGGTGCTGAACTCCCAGCCGTGTCTCTGAAATGCTGCAGCGCTCATTCAGCACCATGGACAGAAGCTTTTCAGAGATTCGGCTGAACGTACAGCACCATGGAGAGCAGCACTGCACACACAGGCTGACAGATCAGACCCTGCGCTGTGATTTTCATCGGATTCGGGAAACAATCCAATTTTTCAACGGATCCGGAGCCCATAGACTCCCATGTTATGGGAGCTGAATAGCCCCAGATCCGGGAGTATCAGATTTTGTCCGATTTTTGCACCGGACAAAATCCGATCAATGACAAAAATCACAAAACTGGATGGCTAAACAGGACCAATCCGGCACCATAAGGACACATGGGGGCACAATTGGACAGAAGACGAAAGCTGAAAACCGTGGTGTGAAGCCGGCCTAATGGTCACTTCACACATAAGGATATTGTTAACGATATCGTTGAAACGTCACAGATTTGTGATTGTTCAAACAATATCGTTAGTGCGTCGTTGCATGTGAACGAACGATATAGGAAGAAAAAATTGTTGGAACGTTCTTCTGAGATTTGAGATCCTGACCTCAAATCCATCGTTCTGAGAAGCAGCCTCATCGTTCAGTGTGACACCTTTTTAAACAATGTTGTTCATATTTCTCCTATTCCTGCCGCTTTGTAAGATCGTTCAAAAGATCTTCACCAAATAGCTGAAGCGTTGCCAAAATTGATATTGTTAACAATATCCTTGCGTGTGACAACGCACTAACGATGTCGGAAGGATCGCAGTCACATGACATAGCGAACGATATCCTTGTGTGTGAAGTGACCATAAGACACACAAGAAAAAAACTCTCCTAAAAACTTTGTGCTTGTAATATCATGGAGTCTAGGAGGCAAAGAAACATCATTTTTGTAATGACTGGATGAAGGGCATACAACCAAGTCTAAGATCACCAAGAACAATGACCTTAAAGGGATCCTGTCACCTCCAAAATGCCACCTAAGCTACAAAAACATGTCCCTGCAGCATCCTATCACTATTTTCACACTCCTTTTGTGTCCTAAAAGCATCCTGTCAAAGTAGATAAAAACGATTTAATATTCCCTCATTAACCATGTTAATTAGCAGGGGCTATATTCTTAAGCCCTTAGGGCATGTTTGTTTTTTGCCTGTCGTCATAAGATCACGCCGCATGCACAATGCGGTGCTTGAAGCCGAAACAGCAGCGTGGGTGTACTGACGTCACCTGACCGGAAATTACGCGATTTGCGTCATTACATGCCCAGCCAGTGCCGTGGAGAGCAGGGAGGGCGCCTCAATAGAACATGAGAAAAAGATCACGCTCTTATGACGACAGGCAAAAAACAAACACGCCCTAAGGGCTAAAGAATATAGCCCCTGCTAATTAACATGGCAAATCAGGGAGTAATAAATTGTTTTTATCTACTTTGACACGATGCTTTTAGGACACAAAAGAAGTGTGAGAATAGTGATAGGATGCTGCAGGGACGTGTTTTTGTAGCTTAGTTGGCGTTTTGGAGGTGACAGGATCCCTTTAATTCCTCCATTACTCTAAAACTCCTGGGTAGCAGACTGCAACCTTTCTATTACAGCAGGGAAGGAAGGGAGCACTGGTCGTCTCATTACACGATTCTAGACTAGCATAGAAAAAAGCATTCACCTTTTGACTACAAGGCCATCTAGGATGTACACCCTTAAATTATCCTAGACAAGAATGAAGCAAATAATAACCTCTCTACTAGAATTGAGCAAAACAAATTTGCAGGACCCTAGTCAAGTGGCCCTGTGGACCTCCTACTACCTGTGGACCCATCCCTGGCGCCTCCTCTGATGTTGTGCTGAGTCTTGTAAACAGAAGAGACCTCAGGAATGTTGGTAGATGATAGGTTTGTAGGACTCGACTGTGGTGGCCAGACTACTGACATGGCCACTGGACCAGGGGTCCTCTGCAAATCTTTGTGCTCAACTCTACAGCCATTACATTTGTATGGTTGGCCATGTGATACCTGGATGGCACAGGGCTGGCAGAATTGGGGATCCTGAGCAGTGGACAATATAAGACGTCTTTATGAGACACTGCCTATACCTCAATTGTCCTATACGAAAGGCCGATCATTAGTCCTTTCACTATCTTTGCACCTTTAGAGACGTCAGCTTTAATATTACCCCCTTTCACTACAATTTTTCCTGTTATTTTCTGTTGTTCAACCTTGGGGGGAGTCTCATTCATAGTCTGAAAAATATAGTAGATATCATAAAAGATCCTTATTACCTTGCAAATTTTACCTCTCCTTGCCCTTCTGGCCGGTGATGTAACACCCATAGTCCGCGGATGGGCATTATTGTTCTGCAATATCAATCTCTGACCTGTGCAAGTAATAAATAATTAAAGGATTGTGAAGTAAATTTACTATTACATTATTTAATTCAAGTAATCACGAACAAAGACATCTACCCATGCGATCTGTGAGATGTTTCCATTATCCTTAGTTTAACCCCCTTTTGACACACTTTCATTGATGATGGCAGCTGAGCATAAAAAAGGCAAAAGACGCCAATTGCCGTGATCAGAGAAGACTCCAGATCAGGGTCGCTTAACTGTTGTGGCACCACAGTAAATAGCTGGATAATACTTGATGGTCTACAGTATGTTCATTGTGCCTCACAATTATTCTCCATCTCTACAAATATTTCCTGAAAGTGATGGGGAATGTACAGGATTATCAAATATCCATAGGATAAAGGATAACTTGCTTATTGATGGGGGGCCGACCCTTGAGACCCCTTCTACTCTTCACAAGCCCATCTTGATCAGGCAAAGGTGCACATATCAAACCACCCACTCCTCTTGTTGTCTATGGCACGGCCAAAGAAAGCAGAGAACAGAATTTGTCTATTTCAGTCAATTCCTAAGATAATAAATTGGAGAGACAGTAGAGCATTTGCACCTCTACTCCAAACAAAGAGAGGTAACCATAACTTGCTATTTCTGTGAATATCCTTTAACCCCTTCACCCCCGGGCCTATTTTGACCTTAATGACCAGGCCATTTTTGTCAATTCTGACCAGTGTCCCTTTATGAGGTAATATCTCTGGAACGCTTCAACGGATCCTAGCGATTCTGAGATTGTTTTTTCGTGACATATTGGGCTTCATGTCAGTATTAAATTTAGGTTGATAATTTTTGCGATTATTTGTGAAAAAATTAAAAATTTGGCAAAATTTTTGAAAATTTTGCAATTTTCAAATTATGAATTTTTATTCTGCTAAACCAGAGAGGTATGTGCCACAAAATAGTTAATAAATAACATTTCCCACATGTCTACTTTACATCAGCACAATTTTGGGAAAAAAAATTTTTTTTGTTAGGACGTTATAAGGGTACAAAGTTCATCAGCAATTTTTCATTTTTCCAGCAAAATTAAAAAACCATTTTTTTTAGTGACCACATCACATTTGAAGTCCTTTTGAGGGGTTTATATGACAGAAAACACCCAAAAGTGACACCATTCCAAAAACTGCACCCCTCAAGCTACTCAAAACTACATTCAAGAAGATTATTAACCCTTCAGGTGCTTCACGGGAACTAAAGCAAAGTGGAAGGAAAAAATGGTCATTTTAGTTTTTCCAACAAAAATGTTCTTTTAGTCTCAATTCTTTTATTTTCACATGGGCAACAGGATAAAATGGATCCTAAAAATTGTTGGGCAATTTCTCCTGAGTACACTGATACCTCATATGTGGTTATAAACCACTGTTTGGGCGCACGGCAGGGCTCAGAAGGGAGGGAGCGCAATTTGACTTTTGGAGCTAATTTTCCATTCAAAAAGTCAAATGGCGCTCCTTCCCTTCTGAGCCCTGCTGTGTGCCCAAACAGTGGTTTATGACCACATATGAGGTATCGGTGTACTCAGGAGAAATTGTCCAACAATTTTTAGGATCCATTTTATCCTGTTCCCCATGTGAAAATGAAAAAATGTAGGCTAAAAGAAATTTTTTGTAGAAAAAAAAGTACTTTTTCATTTTTACGGATAAATTTGTGAAGCACCTGGGGGTTCAAAATGCTCACCATCCATCTAGATAAGTTCCCTGGGGGGTCTAGTTTCCAAAATGGGGTCACTTGTGGGGGAGCTCCAATGTGTAGGCACACAGGGGCTCTCCAAACGCGACATGGTGTCCGTTAACAATTTGAGCTGATTTTTCAGTCAAATTGTTAGCGGACACCATGTTGCGTTTGGAGAGCCCCTGTGTGCCTAAAGATTAGAGCTCCCCCACAAGTGACCCCATTTTGGAAACTAGACCCCCCAGGGAACTTATCTAGATGGGTGGTGAGCATTTTGAATACCCCAGTGCTTCACAAATTAATCTGTAAAAATGAAAAAAGAAAATTTTTATGGAAAAAAAAGTACTTTTTCATTTTTACGGATGAATTTGTGAAGCACCTGGGGGTTCAAAATGCTCACCACCCATCTAGATAAGTTCCCTGGGGGGTCTAGTTTCCAAAATGGGCTCACTTGTGGGGGAGCTCCAATGTGTAGGCACACAGGGGCTCACCAAACGCAACATGGTGTCCGTTAACAATTTGAGCTGATTTTTCAGTCAAATTGTTAGCGGACACCATGTTGCGTTTGGAGAGCCCCTGTGTGCCTAAACATTGGAGCTCCCCCACAAGTGACCCCATTTTGGAAACTAGACCCCCCAGGGAACTTATCTAGATGGGTGGTGAGCATTTTGAACCCCCAGGTGCTTCACAAATTCATCCGTAAAAATGAAAAAACACTTTTTTTTCCATAAAAATTTTCTTTTTTCATTTTTTACAAATTAATTTGTGAAGTACTGGGGCGTTCAAAATGCTCACCACCCATCTAGATAAGTTCCCTGGGGGCTCTAGTTTCCAAAATGGGGTCACTTGTGAGGGAGCTCCAATGTTTAGGCACACAGGGGCTCTCCAAACGCGACATGGTGTCCGCTAACAATTTGACTGAAAAATTAGCTCCAATTGTTAGCGGACACCATGTCGCGTTTGGAGAGCCCCTGTGTGCCTAAACATTGGAGCTCCCCCACAAGTGACCCCATTTTGGAAACTAGATTCCCCAGGGAACTTAGCTAGATGCGTGGTGAGCATTTTGAACACCCCGGTGCTTCACAAAATAATCTGTAAAAATAAAAAAATAAATTTTTTGTGGAAAAAAAAAGTACTTATTCAATTTTACAGATGAATTTGTGAAGCACCTGGGGGTTCAAAATGTTCACAACCCATCTAGATACGTTCCCTGGGAGGTCTAGTTTCCAAAATGGGGTCACTTGTGGGGGAGCTCCAATGTTTGGGCACACAGGGGCTCTCCATACACGACATGGTGTCCGCTAATGATTCCAATAGTTAGCGGACACCATGTCGCGTATGGAGAGCCCCTGTGTGCCTAAACATTGGAGCTCCCCCCCAAGTGACCCCATTTTGGAAACTAGACCCCCCAAGGAACATATCTAGATGC
This sequence comes from Allobates femoralis, assembly GCA_033576535.1. Taxonomy (NCBI): domain Eukaryota; kingdom Metazoa; phylum Chordata; class Amphibia; order Anura; family Aromobatidae; genus Allobates; species Allobates femoralis. The sequence goes on from JARQOC010000012.1 coordinate 30,507,556, forward strand.
ATAGTGAGCACTTTGAACCCCCAGGTGCTTCACAAATTGATCCGTAAGAAGGAAAAAGTACATTTGTTTTCACACAAATTTTCTTTTTTCATTTTTACGGATCAATTTGTGAAGCACCTGGGGGTTCAAAGTGCTCACTATGCATCTAGATATGTTCCTTGGGGGGTCTAGTTTCCAAAATGGCATCACTTGGGGGGAGCTCCAATGTTTAGGCACACAGGGGCTCTCCATACGCGACATGGTGTCCGCTAACTATTGGAATCATTAGCGGACACCATGTCGTGTATGGAGAGCCCCTGTGTGCCCAAACATTGGAGCTCCCCCACAAGTGACCCCATTTTGGAAACTAGACCCCCCAAGGAATGCATCTAGATGCATAGTGAGCACTTTGAACCCCCAGGTGCTTCACAAATTGATCCGTAAGAAGGAAAAAGTACATTTGTTTTCACACAAATTCTTTTTTCATTTTTACGGATCAATTTGTGAAGCACCGGGGGGTTCAAAGTGTTCACTATGCATCTAAATACAGCGAAGCCCATTTTTATTTTTTTTCTAGGACTAATTCTAGAAAAAAAATGGCGTAGGGCTCCGCCATATTTTTGGTCCAGCCAGGTACAACTTGGCAGCTACGGACTGCCAGAAACCCCCAGCTGCCTCATTGTACCTGGCTGGCAACCAAAAATACAGCAAAGCCCATTTTTATTTTTTTTCTAAGACTAATTCTAGAAAAAAAATGGCATGGGGCTCCGCCATATTTTTGGTCCAGCCAGGTACAACTTGGCAGCTACGGATTGCCACCAACCCCCAGCTGCCTTGTTGTACCTGGCTGGCCACCAAAAATACAGCAAAGCCCTTTTTTTTCTTCTAGAACTAATTCTAGAAAAAAAATGACATGGGGCTCCGCCATATTTTTGGTCCAGCCAGGTACAACTAGGCAGCTGGGGGCTGGAATCCGCAGCATGGAGAGGCCCAAGCGTTCTGGGCCCCCATGCTGCGAATTGCAGCCCGCAGCCGCCCCAGAAAATGGCGCATTCATTGAAGCGCCATTTTGTGGCGCTGTACCCAGACTCTTCCAGTTGCCCTGGTGCCGGTGGCAAACTGGGTAATAAAGGGGTTAATGCCAGCTTTTTATTGGCAGCTGGCACTAAGCCCGAGATTCATAATATAGGGCCAATGTTAGACCCGCCATTAGGAATCTCTGGTAAATAGTCAGAAAATACACACAGAGAAAAATCTTTTTATTTGAAAAAAAAACACAAACAAAATTCGGACTCCATCTTTATTATAAAGATCCGACGTAGTCCACAACGAAGGTCCCACGACGCTCGATCGCCTATGACGTAGTCCACAACGATGGTCCCACGACGCTCGATCGCCTCCGACGTAGTCCACAACGAAGGTCCCACGACGCTCGATCGCCTCTGGTCAATCCAGAGACTGCAGCAAGGGATGAAGTGTCCTCTTCCTACAGTCTCTGGGGTCAGAGTTATGGTGCACTGTATGACAATGACCTGTCATACAGTGCACCATGACTATGATCCCAGAGACTACAACAAGAGGACACTTGATCCCTTGTTGCACCCATCCATCCACCTATGCACCCATCATCCACCCACGCACACAACCACGCACCCACATCCACATCCACGCACACATCCACGCACGCACACATCCACGCACGCACATCCACATCCACGCACATCCACATCCACATCCACGCACGCACACATCCACGCACGCACGCTGACATTCACGTGCGCTGGCATCCACGCACGCACGCTGACATTCACGCACGCACGCTGGCATCCGCACATTCACACATCCACGCACGCTGACATCCACGCACGCACGCTGACGTCCACGCATGCACACATCCACGCACATCCACGCACACATCCATCTATGCACACATCCACACACGCACACGTCTATGCGCACACACATCTATGCACGCACACATCCACACACGCACACGTCTACGCACGCGTCTACGCACACTCACGTCCACGCACGCTCATGTACGCTCACGTCCACGCACACACACGTCCACGCATGCACCCCTTATCCATTCACCCATCCATCAATTCATTCATTCATTCATTCATTCATTCATTCATACATACATACATACACATACATACATACATACATAGATACATACACATACATACATACATAGATACATACACATACATAGATACATACACAGATACATACACATACATAGATACATACACATACATACATACATACATACACATACATACATACATACATACATACCGTAGATACATACACATACATACATACATAGATACATACACATACATACATACATAGATACATACATAGATACATACACATACATACATACATACATACTTACCTCCCTCGTTCCACCGATGAGCAGGAGGAGGCCGGGAGAGGAGGCGGGGCCACAGACCGGCGGGCAGAGGAGGCGCAGCAGAAGCGGGTGCACCGAAGCGTGCAGCCCGCCGCAGGAGGTGAGGGGGGGGGCCAGACACAGGGCAGAGGTGGGGGCAGCCTAGGGGGGGCACCGGATCAGGGGAGCAGGCAGTGTTGCCGGCGGGCGCACGCGGGTGCAGCTCGCCGGCAGATACATTATAATAGAGGGGGGCGGGCGGTTGGGGGGGGACGGCGGGGGGGCCCTGGACAGTCCTGGAGCTGGAGGGGGCTGTGGAGGGGTGGGCACATGCCGATCCGCCCCTCCAGATCTGATTGGAGAGCTCCAATCAGATCCCGGAGGGGTGAATCCCTATGATTCCCTCCGATCGGTAGTTTCACTTTTAAACTGCCGATCGGAGGGGTCCTGGGCACGGGGGGGTTAATCCACCCCCTGTGGGGTCATCTGCAGGTTGTCACAGAGCAGCAGCATCTGTGACACCTGAGCGATCCCACTCACAGGAGCTGCAGCAGCTCAAATCTGCCAGGACGTTGTGCAACGTCCTGTGTCGGGAACGGGCAGAAACACAGGACGTTGCACAACGTCCTATGTCGTTAAGGGGTTAAAGGAAACCTGTCAGGTCGTTTTTAATTCCAAACCTATCACTACCTGTCACTGCACCTTCCTAGCACATCCCTAACCATCCCTTTCTCACCTAAAACTGCCCCTACAAAGGCTTGTGAAAGACGAGATTGATAATTACATTATCGCATGTAAGAGCAGCATCCAGGCTACTGTCTGTAGCCTGACTGGGCGGTCTCTGACTCCCCTCCTCGTTGATGTTAGCTCGCCCCCCCTGGGCGTGAGAATTCCTCCTCCAGCGTGCTCCCGATTTGAAATTCCCACCTCCTTTTTCCGGGTATGACGAACCGGACATCATTTCCGGTCCAGTGCATTGTGGGTGAGCAGGCCAAATGCCATTTCCGGTCCCGAGCGTTGCACTGTCTAGTTAGGTAAAGACATCACCGACTTCATCATGCGAACTGCGCATGTTCTGAAGGTGGCGATGTGGCTGCAGAGTACCCAGTGATTCTGGGGTTATCCGACCGCTGTGTGACAAGTTATCTCAGTACACGTTCATCCATGAACTGGGATAAATTTTCACACGGCAGTCGGCGGGCAGCTGAAAAGGGAGCGCTTCTCCCACTTACCGCTGTGCTCCAGTGTCATTCTGTGCCTACTCATCTCTGTCATCAGATGTATTTGTCTGACGGCAAAGATCATAGAGAGAAACATGGAGTTGAAAAATTAATTTTTTAATTCAATGTTGTATAAGTGAAAGGCACATAAAAATCCAATTGGTACAAGACAACCTGTCCGTGGAATTTTTGATTCTCAGCGCAAATAAAGTGGACAGCTACAGGCTGCCACCCACAGCTACCTGGCTTTACCTTGGCTGGCAATCAGGGTAGCCCAATATTTTTTTTCTAATTATTTAAATAAATAATTAACAAAAAATGTGTGGGTTCCCGCCATATTTCGATCGCCAGCTAGGCAAAACAAGGCAGCTGGGGGCTGGGATTCTCAGCGTGGTAAGGCCCAAGCATTCTGGGCCCCCCACATGAAAACCGCAGCCACCCCTGAAAATGGTGCATTCATTGCAGCGTCATTTCCAGGCGCTTTACTGGCTCTTTCAACGGTAATAATGGGGTTAGTACCAGCTTTGTATTATGAGCTGGTACTAAGCTCGATAAGGAGTAGTAAAAGTTATACAGCATATATAAAAAGGGCACAGACGGCACTTATTTGGGAGACCTGGTACTCTGTAGCCACCTGAGGAAGTAAACCCTTGTGGTCTATGAAACAGCTGTAGGGATTTATATCATAGGGGGTTCTCCATTTTGTGTGAGACACTGCAAAAATATGGGTATGTCAATATGTTATTTGTTTGGTGAGGGACCGTCCTGCTGCGATGCCTCACCTCTTTAAGAGGTGACTTTGAGTCTTTATGAGTCGATTCACACAGTTGAGCACACTGTGCAAATTGGTGTAACTTTTAATGCTCCAATTCTCTACATGTAGTTAAATTCCTGTAATACAGTGGTGTATATCTGTTCACCTGTAATGATAACTCATGTGATATGAACATTGGTTACACCTTTTTATGTGCCCTTTTCCTTTGTGTTGTATAACTTTTGCTACTTCTTTATCTGATGATTTTTAACTATTTGCACCCCATGACTATGTAAGTTCCCGGACAGGTTTCTGTCTTCTACCAACTTTGTTTGAATAAAAAAATAAGTTTTTCAACTCATGTTTCTCTCTATGGCCTATTGAATAGAGCTGTTGTAGATGGGCAGCGGGCTCACTTAGCGGCCGTTCTCGCAGTGCTTTATATATGGATATTTTTGTATTAATATGATGGCAAATATTTAGCACAGCAGGGGGAGAGGCAGGGACACAAGGGGAGAGGCGGGGACACAAGGGGAGAGGCGGGGACACAGGGGAGACACAACGCACGGGGAGACAGCGCACACGGGAGAGCACAGAGCAGAGAAAAAGGCACAAGGGAGAACAGTGCACAGGGGAGAGATGACATAGAGATGAGAGACAGCACACCGATACCACCCTCCCGATGCAATAGCATCGGGACCACATCTAGTGTATATATATATATATCACAGTGTACACTGGTTAGGTTAGCCATTGTATCCAACTTTGTTCTTTTGATGCTTAAAGAGGACCTGTCACCCCCTGCTGCATGGCAATCTAAATGCCGCACTCAATGCAGCATGTCTGCTGCATTCAGAGAAGGGGTCCCCCATGTGTCTGTGTGCTGTGTACCCCGAGATATAGCCTTAGGAAAACTTACTGTTAGAAGCCATGAGTGGCTGGAGTTAGCGCTATTCACGGGAGCCATTCTCTCCCCCTCTACCTCTCTGTGCCGCCTCCTGCTGTGCTAGCTCTGCTCTTCTCTGTCACTCATCCTGCCTCACACAGCTTGTTCACTGCACATGCAAATCATTTGTGCTGACGTCATTGCCAGATTCCCGCCCTGTTTATGCTTTGTTCAGACAGCAGAGCAGGAATCGGGAACTGACGTCAGGACAAATGATTTGTATGCAGGGTGAACAAGCTGTGTGAGGCAGGATGAGTGACAGAGAGCAGGAGGGCAGAGCTAGCACAGCAGGAGGCGGCACAGAGAGGCAGAGGGGGAGGGAATGGCCCCTGTGAATAGAGCTAACTCCAGCCACAGGGACTGCCCTCACGGCTTTTAAGGCCGGGTTCACACCACGGCACAATCCGATCCGAGGCTGTCAGATGTGAATCGACAGCCCCGAACCGGATTTGGAAACAGAACCGGAGGGCTAATATGCTCTCCGTTCTGGTTTGCAGCCGCTGATAATTCAAGATCAAGGTTGGTGGGCCGCAAGCCGCAGTCCTGAACTGTCAGCAGGGGACAGCTGGTGGTGCTGAGCTTCAGCACCTGACATCTGGGTGCGATTCAGCGCCATAGACCCCTATGCTAGGGGGCGTCGGATTGCACTGGACCGGGAGGATACGAGTGTCTCAGATTTTTCCCCCCAGACACACAAATGTTGCATGCAACGACTTTGTGTCTGCCAGGAAATTCCGAATACACCCGGATCCTCCCGGACAGATGGAAACCGGATGGCAGATAGCTGCCATGTGGCTCCATCAGGCTGCAATACAGTAAAATCGGGTTCGGGGCTGTCAGGTTCACCCCGGACAGCACTGAATCGTATTTAACTGTGGTGTGAAACCAGCCTTACAGTGAGTTTTCCTACGGCTATATCTCTGGGGTACACAGCACACAGACACATGAGGTACTCCTTCCCTGAATGCAGGAGACATGATGCATTCAGTGCTGCATTTAGATTGCCATGCAGCAAGGGGGTGACAGGTCACCCCAAGTGTCATTTTGCAGTGTACCTTGACATTGTGGGGGTCACCTGTGTAGTGTAACGGACCTTTTTAATGCCTTCTTATTTTTAACCAGATTGTAATGTGTTAATAAAGTTGCCACATTTGCTTGTACTTGGCCTGACTCCTGGGTTGTGTTTTGGAGTTGTATTGGTGTGCCCTTTCTTGGTATATTGGTCTGATAGGAATTGGTCCATTTTGAAGAATAATAATATAGTGCAACAAAACAGCAGAAAACACAAGAGAAAACACAGTCCCCAGCCGTCATCATCTGAACACTCCGGGCTGGATTCATTTTTACACTTGCCTGTTTTTGTGCTTTATCCTTATTCTATTTTGCTCTTTGTTCTACTTTTGCCTGTTTGATTGTTCACCATTGTTCCGAGGTTTCTAGATACTTATTTTTCCTATGTTCATCACAAACCTGGAGTTACATTTTGCTACATTTTAGAGGAACATTTGACTTTTTGTCGATAAAAAGATAGGAAAAGACGTAAAAAGAGAAAAAAAAGGCAACAACAGAAAGAAAAGGGACAAGCGTAAATGTCAGGCCCTGTATCTTGGGTTGATGTAGGGGGTTGCAAACACATCCGGGCCCTGGAGACTAGGGGGCCCCCCAAAAGTCTCTTTGGCCTATAGAAAAACACTATTGCTATTGAAGACTTGCAATGGGGGCCCTGCTGGAGCTTTCACATAGGGCCCATGAGCTTACACAGCTGGGCTCATGTACCACACTGTGTATTGATTCCCTCACTCATACACCGGTCACAGCCGCCCCCGCACACACACTGCAGCGCTCCGCCTCTCGCCTCAGCTTTTATAGGAGACGGGGAGTGGCGTCACGTGACACAGCGCCTCCTGATTGGTTGAGACAAGGTAAGACCAAAACAGACGCGCAAAGCACCCTGGGACACCGCAGCGCTCCCTCTGCCAGTAATAAAGATGGCGCCTACACATTCACGATAAGGAAACACACGCTTTACGGCTCCCTGCTCGTGACTAATTTATCAGCTGAGCACTTCACACTCCAGCGTCCATTACGACTATCTCCCTATTACTCTATTCAGTAAAGCAGAGGCTGCAGAACTACAAGTCCCAGCTCATGTGTCGCTCCATAGAGCATTGTGGGCCCCGTAGCTCCGCGCCCTCTTGAGCCTAGTGGCGGAGATGTCCCCGCCGCCCCGTCCTCACCCAGGTCGGTCCGGCTCCGTCACTCTCCTGCTCTTCTGCACAGTTCCCTCTTGGGGGGGGTCAGAGGTCACCAGCTGTGAGGGCACTTCCGGAGTCTGTCAACATCACTTCCGGTTTGTGTCACACGTCACTTCCGGTAATAATGGCAGCTCTCTGACTGCTCCCCGCCCGCACAGCGGAGCCTGCCCGGGGTTTGTTATTGGTGCGCACAGAGCGGAGCATGGCCGCCACAGCCGAGCTGTTCGAGGTGAGTGATCGGCCGGCCGACCACAACCGACACATCGTCCAGTACTGACAGGGTTATGGGGGGCGTAATACAGACCTGAGGGTTACTATAGCAACAGGAAAGTGGGGTCCAGTATAGTGATATAGAGCGGCCTAGAGTAATGTGTGACCGGGGGCTGCGGTCGTGGAGACCCCCGGGTACAGTGTGACCTCACAGGACACAATCAGGGGGATCTGTAACGTGTGTAACTCCTGCTCAATATAATATCATATAATATGTAATCATGTCTATAGCGCTACATCTGCAAGCAGTGTGTATGTTCTCCTTGTGTTTGCGTGGGTTTCCTCCAGGCACTCTGGTTTCCTCCCACATTGCAAAGACATACTGATAGGATGTGCCAGGGGCGTAACTACAATAGGTGCAGGGGTTGTGATCGCACCCGGGCCCTCCAGCCTAGGGGGGCCCCAAAAGTCCCTTTTGGCCTATAGAAAAAGACTAATACTATTTTATTAAAGATTTGCAATAAATGGGGGCCCCGTTGGAGCTTTCGCATCGGGTCCCCTGGGCCTGAAGTTACGCCACTGGGATGTGCTATGGAATTAATAGCGCTATATAAATGAATAAATATTATATTAATATTATTATATTATAGCGCTATCAATTACATCGCTTTACATACATCATCATCACTGTCCCCACTAAAGATAACAATCTAACATCCTATCAGTATGTCTTTGGAGTGTGGGAGGAAACAGGAGTGTCCGGAGGAAACCCACGAGAACACGGAGAACATACATACAAACTGCTTGCAGATGTTGTTTTTGGTGGGATTTGAACCCAGGGCCCCAGCACTGCAAAGCTACAGTGCTAACCACTGAGCCACCATGCTGCCCTCTATACAGTGCTAACCACTGAGCCACCATATGGCCCTCTATACAGTGCTAACCACTGAGCCACCATATTGCCCTCTATACAGTGCTAAGCACTGAGCCACCGTATGACCCCCTATACAGTGCTAACCACTGAGCCACCGTATTGCCCTCTATACAGTGCTAAGCACTGAGCCATTGTGCTGCCCTCTATACAGTGCTAACCACTCAGCCACCGTGCTGCCCTCTATACAGTGCTAACCACTGAGCCACCATATGGCCCTCTATACAGTGCTAACCACTGAGCCACCATATTGCCCTCTATACAGTGCTAACCACTGAGCCACCGTATGACCCTCTATACAGTGCTAACCACTGAGCCACCGTATGGCCCTCTATACAGTGCTAAGCACTGAGCCACCGTATTGCCCTCTATACAGTGCTAAGCACTGAGCCACCGTATTGCCCTCTATACAGTGCTAACCACTGAGCCACCGTATGACCCTCTATACAGTGCTAACCACTGAGCCACCGTATGGCCCTCTATACAGTGCTAAGCACTGAGCCACCGTATTGCCCTCTATACAGTGCTAAGCACTGAGCCACCGTATTGCCCTCTATACAGTGCTAAGCACTGAGCCACCGTATTGCCCTCTATACAGTGCTAAGCACTGAGCCACCGTATTGCCCTCTATACAGTGCTAAGCACTGAGCCACCGTATTGCCCTCTATACAGTGCTAAGCACTGAGCCACCGTATTGCCCTCTATACAGTGCTAAGCACTGAGCCACCGTATTGCCCTCTATACAGTGCTAAGCACTGAGCCACCGTATTGCCCTCTATACAGTGCTAAGCACTGAGCCACCGTATTGCCCTCTATACAGTGCTAAGCACTGAGCCACCGTATTGCCCTCTATACAGTGCTAAGCACTGAGCCACCGTATTGCCCTCTATACAGTGCTAAGCACTGAGCCACCGTATTGCCCTCTATACAGTGCTAACCACTGAGCCACCGTATTGCCCTCTATACAGTGCTAACCACTGAGCCACCATATTGCCCTCTATACAGTGCTATCCACTGAGCCACCGTATTGCCCTCTATACAGTGCTAAGCACTGAGCCACCGCTCCGCCCTCTATGCAGTGCTAAACCCTGAGCCACCGTATTGCCCTCTATACAGTGCTAAACACTGAGCCACCGTATTGCCCTCTATACAATTCTTAGCACTGAGCCACCGTATTGCCCTCTATACAGTGCTATCCACTGAGCCACCATATTGCCCTCTATACAGTGCTATCCACTGAGCCACCGTTCCGCCCTCTATGCAGTGCTAAACCCTGAGCCACCGTATTGCCCTCTATACAGTGCTAAACACTGAGCCACCGTATTGCCCTCTATACAATTCTTAGCACTGAGCCACCGTATTGCCCTCTATACAGTGCTGACCACTAAGTCACCGTGCTGCCCTCTATACAGTGCTATATAAAAATACAAGGGGAGACAACAGAGGCGCAATAGTGCCCTATCATTTGGCATAGATTAGGGACTAAACGGTATAAACAGGTTTGCACTAACCTGGTCCAGTTGTGAATCCCACAACTGGAATAAAAGCGTTGGTTTTAGTAATGCAGGCTGCTGCTGGACCTCCACCTCCACGGGACCGTGGGTACTTCAAGAGTTCTGGGATCAAAGGTGTGTTGCAGTCCGCGCTGCCCGATCGTCCAAAGGATCACAAGGGAAACAATGTTCCAAACCCTGAGGACGGTGCCAGGATTGGGCGCCGAAACGCGTCGGTTTATAAGAATAAAGAGAATTTCGTTTGGAACATTGTTTCCCTTGTGATCCTTTGGACGATCGGGCAGCGCGGACTGCAACACACCTTTGATCCCAGAACTCTCTATACAGTGCTGACCACTGAGCCACCGTGCTGCCCTCTATACAGTGCTGACCACTAAGCCGCCGTGCTGCCCTCTATACAGTGCTGACCACTGAGCCACCGTGCTGCCCACTGTACAGTGCTAAACACTAAGCCGCCGTGCTGCCCTCTGTACAGTGCTAACCACTGAGCCGCCATGCTGCCCTCTGTACAGTGCTAACCACTGAGCCACCGTGCTGCCCTCTATACAGTGCTAACCACTGAGCCACCATGCCGCCCTCTGTACAGTGTTAACCACTAGGCCACCGTGCTGACCTCTATACAGTGGGAGCCACTGTGCCGCCCAATGTACAGTGCTAACCAGTAAGCCACCGTGCTGCCCTCTATCAAGTGCTAACCACTGAGCCACCATGCTGCTCCCTATACAATGCTAACCACTGAGCCACCGTGCTGCCTTCTGTACAGTGCTAACCAGTGAGCCACTGTGCTATGCTCTATACAGTGCTAACCACTGAGCCACTGTGATGCGCTCTATACAGTGCTACCCACGGAGTCACCGTGCCACCCTCTATACAGTGCTAACCAGTGAGCCACCGTGCTGCCCACTATACAGTACTAACCAGTGAGCCCACTGTATAGTGCTAACCACTGAGCCACCATGCCGCCCTCTGTACAGTGCCAACCACTGAGCCACCGTGCTGCCCACTATACAGTACTAACCAGTGAGCCACCGTGCCGCCCTCTGTACAGTGCCAACCGTTGAGCCACCGTGCCGACCTCTGTACAGTGCCAACCACTGAGCCACCGTGCTGCCCTCTGTACAGTGCTAACTACTGAGCCACCGTGCTGCCCTTTGTACAGTGCTAACCACTGAACCATTGTGCTGCTCAAAATAGAATGTCGTCAGGCAGGAGCCAGTGTTATATATATATATCTCACACACACACACACATACACATATATGGCAGAGGCCGGCTGTGTGCGCATATGTGGCGGGGGTTTGTTGTACACATACATGGTGCGGTCAAATGTGTGCACACATCTGGCGGTTGATTTGTTACACACATACATAGTGGGGGCTGACTGTGTGGAGATGGCTTTGTTATACACATACATGGCTCGGGCGGCTGTGTGCGGTGGCTTTGTTATATACATACATGGCGGGGGAGGCTGTGTGTACATATGTGGCGGTGGCTTTGTTATACACATGGTGGGGGTGGCTGTGTGCACATATGTGGTGGTGGCTTTGTTATATACATGCATGGCTGGGGAGGCTGTGTGTACATATGTTGCGGTGGCTTTGTTATATACATACATGGTGGCGGTGGCTGTGTGCACATATGTGGCAGCGGCTTTGTTATATGCATACATGGTGGGGGGCGGCCATGTGCACATATGTGGCAGTGGCTTTGTTATACACATGGTGGGGACGGCTGTGTGCACATATGTGGTGTGGGCTTTGTTAAGCTTTGTTCACACGTGGCGTATTTGCTGCATCTTACAGCGCTATTTTGAGATGGCGTAATGTGAAACGCAATGCTGGATACCAATTCCATGGATTCACACGTGTATTTTGGCGCTTTTTTGCGCGCATGCTGTCACTGCAAAGCGCGCGCAAAAATAATGACTGTCAATTCTTTGCACTTTTTTCAGAACGCTTTTCCCATTGGCCACATGATAAAATAGGCTCAAGAAGAGTGCGTCAGGAAAAACGCACTGTGTGAAAGCAGTTGTGCTTTTTGCACAAAAAAGAGCCACTGCAAAAAAAAACATGGCAAATACTCAACGTGTGACCGTAGCCTTATACACATATATGGTGGGAGCTGGCTGTGTACATATGTGGAGGTGGCTTTGTTATACACATATATGACGGGGGCCGGCTGTGTGCACATATGTGGTGGTGACTTTGTTATATACATACATGGCTGGGGAGGCTGTGTGTACATGTGTTGCGGTTGCTTTGTTAAATGCATACATGGTGGCGGTGGCTGTGTCCACATATGTGGCAGTGGCTTGATTATATACATACGTGACAGGGGCCGACTGTGCACATGTGTGGCAGTGGCTTTGTTATACACATGGTGGGGGTGGCTGTGTGCTCATGTGTGGCAGTAGCTTTGTTATACACATGATGGGGACGGCTGTATGCACATATGTGGCGTGTGCTTTGTTAGGCTTTGTTCACACGCGGCGTATTTGCTTCGTCTTACAGCGCTATTTTGAGCTTGCGTAAATGCAGTGAAACGCAACGCTAGATACTCATTCCAGCAAAAACTATGGCTGTTGCTGAAGTGCGTTCACACGTTGTGTATTTTGGCGCTTTTTTATCACTGACCTTGCCCTCTCCTGGATCTCCTTCTACCTTTACAATCGCACATTTAGCGTCTCCCACTCCCACACAACCTCCTCACCCCATCCCCTCTCTGTTGGGGTCCCTCAAAGCTCTGTCTTGGGACCCCTTCTTTTTTCCATTTATACCCTTGGCCTAGGACAACTCATAAAGTCCCATGGGTTCCAGTATCACCTGTACGCTGACGACATCCAGATCTATCTCTCTGGCCCAGACATCACCTCTCTCCAGTCCAGAATCCCAGAGTGTCTTATCAGCCATGTCCTCCTCTTCCTGTCGCTTCCTTAAACTAAATGTAGACAAAACCGAACTCCTCATCTTTCCCCCATCTCACACACCTTCCTTACCAGATCTATCAATCACAATAAATGACCTCACACTTTCCCCTGTACCTGAAGTCCGCTGCCTCGGAGTAATCCTTTGACTCTGCCTTATCCTTCAAACCACACACCCAAGCTCTCCCTCCTGCCGCCTCTAACTCAAAAATATTTCCAGAATCCATCCCTTCCTCAACCCTCAGTCAACTAAACTACTGGTGCATGCCCTCATCATCTCCCCTCTTGACTACTGCATCCTCCACCTCTGTGGCCTCCCTGCTAACACTCTTGCAACCTCTCCAATCTGCCCTTAACTCTGCTGCCTGACTAATCCACCTCTTTCCTCGCTGCTCCTTCACTTCTCCCCTCTGCAAATCTCTCCACAGGCTCCCAATTCCCCAGTGTATCCAATTCAAACTACTAACACTGACTCACAAAGCCATCCACAATCTGTCCCCCCCCCCCCCTATATCTCTGAACTAATCTTCCAATATCATCCAACTATTAATCTTCGATCCTCCCAAGACCTCCATCTTTCCTCCACACTTGTACGTTCCTCATCTAACCGCCTGCAATACTTTGCCCGAGCATCCCACATCCTCTGGAATTCTGCACCTCACAACGTCCGATTGTCCTCTACATTTGGAACCTTCAATCAGAACCTGTCAACCCATCTCTTCAGAACAGCTTACAACCTTCAATGACCATGGTGCCACCTCACCGCCTCTGCACCCGACGCTCCACCACCACCCAAGCAGACCCAACCTACTGTCTCCCTCCCCACCGCTCTGTAGAATGTAATCCCGCAAGGGCAGGTTCCTCTCTCCCCTCTGTATCGGTCTGTCACTGTTAAGGCACCGTTACACGGTACGATAGCGTGAACGATATCGCTCAAACGTCACGGGTTTGGAGTAGTTCAAATGACCTTGTTAGGACGTTGTTGCATGTGACACCGAGATACGACTACGGCGGCCGTCACACGCATCTATTTCTTGCACGATATCGCTTAAGTGATCTGCTTTTTGATCGCTTAAGCTATATCGTTTGTGTGTCGCTGCGTGTAATCAAGCGATTTTACACTGTAAAATCGCTTGATTGTTTGATCGCAGATTTGTGAGCCGGAGCTCATATCAAGCGATAATCGCTTGATCAATCTGCCTCATCGTGGTGTGTGACACCACGATGAACGATCTCCCAGCGGCAGAGCCTATGCTGGGAGATGGTATCTATGGTAAACGTCGGGTTACTAAGCGCCGCGCGGCACCTAGTAACCCGATGGGTACCATAGTTACCAGCGATCTCGCTGCTCCACATCGCTGGTGAGTCTGCCTGTGTGACAGCTCACCAACGATGTGAACGATATTGTTAGCGATCGCGCCTGCATGTGATCGCTAACAATATCGCTCAAAACATTGAAGCGTGTGACGGCCGCCTTAGATAAATCGTTTGATCGCTGATCGCAGATTTGAGAACATGTTCTCAAATCAGATTGTCTTCAGCCAAACTGCTGCATCGTTGGGTGTGACACCGCGATAACGATGTCGATAACGCGCCCATGAGATCATTAGTGAGATCTTAACTACATTGAAGTGTGTAACGTTTAGTTTGCTCATTGTATTTTTAACTTGTTTACCTTGTTTAACTTGTTTACTTTCTCATGTACAGCACCATGGAATCAATGGTGCTCTGTAGATAAATGATAATAATAATATGGCGGGGGCCGGCTGTGTGCAAATATGTTGGGGGGGGGGGCGGGGCTTTGGTATACACATACATGGTAGGGGTGGCTGTGTGCACATATGTAGAGACGGCTTTGTTGTATACGTACATGGTGGCGGTGACTGTGTTGTATGTATACATGGCGGAGGCTGGCTGAGTGCACATATGTGTTGGGGGCTTTGTTATACATATGCATGGTGGGGCCAGCTGTGTGCACATATGTAGAGATGGCTTTGTTGTATACATACATGGTGGCGGTAACTGTGTTGTATATATACATGGCGGAGGCTGGCTGTGTGCATATATGTAGAGATGGCTTTGTTGTATACATACATGGTGGCGGTGGCTGTGTTGTATACATATATGGCGGAGGCTGGCTGAGTGCACATATGTGTTGGGGGCTTTGTTATACATACATGGTGGGGGTGGCTGTGTTCACATATGTAGAGATGGCTTTGTTGTATACATACATGGTGGCGGTAACTGTGTTGTATATATACATGGCGGAGGCTGGCTGTGTGCATATATGTAGAGATGGCTTTGTTGTATACATACATGGTGGCGGTGGCTGTGTTGTATACATATATGGCGGAGGCTGGCTGAGTGCACATATGTGTTGGGGGCTTTGTTATACATACATGGTGGGGGTGGCTGTGTTCACATATGTAGAGATGGCTTTGTTGTATACATACATGGTGGCGGTAACTGTGTTGTATATATACATGGCGGAGGCTGGCTGTGTGCACATATGTAGAGATTGCTTTGTTGTATACATACATGGTGGCGGTGGCTGTGTTGTATACATATATGGCGGAGGCTGGCTGAGTGCACATATGTGTTGGGGGCTTTGTTATACATACATGGTGGGGGTGGCTGTGTTCACATATGTAGAGATGGCTTTGTTGTATACATACATGGTGGCGGTGGCTGTGTTGTATACATATATGGCGGAGGCTGGCTGAGTGCACATATGTGTTGGGGGCTTTGTTATACATGGTGGGGGTGGCTGTGTTCATATATGTAGAGATGGCTTTGTTGTATACATACATGGTGGCGGTGGCTTTGTTCTATGCATACATGGCGGAGGCTAGCTGAGTGCACATATGTGTTGGGGGCTTTGTTATACATATACATGGTAGGGCCAGCTGTGTGCACATATGTAGAGATGGCTTTGTTGTATACATACATGGTGGCGGTGGCTTTGTTGTATATATACATGGCGGAGGCTGGCTGAGTGCACATATGTGTTGGGGGCTTTGTTATACATATACATGGTAGGGCCAGCTGTGTGCACATATGTAGAGATGGCTTTGTTGTATACATACATGGTGGCGGTGGCTTTGTTGTATATATACATGGCGGAGGCTGGCTGAGTGCACATATGTGTTGGGGGCTTTGTTATACATATACATGGTGGGGCCAGCTGTGTGCACATATGTCACACCCGTGTTGCACTCTGCCACTCTTAACCTCTTCAGTGCCGGGTATAGGTCTGAACAACATGAATACTGTAGAGACATACTGATTGTGAGCAATGAGAGGTGGAGGATAAACGCACAGAGCCTGATGAAGGTTGAAACGCATTGCACATGGTGTGTGCCCCCAGTAGAGGATCGTTCTTCCTTTCCTATTGACTGGTTTGCTCATTCAGCACATTGCACAGATGGCAGTGTCCACATGGTTCCTCAAAAACAGGTTTCGGTATTCTAGTGTGATCCCTTTGGTACCGTATGTATACACACACAAACCAGAATTTAATTTCCTTTTCACCCCACTTGAATTTTTTTTCACTACATTATATGGTAAGAAGTAAAGCGACTTTTCCAAAGAGAAAAAAACATGAACAATGCATTATACATTGTTGGAAAAAAATTCAAGTTATGGCTCTTGGAAAAAGGGTGGGAGGGGAGAAATACGGTATATAAAAAATAGCTCATTCAGGAAGCAGTTAAAACTCGACTCTTCCAGATAACCTTCCTTTTCTCTACATTGGAACATTAAATAAATGTTGGTAGGAAACGTTACTTAGCGTTTATTCTTTTCCTACACCGTCCATTTTTAGCTCTGCGGACCGGAGTTTTCTGGCATTTTCCAGAGGGACGTTTCCTGCTCTTTCCTTCACAATAGGAGGAAATAAATAGTCATCGCTTATTTTGCAGTTGGAAACTATTCTCTTGTGCTAAGAAGCTCGCTGTCTGCCATAATAGGTCACTTTAAGGAAAATACGGGGAAAATGCTTAAGTGACAACTCCCTGCCTCCTGATTGCGGCAGTTCTGATGTAATCTGCACAGAAGAAGCATCACAATCCTCCTAGCTCTCCTTACAATGGTAGCATTTTTTTTTAAAGGGAATTTGTCAGCAGGTTTTTGCTGTGATTAGTAGCTCACGGTCTATAGACATTGCACATACATACCCTGTTGGGCGGCGGCAGCTTTCTCAACTCTGCTGTATTGCTAGATCTAAAAACTGATTGTGTCCAAATGACTGCGCCCAGTAAACTGTGATACATCTTTGGATTCAGGGTCTCTTTGCCTCCATTATGCTGCTCTCAGATAAGGCAGCAAAAGCCTGCTGATAGATTCACTTTAATGGTGTATTAAGGCATTGGTATTTAAATGGTTGTCTAGGACTTACACATACATTACGTATCCTTAAGTAACTTAGGTAGCCCCTCCAGTCAGCAGTGGGCCGGAAGTGTACAAGAGTGGAGTGGCACAGCGCAGTACACTGTGTAGTTGCTGTTTTCAGGTACCGCGGCTCAACTCTCATTGAAGTGGACAGTGAACAGGGGTGGAGGGACACAACGCCATACTCTATGTAGTGGCCTTTTTCAGGTACAATGGCTCAGCTCTTATTGAAGTGGATAGTGTGCAGGGGCAGAGCAGCACTGCGCCATACACTGTGTAGTGGCCGTTTTCAGGTACTGCGGCTCATCTCGAATTGAAGTTGAAAGTGTACAGGAGCGGCACAGTGCCATACACTGTGTAGTAGCCGCTCTCAGTTACTGCGGCTCATCTCTCATCTTGAAGTGGACAGTATACAGGGACGGAGTGGAGCAGCACAGTGCCGTACACTGTGTAGTGGCTGTTTTCAAGTACTGCGGCTTGGCTCTCATTGAAGTAAATAGGAGCTGAGCTCCAGCACAGACATCTGAAAAGATGCACTGAATTTATTTAGAGCTGAGCGCACCTTCTGGTGTATGAGCTCATTCCTCCCCCATACTCCAACAGCTCAGGTGGTATTGATAATTCCGGTGTACAGTGAAGGAAAGAAATATTTGATCCTTTGCTGATTTTGTAAGTTTGCCCACTGACAAAGAGATGAACAGTCTATATTCTTAAAGGTAGGTTAATTTTAACAGTGAGAAATAGAATACCAAAAATAAAATCCAGAAAATCACATTGTCTAAATTATATAAATGTTTTTGAATTTTGCAGAGGGGAATACGTATTTGATCCTCTACCAACCATTAGGAGTTCTGGCTCCTAATCAACTCGTTACCTGCATTACAGACAGGTGTCTTAAATTGTCACCTGTAACTAAGTCGGACGTGTCACGGATGAGTAACTTGGATTGGCTCTCCCCTCTCTGGACGGGAGCGTGTGCTGCTTGTTTTTTGTAAGCCGCTCCACACTCCCGTCCTGACAGGGAAGAGCCATTCCAAGTTACTCATCCGTGACACATCCAACTTAGTCGTATATCACACGGACAGTGTGATTCCAGCCTAAGGCCAGCTTCACACCATGGTTTTTGGCTGTCGGGTTGGATCCTGTCTTCTGCAGGATCCACCGGACAGAACCTGACAGGACAGGATGTGTAGAAAAGTGTGGCCAAATATGGTCCTAGATCCTGATTTTTGTAGGATTCGTTTTCTCCCGCTGTCCTTGGTGCTGAATTCACAGCCTGTGCATGAAAAACTGCTGTCCATGGTGCTGGAATTTTGACGGCAGGATTTCTGAGCTTGCACTGTGCAAAAAAATCGGATCCGGGAAATGATGCGATTTTTTTTAACGGTACCGTCGCCCAGAGACTCCCATGTTATGGGCGCTGGATCACCTCTGATTTATTTTTGTCCGATTTTTGCATCGGAGCCAAAAAATGCTGCAGGCTCCGGTTTTGGGTACGGGGAAAAACCTGACAAAAACTAAACCGGATGGCCAAATAGGACCAATTCAGCACCATAGGGATACCAAACCGGATCACGTTCTGTCCATTTCAAACCGGACAGAACCTGATGTCAAACACCGTGGTGTGAAGCCAGCCTAACCTCTACAACATGGACAAGACCAAAGAGCTTTCTAAGGATGTCAGGAAAAGATCATAGACCTGCATAAGACTGGAATAGGCTACAAAACCATAAGTAAGACGCTGGGTGAGGAGACAACTGTTGGTGCAATAGTAAGAAAAATGGAAGAAATATAAAATGAGGTCAATCACATCGATCTGGGGCTCCATGCAACATCTCACCTTGTGGGGTATCCAGGATCATGAGGAAGGTGAGAGATCAGCCTAAAACTACACAAGTGAACTTGTTAATGATCTCAAGGCAGCTGGTACCACTGTCACCAAGAAAACCAGGACATTTAATGTAACACATTATATCATAATGGATTTAAATTCTGCAGTGTCCGCAAAGTCCCACTTCTCAAGAAGGCACATGTGCCGCCCGTCTGAAGTTTGCCAATGAACACCTTGGTGATTCTGAGAGTGATTGGGAGAAGGTGCTGTGGTCAGATGAGACAAAAATGTAGCTATTTGGCATTAACTCGACTCGCCATGTTTGGAGGAAGAGAAATGCTGCCTATGACTGAAAGAACATCATCCCCACAGTCAAGCATGGCGGTGGAATCGTTATGTATTGGATGTATTTCTCACTGTGTACAGGACTACTTACACGTATCAATGGGACAATGGATGGAGCCATGTACCATAAAATACTGAGTGACAGCCTCCTTCCCTCTGCCTGACATTAAAAATGGGTCATTGCTGGTTCTTCCAGCATGACAATTACCCTAAACATACAGCAACAAAGGAGCGGCTCAAAAAGAAGCACAATAAGGTCATGGAGTGGCCTAGCCAATCTCCAGACCTTAATCCCATAGAAAATTTATAGAGGGAGCTGAAGCTCCGAGTTGTCAAGCGACAGCCGCAAAATCTTAATTTTTTAGAGATTATCTGCAAAGAGGAGTGGACCAAAATTCCTCCTGACCTCATCATCAACTACAAGAAACATCTGACTGCTGTGCTGCCAACAAGGATTTTGCTACCAAGTATTAAGTGTTTTTTGCCGGAGGGATCAAATACTTACTTCCCTCTGCAAAATGCAAATAACTTTATGTAATTTAGACAATGTGATTTTCTGGATCTTATTTCTGATACGCTTTCTCTCACTCTTAAAGGGAACCTGTCAGGTGGTTTATGCCCCTTCAGCTATCATTGTCTGTAGCTGCAGCTTTATAATACCAGTCTAATCATCCCTGTCTGAGCTCATAGTGTAATGTGAAAGGTGAAAAAAAAAAGCATTTATACACTGACATTTCAGTCTACACCTTGGAGGAGGGGGACTGTCTGGCAGGATAATAGTTAACTCACTATTAACTTGCATGGCTAAAGGACCTGTGTGATGTAACGATCATGTGACCATAGTGGGCAGAGCTAAGTCAGCAAACTTATGCCCTATTGGCGCTTAGCTCCGCCTATTGTAGTCACATGGGTATGACATCACATCAGGTCTCCCAACATGTTCTAACATAAGGCTGAAATGTTAACTATTAACCTGCCAAACAGTCTCCATCCTCCGAGCTTGGGATTGACTGCCTCATTACATAAGGAAATGTCAGTGTGTAAATGCTTTTCTTTCACCTTTCACATTACACTGTGAGCTCAGACAGGGATAGTTAGAATAGTATTATGAAGTTGCAGCTGCAGACAGTGATAGCTGGGGGGCATAAACCAGGTGACAGTTTCCCTTTAAAATTAACCTACCCTTAATATAATAGACTGCTCATGTCTTTGTCAGTGGGCAAATTTACAAAATCAGCAAGGGATGAAATAATTATTTCATGTATGACGCACAGGTAATAAACAATAGTTCTGCCTTTCGCCTTACAATATAAATGTGCCAGGAGGGAGACGCAGCTGCAAGGAGATAGGGAGGCTGCTGAGGACGGCACGAGTCCCGCACCCAGAGGAGCTCGCCATGGAGGGAGGATCGGAGGAGGGATTTGTTTTTTGTATTGTAATGAATGTCATGCTCAATAACCCTCTGGGTCTCTTTCTAGGAGCCGTTCGTTGCTGATGAATACATTGAGCGACTGGCATGGAGAACCCCCGGAGGAGGATCCAGAGGAGGAGCAGAGACCTTTGATCCCAAAAGGTATGGAGCATTTATGTGGCTGCTTCTATGAGCTTTATTTGGGGAAGATGTATTGCACCTCATGGATGTAGCTAGAAAGATCAGAGCCCCAAGACAAGCATATGTGGTGGTTCCCCTGCCCCTAAATCAGTCAACAGAACCATTCCTTAAGGTTAACACATGAATTTCTTTCCTGATAGGTGAAGAACAGTGCAGGGTTTCCTTTTTTGAATCCATGTTTTTGGTCCTTTTGTCAGTTTTTACAATCCTTCTGTTACATTTGTTTTTCCACTATGAAGAAAAAACATTACCGTATTTTCCGGCGTATAAGACGACTGGGCGTATAAGACGACCCCCAACTTTTCCACTTAAAATATGGAGTTTGGGATATACTCGCCGTATAAGACTACCCCCTCTTCTACGGCATGATTCCCACTATGACCCCCACACAATATAATGGACCCACATATAGAATAATGACCCCTACATCTCTTCACACTGTATTATGGCCACCACACAGCCCTAAAATAGCCCTGCATAAAGTATAGAGGCTCCCTCATACCCCTTCAAGTATTATCATGCTCCCACAGAGCCCTCTAAGTATTATAATGGCTTCCATATAGTATAATTGTCTCCATAAATTATAATGCATCATCAAAGTCCTCAATATATTATAATGCACCCCGTAGTCCTCCATATAGTGTAATGCACGCCATAGTCCCCTAGATAATATAATGCACCCCATAGTGCTCCATATAGTGTAATGCACCCCCGTAGTCCTCCATATAGTGCAATGCACGCCATAGTCCTCTAGATAATATATTGTACCCCATTGTGCTCCATATAGTGTAATGCACCCCCGTAGTCCTCCATATAGTGCAATGCACGCCATAGTCCCCTAGATAATATAATGCACCCCATTGTGCTCCATATAGTGTAATGCACCCCCGTAGTCCTCCATATATTATAGTATTAGAGTGGTGGTGGGGGAGTACAGCCTCCATCAACCCCAATATTCCTCTGCAGTCACATACACAGTCAGACACACACACAGTCAGACACACACACAGTCAGACACACACACAGTCAGACACACACACAGTCAGACACACACACAGTCAGACACACACACAGTCAGACACACACACAGTCAGACACACACACAGTCAGACACACACACAGTCAGACACACACACAGTCAGACACACACACAGTCAGACACACACACAGCCAGACACACACACAGCCAGACACAGACACACACAGTCACACACAGACACACACAGTCACACACAGACAGTCAGACACACACTCAGTAAGACACAGACACACAGTCACACACACACAGTCAGACAGACACACAACACGCACACAGTCAGACACAGACACACACAGTCACACACACACACACACAGTAAGACACACTGTGCCACTGCTGTGCCACCGGACCCTGCCGGAGCTTACCACCGCCACCGCCGCTGTACGTAGCCGGGCACCGTAGCTGTACGATAATAAGCCATCAGCCAATCAGGCAGCTGCTGGCGTCTGATTGGCCCTGGCATTACCGTACATACACACTGAGCGGCGCAGTTACCTCCGTTCAGGAGATGTACGGTAATGCCTCAGCCAATCAGACACCAGCAGCCTCCTGATCGTACATCTATGGCGCCCGGCGGCTATGTACACAGCGGTGGTGGCAGCGGGAAGCTCCAGAAGACATGGACGGCAGAGGCAGGTGAGTATCATTTTTTTTTCTTGCCTGCCACCTGCCACCGCTCATTTTCGGGGGGGGGGCCCTTATATTATGCACGGCGGACCGATGCCGGCATTTTTTTCCTCAGTACCCCGCCTGACCCGGCGTATAAGGCGACCTCCGACTTGGGAGGAGAATTTTAGGGGTTAAAAACTCGCCTTATACGCCGGCAAATACGGTACTTACATTTTCCTACCTATTAGACTGTAAATTCGGACAGAACATGGATTTTTTAGTTGACTGTCCGTTCTTTTCAAGTGGCCGCTGACTTACATTGACAAGTTTGTTCCATATAACTTTTTTCCCAGGTAGTTGATCCTCACAGTAAAAGCACATGTGAAAAGGCACAGTCACTGTGAAGGTACCGTCACACGCTGCAATTTTGATAGCAATTTCACTGGCAATTTGCTGGTTGCAGTGAAATCATGGACACATTGTTCTATTGTGTTGCTGTGTACAAATTGAACAGTGTGTCCATGATTTCACTGCAACCAGAAAATTGCCAGTGAAATTGCTAGCAAAATTGCCATGTGTGACGGTATCTTAATGGGTTTATGATCTATCTACACGTAGCAGCACATGTACGAAATAAAACTGATGTATGACAGAGTAATCAGACTCGAAATGCATTGGACAAGCCTTTGTATATCTCCCTACTCTGGGCTCCTCTAGTTTTCAGGTCCCTGCACACGGGTCCTGATGCCAATCCTGCTAGGGCCCATGTAGTGTGCCAGCCCCCTTAAGGCTTGGCTGAAGCTGGACCCTAACGATATTATAATAATTACATGAATAAAGGGTCATCTGGTCTTTTAGAATTGATGGCCTCTCTCTAGAATAGGCAATAAAAATCATTGGGGGTCTGACTGCGAGCCCCCCAACTGATCATGGGACTAGTGATGAGTGAAAACTACTATGCTCGGGTGCACAGTACTCGAAACAAGCTGGTCGGATGCTCAGATGGGTGCAACTCAAGTACAGAGAATAATGGAAGTCAATGGGAAACTCAAGCATTTTTCCAGAAGACTCTTCCAGAGAAATGCTTGAGTTTCCCATTGACGTCCCTTATACTCGTACTCGAGTCGTGGCCGACCTACTCATTACGTGTGTCAAACACTTGAGCATAGTGCTCATTAATCACTAAAAGGGACTATGGCACTCACACGATCGTCGCAGCCTCTTCACTTGCAGTTTGGATTGTACTTTTATTAGCAGCAATGAAATGTATTGCAAGTCCCAGGAGGCACACCTTCACTGATCTAATAATCTAGACCAGGGTTCTCAAACACGCGTCCCGAGGGCCACATGCGGCCCCTGGGGCTTCACTATGTGGCCCGCGGCACCTTGGACAACTTAATGATGCATCGCCCCAGTGCAGGGGGCCGCTGCAGTCCCTGCTGTGTGATTACTTCTGTCCGCGGCACTAACAAGCTCTGCCACTCAGCAAGATCAATGCAAGCTGCCAGCCAATGAGAGGTCCACAGCTTATGGCGGAATATGACGTCACATGTGGGCCTCTGGCTGGCAGATTGCATTGATCTTGCTGAGCAACACAGCTTGTCTGAGCGGCGGCTGGAGGAAGTCATAGCACAGTGGAGGCTGGAAGTCAGCACAGCGGGAACCGCGGTGGCCCCCTGCACTGGAGCGATTCATCGTTAAAGTGTGAGAGGGTGTGTGAGAGGGTGTGTGAGAGGGTGTGTGAGAGGGTGTGTGAGAGGGTGTGTGAGAGGGTGTGTGAGAGGGTGTGTGAGAGGGTGTGTGGTGTGTATGAATGTGTATGTGAGTGTGTAAAAAGAAGGTAAACCAGGATGGGGGGCATCACTATAAAAGTAGATCAGGATGGGGGACAACACTACTAAAGGGGATTTGGATGAGGACATCACTAGAAAAGGGGATCAGGATGGGGGGCATCACTACAAAAGGGGATCAGGATGGGGGACATCACTAGAAAAGGGGATCAGGATGGGGAACATCACTAGAAAAAGGGATCAGGATGGGAGACATCACTACAAAAAGGGATCTGGATGGGGGACATCACTAGAAAAAGGGATCAGGATGGGGAACGTCAGTAGAAAAGGGGATCAGGATGGGGACATCACTAGAAAAGGGGATCAGGATGGGGGATATCACTAGAAAAGGACATTACTACAGGATGGGGACATTACTACAAAAAGGGGATCAGGATTTGTACTTTACTTCATTGAGCAAAAAATTCTGGTATTACTAAAAATATCACTTAGTCCTACAAGGGATGCGGCCCCCCGCTATAAATGTTTTTCTATGTGCAGCCCACCAATCCAGCCGAGTTTGAGATCCCTGATCTAGACTATCATAAAGGGGTGGTCCGATACCAAAGGTGATTTTGCACATTAAATGTCTATTTAATTCAGTAATCCAGTCACTTATCTAATATACATCAATTGAAAATTCCCTACTTTTCCTACTCTACTCTAACTTTGTTGGCTTTATTTCTTTTATTTTTTTTTTTTTTTTTTTACTTCCAGTGATGTTATGTTTTATAAACCCTTAGTGCATGCTGGGATACTCCAACAGAACGTCAACGGGGGACAGAGTTTGTGGTCACTGCCATAGCCTCTGCCCCCAGTTTGAAATTATGTGTCATTACGGAAGTCCATTTTAGTGCTGGGCTAAGCATATGCTGCTTGTCAGTTTTGAGACATGCTCAGTATATGTGATTCCTGCTCTATAGTCTGTTGAATGCACACTGACACTGTGCTCCTTCGCCGAGTCAAATGAGAGGTGATGATCTGGTGGGAGAGTGCACTGTCAGCGCACTTTAAAAAGGAGAGACCGCAGCAAGCAGGGCAAACAGAGACCAGCTCCTGAGGCAGACTTCACTAATGATATCCTGTTTTCTGGCGGCGACGTCTGTTTCGGGTGCTGGTCTCTGTATTCCCTGCTTGCTACCGTCTCTCCTTTTCACTGTGCACTGACAGTGTGCTCATTTGCTGGCTCCTCGCTTCACTTCAGAGCTGGTATGTGTGCAACATCGGTGCGCTCTCTTGCTGGCTCCTTAGGGTGGTTTCACACTGGCGTTTGTGTCTGCATGCGTATGGCACGCAGACGCAAACGCAGTGCAAATGCAGCCCATACTGATGTGATTGCAGCGGAGAATCTCCGCATGCGTTCACATTAGTTTGCAGCCCGCCAGCCAATCAGCTGTCTCGGGGGTGGCCGGGAGGAGGAGATCAGCGGCAGAGATCTCCTCCTCCCGGCCACAGCTGATCTCCCGCTGGTGTCAACGCGGGAGATTTGAAGAAACAGCTTATCTGACAGCTGTTTAAATCTCCCGCGCCGACACCTAATAGGCGATATCGGTGCAGGAGATATGAAACAGCTGATCGCTGCTTCAAATCTCCCACGCCGACCTCACCTATTCGGTGTCGGCGCGGGAGATTTAAACAGCTGTCAGATCAGCTGTTTCTCCCCGCCGACACCAGTGGGAGATCAGTGGCGGCTTTAGCTAATCTCCCGGTGGCCGCCGCTGATCACCGCGGCCACCGGGAGAGATTTCAATGAGATCCGCAGCGTTCTCCTGCGCTGTCATGCGGAGGACACTGCGGATCCATTGACTTCTATGCGTAGTTTGTGCGCTTGCAGATAAATCAAGCGCCCGCGACCGCACAAAAAAATGCAACAGGGCTGCGTTCAGAGTGCGCTAGGAGGGTGCACAAATTGTGCGCATCCGAGCGCAAACGCAGGCACATGCGTTCCCATGTTAAACATAGGAATGTAGTGTGCAAGCGTTTGGCTGTGTTCGGTAAGCTGCGTTTGCAAACACTAGTGTGAAACCGGCCTTAATTGTATTTATAGCTGGCGAGGTGTGCAGTGTCTGTGCGCATTCAAAGAACTATTGACCAGGAAGCCCATACAGAGCATTTGTCAAAATTGACAACCAGCACATACTCAGTAGAGCGGGGACCAGCCCGCCCCTGAAATGGACTTTACTGATGACGCTTTGTTTCATGGTGGGGACAGAGGCTGGGGCTGGAACTGCAGCCGCTTCCCCCTGATGGCGTCTTGTATAAGAATCCCAGCATGCACTGGAAATTCTCAAATAAAGCTTCGTCAGAAGTAAAAGATGGCATGGAAGTAGTAGAATGGGAACAGTAGCAAATTTTTTAATTGAATATTATAAAAGTGATTAAATTATAACATTAAATAGGCATTTAGTGTGAAGCTCATCTCTTCAGACTTCCTCTCTAAATATAAGCCACCAATCTGAAAAGGCTGGATGACCCCTTTAAGTGACAGATGAGAATTTTCAGTCCCTTCCGAGCCGTGATTAAGCTCATCACACAGGACTTCTTGCTTTTAGCTACTATTTGCTAAATGATCTGATGCAATTTTTAATGGCTCGGATTAAAGTAACGTTCTGTGTATCAGGTTATTGGAGCAATTTGTCAATCATATTGAAGAACTGAAGATGATGGATGAGAGGATCCAGAGGAAAGTGGAGAAATTGGAGCATCAGTGCCAGAAAGAAGCCAAAGAGTTTGCCAGAAAAGTCCAGGAGCTTCAGAAAAGCAACCAGGTGAGCGACCAGAAAATGTAAGCCACCACAGGCTCCATAATGATAATGATGCACCCATGAGCACTGGTAACATTTAGGCACTGCCACCATTCACACGTCAGAACTTTATTATCAGAGCAAAAAGTTTTCATTCTTTCTATTTTATTCTTTTTGGTCACTTGCAAATGTTTTTCTTATTGGGAGGTAGTGACGTTGTCCAATAAACTTACTTTCTTTATGGAAAAAATTCAGACCCCTTTAAATTTTTCACTTTTTGTTTCATTGCAGCCATTTGGTAAATTCAGAAATTTCATTTTTTTTCTCATTAATGTGCACTCTGCACCCTATCTTGAATAAAAAAAAACAGAAATTTTTGCAAATTTATTAAAAAAGGAAAACTGAAATATCACATTATCATAAGTAATCGGACCCTTTGCTCAGTATTGAGTTTTTGCACCTTTTGAACTAGGACAGCCAGGAGTCTTCTTGGGAATGATGCCGTTTTTTCCGCCTGGATTTTGGGATCCTCGGCCATTTTTCCTTGCAGATCCTCTCCATTTCCGTCAGGTTGGATGGTGAACGTTGGTGGACAGCCATTTTCAGGTCTCACCAGAGATGCTCCATTGGGTTTAGGTCAGGACTCTGGCTTTACGAGTCATGAATGGTCAGAGTTGTTGTGAAGCCACTCCTTTGTTATTTTAGCTGTGTGTTTAGGGTCATTGTATTGTTGGAAGGTGAACCTTCGGCCAAGTCTGAGGTCCAGAGCTCTGGAAGAGGTTTTCATCCCGGATATCTCTGTACTTGGCCGCATTCATGTTTCCTTCAAATGCAACCAGTCGTCCTGTCCCTGCAGCTGAAAAACACACAGCTCACAGTGAAAGCATAGTGGGCATGTGATTTCTACAAAACCCATCCACTTAGCTGATACTGTATGACGCAGCAGGTTAATTTTAACAATGAGAGATAGAATATCAATAATAAAATCCAGAAAATCAAATTGTTTAAATTATATAGATGTATTTGCATTTTGCAGAGGGAAATAAGTGTTTGATCGCCTACCAACCATTAGGAGTTCTTGCTTCTACAGACAGTTAGGCTATGTTAGGCTCATGGTCTGGAGGACCTGCGTGAACCCGTGGGGGCCCGCAGGGAGACCGTGGCCGCCCTGCACATGGTGATTACACTTACTGCAGTCACCTGATGGCAGCCGCTTTTGACTCTGAATCATGAATTGAACATGCTACTGAGAAGCGGAATGCCGGCAGCCCACACCGCAGCTAAAAGAATGCTGCGGTCGGGTTAAGCATAGAGGGCACGGGAGTTCTACAAATCCCATTCCCTTAGCTGATACTGTACGACGCAGCATTTTGGATGCAGAGGCAAGACGCTGGGTCCAAAACGCTGTGACTACTGACCATGAGTATGCAGCCTGAGATGCTCCTAATCAACTTTTCTCCTTCGCCTCATTGGGGGACACAGGACCGTGGGTGTTATGCTGCTGTCCACTAGGAGGTGACACTAAGTATACTTCTGAAACAAGAAAACAGTGTGGCTCCTCCCCTGCAGTATATACACCCTGGCTGACCTCAGCTTCACCAGTTTTAGCTTAGTGTCATTAGGAGGTAGATGCGGTCCACGGACCACAATACTACAACATAGTTAGTTTAGATTTTTATTTTTTCGTCTACCACAAAGGATTATATGGGGCGACGGTATCTTCGCATGCCGATCTCCCCAGAACCAACAACGGACGGGAACGCGGAGTGTCACCTCCACGTACCCCCTTCTGCCACGTAGGATAGGGAACAGAGGCGACGGTTCCTTTGCGTTCCGATCTCCCTGTCCTCCCCAGACCGGCGTTTTCTTTGGGAATTGCCCCTCTCCCCTACAGAAGGCCGTCTATCTGTGCAAGAACAACCATTGGAGGGAATCTCCCCTACAGAAGGAGATCTTACCTTGAGATGGAACCTCCAAGGAGATGGACGCCAGGTCACAGATGCCTCCTCATATTCTTCTTGGATTATGGGTCGAGCTGCCAGCATGCCTCCCCATTCCCTGCCGGGACACTTGGGTTGAGGAGCCGTCACCAGGTACACAGGGCTCCTTCCGGACCCTGCATCTTCATTTAATATATAAATGTTTTAATGTGCATTATATGCCCCCCTGTCACCCCTGCCCCTCCGTCCAGGCCGCCGCCATTATGCCGAATCTGTAGCCGGTCCTCCGCGCCAATGCGCGCTGTTTTTCGGCCGCGGGCTTCTACTCTAGTCCCGGCTTGCGGCCTTCTTTTCTAGTACCGCCCCCCGCCCGCCTCCGTCGCCGCCTCCGTCACCGCCCTCATGACGTATCGCGGCCGGGTGAGTCTCCCGGCCGCATCATAGGCGGGACCCGGCGGCTCTCTGGCGCTTCTCGCTCATCGCGAGATTACCTGCGCGCCATTTTCCCGGCATCACTGTGCATCATAGGAGGCGGGACCCGGCGGCTCTTGGCGCTTCTCGCTCATCGCGAGATTCCCTGTACGCCATCTTGCCCACATCACTGTACGGCTCCCGCCATCCCTGCACGTGGGACGCCTCAGGGGGACACTGGATCTGGCTGGCGATCCATTAGGAGGGTAAGAGGCACAGCTAGCCTGCTGTGCCGTTCTCATTTGTGGCATTCTCCCTGCGTTTCTGCACCCTGCCTGTATTTGTTGTATAGTGCCTATTGAGACGATGCAGAGCTCCAAGGGTAACAGGAAGGGCCCTAAGATGGCGACCTTCTACTCCTTCTGCACCACCTGCAAAACACAGCTGCCCAGCGGTCATTCAACCCCTCTTTGCCAAGGCTGTGATTTATCTAGTACGGAGCCTGTAGTTGCAGCCTCCTCAGCCCTGAGACCTCTTCTGTGCCCGCTGCCCCTGCTGCGGCCGGTAGCCCTCACGCCACCCCAGAATGGGCAGCGTTCCTAACACAGTCTTTGACTCAGTCCATGTCTCAGTCCATGGAAAAGCTGACTTCGACCCTTCTTCAGGTTCTGCAGGCCCGACCCTCTCCAGACCCCTCAGTGCCACCTGAGTCGGAGCCGGTCAATACAGAGGTCCACGAATCTAGTACCAGGGACCCAGAAGGGGAGTCTTCTCCTTCTCATCAGGCTCCTACTCGTAAGAGAGCACACAGGAATCCCCCTCCCTCCTCTTCGGGAAGTTCCCAGGGTTCCCCATCCCGGGGACAGGAAACCGGCTCCCCGTCTCTCCATGCCCCTTATGATTCGGACTCAGATCAGGACCTGTCCCTTGACTTGGACAACCCTGATACCCAGGCTATGATTCAGGATCTGATCTCAGCAGTTAACCAGACGCTGAATGTTACTAGCGATACGGCAGACACCCCAGAGTCCGTGATATCTTTTAAGCGAGCAAAGCGCCCGCACAAGTGTTTCTCTGATCATCATGAGTTCAAGGAACTGGTGAACAAACACAGGACTCGTCCTGACAAGCGCTTTGGCAACAGAAAGAGCATGGATTCTCGTTACCCTTTTCCCCCCCGTCAGTAAGGACTGGGCAGATTCCCCTCAGGTCGATCCTCCGGTCTCTAGGCTGGCCACGCGCACTCTCCTTTCCCTTCCAGATGGGTCATCTATTAAGGACCCCACTGACCGCCAGGTCGAGCAATTGGCTCGCTCGATTTTCGAGGCTTCCGGTTCAGCTTTAGCTCCGTCCTTTGCCTCGGTGTGGGTGGCCAAAGCAGTTGTTTCCTGGGCAAGCTCTCTTCGTAATACATCACAGTCTCCAGAAGGCTCCAACATGGCTAACCAGATTTCCATCGCAGCGGAATATATGCTTCACGCAGCACTCGACGCCGCTGGCTGTTCGGCCGTTGCGGCAGCTAATGCTATTACCATCCGCAGAGCACTCTGGCTCCGCGAATGGAAAGCAGACTCTGCTTCCAAAAAGTCCCTAACAAGTCTACCATATCTCAGCGGACGCCTCTTCGGGGAAAAGCTGGACAAGCTAATCTCAGATGCCACGGGAGGGAAGAGCACGTCCCTCCCACAGCACAAGCCAAAACGGCCTCCCTTTAGACGCCAACAGACTCGGTTTCGATCCTTTCGCAACTCTTTTGGATGGTCGGTCTCCCGCCCGTCTCAGGCCACGAACAGATCCCCTCGGAGAGACAGGAACTTTCAGCCCCCACAAAGATCTGCGTCTGCCTGGCAGACTCGCTCTAGGCAACCAAGACCCAAGGGACCCCGTCCTCAAAGATTTCATTCCTCCTGACTCTTTCTCCCTTCCGGAAAATCCCTCCCGAGTAGGCGGCCGTCTCTCTCTCTTTCGGGACGCCTGGCTCGCTGTCGTAGACGACAACTGGGTCAGGGAGGTGATTTCTTCCGGTTATTCCATAGAGTTCCGATCATGTCCGGCCGATCGTTTTTTCCCGTCTTCTCTTCCAAGATCCACAGCGAAGGCTCGCGCTTTTCTCACGGCCGTCGACTCTCTCCGGCTGGCAGGGGTCATTGTCCCAGTTCCTCAATCAGAACGATACACAGGGTTCTATTCCAACCTGTTTGTGGTACCCAAGAAGGACGGGTCAGTTCGGCCAATTCTGGACCTCAAGCTCCTCAACAGGTCCATCAAACTCCGTCACTTTCGCATGGAGTCGTTGAGATCCATCATAGTATCGATGGACCAAGGGGAATTTCTCGCGTCGATCGACATCAAAGATGCGTATCTACACATTCCCATTTGCCACGTTCATCAGAGATTCCTACGCTTCGCAATAGGTCAAGACCACTTTCAATTCGTGGCTTTACCGTTCGGACTCGCGACGGCCCCCAGGGTGTTTACGAAGATCATGGCAGCGGTCATGAAAGTGTTACACTCCAGGGGGGTCATGGTGTTACCTTATCTAGACGACCTTCTTATCAAGGCGCCATCTTTCACAGACTGCGAGGAAAGTGTTCAGATCACCATAGACACCCTCGTACGTCTAGGCTGGCTGTTAAATCTACCAAAATCCTCTCCGGTCCCGAGCCAGACCATCACCTTTCTAGGCATGGTGTTCGATACCCGCCGCGGCTTAATACTTCTTCCGCGGCAGAAAGCCGTGTCTCTACGTCAGCGTGTCAAAACCCTGCTTCGTCCAAACCCACACTCCCTTCGTTTCGGAATGAAGGTTTTGGGAATGATGGTGGCAGTTATGGAGGCGGTCCCGTTTGCTCAGTTGCATCTCAGACCTCTGCAACTAGCTCTCCTATCCTGCTGGGACAGGAACCCTGCCACCCTGGATCGAACCTTGCGACTGTCTCCGCCGGTGAGGCACTCTCTTCTCTGGTGGCTCCGGCCTCTCTCTCTCCAGACAGGGAAGTCGTTCCTACCAGTGAACTGGGACGTCCTTACAACGATGCCAGTCTGATGGGTTGGGGGGCGATTCATCGTCATCACACAACTCAAGGCAGATGGACCAGTCAGGAGGCCTCGCTTCCCATCAACTTACTGGAGATCCGTGCCATTTCTCTAGCCTGCGGGACTTTCATCATCTGCTGGCGGGACGTCACATACGAGTCCAGTCCGACAATGCCACGGCGGTGGCATATGTCAACCACCAGGGCGGCACGCGCAGCACAAGAGCAATGTCCGAGGTTCGTCCAATTCTCCAGTGGGCGGAATCCACGAGATCGGTGATCTCAGCGGTCCACATACCCGGGGTGGACAATTGGGCGGCGGACTTTCTAAGCCGTCAAGGCATCGCCTCAGGGGAATGGAGTTTGCATCCCGAGGTCTTCCACCAGATATGCCTCAGGTGGGGGACTCCGGAGGTGGACCTGATGGCTTCGCGGCTAAACAACAAAGTTCCCTCGTTCATGGCCAGATGCCACGACCCTCGGGCGCTGGGAGCAGACGCTCTAGTTCAGTCCTGGTCTCAGTTCCGACTCTGCTACATCTTCCCACCCTGCCGCTGATTCCCAGGGTGGTAAAGAAGATCAAGGCGGAAGGTGTGTCGGTGATCCTCATCGCTCCGGATTGGCCACGTCGCGCCTGGTACGCCGATCTGGTGCGTCTGATCGGCGACTCCCCCTGGCGCCTGCCCGATCGTCCAGACCTGCTCTCACAAGGCCTCTCCTCCACCAGAGATCATCGGCCCTGAGTTTAACGGCGTGGCCGTTGAGACCTGGGTTCTGACCCAGGCCGGTTTGTCTCCAGAGGTCATTGCAACTATGCTAAGAGCGCGGAAACCTTCTTCGGCCCGCATTTACCATCGCACATGGAAAGTTTTTTTCTCTTGGTGTAATTCTCAGGGCCGACCGCCCCTACAGTTCTCTCTGCCGGCCATTCTGGGTTTTCTTCAGACCGGTCTTGACTCAGGTCTTTCTTTGGCTTCTTTGAAGGGACAAATTTCTGCCTTGTCCGTTCTTTTCCAGCGCAAGCTAGCTAACAGATCGCAGGTCAGGACTTTTCTACAGGGAGTCGCCCGACTCGTCCCTCCTTACAAGAGGCCCCTGGATACATGGGATCTAAATTTAGTCCTGGACGTTCTGCAGAGGTCTCCCTTTGAACCTCTCAGAGAGGTTCCTCTCCGTATTTTGTCCCAGAAGGTAGTGTTTCTGGTTGCGATCACCTCTATACGTCGTGTATCGGAACTAGCGGCTCTGTCTTGCAAGCCACCTTTTCTGTCCTTCCACCAGGACAGGGTTGTCTTGCGTCCGGTTCCGTCTTTTCTTCCGAAGGTGGTGTCCCCTTTTCATCTGAATGAGGACATAATTCTGCCTTCCTTTTGTCCGGCGCCGGACTCATCGAGTGGAAAGGGCCTTGCATTCACTGGACTTGGTTCGGGCTCTTGCCTTTACATTTCCCGAACAGCGGCCTTTCGGAGGACAGACTCTCTGTTTGTTCTTCCGGAAGGTCCTCGTAAGGGTCTGCCTGCTTCCAAGGCTACTCTTGCCAGATGGATCAGGACTACGATCATCGAAGCCTACCAAATCAGGGGCCAGTCCGTGCCGACGGGGCTTCGGGCACACTCTACCCGGGCGGGTTAGGGGCCTCGTGGGCCATTCGGCACCAAGCTTCTGCCGAGCAAGTGTGCAAGGCTGCCACATGGTCAAGTCTTCACACATTCGCTAAACATTATAATGTTCATGTCCAGTCCTCGGCGGAGGCCAGCCTGGGCAGACGTGTTCTGCAGGCGGCGGTTGCCCACCTGTAGATTGGCAGGATGTGTTTAATTCCCACCCAGGGACTGCTTTTGGACGTCCCCACGGTCCTGTGTCCCCAATGAGGCGAAGGAGAAAAGGAGAATTTTGTGTACTCACCGTAAATTCCTTTTCTCTTAGCCTCTCATTGGGGGACACAGCACCCGCCCTGTTGCCTATCGGCTCTTTTCTTGTTATCAGTTCTGATTGTCTCAATTCTGTTATACACAGTTTAGTAGTTTAGTTCACTGAAGTGTATTTGCATATATATATGTATGTCTGCTAGCGCTTCTCCTACTGCTTTATTCACAAACTGGTGAAGCTGAGGTCAGCCAGGGTGTATATACTGCAGGGGAGGAGCCACACTGTTTTCTTGTTTCAGAAGTATACTTAGTGTCACCTCCTAGTGGACAGCAGCATAACACCCACGGTCCTGTGTCCCCAATGAGAGGCTAAGAGAAAAGGAATTTACGGTGAGTACACAAAATTCTCCTTGTTACCTGCATGAAGACAACTTTCTTAGGGTGCGTCACACGCATCAATTTAGTGAACGATATTGTTAGCGATCACATGCACGCGCGATCGCTAACAATATCGTTCACATCGCTGGTGAGCTGTCACGCAGGCAGGCTCACCAGCGATCAATGGACCAGAGACATCGTGGAAACTATTTAAATATCATTTCCACGATGTCTTGCTCCCGCTGCCAGCCTGCGGTAAGCGGGAGCAGGCTGGTCTCCAAGGTAAACTGCGGGTATCTAGGCAGCGCGCGCTGCCTAGATACCCGATGTGTACCATAGTTACCAGCCTCCTCCGCTCACCGGCTGGTATCTAAGGTACACAGCGGGTAACTAGGGACCCTAGTTACCCATTGTGTACCTTAGATACCAGCCGGTGAGCGGAGGAGGCTGGTAACTAAGGTACACATCGGGTATCTAGACAGCGCGCGCTGCCTAGATACCCGCAGTTTACCTTGGATACCAGCTCCCAGCGGTTGCAGAGAGGCGCTGGGAGCTGGCTCATCAGTCGTCTCCGGTGTCACACGCAGCGATGCTGCGTGTCCACCGGCCGACCAACGACAGATTTGTGAACATGTTCACAAATCTGCGATCAAACAATCAAGCGATTTTACATTGTAAAATCGCTTGATTATACGCAGCGCCGCACAGACGATATTGCTTAAGCGATCAAAAAAGCAGATCGCTTAAGCGATATCGTTCTGAAAGTTGACCCGCGTGACGTGGCCCTTAAATTGTCACCTGTATAAAAGCCTCCTGTCCACACAATCAGTCAGACTCTAACCTCTACAACATGGGCAAGACCAAAGAGCTTTCTAAGGATGTCAGGGAAAAGACCTGCTCGAAGCTGGAATGGGCAACTAAACCATAAGTAAGGCTGGTTTCAGACTGCAGATTTTTCCCTGATCAGGTTCGATCAGGTTTGTGTGTCAAAACCAGGAGTGTCTCCAAAACTCAGAACAGGTGTCAATCTTTCAATTATAGTTTTTCTCTGCAAGTTCCTCTCCTGGTTTTGGCACACAGGAAAAAAAACTGCAGTATGAAACCAGCCTAAGACGCTGGGGGAGAAGGAGACAAATGTTGGTGCAGTAGTAAGAAAATGGAAGAAATACAAAATGAGTGTCAATCGACATCGATCTGGGGCTTCATGCAAAATCTCACCTCGTGAAGTATCCAGGATCATGAGGAAGGTGAGAGATCAGCCTAAGGCTGGGTCACACACACAGATATTTGTGCAGATATTGTTCACAGATCTCTGGTTGCAGTGAAATCATGGACAGGTTGCTCCATTTGTACACAGCCACAATATGGAACCACGTGTCCATGATTTCACTGCAACCAGAGATCTGTGAACAATATCTGCACAAATATCTGTGTGTGTGACCCAGCCTTAAAACTACACAGGGGAACTTGTTAATGAGCTCGGGGTAGCTGGGACCACTGTCACTAAGAAAACCATTGGTAACACATTACATCATAATGGATTAAAGAAGACCTGTCACCAAACCAGGCATGGTGATCTAATTACAGCACTGGATGCAGCATGTCTGCAGCATGCAGGCAAGGGGTCCCCCAGCACTTGAGCAGCCCTGTACCCCGAGATAATACACTTAGAAAACTTACATGCTGCTGCCATTAAGGAGGTGGCCAGAGGCTGCAGCCAAGGGCAGATTCACACCCCCTGCATGTGTAATCTGCCCACCGCTGCCAATCATTCTCTCCCTCTTAAGCAGCATAATACAGAGGTTTTTTTTTTCTCTCCTAGAAAGTCAGTTTAGCACCGCCCCCTGAGGGGCGGAGCCAAACGGCAAGTTCTGGGGGGGAAAAAAACTCTGTTTAAATGCTGCTGAAGAGGGAGAGAATGATTGGCAGCGGTGGGCAGATTACACATGCAGGGGGTTGAATCTGCCCTTGGCTGCAGCCCCTAGCCACCTCCTTTATGGCTGCACGATGTAAGTTTTCTAAGTGTATTATCTCGGGGTACAGGGCTGCTCAAGTGCTGGGGGACCCCTTGTCTGCATGCTGCAGACATGCTGCATCCAGTGCTGTAATTAGATCACATGCCTGGTTTGGTGACAGGTCCTCTTTAAAATCCTGCAGTGCCCGCAAAGCCCCACTGCTCAAGAAGGCACATGTGCCGTCCGTCTGACGTTTGCCAATGAACAACTTGGTCATTCTGAGAGTGATTGGGAGAAGGTGCTGTGATCAGATGAGACAAAAATTGAGCTCTTTGGCATTAACTCAACTCTCCTTGTTTGGAGGAAGAGAAATGCTGCCTATGACCCAAAGAACACCATCCCACACAGTCAATCATGGTGGTGGAAACATTATGTTTTTGGAGGTGTTTCTCTATGAGCACAGGACTACTTCACCGCATCAATGAGACAATGGATGGAGCCATGTACTATAAAATCCTGAGTGACAGCCTCCTTCCCTCCGCCAGGACATTAAAAATGGGCCGTGGTTGGATCTTCCAGCACAACAATGACCCAAAACATACAGCAAAGGCAACAAAGGAGTGGCTCAGAAAGAACCACATTAAGGTCATGGAGTTGCCTAGCCAGTCTCCAGACCTTCATCCCATAGAAAACTTATGGAGGAACTGAAGCTCTGAGTTGCTGAGTGACGGTCTCAAAATCTTAATGATTTAGAGAGGATCTGCAAAGAGCAGTGGACTAAAATTCCTACTGACGTGCTGCCAACAAGGGTTTTGCCACCAAGTATTAAGTCTTGTTTGCCAAAGGGAACAAATACTTATTTTCCTCTGCAAAATGCAAATAACTTTATAAAATTTAGACAATGTGATTTTCTAGATTTTATTTTTGATATTCTATCTCTCACTGTTAAAATAAACTTGTACTTAAAATTATAGACTGTTCATGTCTTTGTCAGTGGGAAAACTTACAAAATCAGCAAGGGATCAAATACCTTTTTTCCCCACTGTATAATATCAAATTTTCTGAGATAATGACCTTTGGCTTTTATTGGCTGTAAGCCATAATCATCAACATTTACAGAAATAAACCACTCTATTTGTAAGACTTATTTAATATATGCGTTGCACTTCATGTATTGAATTACTGAAATTATCTTTTTGATGATATTCTAATTTAGTGAGATGCTCTTGTATCTCTCCTCACGGGCCCATTCTGGTATACAGTCTCAATGATGCGTTCCATCCTGCTATATATGTTCTCCATCATGGGTCCTTCCTGTATATACGTCCCCCATCATGGATCCATCTGGTATATATGTCCCTTATCCTCGTATATATGTTTCCCATCATGGGCCTATCCTGGATATATATTGCTCCCGTTATGCTGCACACATTAAAAAAAATAACTGATTGTTCCCTCCACTCCCCCAGTGAGTGGTGTTCTCTTCTCATGCTGGGAACTGAATTTCGTGTGTAAGTAGCACAGTGCATCACATTACTGCCATAGGACCCTAGTCACACGTTGACATCAGCTGCCAGAAAATCCCTAATTAATATTCACTGCTCCCCTCCCCAGGATTATGGGTGTGGAGAGCAGTGAATATTCATTTTCTTTAATAGCAGACATACCATAGTCTAAGCAACTGCAGTAAGCCTCATGCTGAGGCGAACACATGTGCTTGCTATTTAAGAGAGAGAATATTCACTACTCCACACACCCATAATCACACCACCTCTCGGGATTGGCTTCAGTGGAGAAAGGTGGGTGGGATTATGGGTGTGGATAGCAGTGAATAATCACTGTAACAGCAGGCATTTGTATTCACCCCAGCGGTGGCTTCCTCCAGTGCCACCTGGCTCCTGCCTCCTGTGACCCCGCTGGGAGCCAGGTACATCTGTACTATGAGACGCATCTCCCACTTTCCTCCCAAATTGTAATAATACAATACTTTGGCTGGGAAATTTCGACCTGTGAAAGCAGATAATGTTCCACAAATCTGTAACTGGTGCCGGGGAATACCATATACCGCTGGCTTCATTAATAAGTCTCAGTTGTGTTATAGGAGCCATGCATGGCTGGATGGCTCACAAATGCTGAGTGTTCATGTGACATCTGATCCTTCCATATTCATCAATCTCTGCCCTTATTAAAGGGGTCTTCCAGCCTTTTTGGAATTAATAACTTGTCAATAAAATAGGCCGTCACTTTTAGATAAGTGGGGTTTGACTATTAACATCACATCTGATCGATATGAAGAAGCCACCGCACTCGATCCTGAGCTACAGCCTCTTCAATATTGTAGGCTCCTTAGTCATATCGGTACGATAGTGGTATGCAAACTTTAAAAAAAAAAAAAAAAGTCACTTGTTTTTTGTTGAGTGAGCTGTTACCATTTTAGGGGTACATACGATATTTTGATTATTTTTTATTTTATTATTCTCTTATTTTTGGAATTGCTGCGACTAATAGAAATACCAATTCTGCCATTTCTGCTTGTGTTCATTTTATAAGATCGGACGTGACAATACTAATTGGTTTTTTTTCTATTCCTTTTTTTTTGTATTTAACTTAAGCATAAATTTAAGCTTTTAAAAAATATTAGATCTTTTTATCTCTATAAACATGTAAATTATTATTATAAGTGTTTTTTTTTTTTTTTTTCATTTTAATTAATTTTCCCTGTGGGATTAAAACCTACAGTGTTCAATTACTTGTAATATATTATATATTTCAGTATTGCAGTGTGTAGGAAAATTACTGGCCTGCGATTGGCTTTATCGGAGCACCAAGATGGCTGAAATGGCAAACAGTCAGCTCACTGCAATCATTTCACAGGGAGGGTGGGTGTTAGAATGATTTTGCTCTACCTTTGCGATGTTAATGATATCAGAATGTAACAGCGGCATCTAAATTATCAAACAGCCGTGAATGGAGCTGGCTCCTGTTGCTGCTGTTAGAAGCGGGTTATGGCTGTATTACACAGCTGGCACCTGCACTGTCTCGAGAATGGTGAAACTTGAGAAGTCGCCCCATACACTAGCACCAACGTGTCAGGAAGGGGCCAAGAGTATAAATGCAGTCTTTCTTACTAAATGTAAGCGGTTAAAGGACAGTGCTCTTGATCGTTGCCCCATATAAACATTCCGTCAATCTGACCCATAAGAGTGAGTGCCCGCAATCAGAAATAGAAGCATTTTGTGTCTGTTATGCTGTGTTGTACATTACAAGCACAGTGGGTGGTATTTCTAGAAACCTCCTGCCCACTGTGCTTGTTTTTTATACAGTGTAAACTGACACGTGGCACAGCTCTCCGTACTGCACCTTGTCAATTTACTCTTGCTGAGATGCAAGTGTTCTCATAGGGAGAACACAGCAAGAATCCACCACGCACCAGAATCTTGATCATGTGCACTGACATCGCGTCCTCTCCGCAAGAGAAAACCTACTGCACACAGAACATGAGGAAGCCTGATCACGGTACTTAGCTTTAAAGTTGTGCCAGACACCCTCCCATTTCCCCCAAATACCCCCAGAAAAAAAAACCTTGAAAGGATTGAGCATCTTGAAATCCAAACTGCCAGGTCCTTCTTTGTCTTGAGAGCCCCATCCAGCTCTTGAGAGAGGGTCGCAAGCTCCATTCAGCTCTGAGAGAAGGTCACAGACCACATTCACCTCTGAGAGAGGGTCGTGAGCCACATCCGTTTCTGTGAGAGGGTCGTGAGCCACATCCGTTTCTGTGAGAGGGTCGTGAGCCACATCCAGCTCTGAGAGAGGGTCGCGATCCACATTCAGCTCTGAGAGGGTCGCAAACACCATCAAGTTCCGAGAAAGGGTCGCGAGCCACGTCCATCTCCAAACCCCTCACAGTAGTGACACCCAGATCCCCCAATACCAGTATAATGACAGCCAAAGCTTTTCCCTAGTAATCACACCGAGGCAGTTTAAAAAGATCCAGTGGTTCATACCTTATCCTCATTCAGATCTGCTCTTCTGTGTGGGGCAATTCACAGGTCATCATCTGGAGAACTGCTTTCTCCTTCGCCTCATTGGGGGACACAGACCGTGGGTGTTATGCTGCTGTCCACTAGGAGGCGACACTAGGCAATATCTGAAAAAGAGTAATTGACTCCTCCTCTGTAGCATACACCCCCTGGCTGGGCCCTTACCCGACCAGTTTTTGCTTAGTGTCTGAGGAGTGCAGACCTCTTTATTTTTCTCTTCTCTTTTTTCTTTACTTTTAACTTTTTATTTTCCTCTGAAGAGGACATAACATTAGGAGGGAGTATTGCAGCCTCCATACTCTCCAGATAGTATCTCTCTGGATGCGAGTCGAGGCTGCTCCTCCATACTCCCTCCTCATCTGCACATGGTCAGGAGACCATGTTGGAAGCTCATGGGAGAGCTAACCTCCCCGGTCGGGTCGAGGTTCCAGGTATGTGGCCACAGGTTCTGGCCTGCCACAGGGTCCTCCGGAGGCTGCAGGGTTCCTGGCCTGCCACTTAGCCCTCCGGAGGCTGCAGCAGGCTTACTGACCGGTGGAATCCGGTCACAGAAGGGGAGTGCGGGGCTTCCGGATGGAGCGCACAAGGCCCACAGGGCTCCTTAATAGCCTCATCCCCCCCTCCCCCTGCTCCTGCATGTTCCCTGCCTGTGGATGCAAAACGAATCGTAATGCATCCACAGCTCCTTTGTGGCCTCGCCATCAAGGGACCCCCCTTTGAGGTCCACGCTTCCCTACTGCTCCCTCCTGCGGCGGATGCGGCGATTTTTAGTCCTTCCGCGCCGTCCCGCACACTTTTTCGGGTCCTAGTATTAATCTAGGCCCCGGCTTCGGCCTAGCGCCGGCTGGCACGCCCCCGGCACGCCCCCCGCACGCCTCCATGTTTACAACACAGCGCGCGTCATGCGGGAGGCGGGCCTGTGATTGCTCTCCTCGCTCCCCGCGAGACTTTCTGCGGCTAATCACGCCCCCTTCTCCCCCTTCTCCGGCGCTGAATAGGCGCCGCTCGGAGCCGCTCCCCTCGGGCCGCAGTTAACTAACGGGGCTCTGAATAGCAGCACATCTCATGTAGGTGGTGAGCCGAGCAGCTTAGGTGCCGGTTTACAGTTCCAGCATTCCCACCGCTGCCATCTTAAGGGGAAGCCTGAGGGAACAGCCCAGTTACAACAGGAGCCCTACAAATAGGGCTCCTCCGGGAATAGCTTAGTGCATAGCTCCTATTAATGCACAGTGTGTCTCACATGTACTCATGTGAAGACCAGCCCTGCACATGTTACTGTGGCATGCTTTTCTACTATTTTTTCTTCTCCCCAGCACTGCAGTACATATCAGCAGCTGCTCCCTGCTGCTCCTCACTCATCCCCCTCCTCTCAGTCTGTGTATGCTTACACTAATAAGTCTTGCAGGCTGCAGGAGATTAAGCTGGAATTAGCTTATTCCCATAGTCCAAACCTCTATTACAGGGGACGTATATCAAGTGAGGACTACAGTTGAGGATACTGTGCCTTTAGAATAAGGCAATGTGGTTTAATCAGGAGGTCTATGAAGTAATGACGTATTATGGAAACCTTGTCCTGTCTCATAAGGCTTTGCCCCTATTTCCATCTCAAGGCGTTCTTTGGTCGACCCACCTCACGGTGGCCCGACTTCCTCCTTCCTAGACCGTCCACAGTGGGGTTCTCAGACTATGCCGAGATTCCCTTCAGCTGCCCGACATGATTCTTCTAGGTCCTCCTCAGGTGAGGATGCTGGGTTAATGTTTAGATTCTTCTCTTCTCCGTCATACTCGCCTCCGCAGTTGAGGGTGCTGTTGCAGTCGTCCTATTTCAAGACCGCACGACTTTGTCACGTTCTTCCTTTGTCACCTGCGTAGAAGTTAAAACTTCTCTTGACTGTCCAGCTTTCTTCCTCAGAACCAACAGTTGGGCCTCTGAGTGACAGCAACAACGCCGGGTCTCCGGACCGCTAGGCGGTAATCATGGATCCCAGCTGCCCCCGCTATCTCACCAATATTCCTATTTCACAGGGATCACTCTCAGGGACATCTGTTTGACGGTCTTTACCGTTGGTAGGACGACAGGGACTAGGTGTGGTTCCTTCACCATTGATTTCCACGACTTTGGGTCAATCACCCGGCCTTCAAACACAGCTGATCTTCCTGCAAAGGACCTGTACTCAGCTCCTACAAGAGGACCAAGCGTTCTCACAATGGACGGTTCCTCCTCGGTTCTGGACACCCTCCTGACTCCAGAGACGCAGGGTTTCGAGGATCACTATCTCCTCTCACACAGAGGATTCAAGGTTAGTTCCCTGGCACCTTGCATGCTCTCCCCTCTGTTGGGGTGCAGTTATGACATTAAACCTCCTGGTTAGATACCATCTCCTTACTCAGCTCCCCTCAGGCGGGGTGCTGGGTCAAGGTTCGGAGTACTGTATGTTTTTTTTTTTTTTTTCTTCTTCCTCCGCTCCTTCTGGTGGAGACTCTGGTCGAGGTTGAGACATCAGGAGCCTTCCCAGTCTACCTCCCCAAACTACAAACCATCAAAATGCTGGACTGTTGGACGCGGTTCAAAAGGAACTGCGGCCACTCGCCACACCTGTCATAGCAGGTGAATTAGGAAAACATGTGCAAGTGCTCTGCAAGGTCCGACCTGGAGCAGGATCTACCAGTCTCCGTAATCTACTCAGACCCAACTCTGCCCGCATGAATCTCAGGTGGGCCGTCCGGTGCACGACATGGCCTTATGTACGGTCCCCGCTTTTCCTCACTCGGAAGATCCTTCAACAGTTGCACAGCACACCGCCCTACGCGAGCGAGGCCTGGTCCCAGATCTACTAAATTCAGCACGCACGTCCTCATTCATGCAGCAAGCATTGTACGGCCGTGATGACTGTGAAAGCTTTACCTTCAGGATGGGCGCTTGGCATGCATGAGTAAGGCAGAACCTGCCCCTACGGAACCCATCACGGGTTTTTTTTGTTTGTATGCAAACTGAGACTTCAGGATGCAGAAGCTTCTCCCTTGCACTGACTAGCCGTTTATTCTCCACGTGGAACATAGGGTTTAAGGCTCCTAACACAGCCTTTTTCACCCAGTTGTCTCGCCATCCCCGGAAGTTGCGTCTACTAAGGACGATGGGCCTTGGCGTACTGATTTCCCGCAAACCACAACAAGCGGAAACGCGGGGTGTTCCTTCCTCGTACTTCCTCCGGCCACATTGGATGAAGCCTTGGGCGACGGTTCCTATGCGTTCCGATCTCCCCCTGTGATGATGGATGCAGTCGTGGGCGACGGTTCCTCTGCGTTCCGATCTCCCCCTGCCATGATGAATGCAGTCGTGGGCGACGGTTCCTCTGCGTTCCGATCTCCCCCTGCCATGATGAATGCAGTCGTGGGCGACGGTTCCTATGCGTTCCGATCTCCCCCTGCCGTGATGAATGCAGTCGTGGGCGACGGTTCCTATGCGTTCCGATCTCCCCCTGCCATGATGGATGCAGTCCTGGGCGACGGTTCCTCTGCGTTCCGATCTCCCCCTGCTATGACGGATGCAGTCCTGGGCGACGGTTCCTATGCGTTCCGATCTCCCCTATGGACGACTTGCCACAGACGCTTCAACATCAAGCTCCTCACAATGGATATCTGAGCTTGCTGC
Source organism: Allobates femoralis (assembly GCA_033576535.1). Classification (NCBI taxonomy): domain Eukaryota; kingdom Metazoa; phylum Chordata; class Amphibia; order Anura; family Aromobatidae; genus Allobates; species Allobates femoralis. Next base: position 30,552,369 of record JARQOC010000012.1, read on the forward strand.
GCATAGCCTAGCTCCGGGCCACTTTTCGATCTCCCCCAGTCGTCTCCGGCTCCTGGGTTGCAGCATACTGTTGGCCATCGCAACAGCTGAATCAATGCCACAGACTACATGGCACAGTTCCTGATACAACTGCAGTCTCCCCAGCCGCCAATGGGCCCTGGGTTGTAGCGTACTAACGATCGCCGAACCAGCTGGTTCACACCAGGCATACAGAGTACAGCTCTGCCACCCGGAACGAGAGCAGAATATCGGCGCGCCTCTCAGGACCAGTTGTATTCCATACGCCTTAATATAGTCAGAGAGGCTCCCTTCGTTCCAGATCGCTTGAAGAGCTATCCACTGGAGCTACGATGTTGCGCTTGAAACCAATATATAGCTGCCGTGACCTAGTGGTAAGCACAGCTGTCTACCAACGCAAAACTACCCGGGTACAGACATCTTCTTAATCTTCAGTCATAGTGACTCTCGCCTATGGTTTTTTCCCTGGATTACGGATGGTTCATCAGTTCCATCTGACGAAGCTGAATACATCTTCTTTGTCACATGTAATCTCCAGTTAGGCTACTTCAACAGTCATGTGATACTCTGGGCAGATCTTTTCCCCAGTGGGGCCGTCCTTATTCTGTCTGACTGTCTTTAGTCAGAGGTTTTTTCTTTCAACGGGTCTTGGCTTTCTCGAGTTCTCTAGTCTGAGCACGGATATGATAATCCGCTCCTGAATACGGTTCTTTCCCTGATATGTTTCTATCTGCATACCCTTCTCGGATGCACGCACAATCATATCCATCGGAGTGCCCTCTCTCCTTTGGGCCCACTTTCCACCCAGACAGTCCAGGGGTTTCATCTACCTCGATGTGTCACTGACAGCAGTCGTCGCCTTGTTCTCTGTCTAGGTTTACTGTTCATGGTTTATTACTACCAGACGTTTGATGTCCTGTCCTCACCGGCAGACCCCATAGGTTTGGGGGTTTTCTCCTTCACATTCTGTGGTTTTGGGCATCCATGGGCATGGATGTTTATGTATGTATGTATATATGTATATAGATATGTGTGTGTGTATAAGACAAAAGGCCTATTTCTCACTTGCAGTGGTTTTCCACGCATCATGGTTTACCTTCCTGGGTATACCCTTGGTTTTTAGCCACCCTTGCCGGGACGTTCACGGGTGTTCTTAGGTAAGTTTCACTCTGGTCCTGTTGCCAGAGAACAGAGTTTTTTCTCCGGCTGCCATCGCTGTATGTACCTTAGATGCTGGTTCCGCGTCCTCTTGTGCTTCCGGCTTCGGTTATCTCTTTTTTATTCTCAAGTACCTTGCTGTTTTCTCGAGGTTTTTCATACGCTGTTCCCAGAACTATGTGTCTTCTGGAGACACTTCCATTACCAGTTCATACTGTTCGGCTGTGGCATTTCCTAGTTGCAGCCTTTCCTCCACCCTTAACGGTGCTTTGACCTACGCGGTCACCCTTATGAAGGTGGTCTTTTCATCCCACCTGCAAGTCTTTTTCCTTCCATCCCTGTGCTTCTTACCAGGGCATTGAGTGACGTTGGGTACTTTCTGTCTCTCTGCCACACCTTGTGCCTGTTTGGACATTCCACACAGGCAGAGGCCGGACTCTCTAGGTCATTTCTTTCTTCAGAATGATACCAAGGGACTATGCCAGGTTCCCCGGTCACAGGTCTACTGCCTTAGAACTGCTGGCTAGAACTGCTGGCTAGATATGGTATAGTTTTTCGATCATTGAATACCGAGGTTCTCTACTCCTTGGACAGGAGTATTCTAGATCTTTGGCGCCAGGGCTATGTACACACAGGTGTGCTCGCCAGCCGTCTGAGTTAGTCTCATTTTTGGTGATCATTTGACGCCTATACTCAAGCGTTAAATAACGCAAATCCGGGTATACGTATTCCCTAGGCGGCAATATTCCACCTCGGTAGTGCGTTTTTTACAAGAGTTTATAACAATATTCTCTCCCACCCAGGGACTGCTTTAGGACGTCCCACGGTCTGTGTCCCCCAATGAGGCGAAGGAGAAAAGGAGATTTTTGTGTACTCACCGTAAAATCCTTTTCTCTTAGCCTCTAATTGGGGGACACAGCTCCCACCCTGTTGTCCGTATCGGGCTTTGTGGGTATTGTTTCTATCTTAAATGCTTTCCTGTATACATGCCTTTTCTTTAGGCTTTACTTTCGTTGAGCTCATATTGTCTTTCTGTTCGGCTCTACGGTCCTTTGGCGTCATATATAGTCGCCCTTGTCTGGCCTATTTCTTGTCACTGTCGTCTGGCCTATTTCTTGTCACTGTCGTCTTCTCCTACTGCTTTAGCACAAAACTGGTCGGGTAAGGGCCCAGCCAGGGGGTGTATGCTACAGAGGAGGAGTCAATTACTCTTTTTCAGATATTGCCTAGTGTCGCCTCCTAGTGGACAGCAGCATAACACCCACGGTCTGTGTCCCCCAATTAGAGGCTAAGAGAAAAAGGATTTTACGGTGAGTACACAAAAATCTCCTTTTTCATAGCTGTTTGCCAGACCTGTTATTTATGAACCAAGCCAGAAAACACCCACGAACCACATATCACAGGCCTACAATCCTAATGTGGCTCCCGAGCTACAGGTTGGGCATCCCTGTTCTCGTGTATATGGACACTTTAAAGGGGTTTTCCAAGATTTAATAACATCTTAATGGGAACCTGTCAGCTCATTCTACCCCCCTAACCTATCACTACATGTCCCTGCACCTTGCTAGCTGCTTCCTAACCATCCCTGTCTGATCTAAAAGTGCCCTATATAGTTTAAGAAAAATGATTTATAATTTACATGTAGTCTCCATCCGGATACTGGATAGGCGGGCTCCATTCTTTCCCCCCTCACTGGCTCCTAGCACGCCCCGCTGGGCATCCTCATTCCTTGTGCTGTGCCACCTCTTTTTGAAATTCCTGCCTCCTTTGCTTCTATGATGCGCCAGGCCAGAACGTCATATCCTGCCTGGTGCATTGTGGGGGCTTATGACGTGTCCGGCCCAGCTTCAATATGCGCACTGCGCATGTGCCGGTGCTGGGCCGTAACACTTGATCAGACCCACAATGCATCGGGCTGGATATGAAGTTTTGGCCTGGGGTATCATAGCAGCAAAGGAGGCGGGAATTTCAAAAAGAGGAGGATGAGCAGAAGGCATAAGGACGCCCAACGGGGCGTGCTGAGAGCCAGTGATTAGTGGAGAATGGAGCCCCGGAGCACGCCTTTCCAGTCTACGATGCAGTCTACATGTAAGTTAGCAATCATTTTTCTTAAACTTTATAGGGCACTTTTAGATCAGACAGGGATGGTTAGGGATCAGCTAGCAAGGTGCAGGGACAGGTAGTGATAGCAGAGGGGGTAGAATGAGCTGACTGGTTCCCTTTAACTAAAAGGGAAAAATACCAATAATTAACAAGAGCCATTGCTCTCCTGATAATTGCCCTTCTATATCTCCACTTGTTCTTGCAGTGCTCTGCTTCATTCCTTGCAGCGATCATCTACCGTGTACACACTGAGACATGCGTTTTTTTTTTTTGTATGGATTAAAGAAAGCATTTATAATTTTTTAACTCTGGATTGCTGGTCAATTTTATATTACGGATGCCCACAGATGCAGCAATACATAGATGGACACCCTTGCCATAAGCAAGGTGCACGGGAGGCCTCTGGGGCACATTCATTGGGTGAGCCAGGAGGTCTCCTGTACACATGCTAAAAGACAAAAATGTATATAAATGTGGATTTTTCAGGGTGCAAAAAACACTGTGCTTTTTCTTCCCCCCCACAGGTTGCCTTCCAGCATTTCCAGGAGCTCGATGAGCACATAAGCTACGTGGCCACGAAGGTGTGCCATCTTGGCGACCAGCTTGAGGGGGTGAACACGCCGCGGCAGCGAGCTGTGGAGGCCCAAAAACTGATGACCTATTTTAATGAGTTTCTGGATGGAAATCTGCAGTCTGATGTGTTTAACAACTCTGAAAAGGTAAGGGCCGCCAGCAGGGCGTGAAGTGATTGCAAGCGACAGGCAGCGTCGCCCTAATTGCTTGGACTTGTGCTGGTCACACTTACAGCCGCCGAAAGACCGACTCGTTAAAGTTTAATTGTTCACAAGTGCGCGTTTACTGCATTATCCCGCCGAGCGCTTCCACATTTATTTATACTGGGAAAACGCAGCTAACTGGTGTTTTTTCTGTTCCATTTTCTGCCCAGCTGCTTGTATGTTTAATTCAACAAACACATCGGCTTTTTTCTGCCTTTCCAGCCGGTTCACAGAAGTGCACTAAAAACAGACGCGGCAATTATCTGTGTACTCTCAATACCAATTATAAAAGTAATACAAAGGTCACAATGATACTTACGGCTGTCTCCGAAAGAAGTCACTGATGAATGAGTGCAAGAGAAGCTGACCAATATAATTCCCCCCAACACAGGGTAAAATGTACCATGATGTGGCAGCCAAGTAAATGAATGGGTGATCAAGTAATGTATAGAGAATAAGGATCCTCCATATAGGCAGCTTATACCCCATTTATTACTAAGTGGTTGTCAGCATCTGACTTTGTAAGGAAAGATCCCCAGCAAGGTAACCTCCTCTATCTCGTGGATAAAGATTGTCCTTATGGAACCATGCCGATGAAAGGAGATCAATGGAAGGCGTCAGCTATAATGGTTATTAAAGGGAAGCCTATCAGAAGGTTTTTCCCCTATAAGTGGAGTGCGGTGCCATGAATGGCGCTAGGAAGCTGATTACACTGATACCTTTAGATAAGAAATCTGAGTCTTGACTGAAGAATAATCCATGTTCAAAATGGCATCCTTGGTGCAGAGTCACAATCTAAATATCCTATCCGTATGTCTTTGCAATGTGAGAGGAAACCGGAGTGCTCGGAGGAAACCCACGCAAACACGGGGAGAACATAGAAACGCCTTGCAGATCTTGTCCTTGGTGGAATTGAACCCCATGACCTTGGACCTGAGTGCTGCAAAGGTTGCAGTGCTAACCACTTGAGCACCGTGCTGCCCTACAATAAAAATGGCACCAGATTCAGCGCATGCGTCTGTACGGCATCACCAGCACCATTTTACTGAAATCACTGTGGAAATGACTTAGTAGACATCGGCACATGCACTGATTGAATTACTTTTTGATCTGCGCATGTGCTGACACTGCTCATAGTCATCACAGTGTCTTCGGTAAAATGGGCTGGAGATAGCAGTACACGCATGTGCTGATTCCGGCACCATTTTATCAAAGGACAACATCACAATAGCAATGTGCACATGCCACCACTTCAGTAACGGCAGACGTTGCAAAATATATATAAAGAAAAGGAGGCAGGAGGAGGAATGATTTCAAGACCTGACCTACAAAGTCCCTCCCCAATGCTCAAGACACTGCCCCAAAGACGCCATTTCTGAAGGTTGAACAAAGATTATTCTGCAGTCAAGAGTCAGATTTCTTATCTAAAGGTAGTCAGTCTAATCATGTTCCTGGCGTCATTATGGCACCGACTCTACTTTAGAAGGGGAAAACCTGCTGCTTGGTTCCTTTTTAAAGGGGTTACGCATTTCCAATCACTTCCTCATTGGGAATGGTCAGCGCTGAACAACTCTTTTAACTATATAGAATCACTGGGTGAGCCCCCCACATACGCCAGGTGCTGGTTTATTCCCAAGAATGGTGGGTATCCTGGTCCTCTGGCTCTTCCATCGTTCAGGTACTGATGTGACTTCATAAGAAAGTGAGAATTGATCAGCTCTTTAATTGAGGCATAGTGGATGTGCTTGGTCCTAAGAAGCGCATGGATCAGCTATAGCATCTATAATATGGTAAAACAGAAATCCAGTGCTTCAAAATCTTCCAATCCTTTTAAAACATCATATTTTTGAATAATTTAAGAATATATATATTAATACATGTAACGCATGGTGCTACATCATCGTTGCAAAAGCAGGAAGAGCATCAAAAGATCTTGTACAATGAATTGGATAGGATGCATATTACAGTTTTTCTGGCCCTTTAACTTTTATATATGGCCCCAGCATGGTAAGAAAATAAATGAATACCGTATACCTATCTCTGTCCCACTGGTTATGTGTCCTGCTTCGTTTCAACTTCTTAGCTTCCAACATGGTCAGCACATGATTGCTGCAGCCATCTGGTGGTCACAGATTGGCTGCAGCGGTCAATCTCCATCCATGCTAGAAGAGGAGGAGAGGCAAGTGTGGGCGGAGGAGCGGCGAGGGATTGATGCTGATGATATGCTGTTTCCTCTTTCTACCGCACTTGGGGCCCTATGTAAAGCTATAGAAGGGGGCAGAAAACCCCATTAAATGCAACATCTATTGTGTGCAGTTTTTACTTGGATTTCATCCAATTCATATATTTTTATAGATAAAGGAGGCTGCTGATATCATTCAGAAGTTGCACCTAATTGCTCAAGAATTACCGTTTGATAGGTAAGTCTCTTCTGGGACCCATGAAAGGGCCTAAATTTAATTGTATCATGTCCAAATCTATGGCTCCCCCTCTGTCCTGATGAAACTAATATCTGCATTAAAGATACAAACAATTGTACGTTTTAATTAATAGATCTTAAAATAAAAATAAGTTCCACAATTGGATATGTTAAATAAAAATGTTCCTGTCCTGAGATACTGTTATATATGTGTCCCTGTGAAATGTATGTGTCCGATCATGCAGGAACAGGTTGGATATACCACAGCTCCTGGGCAGGGGAGGAAGTAACAGTATACAGACATTACAGCCAGGGATCACAGCTTCCATAGACGAACAAACTACAATATAAGACCTCATTCAGGAGGGTGGACTGTACACCACAGTTCTGCTTCTGGGTCTGTCCACTCAATTAAAGTTGCCACCACCTTAATTAACCGTCTGCTGAATCCTTGCTTGGCTGACCGTAATCTTCCCGTTTCCCTATGCACACGTGAATGCTCTGCTTGGCCTGGCAGCGGCTTTTGTCCACAAAGAACAAAAGGAGATCACACACTTCTGCTCTATTTAAGACCAGGTTCCCTGGAGTCCAGTTCTGGGGATCCAGAGCCCCATACTGGGGTTAGCTGCTTGTCCAAGCAGTCAGCCAACCCACCCCCCAATGATCAATATGAATAGGAGATCATTTCTGATTTTGGGAATAGTCCTTTTTAAAGGGAACCTATTAGCAGGTTTTTGCTGCTTAATTTGGGATAGGAGCCAGAGGCCCTGATTCCAAGGATGTGTCACTTATTAGGCTGTGTATTGTAGTTTCAATAGTAATCAGTGTTTTATCAGCAGGAGATTATCATTGCAGGACTAGGTGTAATGTGCAAGCCATTCCAGCTAATGTGTAACCACGCCCCCATCACCTATTGGCAGCTTCCTGTGTATCAGTGATGTGGGTGGGGTTACACAGCTCAGCATTCTTACCACTGCTGTGTCTACAGCAGAGAAAATAGGGATTCTATCAAAACTACAGTAAGCACCCCAGAAAGTGATACATCACTGGAATCAGGCTCTCTACCCTTACTTTATGCTGCACTCAGATTACATAGCAAAAACCTGCTGACAGAACAGATTCGATGTAAACAATTTGACACTTTTTTTTCTTTCTCTTTCGCAGATTTGCTGAAGTGAAATCTAAAATAGCTAGTGAGTATGACGCTGTCTGTGCTTCCACGGTCTCTTTTTCTATAGATTGCGGCGTCCTTGAATTAACCCTTGCATGTGCTTTCTTCCAGGTAAATATCACGATCTAGAGCACCAGTTGATTCAGGAGTTCACAAGTGCTCAGCGAAGAGGGGAGATCTCTCGTATGAGGGAAGTGGCCGCAGTGCTGCTTCATTTCAAGGTATCCGAGCTTGGGCAATAGTTCAAGGAATGCAGATTATCCCCCCCCCCCCAATAATCCTCAGAAGTGAGGATCTTCTAATCGAGAGAACTTTGTCAAGGAAATAATGAGATGTAAATGTTATGGTGTAATCACTCTCGGATGTTGAGGTTACTTGTAGGTACTTTATTTTGGTGACATTGTTCAGGTATCAGCATGTTCAACATCTGTTCATGTCCAGTGGGGTTACAATCCTAATTCCTCTAATTTCTAATCGCACTAAGGGCAGATTTAGGATGACCCTATGTGTATGGAGTGTGGGAGCGAATGCAGGTAAAGTCAGGTCACTGCTTCTGTAACCTCCATATACAGTACCTGGAGGGACCCACACAAGCAGGAACCAAACTATCTCAATGGCCAATTTCAACACTGGACCCAAGTGCAAGAAAGAATACCCAGGCAGCAAACTTACTTAAAGGGCAGTGTCTACCCCAGCAACCTCACTGATGATCGCCGGCGGCCCTATTCACTTGCACGGAGTTCTGCATCATGATGGATATGTAGCTCTCAATTGACATTACGGCCACTTCATTCTGAGATTTGGAGGGGTCTCGGCACAGAGATCGGGCCCCACTGATTAGTAATGAAATATCTTGGTGAAATGCATCGCTTTACAAGACATGTCCTCCTTTCCTTTTTTCAACACCCTTCTGATTTATGATGTGCTATTACATCAAGGAGAAGGATGCAAGTGTATGGAGTAGACTCAGCACTCAGGTTCTTTGCACAGCTCCATCGACAGAAGAGTAAAACAGAAAAAGTTGTAATTTCAGAAATTGACACATACTGAATTGTATTTTTTTCCACCAGGTAAGGGCCCTTTCACATCAGCGTTTTTTTCAAATCACGGCAGATGCGGTGAAAAAACCGCATCTGCCGCGATTACCGCATACCGGCTGCACTTGCGGCGCGGTTGCGGTTTTTTGCCATGCAAAGTATAGGCGGACTTGTGGCAAGTGCGGTTTTGCACTTGCGGCAGGTGCGGCCGCGAAAAAAACCGCGGCTGACCGCGGTTTTTTTCGCGGCCGCACCTGCCGCAAGTGCAAAACCGCACTTGCCGCATCTGCCGCAAGTCCGCCTATACTTTGCATGGCAAAAACCGCAACCGCGCCACAAGTGCAGCCGGTATGCGGTAATCGCGGCAGATGCGTTTTTTTCACCGCATCTGCCGCGATTTGAAAAAAACACTGATGTGAAAGGGCCCTAAGGGAGTACATTTTAATGACATTTTGGAATAATTGTAGGTTCATTAATTGGATGTGTTTAAAAAAAAAAAAAAAAAAACAATAAGGTTCCTAAGTTACTGATAGGTGAGTACATAGACAAATCAGCTGGGGCTCAGAAGGAACACAGCTAATGCCTGATCACAGGTGCAAGTGTTTCTGCCATGTCTCCAGCCCCCTGAGCTCCTCCTACCTCAGACAGGGAAATGTGGTACCTTAGGCAGTAAAATGTATTGCCTCAGGCACACCCTACAGTACATAGCAGGGACACATAACACAACCGTGCAAAAGTTTGGGGTCACTCAGACAATTTTGTGTTTTCCATGAAAACTCATACTTTTATTTATCAAATAAGTTGCAAAATGAATAGAAAATATAGTCCAGACATTGACAAGGTTAGAAATAATGATTTTTATTTGAAATAATAATTTTCTCCTTCAAACTTTGCTTTCCTCAAAGAATGCTCCCTTTGCAGCAAGTACAGCATTGCAGACCTTTGGCATTCTAGCTGTTAAAGGGAACCTGTCACCTACCTAAAGCCCTTCACCCCCCCGGCTATCACGATCTATCACTGCATTTTCCTATTGCTATAATTATCCCTCTCTGCCCTAAATCTGACCTGTGACTGTGTAAGAAAAGGGTTTTGATACTCACTCATTAGTATGTTAATGATCCGGGGGCTACCGTTGCTAGCCCCCCTGGGCGTCCTCTGTATGTCCCCTTCTCCGCCTCCTTTCTTGTGTATCACGCCCCCGATGGACGTGACGTTGACTTCCCAATGCACGCTCCCCCCGCCTGGCTTGTCCGTCTGCAGAGTTCCGGGTATGACTCCTCATTTCTGGGACGCCTCATTTCTGGGACTGCGTAGGCCGACTTCATGAGCATACTAATGAGTGAGTATCAAAACCCTTTTCTTAGTCACAGGTCATATTTAGGGCAGAGAGGGATAGTTAGCGTAATAATAGGAAGATGCAGGGACAGGTAGTGATAGCCTGGGGGGCTTTAGGTGGGTGACCGATTCACTTTAATTTGCTGAGATAATCTTGAGAAATTTCCCCCCATACTTCCTGAAGCCACTACCACAAGTTGGATTGGCTTGATGGGCACTTTTTGCACACCATACGGTCAAGCTGCTCCCACAACAGCTCAATGGGGTTGAGATCTGGTGACTGCACTGGCCACTCCATTACAAATAGAATACCAGCTGCCTGCTTCATCCCTAAATAGTTCTTGCATAATTTGGAGGTGTACTTTGTGTCATTGTCCTGTTGTAGGATGAAATTGGCTCCAATCAAGCGCTGCCCACATGGTATGGCGTTGCAATATGGAGTGATAGCCTTCCTTATTCAAAATCCCTCTGACCTTGTACAAATCTCCCACTTTACCAGCACCAAAGTAACCCCAGACCATCACATTCCCTCCACCATTCTTGACAGATGGCATCAGGCCTCTTCCAGCATCTTTTCAGTTGTTCTTCTGTGTGATCCAAACACATCAATGTTTGATTCTTCTGTCCATAAAACTTATTGGACAGAGGAAGATTGGAAATGTCTGTGTTCTTTTGCCCGTATTAATCTTTTCCTTTTATTAGTCAGTCTCAGATATGTCTTTTTCTTTGCCACTCTGCCCTGAAGGCCAGCATCCCAGAGTCGCCTCTTCCCTGAAGACGTTGACACTGGCATTTTGCGGGTACTATTTAATGAAGCTGCCAGACGAGGAGCTGTGAGGTGTCGATTTCTCAAACTAGAGACTCTAATGTACTTGTCTTGTTGCTCAGTTCTGCAGCAGGACCTCCCACTTCTCTTTCTACTCTGGTTAGAGCCTGTTGGTGCTCTCCTCTGAAGGGAGTAGTACACACTGTTGTTGGAAATCTTCAGTTTCTTGGCAACATCTCGCATGGAATAGACTTCATTTCTAAGAACAAGAAAACAAGAATAAACTGTCGAGTTGCACATGAAAGTTCTCTTTTTTTGGCAATTTTGAGAGTTTCATAGAACAAACAAATGTACAGTAATGCTCCAGATTCTCAACTAACTGAAGGGAAGGTCAATTTTATAGCTTCTCTAATCAGCCAAACCTTTTTCAGCTGTGCTAACATACTTGGACAATGGTTTTCCAGGGTTTTCTAAACATCCATTAGCCTTCTAATGTACCATTAAAACACTGGAGTGGTGGTTGTTGGAAATGGGCCTCTATACACCTACCGTGTTTTCCCTATAGTAAGACCCCCCCCCCCCCCGAAAGTAAGACAGGGTAGGGGAAACGGGGGGTCTGCTAATATAAGGCCCCCCCCCGAAAGTAAGACCGCCTAGGGGGGGGCGCTGGGGAATATAAGGCCGCCGCCGCCTCCTGGTACCTGTCCCCCGGTGTGTCCAGGGTCCCCCGGTGTGTCCAGGCTCCCCCGGTTGTGTCCAGGCTCCCCCGGTGTGTCCAGGCTCCCCCGGTGTGTCCAGGCTCCTCCGCTGTGTCCAGGCTCCTCCGCTGTGTCCAGGCTCCCCCGGTGTGTCCAGGCTCCCCCGCTGTGTCCTGCAAGTGCAGCCGCGCTGGAACAGATGGGGTTAATCACAGCCTAACTTGCTGTGTCCCCCTGCTCATCTCCGCCCAGCCTGACGTCACTGCAGCCCGGCTCGAGCTCAGATTGGCTCCCAGGAACCAGCGGGCGCGGCCAAATGACTTTATGAGCTCTGATTGGCTCGTCATCTGGCCGCGCCCGCTGGTTCCTGGGAGCCAATCAGAGCTCAAGCCGGGCTGCAGTGACGTCAGGCTGGCGGAGATGAGCAGGGGGACACACAGCAAGTTAGGCTGTGATTAACCCCATCTGCTCCAGCGCGGCTGCACTTGCAGGACACACCGGGGGAGCCTGGACACACCGGAGGACAGCGGGGAGCTGGTAAGAAGCGGTGTGTGTGTGTATTTGTGTGTGTGTGTGTGTGTATGTGTGTGTGTGTGTAATATATATATATAATATATATATATATATATATATATATATATATATATATTATATATATATATATATATATATATATATATATATATACAGTGCCTACAAGTAGTATTCAACCCCCTGCAGATTTAGGTGGTTTGATAAGATGCAAATAAGTTAGAGCCTTCAAACTGCAAACGAGAGTAGGATTTATTAACAGAAGCATAAATCTTACAAACCAAAAAGTTATGTTGCTCAGTTGAATTTTAATAAATTTTAAACATAAAAGTGTGGGTCAATTATTATTCAACCCCTAGGTTTAATATTTTGTGGAATAACCCTTGTTTGCAATTACAGCTAATAATCGTCTTTTATAAGACCTGATCAAGCCGGCACATGTGTCTGGAGTTATCTTGGCCCACTCCTCCATGCAGATCTTCTCCAAGTTATCTAGGTTCTTTGGGTGTCTCATGTGGACTTTAATCTTGAGCTCCTTCCACAAGTTTTCAATTGGGTCAAGGTCAGGAGACTGACTAGGCCACTCCATCACCTTGATTTTTTCCCTCTTGAACCAGGCCTTGGTTTTCTTGGCTGTGTGCTTTGGGTCATTGTCTTGTTTGAAGATGATATTACGACTCATCTTAAGATCCTTGATGGAGGAGCGGAGGTTCTTGGCCAAAATCTCCAGGTAGGCCGTGCTATCCATCTTCCCATGGATGCGGACCAGATGGCCAGGCCCCTTGGCTGAGAAACAGCCCCACAGCATGATGCTGCCACCACCATGCTTGACTGTAGGGATGGTATTCTTGGGGTCGTATGCAGTGCCATCCAGTCTCCAAACGTCACGTGTGTGGTTGGCACCAAAGATCTTGATCTTGGTCTCATCAGACCATAGAACCTTGAACCAGTCTGTCTCAGAGTCCTCCAAGTGATCATGAGCAAACTGTAGACGAGCTTTGACATGATGCTTTGAAAGTAAAGGTACCTTACGGGCTCGTCTGGAACGGAGACCATTGCGGTGAAGTACGTTACTTATGGTATTGATGAAACCAATGTCCCCACTGCCATGAGATCGTCCCGGAGCTCCTTCCTTGTTGTCCTTGGGTTAGCCTTGACTCTTCGGACAAGCCTGGCCTCGGCACGGGAGGAAATTTTCAAAGGCTGTCCAGGCCGTGGAAGGCTAACAGTAGTTCCATAAGCCTTCCACTTCCGGATGATGCTTCCAACAGTGGAGACAGGTAGGCCCAACTCCTTGGAAAGGGTTTTGTACCCCTTGCCAGCCTTGTGACCCTCCACGATCTTGTCTCTGATGGCCTTGGAATGCTCCTTTGTCTTTCCCATGTTGACCATGTATGAGTGCTGTTCACAAGTTTGGGGAGGGTCTTAAATAGTCAGAAAAGTCTGGCAAAAGAGATAATTAATCCACACATGTGAAGCTCATTGTTCTTTGTGCCTGAACTACTTCTTAATACTTTAGGGGGACCAAACAGAATGCTGGTGGTTTGAGGGGTTGAATAATAATTGACCCACACTTTTATGTTTAAAATTTATTAAAATTCAACTGAGCAACATAACTTTTTGGTTTGTAAGATTTATGCTTCTGTTAATAAATCCTACTCTCGTTTGCAGTTTGAAGGCGCTAACTTATTTGCATCTTATCAAACCACCTAAATCTGCAGGGGGTTGAATACTACTTGTAGGCACTGTATATAGTGATTACAGTGTGTATGTGTGTGTATATGTGTGTGTATGTGTGTTTGTATGTGTATGGGTGGGTGGCTGTGTGTGGATGGGAGGCTGCAGTGGCTGGGGCTGCCAATATAAGACCCCCCCCCCCGAAAGTAAGACAGGGGGCCACTTTTGGCCCCCAAAAAAATGTAAGACAGGGTCTTACTTTCGGGAAAACACGGTATGTAAATATTGCATTAAAAACCAGATGTATGCAGCTAGAATAGTCACTTACCACATTAACAATGTATAGAGTGTACTTCTGATTCGTTTAATGTTAGCTTCATTGAAAAAATGTGTTTTTCTTTCAAAAATAATAATTTCTAAATGACCCCAAATTTTTGAACTGTAGTGTATATAAGATTATCTCAGCACAGGAGATGTGGTATGATCAGACCATGTCCCCATACAGTCAGACACATCCATTACACAGTACATAGCAGGGACACATATACAACCCCTGACAAAAATTATGGAATCCCCAGGCTCGGAGGATGTTCATTCAGTTGTTTAATGTTGTAGAAAAACAGCAGATCCCAGACATGGCACAAAACTAAAGTCATTTCAAATGGCAACTTTATGGCTTTAAGAAACACTAAAAGAAATCAAGATAAAAAATGTGGTAGTCAGTAAGGGGTAACTTTTTTCAGACCAAGCAGAGGGAAAAAAGTATGGAATCACTCAATTCTGAGGACAAATTTATGGAATCACCCTGTAAATTTTCATTCCCAAAACTAACACCTGCATCAAATAAGATCTACTCGTTAGTCTGCATCTAAAAAGGATTGATCACACTTTGGAGAGTTGCTACACCATGTGGACTGACATTAATCATGGCTCCAACATGAGAGGTGTCAATTGAAACAAGGGAGAGGATTATCAAACTCTTAGGCCGGTTTTCACACCACGTTCTGTCTGGTGTTTTGCAGGAAACATTGGACAAAACCTGATAACCCTCCGGTCCTGTTTTCTGGCGGAATCGGCAGATTGCAGGGTTCAGGAGCTGTTCCTGCTGAAATGTCAGGATCGTGGCTAGCGGGAGCTAGCCGAAGTCCTGAAATCTCAGCAGGGGACAGTTCCAGGTGCTAAAGTTCAGCGCGGCCGGCGCTGAGCTTCAGCACCCTGGGCCTGGGAACCTGACAGATTCTCTGTCGGGTCTGGCGCGATCTGTTGCCACATAGACTCCCATGTTAGGGGGTGCCGGATCATTGCTAAACATTTTGCCCCGGACACAAAAATACTGCAAGCTGCGTTTTTGTGTCTGGGACAAAAAACGAATGCTGCCGGACAGGGACAAAATTGGATGGCAAATAGCTGCCATCCGGCCCTGTCCGGCACCATAGGCATGCATTAGTGCAAAATATGGTGTGAAATCGGCCTTACAAGAGGGTAAATCAACACGCAATTTTGCAAAAGATGTTGGTTGTTCATAGTCAGCTGTGTCTAAAATCTGGTCCAAATGCAAACAACATGGGAAGGTTGTTAAAGGCAAACATACTGGTAGATCAAGAAAGACATCAAAGCGTCTAGACCGGAAACTTAAAGCAAAATGTCTCCAAAACAGGAAATGCACAACAAAACAAATGAGGAACAAATGGGAGGAAACTGGAGTCAATGTCTGTGACTGAACTGTAAGAAAACACCTAAAGGAAATGGGATTTACATACAAGAAAGCTAAACAAAAGCCATCATTAACACCTAAACAGAAAAAAACAAGGTTACAATGGGCTAAGGAAAAGCAAATGTGGACTGTGGATGACTGGATGAAAGTCATATTCAGTAATGAATCGCGAACCTGCATTGGGCAAGGTGATGATGCTGGAACTTTTGTTTGGTGTCGTTCCAAAGAGATTTATAAAGATGACTGCCTGAAGAGAACATGCAAATTTCCACAGTCATTGATGATATGGGACTGCATGTCAGGTAAAGGCACTGGGGAGATGGCTGTCATTACATCTTCAATAAATGCCCAAGTTTACATTGATATTTTGGACACTTTTCTTATCCCATCAATTGAAAGGATGTTTGGGGATGATGAAATCATTTATTTTTTTTTTTTTGTAACATATTTTTATTGAGTTTTCAGTATGGTAACAAATGAATAGACCAATAAACAAATAAACAATTAAACAATCCATCCCCCCTCCCCCCAACCTCAGCCACCCTTGATTTCAGCCGAAAGCGCTAGAGTCCAGTTGAAAACATACGGCGATAAACCATGTTCACGAACAGTACTGAGTATTGACCTTGGTCCCCAGTAGACTTAGGGCCCCAAGAAAATAGGTTGTCACTCCTGGTCTGCTCCATCCGGGGTTGTAGATATCTGAAGCCCACCCAAAGACCCCTGCAGCTCTCCCAACAGATACCATGATGATTGCACGAATGGAAGAACCACCGCTCGAAGCTCAGTAGGAGAGAGCTTGGATAGTATAAACCCTCTCCATGTTTCAAAGAACTTCCCTGTCAGTGCGTTTTTATCTCTCGCAGCTTCTAAGCTTTCTATATGCATTACAGCCTTCAATTCCTTGAGTATGCCTGACATACTTGGGACGTGCTCTGAGAGCCAGTTGCGGAGAAGCAATCGTTTGGTGACCATTGCCAGTATATGAAGTATTTGGGCAGATTTGCCATTCCATACCCCAGACACCGGGAAATGGAGAAGCCAGGCCAACACGTCCATTGTGACATGTGTGCCTGTGATCTCCCTCGCCAGGGTTTCAACCCGCTTCCACAATTTCTGTACTTCTCCACACATCCATAAACCATGCACCATATCTGTTTTTGACTGGCCACATTTCGGGCAATTTTGTTGCCTGTCTGGAAATCCTGCAGTTGGAGGCAAAGTAAAACCATATATTGCCCTATGAATGATTCTATATTGCACATCTCTCCATCTTTCGTTAATTATATTCTTCCTCATGACCTCCCATCCTCTTCTAATCACATCTCCAATATCAGATCTTGGTATATACTTGGACCACCCGCTAAATGTGGTGTCTTCCCTCATTGCTAAGGTCGTTTCCCTCAGGCTGTTATAGATGTACGACACATTAATGGTCAAAGGGTCTGATCCCAACCAGTCATCCCATAACGAGGGTCTGCATTCCTGGGAAACATTATGTAGATGGCGTAGAACATGGTGATGCAACTGCCTGTATTGTATGATGTGGAAAGGGCCCAACTGGAATTTCTCCAGGACCTCTGATTCCGTCATCCACCGCCTATCTGGTTTGTGGATGAGATCTCCCAGTGTTATGAAATCATTTATGAAGATGATAATGCATCTGCCATAGAGCAAAAACTGTGAAAACATTCCTTGAAAGAAGACACATAAGGTCAATGTCATGGCCTGCAAATAGTCCGGATCTCAATCCAATTGAAAATCTTTGGTGGAAGTTGAAGAAAATGGTCCATGACAAGGCTCCAACCTGCAAAGCTGAACTGGCAATAGCAATTAGAGAAAGTTGGAGCCTAATTGATGAAGAGTACTGTTTGTCACTCATTAACTCCATGCCTCAGAGACTGCAAGCGGTTATAAAAGCAAGAGATGGTGCAACAAAATACTAGTGATGTATTTCAGGGTTGTTTTGTTTGTCATGATTCCATAACTTGTTTCTCAGAATTGAGTGATTCCATAATTCCCCCCCTGCTTGGTGTACAAAAGTAACCGTTACTGGCTAGCATATTTTTTTGTCAAGATTTCTTTTAGTATTTCTTAAAGTCATAAAGTTGCCATTTGAAATGACTTTAGTCTTGTGCCATGTCTGTGATCTGCTGTTTTTCTACAACATTAAACAACTGAATGAACATCCTCCGAGCCAGGGGATTCCATAATTTTTGCCAGGGGTTGTACAAGATTATCTCAGCACAGGAGATGTGGTATGATCAGACCATGTCCCTGTACGGTCAGACACATCCATTACACAGTACATAGCAGTGACACATATATAAGATTATCTCAGCACAGGAGATGTGGTATGATCAGACCATGTCCCTGTACGGTCAGACACATCCATTATACAGTAGATAGCAGGGACACATATATAAGATTGTCAGCACAGGAGATGTGGTATGATCAGACCATGTCCCTGTACGGTCAGACACATCCATTGCACAGTACATAGTAGGGACACATATATAAGATTATCTCAGCACAGGAGATGTGGTATGATCAGACCATGTCCCTGTATGGTCAGACACATCCATTACACAGTACATAGCAGGGACACATATATAAGATTATATCAACCCAGGGATATTTTTTGTAATCACATGCAGTTGTGGAAATAATTATTATTCCAAGATCTGTTGATTACAATATACTTTGTTTTATAACCTTCTAAATAAATAAATAATAATAATCCCTATATAAGTTTGGTATCACCGTAACTGTGCTGACTTGTAGAATCATGTTACCAGGTCATTTTAATAGGCGCTGGACAAAATAACCCCCCCCCCTCCTTAATAAAACATGGCAGAGAGTAATTTTTTAAATAATTTTTTTTTTTAATTTCGCATGGAATTTTTCCCTGCCTTTCGGCACATCATGTGATAATTTAAATGGTGTCATGCAAAACTACAACTCGGTCCACCTACAAGCTATGTGTGGCTATGTTGAAAGAAAAATAAAGTTATGGCTGCTGGGAAAAGGAGAGGTAAAAATAAAAGCGAAAAATATATATATATTTTGCTTCGTTAAGGGGGTTATACATACTGTACCTATTAATATAGACAATATAGGTGGAAGGAGACGTAAACATAAAACCTTTAGTGATTAGTCCATGCTGGTGCAGAGTTGGGGGCTGTTCTGGGCAGTGCAGATTTTACTCTGGGGTATAAGGTGGATGGAAAACAGGTTCCCACACATTTCAGGACTCCAGCTGAGCTACTCACAAGCTTATTGACTCTTTCAATGGACGAGCAGCAGAATTGTGAATGCTGCTTTGGCTTATAGCACACTGTAACTCAGGATCTGGACTGTTAACACTGCTTTCTTCCCTATCATGGGTTTTTTCTGATATTTCTGATATTTTGACTTCTCTCCACAGGGGTATTCCCATTGTGTGGATGTGTACATCAATCAGTGCCAGGAGGTAATGTGAGCCATCTGGTGAGGATTCGGTCATGTTCACAGCAATGTTTATAATGGTGGTCTTGTATTATAGGGGGCCTACATGAAGAATGACATATTTGAGGACTCGGCTATGTTGTGCCAACGTGTCAACAAGGAAGTCGGAGACATTTTCAGTAATCCAGAAATAATTTTGGCCAAACTTATCCAAAATATATTTGAGATAAAAATCCAGGTATGGAATGATTTACAAGTGATGCTTTGAAAACATCTCCCAGATAGATAATGTGGAGGGAGGGGAGTCGGGTCAGGCTTCCTCCCCTTTTACCAATCACAAATGTATTAAGGGGTCGAGATAGCTGTTAGAAAAAGGAGCGCTCAGATGACGGAGTTTGGGCGCCTTTGTACTATACACACAGATAAAGCTTTGCTTTAGAGGTGAGGGAACAAATTAGTAGCGATCGGAGCCCCGACCTCCGATTTGGTCCTTTGTTGCACCCGGACTTCATTTCTGTGCTTTGGACCCTCACCCCATCCTCTCCTGAGCATTTGTCACTTCCTAGACCCCACAATGTCTTCACATTTATTATTAAACACCAATGTACCCAGCAAATGTCTACCAAAATATATATTTGTGCTGTGATTCCTTTTAAGTGAATATATCCAAAACAAAAAAAATACAAAAGAAGAGGATTTATGCCTGTTATCAAAGTCGATGCAACATAACAATCCATACAGCTCAATTCCTGCATGAAATATTGCCTTTAATATGTTTGCATTAAAAAGGATATATATACATAATAGAATTCATAGAGACACAGGATTGTCTAAGCAGCATCTAAACATTTTCACAGTTTATACAGTGTTTAATGATCAGGTGATACAACATAACAAAGAGGCTGACAGGATGACTGGTTAGACCCTAATCTCCGAAAGGGAACTTTGTGTGCAGCAAATTGCTAACACAAAAGATGAGGGGTGTACCAGGGGCTTCTAGTGGCTACACCAGGTACCCTAAGGTTAGAGTCACTCACATCACCCTTTGTGATGCTGATCAGTATGCTCAAGTCAAGAAGAGTTGCTAGACAGGAATAGCGGGAAGTAGAGGTACTGGAGGCTGCAAACAGGAGATTGAGAAGCAGGTAGTGGGTGCCATATACAAACAGAAGACCCGGGAAGCAGGTAGCAGAGGTAATGGAAGCCGCAAGTAGCAGAAGTACTGTGTGACGCATGCAGACAGGATGCTGAGAAGCATCCAGTGGAGGTACTGGAGGCCGCATGCAGAGAGGAGACCGGGAAGCATTCAGCAGAGATACTGGAGGCCACAGGCAGGTAGGAGATCAGGAAGCAGATAGCGCAGGTGCTGGAGGCTGCATGCAGATCTGGAATTGGGTACCAGAGGTACTGGAGGATGCAGGCAGGCAGGAGACCAGGAAGCAGGTAATAGACACACTGGAGGCTACAGGCAAGCAGGAGACTGGGAAGCAGGTAGCAGATGTACTGGAGGCCACTGCTAGGCATACCGATGGTGACGGGTAGCGGAGTTGCTGGAGGCAGCAGGCAGACAAGACTCAGGCACACTAAAAGTCTTAAAACCAAAACACAGATGTGAGCTAGGTAGATGACATGGGAGCATGCCAGGCCACCTGCAAAACCCAACTTGGGGCACAAGAAAGTTGTGGGTGAAGGGAGCAAAGCCCAGACGAGAACAGGTGTGTTAACAAATTTCATTGTCCTCTACAACGATGTTAACTCCTGTCTATTACAGCTGCCATAAAATGCACTGTCTCTCCTGATTTATCCAACATGGAAGGTTTTTTGTAATGAAAGTAATAGAACTACAATAACCCCATTTTCCTTTAGGGTTTGTATAGTTCTTCACCCCCTTCAATTTGTCATATTAGAGTATAGAGGCGGGGGGAGTGCTGCCTCGCTGCCGTCAGGTGTAGGGTTTACCTGTC
Organism: Allobates femoralis; assembly: GCA_033576535.1. NCBI lineage: Eukaryota > Metazoa > Chordata > Amphibia > Anura > Aromobatidae > Allobates > Allobates femoralis. The sequence continues at coordinate 30,573,183 of JARQOC010000012.1, forward strand.
TTTCTCGGCTGACATCTTTGTAGCAGCCGCATTGTATCCCCGGCAGCCTGATACCACATCAGATTAGGTCTGGCTTATTTACATGGAGATGAAAAGAAAATCTCGGCATTCATAATTTTGTTTACATGCGCTGTGACTAATTGTACAGGACACACATAATCTGCTCTCTCTCGCGGTCGGCTCAGATTTTTGCTTTTCTATCCCCTAAATTTTCACTGCAGAATTTTGTGAAAGAGCATCTGGAAGAATGCAGAAAATCGGATGCCGAGCAGTATCTGAAGAATCTCTATGATCTGTACACAAGGTGAAATTGATTTATTTGGCAAATTTATTTTGAGCAATGCATGGGTTTTTTTTTTATTTTTGGAGGGGGGGGGTCGTCTGTTTATCCAAGGTAAAGCTGCAGGCAGAAAACACTGGGAATATGATTACTTTGAACTTCTTGTTGTCAGCTGTTTGTTACTGGGGGGAATTGGAGTTGTCATTTTTGTTTAGATTGGGGTTTGGGGGGTGGGGGTTGGATTTGCATGGTAATCATCCTTTGGTTCATATATTAACCCCTTCTCATCAGTGTTTACATACCAATAGCAGAATCGAGACCATCCCATAAGCCTTTTGTATTACCAGTCCACAGAATAGGTGACGAATGATCACTGAACTCCCACTGATCATTAAGATGTGTGTCCTAAATTTTCCACTGAATGGCCAGCAGTAGTAGTGATCATGGGCTCCACTCTCTCCGTTCACTGTCTATAGGGGTGGTGACAAATTTGCCACCGAACCTGGCAGCTCTCTCACACCCCTCTTATTCTTCAGGACAGTCAGAGAACTGACTGAGGATAAGGGAGGGACCGAAGCTGCCCTGTCAATGCTGTTTTATTAAGGTGCCCTCAGGGAGTATGGTATATACCTTCTAGTCCCAGGCCATTATTACCTGCCACCCCATCACTGATGGTCCTGAATATCACAAACACCAGATGATGAAACCAGTTTCTCCTTCAAAATAAGCCCGGTCCATGATTGGGGTTATGTCAGGGCTAGAAACCAACCCAGGTAGCGTAAAATGTTAAACGAACCCACGGAAGTGATCGAGATAAAAGAGCAACCCAAGAATAAATTATATATTTAATTCCCATAAGGTCACACTAGATAATATTTATATACAGATGAGTGATACAGAGTACAGATGTTAGTAATGGAAATACACATAGATATACAGACAAATGTAGTTAAAGGTTACCGGTTTCCTTGCTTCTGGTGTCCACATGGAGGCAGTGTAGACCCACCGGATTCTCTTGGGTATACTCTGACACGTGATGTAATGATGCAAGATAAAAGAATTTGGAGAAGGCACAGGCCATGAGAAATACCTGGTGGTCTAGTGGGGGTCTCTAAGGTTGTTAATAAGTGTGCTCTCACCTTGTGAGGTTGTGCCAAGCCTGCACAACCTTGTTGTGTACAATCCACAGGTGCCGCCGGCGCAGTATCCTCCTTACGGCCTCCTTCTTCCGGTCACGTGATTCAATGGGGGCCGATCATACGACTGCTGACTATGTACTATGTCACCACAGGTCCTTCAGTTAGTTAGCGATGATTCTGGCTGAAGCCGCTCCTTAACCCTCACATGGGGATACAATGTTAAGTGGAATTTGGTTAGTATAGAAGCGCTACAGCACAGGGGTCACTGATTTAATTACCTTTAATAAACCACGACGCATTTCCATGGCGGACTACCGTTTTCATCAGGTAGATTTTGATCCACATCATGAAGACGGCGAGTCGCGTGGAAACGCGTAGTAGTTTATTAAAGGTAATTCAATCAGTGACCCCTGTGCTGTAGCGCTTCTATACTAACCAAATTCCACGTGATGTAATGAGGCCTTCTCAAAGTATTATAATAGTAAGTAAGTAAGTAATACAAAGAGAGAGGGGTTGGGCTGCAGTGTTATACACTAGGCAGCCACTCCCAAGGTGCTCCATTTTGCCAGTGTGACAGCCCTTAACATATTTGTAGACCGCTATTGAGTCTCCTCTGAATCTTTTTATTGCCAAGGTAAACATTCCCAAATCCAGTAACTGTTCCTCATAGGACATGGTTTGCAGGACCAGTCACCATTCTGGTCAATTTTCTCTGAACTTGCTCTAGTTTGTGGTGCCCAGAACTGGACACAGTATTCTAGATGAGGTCTGACCACAGAGGAGTAGAGAGCGATAATGACTTCACATGATCTAGACTTTATGCCTCTATTAATACTTCCCAGAATTGTTTGCCTTTTTTGGTGCTGCATCACAATGTTGACTCCTGTTTAGTCTGTGTTTATTAGTATACCTATATGCCCATGTGCCCTAAAAGGTTATCTGCTGAGAGATCGTTTGCCATTTATTGTTCAACTTGCATCTAAAATATCTAAAACCTGAATCTGCTTTGCAAAACGTTTTGTTCTAGAACCTCCTCCTGTTTTGCTACAGCAGCTCCTATTCAGAATGCTGCATCTCCATGGTTACAGACTACAAACAGGTCCTGTGTAGTCTGATCCTATATTCATATTGTTATTCTTCTTTCTTTGTCGCCTATTGAAGAAAGAGGGATAAATGAGAAGATTTAATGTATGGTCTGTAACCATGATGATCTACAGATTTATGTAGTAGATGTAAGCCCAAAACTGTAGGGAATTCACTGAAAACCATTTACAGCAATAGCAAGAACGTGCCAGGTTAAATGATTGACCATGGCTGTGACGATTCTACGAGAGAGAAGGGCTAATATTTCTTAGCAGCGGTGAGGATAGGTGATCTAGACAGTGGATTATTTTAACGAGATGATTTATTTGCATTTTTTTCCATTTACGTCTTTAATCCTTCTTTTATTTCTACACAGAACAACAAGCCTTTCCAGTAAACTTATGGAATTTAATCTGGGGACAGATAAACAGACATTCTTGTCCAAACTGATCAAATCGGTCTTCATCTCCTACTTGGAGAACTATATCGACGTAGAAATTGGCTACCTAAGAAGTCGGAGTTCAGCGATCTTACAGCGATATTACGATTCCAAGAACCATCAGAAGAGACCGATCGGGAGTGGAGGGTGAGTGTCCGAGTCGCACGTCTCGTATGTAATGTCCATCCTCTGAGGAGCGGAGGACCCGACAAGTGGGACAGTCTCATGGGTGACCCTGTTGTGTTCAATGACAGAATTCAGGACCTCAAGGAAAGAATTAGACAGCGCACAAATCTGCCTCTGGGTCCAAGTATAGAAACTCACGGGGAGACGTTTTTGGCACAAGAAGTGGTGGTGAACCTTTTACAAGAAACCAAACATGCCTTTGAAAGATGCCATAAGGTAAATCCCTAGAATCTGCTTCTAAGTGCTATGGAATTAATAGCGCTATATAAATGAATAAATTATTATTATTATTATTACATTTCCAACTGTATGTGATTTCATTAAGTAATTTTTCATCACATTTGGTCATTTAAAATGTGATTCAGGGGAGTGATCTCCTTTTTTAATACAGCCAGATTGGAGTAGAACAGGACAGGTGGTGTACAGTCCTGAAAAGCTCACTCCATATGCCGAATGTTAGCCCCATTGCCCCTGGTGTATAAATGAAACATCTGAATTCAGTCATTAAGACATGTGTCCCAATCATATAATGCTTGTGTCTCGAATGCTACAGACTACTAACAAACCCTATGTAGTCGCTTCCCATTCTGTGACCCACTTTATGTAGCTTACTAGCAGAGGCGTAACTACCATAGGTGCAGGGGTTGCAATCGCACCGGACCCTGGAGCCTTAGGGGGCCCCAGAAGTCCCTTTCGCCTATAGAAAAAGATTGATACTATTAAAGAGTTGCAGTAATTAGGGGTTCCGTTGAAGCTTACACATCAGGGCCCATGGGGTTGATGTTACGCCACTGGTTGCTAGGTATTTAATATATCCAGTATAGTGCATAAAAGTCCCCGCCGTTCTGTTGACCCCATAACTGCAGAGTCTAGACCTCCTCTTGCACAAACACTGCGCCCACCAGGAGCTTCATGGTCAAACAGCTGCAGCCGTACATCACCAAGCACAATGCCGAGTGACGGACGGAGCAGTGTACAGCTGCCACCACTGGATTCTAGGGGAAACTGTTTAGAGGAATAGGGTTTGGTGAATGCCAGGAGAACGTTACCCCACTGAACTGCATAGTGCCCACTGTACTGTTTAGAGGAAGAGGAAAATACTATAGTCTTTTTTAGCAGGGCTGAGGAGTCAGTAAATCAAACCTCCGACTCCTGATTTCCCTGGCTCCAACTCCGACTCCTTTGACTCCGACTCCTTCATTCATGGCTCGTTTAAGTGATAAAATTATTGTAGGTCAATGGTAACAATAGGCTTTAATCATTATAATGACATAATAATAAAGATATTTAGATAGAACATAATTCATAATAATAATATTCAGCACATTCTGCCTTGAACTACTGGACCCAATTTATTATATATTTTAGGAGTCGGAACATTTTCTACCGACTCACCAAAACGCAGCAACTCCGACTCCACAGCCCTGCTTTTTAGGGTTGGTCTCTGTCCCTTAGTTCCAGTGGGGGTAGGGAATCTTAAGACATCAGCATACAAGACTTTTGGACTATTGTAGATTCCATTTTTTGGGAGAAGGGTCTTTTCTGCTGCCCGGACTTTGCCCAGTGCACAAATCCATGACATGTTAGAGGAGTTTAGTGTAGAAGAACATTACCAGCCGCACAAAACCCGGATATCGGCCCCATCCAACACCTCTGGGATAAACTAGAACAGAGATTCTCCAATATCAGACCTCTCCATGCTCTTTTGGATGATTGGGCAAAAAATCCCAAAGAGACTTCCAAAATCTTGTAGAAAACCTTCCCAGAGGAGCAGAAGCTGTTATATCTCCAAAGAGGGAGTGACTCCATATTGATGTGTATGAATATAGAATGAGAGGGCATAGAAGCTCCTGTAAGTGTAATGTGGAGGGGGCACATAATACGGCGTGGGAATTACAACTTGTTTTTTATGTTTTCAGCTTTCTGACCCATCCGACCTCCCAAAGAATGCGTTTAGAATATTTTCCAGACTTGTCGATTACTTATGCATTGAACACATTGACTATGCCTTGGAAATAGGTTTAGCAGGTAAGGGTTTATCCACTTTTTATCAATTTAATACCTGATATAAAGCCATGTGCATATTATTGCTTCTTTTAAAAGCTGTTGTCATAGATCAGAACAACAATGATGCGATCTCCCAAAAATATAACCACACTTGTTCTTGAGATGTTTCTGGCATTACTGCTCACCCTATTAGTGCTACAGCACCCCACATACCCATTGGATAGTGTGGGTGTGGAGCCTTTTTCCCTTAGTTTGGGCCCTATATATCCAATAATTTATTAAAGGGGTTGTCTGGGAAAAAGAAGATTTTACTTATCCACAGAATAGGTGATCATTTGTTGACCAGTGAGTCTCGACTGGCGGGACCTGCATAGTTAGAGGATCGGGGAATGTTCATCATCCTTACAAAAATGAGTGTCGGGTTGGATGCAGAGATCCGGATTCCAGTGATGTGTCACTAGACTGCTTGGTGTAGTTTTGATAGAATCCTTGGTTTCTCTGTTATAAATGTTGTAATGATCAATAGTGAGTTGTGTATAACCCCACCCACAACCTTCACTGAAGCTTCCTGTTTACATTGTGTCACTCTTGGGAGGTGAGGGAATTGGGCAAAAGGGGGTCAGGAGAGCCTAATCTGACCCGGATGCTGGGGTCCCTGGTTGCCCTGATCTCGGAGGTACCTCTGATGGTGAGGGTCCCAACCTTCAGCCACGGGTCAGGAATCACATCTTCTTCTCCAAGGAAAGACTTTAGCCCAGCAGCTAAGCATCAGCACAGCACCAAGACCTAGGGCACATAGCTATCATCAGCACCTGACAGAGGAGAGGGAAGGCTATTTAAAGCCAGGGGGAGGAGATTCCAGGTGAATCACACATTAAATCCTGAACCAGCAATTGAACATAATAGTGACTGCAGTTCTGGAGCACAATACAGGAGGTAAGACCTTGACAATATCAACCATGCAGCTCTTAAAGACAACATACACAGCAGCATCCAACAATGTCAGCGGCATCTAAGCGCTGACACATTGTCAGCAAGCTGCCAGTCAGTGGGGGTGGGCGAGTTGCACAAATTAGCTGGATGGACTACCATGGCAGCGACACCTACTCTGCAGGGATAATCTCCTGCGATAAAACACTGATGTATTAAAACTGACAGCACACAGCCTAATTTTTACACATCCCGTAGTCAGGATCTGCTCTTTTTGTGAGCTACCTCACAGATATAATTGCTGACTAATTATCTTTCATTAAAATATGTACGTATTACTTGCGTATAAGCCGAGTTTTCAGCCCAAAAATTGGCTGAAAAGAAACCCCCTCCCGCTTATACGCGATGTCAGTGCTATACCGATGTATACATACGGTCATACCGATGTATACATCGGTAATAAACAAGCAGCCTCCCATCCCCAGTAATCCAGGGCCCCCAGGCTCTCACTCCCCCCCATCTCTGAAAAGCAAACATATACTTATCAGTGTCCGCTGTCCCGCCTTTCGTCGCTCTGTCTGCGATCCTCCTCTTCATAGGCGTCTTACCGGTTCCTGTTCTCGCAGAATGACGTCATTCCCGCGACGAGCACAGGAAACCGGAAGACGCCGCAATGAAGATGGAGATCGCAGAACGGCAAAGGCAGCGGCCAGGACAGCGGAACGTCATCTCCCTGCGACGGAGCACAGGACCCGGAGGAGCGCCGCATGAAGATGGGGATCCAAGCATGAGAGAGGCGAGCGGCCGGACAGCGGACACTGAAAGTATAGATTTGCTTTTCAGGTGACCGAGAGAGGCGGGGCCTGGATTACTGGGGCCCTGTAAACTACTACCGCTGGGACGCAAATACTGTGCGGCCCTGTATTACATACCAGCTGGGGCTGCAATCTATTACCACTGGCTGTAATAACTACCATTGGGGCTGTATATACCACTGGGGCTGTATATACTCTGGCCCTGTATACTACCGCTGGGCTGCAATCTACTACCACTGGGCTGTAATACACCACTGGGGCTGTATATAAATACCACTGGCTGTATATACTACCACTGGCTGTATACACTGGCGCTTGTATATACTGCTGGGGCCCTGTAATACTACCGCTGGGCTGCAATCTACTACCCACTGGGCTGTAATATAACCACTGGGCTGATAATACCACTGGAGGCTGTAATATGCTGGGGCCCTGTATACTACGCTGGGCTGCAATCTACTACCTACTGGGGGTATACCAACTACCCTGGGGCCATAGTATACCCATGGGGCTGTATAATTCCAAATGGGCTGTTATATTGCTGGGCCCTGTATACTACCACTGGGGCTATATATACTACCACTCGGGGCTGCTGTATATCCACTGGGGCGTTATACCACTAAGTGGGGGTAATAGACTAGTGGCAGCGTGTAACTACAGTGGGCTGCTGTAACTACCACTGGGCTGATATACCACTGGGGCTGTGGATATACTGGGTTGCGTGTATACTACCATGGGCTGCTGTATCTACCTCTGGGACTGCTGTATACCACACTGCTGGGGCTGTATACTTGTGCTAGGGTCCACCCTCGGCTTATACACGAGTCAATAGATTTTCCCAGGTTTTGGGGGCAAAAGTAGGGGGGTCGGCTTATACACGGGTCGGCTTATACACGAGTATATACGGTAATTGTGCTGCTCTTTGCTGGACACATCTGTCATTCTTGGCTTAGAAATGTTAATATTAAACCACCATTCTATAAGAGGGTCTCATCCTCAACCATAGAAACAGCCTATCTCCACCGCTCCTTGTAGAGATTGTGATCATCCTGACTACTTTTTTCTAAATAACTGCGATCAGATTTGGCGCTGCTTTTGAAAATAAAAAGGCAGTCATGCTTCTATGACCCAGGTCATCTTTCTTAACAGTGGATTGTTTGCCTCTTTTTCAGCCATCCCTTCTCCCGACTCTCGGAACGCCAACCTCTATTTCCTAGATGTCGTACATCAAGCCAACACTATTTTCCATTTATTCGATAAGCAATTTAATGATCATCTCATGCCTTTAGTAAGGTAAGCTACCAGAAATACAGATATTGACTTCATTTAGTAGAACGGCCATTGTCTTTACTCTTTCTTGCGCAGTTCCTCCCCAAAACTGACAGAATGTCTGCAGAAAAAGAAAGAGATCATCGAACAAATGGAGGTGAAGCTGGACACTGGGATCGACAGGTGAGCAAATCACAAGTAGGGTTGTGAGCTCCTTAAATACTGCCCCTGGGTGCCAAAGTCCTAATAATGAGATGTACTATCGTTACCGCTGAAAATATTGGGACATTTCTTTAATAGTTTGTCTGATCCATTTACAGGACACTAAATTGTATGATCGGTCAGATGAAACAGATATTGGCGGCTGAGCAGAAGAAAACCGATTTCAAGCCAGAGGATGAGAATAATGTGTTAATTCAGTACACAAGTGTAAGTATAAAGATGCTCTATTTGCATTACAACATTCCAGTAGTAAAGAAAGTTGTCTCTGGAATGGGAAAATAGGATCTTTGGTACCGTACAATCTTTTTCTCATAGCCTTCATTGGGGATACAGGAGACCATGGGTGTACACTGCGGCCACCAGGCAGCGGGCACTGAAAAATGCTCTTAACAAAAACCGTGAACTCATCTTCAGCAGGCTTCTCCTGCCTATTGATGTCAAGCTTCTCATTCAGTGAGAAAACAATAGGAGAAGCAACTGAAGGAATGGAATACCCCAACAGAGAATAACCATAATCATGCACGCATCAAAGCAAAAGAGGTGGATTCTGTGAAAGAAGGCTACAAGAAAGAATTTCCGGTGAGTACCAACAATCCTCTTATCTTGTGCATTTAATTGGGGGGAAACCGAAAACCCTGGAAGGACCAAAAGCAGTCCCAAATGTGGGAAACCAAAGAATACAGTTCCAAAATGTTGGGTTGGTAAGGCAATTCCGCCAGGCCATCACCCGAGCACCAGCAGCTTGCGCCACCTCTCTACCCAGAGTTGCATCAGCTGATGTGAGGAAGGTTTGAACCGTGTAACAATTTAAGGTGTGGACGGAGGACTAGTTGGCAGCCTTGAAGGACAGAAGTGTGATGAGCGAATGGCCCTGAAAGCCCCCCACTACTGAGCAGGATGAGCCATACTCCAAGTGGGGGAGCTCTGACTTTTGCCAGAATGGCAGAACGAATCTATCAGGCGATGGTAGCCATAATGGCGGAAAGACCTTTACGATGGCCCTCCAGGTTGACAAGCAAGGAGTCTGAATGACAGTGAGAGGACCACAATAGAAAGTGATGCACATCTCTGACCAAGTCCAACTTGTGTAAAAACCACTCAGCGAGATAAGAGGGAGATGTCCAGAATGAATGTAGAACAATCTTATTTTGGTGAGAGGAAGAAACCATCTTAGGAAGAAAATGGGATACTGGACCCAAGATCACTTTGTACAGATAGGTGAAAGACCAGGAACGTACAGCAACAGGAGAGAGCCACCAGCCCGGAGACTCGCCTGATGGAAGTGATCTCTACAAGGAAAACCTCCATCCAACAGAGCAAAAGAAGGAAATGTCATTGAGTGGCTCAAAGGTAGAGGGCTATAAGTCATCAAGTACCAAATTATGCCTTGGGGTTCATGAGATGCTGATAAGGAAGAACAGAGTGTGCCTTGCCCTGAAATAAATACTTAAATCTAGGTTCTTCTGAAAAAAATAGACAGCAGAAACCTAACCTTTGATTAACTGAGAGCGAGACCAGCCTAAAGCTTGGAGACCCGAAGAGAGGAAGATACAGGAGTGGTGGGGTTAAATTCACACCAACGAGAAAAGGTCTTTCAAGTACAATGAGTATTAATTTATATGGGGGGCTTCTTTATCTTGCTCATAGTCTGGATACCCTGATGGGAGAAGCCTGAATATTTAAAAATTGCAGTTCCAACAGCGACCTTGCAATCAGGTGGAAGACGAAACCCTAGAAAAGCCGATTTGGACATCCAGAACCCTTTACATGACTACATTCTGTTATTATAGTGACCATCTCTGCTTATTAGGATTTTCTGAGTCAGTTCGGAGCCATGAAGAATCCTTTTAATTTTGATCTTTGGGCAATTTGAGAGACAGGTGCAGAGGAGAGAACAGATAAGGGAGGGAGCTAGAAACGAGACCATGAGATTGCAAGAGCATCTGAGCTGATAGCATCAGGGTTGTGAACCCTGGGCACAAATGGAGGGACCATGTGGTTCCTTCTAGCTGTCAGATAGAAGTATGAAGTGTCTCACTGCAGTTAGATTTGGTTGAGGATGGCCTAGCCATTTGCAGTTTAGGAAGTCTGTGGCCCTGTTGTCCAAACTGAAGCATTCCAGCAATCTCAACGGTCCTCATACTCATTCTGCCCATGCAACAATCCAAGAGACCTCTGCCATGACTAGTCGAATTCCACAAATTAGGAATGAGACTGATTGTGAAACAGAGGAAGCTTTGGTGCGCTGAAAAGATGGTCTGTGTAGATAGACCACCTGAATGTCCACTGAGCACATGAATTTCACAGGTTCCAAAGAAGCCACGATTGAGCGAAGAGACTCCATCCTGATATTACGAGAGTGGTCTTGCTTCACCATCCGTTTCAGAATGGGCTATACCAAGCTGTCCTTGGGTTCAGTAAAAAAGTTGGAATAAAAACCTCTGAAGCACTCTCGAGGAAGGAGTTGAACCATAACGTCTGATCGGCAAAGGGAGCAAATGGCCAAAACAGAAGCCAAAGTGGAAGTCAAGGTGGACGAGATGGGAAAAACATTACAATGGGATGGGCCAACGGGAATTACGCTGTAGGACAGGCAGGCAAAATAAACCACCAGCTTGTAGGACAGACTGGTGTGTGCACTTATGGCCCTGCTATGTTCCCAACATATATAGTTATGGAATGGGAAAAGGAACAGACAGAAAGGGGTTAATATGAGCTTCTCTAAAAGCATTAGAGCATACCAGTCTTGGATGATCCAGGGTATGGGAGCTGTTAAATTGCTATGAAAACCTGCAGACACTGCCGGTGTGGATGGGAAATGGTGCAGATGAAGAACATGGCGGGGTCGGTGAGGGAGGAGGGGGGTGCTGCTGCAGAGTGTCAGAATGGCTGAGGAGGGATGTTTTGGCCTGCTGGTTCAATTAGTCTACACCTGAGCCGGGGGTAAATTTCAGCCTGAACCAGGAGGACCATGGAGGAGACTGGAAGAACTGTGGAATCTACGTGGTTGCCCAGAAAGAAGAAGAAGCTAAATAGGGAGTGAAAAAGGAAATTAAAAAATAACCAGAAGATAAAATACAAGTGTCGCAGCTATGGACCAGGACTGGTGCAATGCAGGGAGAAGATCCACTTGCCTGTCCTGAAGATTGTTCATCCATGATCCACATCCAAGAAGATGATCTTCAATTCAATCATCACTCCATGCATGTGCCAGGCGGGCAGGAGAAAGGGGGCAAAGACTGTCGGCACCAGTGCCGTAATGTTGACTGCGTTAGGAGAAGATAAGCACCTGCCATCCATCCAGTAGAGGATACAGACTGACCTCTGGTAGAACTGTGCTCTCCAGCTTTTGGGTCATGAAAATACAGCAGCACATCCCTCTCTGTTACTGTATCTTAAGGGGAGACCAAGAGAGGTGATTAGAAAGAAAAAATACAACATTGATAGAAACTGGTCCTGAGCTACAGACCTGGATCTGCCTCTTAACAATACTAAGCTAAACTGAAAGGCTTGGTTGACTGTAGGTGGGAGTAGTCTGCTGGGGAGGAGTAGACTTTCTTTCGTAAGGTACCGTCACACGCGGCAATTTTGCTAGCAATTTCACTGGCAATTTGCTGGTTGCAGTGAAATCATGGACAAATTGTTCTATTTTGTTGCCGTGTACAAATGGTACCTTTTTAAGGTTGTGATTCTTGGTTTCAGCCTCCTGGTGGCAGTAGTGTACACCCATGGTTCCTGTGTCCTCCAACAATGCAAATGCAACCAAGAAATAAATATATATATTTTTTTACACCTCTTTGCAAAGGAAAAACTGTGCAGGGAATGTAGTGATCTCGTGATCATGGGGGATCTCAGAAATCGGGCCCTAAGCAATCAATAAGTAATGATCATGCAGTATACTGCATTAAAGGTTAAAGTAATGGGCAAGGTAGTGCCACCCAAAATACAGCCTAGCACAATGTTTCCCCCTCCACACTCAAAAAATGGACCTTGAACTTTGCAGTGTGTTGGATCCAATTTTCATCCATTTATGGTCCATGTTTCTTATTCTACCATCCGTTTCTTATTCTACCATCCAAATACTTTGGTGTATTTCTTGCGCTGTCCAATTTTTCTCTCAGGCTCAGTTATGTAACTGGTTGAGATCAATCCTGCAAATCAAGTTAACATACGATGTTACTTTTTTTTGTATGTAAACCATCAGCCAGTAGCAAAACAATTAACAATAGTACTTTAACAGAATATAATGTGGCACACACATGACTCAAATAGTCATATGAGCGAGGCCTAATTTTCCATTTTGCCTCTCATGATCATCAATAGGCTTGTGCCAAGGTTTGCCTTTACATTCGAAAGCAAGTGGAGAAGATCCGTAACTCAATGGATGGAAAGAACGTGGACACAGTACTGATGGAGCTGGGTGTGCGCTTCCACCGCCTCATATACGAGCACCTGCAGCAGTTTTCATACAGCTCAATGGGAGGGATGCTGGCTATCTGCGATGTGGCGGAGTATAGGAAGTGTGCCAAGGAGTTCAAAGTACGTACAACTATATTCTCTCACTCACAGCTCGATTTCATTTAAGATGCTGAATGTCCAGAAGAGTGTTGTGGCCGTACACCCTAAATAACGGCCAGCTCTTGCCTCTCCTGCCAGCTGCATAAACATGCACACACCCTCGTGTGAAAGTCAATTTCAGCATATAGGGTGGACTAGTCCAGTTCCCCCCCCCCCCCCCCACCGGCAGCATCTACACCGTCGCAACTACAGCCACAAAATTTTGCACAGTCACACGTCTGGACCCCGAGAGCGTCATAGGCTATGTTGTGAGGCGAAATTTTAACCCTGTACGTTCCAGTTCACCAAACAATTTTGCCCCTATCTATATAATGGGGAAAAAGTGACAGTTACCAGTTGACAGTTGTGAACGAGAGGGGCTTAATAACAGCGCCAAAGACTAACAGCACATACCAGCATATAGTCACTAAGGTGGGGCCCCAACATGGGATATTCACCACGCGCGGGGACATGTATACACACCACACGCACATAAAGAGTAACAGCAAGTGTCTAGTCGCTAAGGTGCAGCCCCAACATTGGATACTCGCCCACAAAGAGACGCACACAACACAGAGACACACACACCCTATAGCAGTGATGGCGAATTCCAGGCCTCGAGTGCCGCACACAGTGCAGGTTTTCAGGATTTCCTTAGTTTGACAGTTAATAATTTGATTACCAACTGTCAAATGCAATGGAAATCCTGAAAACCTGGACTGTGTGTGGCACTCGAGGCCTGGAGTTCGCCATCACTGCCCTATAGCGACACATGCACTCACCCCACAGGGACACACACACCACAAAGAGACACAGACAACACAGAGACACACGCACACCACACAGACACCCCTCCCCCCCACAGGGACACACACACCACAATGAGACACACACAACACAGAGACAAACACATACCACACAGACCCCGTCCCCACAGGGACATACACACCCTACAGGGACACATGCACTCACCCCACAGGGACACACACACACACACCCCAGATGACACACACAACCCACAGACACACACCCCAGGGACACATACACCACACAGACAGACACAGATGTGCACAAATCGCCTCACACAAGTCACCTCATACGTCTGGTATCTCTAATTTCCAAAAATAAACATCTGATTAAAAACAGCCAATGTGCAACACATGTGCCATATAGGGAATTAAGGCAGATGTCAGTCACATGAGCTGTCTATTATGTGTATGTGTGAGGTAACATATACAGTGTTGGCCAAAAGTATTGACACCCCTGCAATTCTGTCCGATAATACTCAGTTTCTTCCTGAAAATGATTGCAATCACAAATTCTTTGGTATTATTATCTTCATTTAATTTGTCTTCAATGAAAAAACACAAAAGAGAATGAAGCAAAAAGCAAAACATTGATCATTTCACACAAAACTCCAAAAATGGGCCAGACAAAAGTATTGGCACCCTCAGCCTAATACTTGGTTGCACAACCTTTAGCCAAAATAACTGCGATCAGCCGTTTCCGGTAACCATCAATGAGTTTCTTACAATGCTCTGCTGGAATTTTAGCAAGTAATCAAGGTATCCAGATGATTGAGCGCTCTCAAGGAGATTTACCTTATGATAAGGAGACTGACTCCTTTTTCCTTCTTGGAGATTTATTTCAAATGGCTTCACAGTAGTAAACAGTCATAAAAGTCATAAAAGCATAATTAAAACAACGCGTTTCGGCTATAAATGTCATAAAATAGCCTTCCTCAGGTATATATCTGGAGGATAGCAGCAGCATACCAAGGAGACAAAGACCCCTGAAAGACCCCTAGTGGGTCGACATGCAAAGAAACAAGACACAGTAAAGGTGAGTTCTCTTGCCCTGTGTATTCCTGACAAAAATTGTACTTTTACATTTAGATCTGCGCCTGTTTTCTCTCTCCCCACCCTCCTCTGACCTACAGCCTCGAGGTCTATTGTGTGCAATCTGCTGGAATTTTAGACCATTCTTCTTTGGCAAACTGCTCCAGGTCCCTGATATTTGAAGGGTGCCTTCTCCAAACTGCCATTTTTAGATCTCTCCACAGGTGTTCTATGGGATTCAGGTCTGGACTCATTGCTGGCCACCTTAGAAGTCTCCAGTGCTTTCTCTCAAACCATTTTCTAGTGCTTTTTGAAGTGTGTTTTGGGTCATTGTTCATGGAAGACCCATGACCTCTGAGGGAGACCCAGCTTTCTCACACTGGGCCCTACATTATGCTGCAAAATTTGTTGGTAGTCTTCAGACTTCATAATGCCATGCACACAATCAAGCAGTCCAGTGCCAGAGGCAGCAAAGCAACCCCAAAACATCAGGGAACCTCCGCCATGTTTGACTGTAGGGACCGTGTTCTTTTCTTTGAATGCCTCTTTTTTTCTCCTGTAAACTCTATGTTGATGCCTTTGCCCAAAAAGAGAGAACATTCTTCCAAAACGTTTTAGGCTTTCTCAGGTAAGTTTTGGCAAACCCCAGCCTGGCTTTTTTATGTCTCAGGGTAAGAAGTGGGGTCTTCCTGGGTCTCCTACCATACAGTCCCTTTTCATTCAGACACTGACGGATAGTACGGGTTGACACTGTTGTGCCCTTGGACTGCAGGGCAGCTTGAACTTGTTTGGATGTTAGTTGAGGTTCTTTATCCACCATCCGCACAATCTTGCGTTGAAATCTCTCGTCAATTTTTCTTTTCCGTCCACATCTAGGGAGGTTAGCCACAGTGCCATGGGCTTTAAACTTCTTGATGACACTGCGCACGGTAGACACAGGAACATTCAGGTCTTTGGAGATGGACTTGTAGCCTGGAGATTGCTCATGCTTCCTTACAATTTGGTTTCTCAAGTCCTCAGACAGTTCTATGGTCTTCTTTCTTTTCTCCATGCTCAATGTGGTACACACAAGGACACAGGACCAAGGTTGAGTCAACTTTAATCCTATTAACTGGCTGCAAGTGTGATTTAGTTATTGCCAACACCTGTTAGGTGCCACAGGTAAGTTACAGGTGCTGTTAATTACACAAATTAGAGAAGCATCACATGGTTTTTCAAAGGGTGCCAATACTTTTGTCCACCCCTTTTTTATGTTTGGTGTGGAATTATATTCAATTTGGCTTTAGGACAATTCTTTTTGTGTTTTTTTTCATTGAAGACAAATTAAATGAAGATAATACCAAAGAATTTGTGATTGCAATCATTTTCAGGAAGAAACGGAGTATTATCTGACATAATTGCAGGGGTGTCAATACTTTTGGCCATGACTGTACTGCCCGGCCGGGAGCTAAGCTTTAAAGCACAACCGCCATTTACATTTTTATTTAATAATAATGTAGAGGGAGTGATAATAAACTTTCAGATACACTTTTTTAATGAAATCTGGTGGCAAACCATTCATAAACCTTCCACAAGGTGTCCCCACTGCACTATGTGTGAAGCAGACATATGTATATTATCACTGAGCTCCATCTTCACACTGAGCATGTAACCATATAAGGGAGGGGTGTGGCCTACACTGCTGACTGCAGCTGATGAGGTGACAATGTATCAGATTTTCTCATGCTATAGCACAGTTGCTGAGCAATGCCAGAATGTTAGGATCACTAAAATCTCTTCTCCCTTTCCTTGGCACAAGCTTCTCTGATCATTCATCTTGCTTTTTCTGGCTGCCCACACACCTCAGGATCTTTCTTGCCCTTTCTCTTCTATCACATTGCACTGCTCCCTATCAGCTGCTGGCCATGCCCACACAGCCATAAAATGCAGTTTTTAAAAACGAACAAAAAAAGTTGAGAAAATAAGTCATGGCACAAAAAAAGCATCATTTTAGCTGCTATGTGACCTATCATTAACGACCAGTGCAGTATTGTTTTTGTGTTTAATTTCAATAAAATGACTTACATTTTAAGCCAATTCCATGGAAATTGTCAGGTTTGGCGGATAGTCACATGTTTGTGTTGATGGCTGGGACATGTTTCGCAGAATTGGGATATGTGAGCCCAATGGCTGCAAAAAAAAAAATCCTTTAAAGAGAATCTGCAATCACATTTGATCTAATAAACTACTAATATAGGCATACAGGTTGTAGAACGCTGAAAATAATCCTCCCGGTCTTCCTCATATCAGATACCTTGTTGTGGAGAAATCATCTTTATCACTTTATATAAATGAGCCGTTCCAGGCTATGGGGCGGATGCTGCCTGGAAGATAACTCCGCCTCCAGAGATTTTTATAAACAGGAGGAGGCGTTCCATTGTGACAAGTGATGGCTGCTCTCTGCCCTCCTGATCTCACTATAGGGTTCTGTGTGATTATACCTGACACACCTGCAGATTCCGGCTCACAGCAGACAGGGCTGCAGCATTGTTACACTACAGCAAATCTGCAAAATATGTGTTTCTTTGGTGGCCGTCACACGCTACAATATCGTGAGCGATATCGTTAGCGATCACGTGCACGCGCGATCGCTAACGATATCGCTCACATCGCCGGTGAGCTGTCACACAGACAGACTCACCAGCGATGTGGAGCAGCGAGATCGCTGGTTACTATGGTACACATCGGGTTACTAGGCGCCGCGCGGCGCTTAGTAACCCGACGTTTACCATTGATACCATCTCCCAGCATAGGCTGTGCCGCTGGGAGATCGTTCATCGTGGTGTCACACACCACGATGAAGCAGATTGAACAAGCGATGATCGCTTGATATGAGCTCCGGCTCTCATATCTGCGATGTCACGATCAAGCGATTTTACATTGTAAAATCGCTTGATCGCACGCAGCGATGCACAAAAGATATCGCTTAAGCGATCAAAAAGCAGATCGCTTAAGCGATATAGTGCATTAAATTGAACCGTGTGACGGCCGCCTAAGAAATCACATTTCACTTCTGTTCTGTCTCAGTTACTTGTCTCACACGGGTAACTCCCCCTTTTATTTAGTTATCTTCCAGGCAGCATCTGCCCCAGAGCCTGGAACAGCTCATTATATAAAGTGATAAATTGATGTTTTCTTTTTTGACTGCACTTTTGTTATACAATATTGCTGCATTGTGTATGTTCAATTTGCCAGTGTTCGGTTGTGTCAGTTTGGCACATGTTTAGTGTCATTCATCACGGTCACTTTACCTCTTGCAGATTCCTCTTGTGCTGCAGCTTTTTGATACCCTGCACTCCCTCTGTAACCTTCTGGTGGTGGCTCCAGATAACCTAAAGCAGGTGTGTTCTGGAGAGCAGCTCGCCAGCCTGGACAAGAACATCCTCCACTCCTTTGTGCAGCTGAGAGCCGACTACAGATCGTCCCGCCTCGCCCGACACTTTAACTGAGCAGCTGACTGTCGGCGCCACGGCCAGAGAAGAGCACAGAATCCACTCCCTTTCGTTACCTCTTTCAATGCAGTCACTGGCTTTAGGACAAGTTGTGCGGCCATGTTTGATTTGCTTTCTTTTTGCCTCAAGTAAATAAGTCTCCCAGAGAGATGCAGATGTTGTCTAATCACAACACTCCACCCTGGTCTATACCTTCAGAAAGAATCGCCATTACAGCAGAGGTCGGTGGATCGTCAACTGCTTTTATTTTTCTTTTACAGGGACAGATGTCATTTTTTGGCAAGTTCACTTTAGACTGGTGATTATAGAAAATGGTGTTTATATATAGCTGGGCAACAGATGGCACCCCAATATTAGACAGTGCTCGCATTTCTTCAGTTTTGTGTTTACCCCACTTCCTCCCCTTCCAGCGGCCTGTACCCCCCCCCGCCCACCTCCCCCTCCAGCGGCCTGTCCTCCCCCCCGCCCACCTCCCCCTCCAGCGGCCTGTCCCCCCCCCCCCCCCCCCCCCCCCCCCGCCCACCTCCCCCTCCAGCGGCCTGTCCCCCCCCCCCCGGCCACCCCCCTTACAGCGGCCTGTCCTCCCCCCGCCCACCTCCCCTTACAGCGGCCTGTCCTCTCCCCTGCCCACCTCCTCTTACAGCGGCCTGTCCTCCCCCCCCAGCCCCCCCCCCCCACCTCCCCTTCCAGCGGCCTGTCCTCTACCCCCCCCTCCGCCCACCTCTTCTTCATGCGCTTATCCTCAAACCCTATCCCCCCCGCCCACCTCCCCTTCCAGTGGCCTGTCTGCCCACCTCCCCTTCCAGTGGCCTGTCTGCCCACCTCCCCTTCCAGTGGCCTGTCTGCCCACCTCCCCTTCCAGTGGCCTGTCTGCCCACCTCCCCTTCCAGTGGCCTGTCTGCCCACCTCCCCTTCCAGTGGCCTGTCTGCCCACCTCCCCTTCCAGTGGCCTGTCTGCCCACCTCCCCTTCCAGTGGCCTGTCCGCCCACCTCCCCTTCCAGTGGCCTGTCCGCCCACCTCCCCTTCCAGTGGCCTGTCCTCCCCCCGCCCACCTCCCCTTCCAGTGGACTGTATGCCTCCCCTGTGTCCTGTCCTTTATACAAAAAAAACCCTAAATTTCTGTAGTGAAAACCATTCTCAATACGAAAAGGGGGTTAACTGCTTACTTTGATCCTTGTATTATCGCTAAAACCACAGAACAACATCCATTGCAGGTTTCGGCCTTGGAGGAATATTGAGTTCTTACTCTTGTGGGTTCTGTAAGGAAAAGAAGAATGAAGATTGTTATACCCATTGATCTTCTGGGCTCCCTATGAGGACCACCTCTCCACAGGACCTGGTGTGTCCATACATTGCTTGAATTCTTCCATGAACACTGTGCTTTATTTCCACACTTGTTGCCTGGTTCCACCTTTTCACTAGTGGCCCCAGCAACCGATTTTTAGGGATTCTTCCAGTAGTCCAAAGTGGACATCCTTGTTCTTTAAGGGGTTTTGTGGAGTTACTCCATTCAACTGCAATCTACCAAATCGTGACCGGCCCACTAGCTGAGGCCATACAGGGGAATCGGTGTGCACATTGCACACTGTCATGATTCAGCTATCTGCAGCCACATAGAGGGACTGCAGCATTTTCATTGTAACCTGGAAAACTACTTTTGACTTGTACTGAGCTTATTGCTTTTTAATTTCATATTTAACTCATACCTCTTCCTTCGTTTGGCTTTTACAGTAATCTATTAAAGGGGTGGGTGATAACTCGTTGATTGGGTGGGAGGTTCGACCTCTGGAACCTGCACAGATTGGCAGAACAAGGCACTTTTACACCCATTACAAAATATTGCGGTAGGTCAGATGTCTGAACGCTGCTCCTTTCATTCTCTATGGCACTGCCGGAAAAATCTGAGCACAGCGCTCCACAGCTTCTTAGGGAATAAATTGATCATCAGTCGAGCATGTGCACAGCTGCTTCATGCCGGTTGGTACGGAACCCAGCAGTCAGTCCACTTTCAATCCATAAGTTATCACCTACTCTGTGGATAAGTGACAACTTCATTGTCATCAGACAACCCCTTTAAATACAATATGGGTAATTATAGCATATTGCTTGAAGGAACTGTCGTCCTATCCTAAGGATGTCATATGAGACCACTCTATGGAGGCCTCATCTCTGGCAGTAGAAATACCACCTCTCCTACAACCCAAAAAAAACCACTTCCCTAGCATTGAAACGTACCCATTGCAAAGTGAACAGAGCTGAGCTGCAGTACAACCAGTAGGCAGGTGTGGCGCTATGTTATTTTATATATTTTTTTTTTATTTATTTAAGAAAGCTGCCTTGTTTTCCTAATCCTGTATTTTAAAGGGAGCCAGTCATGTCTGGTTTTACTACTAAACCGCCCCTAATATTATTGTGTGTTTTTTTTAGTTTTAATAAAGTCATTGTATTTATCCCAAAAAGCACTTTAGATACTTACATGTTTTCATTAGCTAGCTGCCCAAACTGTCATCCGGGCAATTAACAGACATGTCAGTCAACTGTAAACATGTCAAAATTCATCTAATGCCCTCTACAAGGACCTGTGTGATGTCACAACCATGTGACCATAATGGTCGGAGCTAAGCAGGCCTTGCGTGAAGGACAGTGTAGACTTGGCCCATTGCAGTCATTCACTACAGGTCCTACAGCATTAGATGACTTTCGGCATGTTTTCAGTTGATTGACATGTCTGCTAACCGCCTGGATGACTGGTCGATGTTGTCATTAGCTACCTGCCACCACAGTCATCCTGGCAGTGGCTCCTTTGGGCTTTATTAGAAAACGGCTACATTGGGGAGGGCTGAACCATCTAAATTCTGTTTGTTGGAAATCCCAATACTGTGCTGACCACATGTGTGATCCTAGCCTATCATGTATATGGTCTGTGACTAGCCAATGGTAGTAACTAGTGATGAGCCGGCACTGCCATGTTCGAGGGCTCGGTATTTGTAACCAGCAGTTGGGTGCCCAGATGGGTGCAACTTGTGTACTAAATATAAGCAAAGTCAGTGGGGAACTCAAGCATGGCAAAATGTTTGAGTTTCCCATTGACTTCCATTATACTCAGTACACAAGTTGAGTCTTACCCGAGTGTCAAGATGCTCATTATGATTACAGAGCACTTGAGTATGGTAGTGCCCGCTCATTACTTGTAGTAACTAAGAATCTCCTATAGCAATATTACAACTCCTAGGGAATAAACATGATATTTACCTTGGATCTTCCTTGCCCTCCAGTCAGTAGCTATAGATTAAGATTCTTGACTTTTTAGGGGAGAGGTGTTGTTTCTTTCTGTCCCCCTTTACCTATAAGCAAAAAGAAGAGTGTACGTCTCAGCTGATCCACCTGCGGTGCCCAATGTCTGGACACAACAAAGAAAAACCATCTGGTCCCCGGAGAAGTTCAATAGTGAAAGGTATAATCCAAAAAGTAAAAACTCACCTTTATTGGCAAATATTAAAATCCATGATGAACAGAGATGTGTAGATGACAAGTTTCAGATCGGTAGAGATCCTTACTCATATCCTGCAAGCAAGGCAACTGGCTAACAATCCTTAAGTATATTAGACATAGAAAAAAAGAGGAAAGGGCTTTTTTTTGGGAGGTGGGGGGAGGTGGTGTTTCTTTGCCCCTTTTACCAATTCTGCTTTAGGGCACATGAATATTCCAGGTGTAGAGACTTCCAGCATCTATGAACCCAGTGGAACAGAAGTCGCTTTTCCTCTGCAAGAGCCGTCCTGATGATACGTTGTATTGATCATTTACCTGCGTTAATCTCCCGCTCTTAAGGGGGTGTCACACGCGTCAATATCGCCTGCACGATATCGGCTGCACGTGACGTTGCAGCGATATTGACGCGTGTGACATACTGCATCAACCAGCGATAAATCGCTGGTTGATGATCGCCAGGTTTCAGAACCAGCTCTGAAACCTGGCGATTGTCGCCCGGTGGACACGCAGCATCGCTGCGTGTGACACCGGGACTAGCGATATTCCAGCTCCCAGCGCCTGTCACAAGCGCTGGGAGCTGGTATCCAAGGTACACTGCGGGTCTCTAGGCAGCGCGCGCTGCCTAGATACCCGACGTGTACCTTAGTTACCAGCCTCCTCCGCTCACCGGGTGAGCGGAGGAGGCTGGTAACTAAGGTACACGTCGGGTATCTAGGCAGCGCGCGCTGCCTAGAGACCCGCAGTGTACCTTGGAGACCAGGCTGCTCCCGCTTCCAGCAGGCTGGCAGCGGGAGCAGGACATCGTGGAAACGATATTTAAATCGTTTCCATGATGTCACTGGTCAATTGATCGCTGGTGAGTCTGTCTGTGTGACAGCTCACCAGCAATCAGCAGTCAATGTCGTCAGCGATCAGATCGCTGACGACATTGACGCGTGTGACACCCCCTTTAGGCCCCTTTCACACTAGCGTTTTTTTACAAATTGCAGCAGATTTACCACAACTGCCGCACTTCCGGCAAGCCCCATGCATTGTCTATAGGGCTTGCAGCAAGTGCATTATAGCCGCGGTTTCGGCACTTGCGTCAGTTATGGGCACGAAAAAAACGCGGTATCAGAGGTTTTTTTTCGCTGCCGGAACCACGGCTATACCGAACTTGCCGCAAGCCCCATAGACAATGCGTGTGGCCTGCCGCAAGTGCGGCCATTAGGCGGCGGACGCGGTAAATCTGTCGGATCTGCCGTAATTTGTAAAAAATGCTAGTGTGAAAGGGGCCTTGTTAGATTACATCATATGGAGGCCGATTCTTGACTATTTTAATGCAATATTAAATAATTCTTACAATGTATACATAGAATACATGCATCGCTTGCTCAGCTGGAGCATCCAAGATTAATTTTTATTTTAATTTTCCTTTTAATGGTGGATTGCAATACATTAGTGTGCTGTCCTAGCAGTTGTCTGATACCCTTTTTTTATCCCCAAAGTGTCGGATACTATAGCCCCCTTTTTTCCAGGACTAAGATATCTCTAGGATACTTAATAAAAATCACACACCTGACAGTCCCTTTGCTTAACCAGTACCTGGAGCCCTGGCTTCCAGAACATAACAGCGCCTCACATTATCTAGTTTTTGTTCTCAGGTTTTGCAGCTTAAATGGAATCTGTCAGCAAGTTTTTGCTACTTCATCTGAGAGCAACATGTAGGCAAACAGATTCTGAATCCAACGATGTATCACATAGATTACTGGCTGCAGCCGTTCTCACACTAACAATTTAGTTTTAGAAACAGAGCAGAGCTGGGAGAGCTGCCCCTGCCCACACCAGGCTCTCTATAGAGATTGTACATTGAGGTGTCAGTCACAGCAGGGGGCGTGTCGGACTGCCTTGCACTGACATTGTAGTCCTGTAATGGTAATCAGCAGGTGATAAAGCCTTTTGTTTATGTAAACAATAGCACACAGCCTGACAAGAGAAGCACAGTTGATTTTTTATTTTTAACCCCTGCAGCATGTTGTTCTCAGTTTATATGGCAAAAACCTGCTGACTGATTCCCTTTAAATCACATTTATTTGAATGGGAACTAAGCTGCAGTACTCAATAATGTCCACTACTCAATGTGAGGCGCTGTGATGTTTTGGCAGCTATTACTCAAGGAGCTCCAGATTGGGAGAGTGGTGCCAGGGGTTGGACCTCCACCAACATTTATATCAAAAGGATAGATCATCATTATCTTAGTTCCGGACCACCCCCTTGTTTGCTCAACAAATCCCATAATGTCCATCTGCTTGTACATCTATTTCCGGTTCTCTGCTTCAAGCCCAGTGCTCCGTTAATGTTGTAGGTCAATAGGGTCCCACAAGCTGTGTCTTGAATTTTGGGTTCCGTACCCCTGTAAAAACATATTGTCATAAAATGGTCCAAGCAAAATATGTTCATTCACAAAGGAAAACTAACAATTTTTGGAAGTTATTTGTTCTTTAAAATAAGCATTTATTGTGTTCTTACAGCACTTTTGGTAGAAATTCCCTTTTCTGACTACTAAAACTGATTGTGAAGCCCAGACTGGTGGGGTCTGTGGTCTCTAACCTGTCGCTATATTAATACAGCTGTCAGGGCATGCTGGGAGTTGTAGTCTTGCCAAGGTTTGGACACTGCTTCTGTAGGCTACCGATTGGCCTACAGTGTAAATTTCGTCAAAGACTGGACGTATCTCACAGAAGTGCTTGAAGATTTTTATACTTTCTACACTTTCCTTGTTCAGACTTGTATTTTAACGTTGTATAAATTGTATCTATCGCTGTATGGTTTCTTAATATATATTTAGTTCTATTTGTTTTTGGTGCATGATCTTTTTGTTCTTGTGCAATATTTCCTTATGTTCCCCAGAAAGGACAGCAGCAAAAACACAGTATCTGTCGTAGTTTTAACATGTAAAGTTTCCCTTCAATAAACACGTTTCCTCTAATATTTACTTTATTTTGTCGTTATTATTGAAGTGAAAAGTAGTAAAATTGAATGCATAAATCAATACTACAGGCAAATATAAGCAACTTTCTAATACGTTATCCTAAAATTCGGCCTCACCCCTCCCAGCCGGCCTCCTGAACTTGTCATTCACTCTTGGGAACAGAGCTCAAATCTGTCTTGGACGGTCAGCACATGTCCGTTTACCAGTACATCTTTTTTGTACACTCTGTCAGTGATGGGCAACTCCAGTCATGAAGGGCCGCAAAGGAGGAGGAGTGAAGAGCAGAGGGAAACTCTGATAAATAGTGCTGAGCTTTCTAACAAGTCTTTTATCTCAACAGTGTAAATGTGAATCCAGTTCTATGGTGAGATAAAACACTTTGTTAGAAAGTTCAGCACTATTTTCTGAGTCTCCCTCTGCTCCTTACTCCTCCCCCTCTACATAGAGCAGGGTTGGGCAACTCCTGTCCTGAAAGACCGCAAACAGTGCATATTTTCAGGATTTCCTTAGCATTGCACAGGGGATAGTTTAATCACCTGCACAGGTGATTATTCCAACCCCATACTGCCGACACCACATGTAATACTAAGGAAATCTTGAAAGCATGCACCGTTTGCAGCCCTTGAGGACTGGACCTGCCCACCCCTGCTCCATGTAGAACAGTGTTGCTGTGAATCCAGCTATGCTTCTGCTTACTATAAAGATTCACTCAGTCTATTACTCCGCTCCTCTCCTCACCCCTTCCATAGACTTCAGTAGGCAGCAGGCAGTGTCTCCTATTTTGACCAAAGTTAAATTTACCTCTTTCAAAGTAAATGATAATTTTTTGGAGGAAGAGAAGAGTAGAAATGACTCATAAGAGGAGAAAGCGGCAGACTTATTTGATGAGATCTATTGCAGTTAAAGGTTTTTATAATCCCTTGTACTATTGATTTATGCAAAATTTAATACAAAAGTTTTTAATCTTCATACAATAACTAAAACAACATTTCACTTCGCCTTAAAGATACAAAATGCTTGGACATTTGGAAAAGCCTATGTGCGCACGTTGAAATTTCTGCATCAAATCTGCACTTCTTAGGAGAAATGTAATGCATTTTTGCTGACTTTTTTTATGCATTTGCGCTGGAAAAAGAACTGCCTCCCACCCTCATGGATCTTTTGCTTGATTATACTCCAAAGGTTCTCTATAGGGTTGAGGTCAGGGAAGATGGTGGCCACACCATGAGTTTATCTCCTTTTATGCCCACAGCAGCCAATGACACAGAAGTATTCTTTGCAGCATGAGATCGTGCATTGGCATGAAGATGATTTTGCTCCTGAAGGCACGGTTTTGCTTTTTGTAGCATGGAAGAAAGTTCTCAGTCAGAAACTCTATACACCTTGAAGAGGTCTTTTTCACACCTTCAGAAACCTTAAAGGGGCCTACAAGCGGTTTCCCAATGATTCCGGCCCAAAATATGACTCCTCCACCTCCTTGCTGACGTCGCAGCCTTGTTGGGACATGGTGGCCATCCACCAACCATCCACTACTCTATTCATCTGGACCATCCAGGGTTGCTCGGCACTCATCAGTATACAAGACTGTTTGAAAATTAGTCTTCATGTATATCTGGACCCACTGCAACTGTATCTGCTTGTGAGCACTGTTTAGGGGTGGCCGAATAGTAGGTTTATGCACCACAGCTAGGCTTTGAAGGATCCTACACCTTGAGGTTCGAGGGACTCCAGAGGACCAGCATCTTCACATATCTGTTTGCTGGTTTGTAAGGGCTTTTTAGCAGCTGCTCTCTTAATCCGATGAACTTGCCTGGCAGAAACCTTCCTGATTCTGCCTTTAACTGCACGAACACGTCTGTGCTCAGAATCAGCCACAAATCTCTTCACAGTACGATGATCACTCTTAGGTTTTTGTGTAATATCTAATGTTTTCATCGCTTGTCCAAGGCCTTGCACTATTTGTTGCTTTTCGGCAGCAGATCCTTTTTCTTTCCCATGTTACTTGAAAACTGTGGCTGCGTAATATTGTGGAACACCCAGTTTTCCTTTTATTGGGCTCATCTGCCAAACTAATTATCACATGTATCTGAGATTGATTTCAATGATCCAAAGAACCCTCAGATACAATATCATCAATGGGTTTCATTGAAAAAAACAAAAAACAAATCCTATGACACTTAATCCCTTCATGACCGGGAATTTTTCATTTTTTGCTCCCCTACTTCCAAGAGCCATAACTTTTTTTATTTTTCTGTCAATATAGACATATGACGGCTTTTTTTTTGCGGGACGAGTTGTACTTTCAGAAGCAATCATTTATGTTACCATATAGTGTACAAGGAAATTGCAAAACAAATTCCAAGTGCGGTGAAATTGCAAAAAAAGTGCAATCACACGTTTGTTTTTTAGCCGCCATGTTCACTATATGGTAAAACCGACTTGACTGTGTGATGCCTCAGGTTGGTACGCGTTCGTAGATACCAAACATGTATACCTTTACTGGTATCTAAGTGGTGAAAAAAAATTCAGAAGTTTGGAAAAAAAAAAACACTTTTTGCGCCATATTTTGCAACCCGTATCGTTCTCATTTTTCGGGATCTGGGGCTGTGTTATGCCTTATTTTTTGCGTCTTGAGCTGACGTTTCTAATTATACCATTTTTGGGTAGATGCGCTGTTTTGATCACCCGTTATAGCATTTTATAGCATTGTTGCGGCGACTAAAAAACCATAATTTTGGCATTTGGATCATTTTTTCCGTTGCGCAGTTTAGGGCTCTCATTAATTGATTTTATACGATGGTAGATCGGGCGATTCTGAACTTGGCGGTACCAAACGTGTTTTTTTTTTATCTTATTAATACTTTTATTGTGAATGGGGAAAAAGGGGGGTGATTTGAACTTTTATGTTTTGTTTTTTTTTTTACAGGTTTTTAAAAATTTTATTTTTTCATTAATTCTTACTTTTACACTGCCCCTGTAAGAGGCACCTTGCTGCACAGTCTGATCGCTTCTGGGAGATACCGATGAGCTGCAGCTCATCAGCATCTCCCAGAATCGTGGACATATTGTGCTTGGCGGCGCCTGAAAACCACAACTGGAAACTGTGCTCTGGCAGTATCCAGGGTCTAACCAAGACCCTGGGCTGTCACATGACCGCTGGAGGTCCCGCGATATTATCCCGGGATCTCCGATGCAGGCGGGGAATGGGAGCGTTCCCCGCCATGGCCGCCTTGGTTCCCACTGTCCGTGATTGACAGTGGGATCCAAGGGGTTAACATCACCGATCGGATCCCAGATCCCATCGGTGCTGTTACCCTGACATCTCAGCTGATGAGACCAGCTGTTCTGCGATGTCGGGGCTTTGATGTGAGCTCCGCGCTGGAGCTCACATCAAACACCCCTTACCGGCCCATGGCGTCCTCCTACGTCATAGGTCGGGAAGGGGTTAAAACCAATTTGCATAATAATTTGAAACATGGTGTAGAGAGTATGAATACACTGATGAAGGTGCCAGGATAGGTGCCGAAACGCGTTAGTGAATAAAGGAGATCGTTGCTTTGGAACCTTGCCTTCCTTGTGACTTCTTGGAGATATCCATCCCTTGTGATTCCATTGAGGCAGCAGCGCGGACCGTGACACACCATCTTCCCTATATATGAGCATTTTTCCACGTACGAGTGGTTGGTGGAGGTCCTGTAGCAGCTTTAAACCGAATGCATATAAACCAGTTGTGGGTCACACAACTGGACCAGGTGAGTGGACACCTATTCATATACTCAGTGTGTCACTAGTGATAGGGCACTATTGCACCTCTTGTCTCCCCCCTTTTTGTATTTATACAAATAAGCAATTAAGGGCTTGAACCCCCTCAGTCAGATAATAACGAGTCAGGCTATGGATACAAGTTCAAGAGTAAAAGCACTATCATCCACCTGCTCTACATGGATGACATCAAGCTGTATGTGAAAAACGAACAAGACATCAGTTCACTGATCCACCTGACAAGGATCTACAACGAACAAATTAGGATGTTCTTTGGATTGCAGAAGTGCGGCCGGTTGGTCATAAAGAGAGGCAAGGTGGTAAGGACTGATAAAGTAGAACTACCTGCAGGTCACATAGCAGATGAACAGACCTGCTACAAGTCCTCGGCATCCCACAGGGATACGGTCACCGTGATGAGGAGGCAAAGAAAGCGGCAACAACCAAATACCATCAGGTCCTAAAGAGTCGGCTCAATGGGAAAAATAAGAGCAGGCGCTGAGTACCAGATCCATAGAAGCAGGAATCTACCACACAAGACAAGACCCAAGGTGCAAACCATGTAAAGAAATCTCAGAGACAGTCCAACACATTGTGGCCAGATGCAAAATGCAGGAACCGCGTATATAGAACGCCACAACCAAGTAGCGGGAATTGTATACAGGAACATCTGTACAACGTATAGGCTAAGTCCCCCTAAGTCTAGTTGGGAGACCCCAGAAAGAGTGGTGGAGAATGAAAGGGCTAAAATCCTGTGGGTCTTCAAGATCCAGACGGATAAGCAGGTGATGGCTAAACAACCAGATATCGTAATAGTAGACAAGGAGCAGAAGACAGCAATGATAATAGACGTGGCAGAAAGAAGGAATATGAGAAGCTGCAGAAACACCAGAAAGAAGAACTGGAGAAGGTGTGGAAGGTGAAGACCACAGTGATTCCAGGGGTGATAGGGGCAGCTGGAGTAGTGACCCCCAAGAGGGAGAAATGGCTGCAACAGATCCCAGGAGCAACATCTGAACCCTGTCCAGAAAAGAGCAGAACAGCTAAGATCCTGCACAGAACCTCAAACTCCCAGAGGATAGAGGAGCCGAGAATGAGGAAGGACAAATAACCACCCCACAAGGGCGAGAGGGTAGTCTTTAGTATATATATATATTTGTGTGTGTGTCCCTGTTATTGGCTGTGCTCTGTCGGAATGTCGTCTTCACAATGTTGCGGCACATAGTCTTACATGAGCTCGAGCTGTTTGCTTTCACTATCATGTCTTCCAAAGTCTTGATAATGAGAAAATAAACCGAAAACTGAAATTTGCGCTGATCATTTGCCAAAAAAACAAAAGCCCTTTCATTAATTTGGTGGGTCTCTCTCGATGACTGCACAAAATTAATTAAAATAAATTGCAAAGTCTTAGACAAGTGGCTTGTGAAGGTTGCTTGCTTCACTTTCTGATCCCCCCCCAATCAATCTAAGCGGGAACACATAACATTTCACTCATAACGCAAACAGATGGAGAGCGCGCTCGCTCACCGCACCGTCCCCGCGTTACATAGTAGACAGCAGTGATGCATTACAAATATTATATAATTATTTGCACTAATATTTGAGCAGGTGGAATGGATTAGTGCACGGTAAACACCAAGCCTCCGATAACATGCATTTCCCTAAATGAATGTGTGCCATGCAACATGTCTAAATATTGTCTATAATTCATTTTATCCCAGATAGTACTGTGTATACTGTACACCGCAGGCTGAATGTGGAATCAATGCTGACATTGCCTCCGCCGATTGCTATAGAGAACCGTTCATTTTACAGTTCAAGGAGCAAACAAGCCGCTGTTCACAATCATCTTCTCGTCAGTAATTGCAGATATCCATAAAGATTTAAATATATTTTCATGTTTATTGCACTGTTTCTACTATTGGATTGATATGGTTTTTATATCATATATTTGTTTACCATAACTGTAGGAAAAAAAAGGTATCCAAATGTGTCAAAGGTTTTGTTAGTGCAACTCTATGAGAGCAAGAACGAAGCTCTCATAGACTTGTATTGAGTTGTAACTAGTCATGAGCGAGTAGGAAGATTTTCGGATAGCTCTAACTGAATACTTTGAAATGTATTCAGATCCCAGTGAGTTCCCCATTGACTTGCGTTGGATGAGTACCGAGTGATGAAACAGTTCAAAGTATTGCGTTAGAGCTAACCAAATCCGAATATCTTACTACTCGCTCATCACTTCCGGCGCCCCTCATGAAACATTGGAGCTGCCAGCAGGTCACGTCACCATAGACCGACCGAAGCAACACTGGAAAATGATGAAGGCAGCAGAAGGTGAGTATAACATGGGGGCAGGGGACTTAGATTTTAAGCACCACTACACCTGTTCAATAAAAAAAAAGGCTTTAGGGTGGAGGCACATTGGCGTGAGACTCGCGCGAGTAAAAAACGCATGTCACTCGCACTGATGTTAACAAATTGGCCAGGGCACAGTGGTCCGTTTTACGCAGTCGCCTCTCGCATGTCGCCGGCAATGCGATTCCACTCGCAGCATGCTGCGTTTGTCTGCGATTTCGCGCGCGCGTGCGGCCAATGAAAGTCAATGGGTGCGTGTTTTTCTCGCATCAAACCAGCATATGAGGCGAGTTACATGCACGAAATACGCATGTACGTGATCAGCAGAACAGGAAGTACAAGCTGATTTCAATTCTGAAGTGCACCTGCCCTCACGGCCCCTATTAAGCTGTGTGTGAGTGGCTTAATCGTCGGATCCTGGGGAAGATGGCCAGACATCTCAATGTTGAGATGCTCATTGTGCTAATTGAGGGGCACCCAGAAATATGGGACAAAAGAGAGAGACCTCGTACAGCAACAGGCAGCGCAGGGAGGTTGCCTGGACCAGGGTGTGTGGCCAGATGTTCCCGGTATTCCACAACAACTCCAGAGAGGAACAGCAGGATATGAGTAAGTGACTGGAGAAATGCTGTATCATTACATGCTGCTTACAATGGCATGTTTAGGCTGTTTTCACACTATGGATTTTCTAAATCCGATTCTGTCCCATTTTTATCGTACAGCATCGGACTTTAAAAAAACAGTACCGTATATACTCGCGTCTAAGGGCTGAAAATTCCCCCCTCGGCTTATACACGAGTCAATAGGTTTTCCCTGATTTTGGGCGAAAAAGTAGGCTGGTCGGCTTATACACGAGTAGATACGGTATGTGAAAGTAGCCTTAGCTGTGCCTTGTATTGTGTGTATTAGGCTGCCACCATACCCATTTTGCTAACGCCT
This sequence comes from Allobates femoralis, assembly GCA_033576535.1. Lineage (NCBI taxonomy): Eukaryota > Metazoa > Chordata > Amphibia > Anura > Aromobatidae > Allobates > Allobates femoralis. The sequence goes on from JARQOC010000012.1 coordinate 30,604,956, forward strand.
TTATGGAATGTGAGTAGACAGTGTGTAGGCCTCTTTTTCCTTTTCTTCGTGCAAAGTTTGTCAAGGATCTGTATGGATTGTGGGGATACGGGGTGTACTTGACTAAATTGTTTGCCATGCTTATCAACTTCTTACACCATGTTACTCTCCAACAGTGACTCAGTTGACCGTCGCTGGAGAAGTTGCCGGGATCAATACCGGCGCGAGCGGCAAGCCAAGTAAAGGAGTGGTGGTCGACCAACAGCCAAACGGCCATATATGTACTATGATCGGCTGAACTTCCTGGCTCCAATTGTCGATGGGTGTCCGTAAGTGTTTTTTGTTCTTTAAAAATAACCGTTCAGTAAATGGCTTTACCCCCAAACCATAGCGCAAAGGGATGGCGCTAAGGTGCTGGACTTGGTAACCATATATTCATTTTTCATAAAAACCATGGTGTGGCACCTTCCAGCTAACCCTGTGTCTAACTCTTTGTCCGTGTCTCATTATTCTGGCTTAGATGCCTCCCAGTACACCAGCCTATGCAGCAGGGGGCCAACATCATAGTAAATTTAAATGTTTCTCAGGGGACACTATTTATGTCTCATGTGGACGTTTTGTCATAGTTAGAATGATTTTTCTGCCTTATGTTACCAGTTTAAAAAAAAAACATTTGGAGGCTGAGGCTACTGCGGTGCAAACGGTTACCTTAATATCAATTACAGGGTTACTCACATCTGCTTTTTTTCCCTTGTGTTTCAGCACCGACTCCAACGTAACAGAGGGTGAGGGTCCGTCTGAATATGAGGCTGTTCATGAAGCCACTGACGAGGAGGAGGAGGAGGCCTCAGAGCCTGAAAGGCGAAGAGCTCAGCCCACTGGCTCGGCTGCTTGTCCGCAGCCCCCACTTGCCCCTGATGAACTGAGTCACAGTCCTATTTCTTCTACCCCGCCCATTGCCTCTACTTCCCAGGTTGGTGAGGCCAGGCCCAGCAATGAACCCCTTAATGTACTCTTGAATATAAGCCAAAGAGCCCGACGGCGTAAGGAATTGTCCAGCACCAGTGGCCGGAAAGAAATAGAGAGTGGGGTGTTAAATTTCCTAGCCAGGTCTGTTCCCGAGGATGGTGAGGAGGCCTTTTGCCGGGGGCTTGGCTACTACCTCCGAGAAGTCCCAAGGCGGTTTCGCATGAGGTGTCACAATGCCATTGGCATTCTGATAGACTCGTGTATGGCCCCAAATGACCCCATGCCGTTATTTGATTATATTGAACGGTGGCAGCTGTCCCCCGCAAACAGGTTACAAAGTGGCCAAAGGTCTGAGGGGGAGAGTAGTGTGACGCAACAGTCAGCTCAAAGTCAAGCTGTATGTACTGTCTCGGACAGACCGATGGCTTCAGCTGAAGGGCAACATCCCCAGCAGCCACACATTGGAACCCGTGCCCACATGGTTATTCCACAGCAGGCTCCACAGAGTAATGCGCCAATTGTCAGGCGCCCAGATGTGCAAATGTCCTCCTCGGAGATGTTGGCAGAAGGGGGTGATTCGTTTGCGGCTGGTTTCCGTGTGGGTGCGGCCTCTGGGGCCCCATCAGCATCCAGCTGGGATCTTGGCCCATCCCACCAAGGCCATACTATTAGGCAAAACAGTAGTAGGCCACTGATTTATGGGCAGGCAGTGGCCCAACAGGTGTTTGGTTCACAGGTGTCTAATGCCACACAATATTCCAGCACCCACATTCCCAGGAACCAATATCCTGATCAGGAGGGCTCGGGGGGCCCAAGGTTACACCAAATGTGACCAATGTTTGGGACATGTTTTGTTTTTTTCCAGTTATGATTGGGCCTGTTGATCTGCCTTTTTTGTCGCCAACCAAAAAAAAAGGTATAGGAGAGAGTGCCGAGCCAGGTATGGCTTGGGGGAGGGGGACACCCAGTTGGTTGTTTCGCATCCGCTGTCCGATGTTTGAGGCATTGTAGATATGGGAATCCCCACGACTGCCATATGCCCCAACATCTATCATAACAAAACAGCAATTGTGATCTGCTACAGCCAGGAGCACAACTGAAAAAAACTGTTTATAATTATAGTTTAAGGATCCAGAGTTTGGCGGCTTCCGCACACGGATATGCTTGCCGTCTATGGCCCCTATACAGTTTGGGAACTGGCTTGTTGTCAGGAACCCATCTGCTATATTGCGCCACTGTTGTGTGCTTGGCTCAGGAAGCAGGGCGGCATGTAAACATTCCCATATTGCAACACTTGCTCTGTGGGGCTCATTGGCAAGCGGTGAGACATTATGTAGTATGGGCACAAGCAGGGGCGGGCTGGCCCAGGTGGCAGGGGGGCAAGTGCCCCCTGGGCTGGTGGTATAGCCCCCACCTAGGGCCGCCCCCCACCCACAGAAACGGGCCGCGGACCTCACTCACCCACCCTGCAGCAGGCAGTGAACAGACCCGCCGCGGAGGAGACAGTGTCAGAGAGAGAGGCGGCCGCGGCACTGCAGCCATTCCTCTCCCTCCAGGGAGAGCGGAGGCATGGAGGGGCCTGCAGTAGCGCTGAGGAGGCGGGGCCCAGAAAGATTGACTGGAGATAGGAGGACCTGTGTGACGTGAGCCCTACACATCACCTGTCTGTGGGGGAGGGAGGGGGGGGGGGGGTTTGCGGTTCAGTGCAGCAGCATCGGATCCGGCACAGTATCACAGCCCCGCCGCACTTCCGGGTTCAGTGCAGGGGTCATGCCAGCGTCGCGAGGTCTCCCCACTCTGCCGCCCTCTCTGCAGAACGTCACACAGAGGAGAAGCCGATGCAGGTGAGTCGCTGTGTCAGCCGAATATTAAGAAGCAAAGCCCTGGGGAGGCTGCAGAAGACGACATGTGGGGGCTGCAGAAGAAGACATGTGGGGGCTGCAGAGGAAGACATGGGGGGCTACAGAGGAAGACATGGGGGGCTGCAGAGGAAGACATGGGGGGCTGCAGAGGAAGACATGTGGGGGCTGCAGAAGAAGACATGTGGGGGCTGCAGAGGAAGACATGGGGGGCTACAGAGGAAGACATGTGGGGGCTGCAGAAGAAGACATGTGGGGGCTGCAGAAGAAGACATGTGGGGGCTGCAGAAGAAGACATGTGGGGGCTGCAGAAGAAGACATGTGGGGGCTGCAGAGGAAGACATGGGGGGCTACAGAGGAAGACATGTGGGGGCTGCAGAAGAAGACATGTGGGGGCTGCAGAAGAAGACATGTGGGGGCTGCAGAGGAAGACATGGGGGGCTGCAGAGGAAGACATGGGGGGCTGCAGAGGAAGACATGGGGGGCTGCAGAGGAAGACATGGGGGGGCTGCAGAAGAAGACGTGGGGGCTGCAGAGGAAGACATGTGGGGGCTACAGAGGAAGACATGGGGGGGCTGTAGAGGAAGACATGGGGGGGCTACAGAGGAAGACATGGGGGGCTACAGAGGAAGACATGTGGGGGCTGCAGAAGAAGACATGTGGGGGCTGCAGAAGAAGACATGTGGGGGCTGCAGAGGAAGACATGGGGGGCTACAGAGGCAGACATGGGGGAGCTACAGAGGAAGACGTGGGGGCTACAGAGGAAGACGTGGGGGCTGCAGAAGAAGACATGTGGGGGCTGCAGAAGAAGACATGTGGGGGCTGCAGAGGAAGACATGGGGGGCTGCAGAGGAAGACATGGGGGAGCTACAGAGGAAGACATGGGGGAGCTACAGAGGAAGACATGTGGGGGCTACAGAGGAAGACATGTGGGGGCTACAGAGGAAGACATGTGGGGGCTACAGAGAAAGACACGTGGGGGCTACAGAGGAAGACATGTGGGGGCTACAGAGGAAGACATGTGGGGGCTACAGAGGAAGACATGTGGGGGCTGCAGAGGAAGACATGGGGGGGCTGCAGAGGAAGACATGGGGGGGCTGCAGAGGAAGACATGGGGGGGGGGGGCTGCAGAGGAAGACATGGGGGGGGGCTGCAGAGGAAGACATGGGGGGGGGGGGCTGCAGAGGAAGACATGGGGGGGGGCTGCAGAGGAAGACATGGGGGGGGGCTGCAGAGGAAGACATGGGAAGACATGGGGGGGGGGGGCTGCAGAGGAAGATATGGGGGGGGGGGGCTGCAGAGGAAGACATGGGGGCTGCACTGTGGAAAATGGGGGGAGAGGGAGAATGGAGGCTGCACAGCAGTTTCAAAAGAGTGGGGAGGGTATTCCAAGCAGGGGGCGGCGAGGACCACATAGAGCAAGCCCACCCATACCTTTTCAGGACTCCTTACCATACAGCGCGGGAGAGAATAAAAGTTTATTTCTGAGCTATGCAGGGGGACGTCTGGGCATATAGAGGGGTTACAGGAACCCAACTACATCTTGTTACAGCTGGTGGGCACAGTTTAGAGCAGCCAAAGAGGGTGACAGGTTCCCTTTAATATAGGGGATATACTGTTATCGTGATGTATTGACAGTGGTTCTGGTGAGGTGTTACTGTATTGACAGGGGTTCTGGTGATATACTGACAGTGGTTCTAGTGATGTACTGACGGTGGTTTTGGTGATGTATTACTGTATTGACAATGGTTCTGGTGATATATTGACACGGGTTCTGATGAGGTGTTGCTGTATTGACAGTGGTTCTGGTAATATACAGACAGTGGTTCCAGTGATGTGTTTTTGTATTGATAGTGGTTCTGATGATGTACTGATGGAGGTTCTATTGATGTGTTATTGTATTGCCGGAGGTTCTGGTGATGTAGTCATGTGGATGTTGTAATCTTTAACTTAACAGACTTGACCCTAAATCATTATAGGGTAAGGGAGCTTGACTAAAAATACAGCTGAATATCAGCCAAACAAATAATTTACTAAAGCCCCTAAAATATTATAGATAGCTGTCTAATTGCTTGGCCGGCAGCAATCTTCCTTGATTCTCTTATATACAGTACAGGAGCACTCATTCTGCCAAGTGTTTCTGTATTCTCTGTTAGAACCACTGGTAGATATCTCTGGCTGCAGAAAATCACTTAGAGGACAAAAGGATCTAGAGCCAGTAATCGGACATGCTGGATCCTTATCTCCCCGACAATCGTCACTTAGAGCTCCCGCACACATTAGACTGTCAGCGCAACCTGTTCATATTGGCGGGTTTATCCAACTTTACTCTGTGTATCGAGGTCTTCATTACAATCTGAATGCTAGGGGCACTCTGACATCTGTGAACCCCCTGACTACTGTAAGCGTTTTTTGCTGAATTGTGGCAGATCCAGCAGATTTTGCTGCATCTGCCGCCTAACGGCTGACTTCTGGTAAGCCACATTCATTCTCTATGGGACTTGTGGTCAGGTGTGGGTCCTCCTATCTCCAGTCAATCTCTGGGCCCCGCCTCCTCAGCTCTACTGCAGGCCCCGGAAGTTGTTCCAACTTCCACAGCGCGGGAGCCAGCAGCATGACATGTGTAAAGATAAACATCATGATGAGCTGCAGCAGCAGCAGCAGCAGCTGGTGGTGGTGGTGGTGAGTAGTGTGCCTGGCTGGGGCAGGCTCTATGTGCCTGGCCGGGGCAGTCTCTGTGTGCCTGGCCGGGGCAGTCTCTGTGTGCCTGGCCGGGGCAGTCTCTGTGTGCCTGGCCGGGGCAGTCTCTGTGTGCCTGGCCGGGGCAGGCTCTGTGTGTCTGGGGCTCTGGCTGTGTGTGGCAAAATGTGTCTGTGTGGCTGACTGTGTCTATGTGTGGCTAGGGCTGCGTGGCTGCATGTGGCCGTCTGTGTGTGACTGTGTCTTTATGTGGCTGGGGCTATGTGGCTGGCTGTGTGTGCCTAACAACTATGTCTGTGTGTGGCTGGGGCTGCGTGATTGTGGCTGGCTGCGGTTGGCTGTGGCTGCATGGCTGTGGCTGAGGCTGCATGGCTGGCTGTGTGTGGTTGGGGCTGTTTGGCTGTGTGTGGCTGGGGCTGCTTGGCTGTGTGTGGCTGTATGTCTGTGTGTGGCTGGCTATAGCTGTCTATATTGCTCGCTGTGTGTGTGGCTGGCTGTGTCTGTGTGTGTGGGTAGCTGCGCCTGTGTGTGGCTGGCTTTGGCTGCGTGTGTGGCTGTCTATGTGGCTGGCTGGCTGTATGTGTGTGGCTGTATGTGTGGCCGGCTGGCTGGCTTTGGCTGTGTGTGGCTGTATGTGTGTGGCTGATATTGTGTATGTGTAGCTGGCTGTGTCTGTGTGTGGCTGGCTATGGCTGTCTATGTTGCTGGCTGTGACTCTGTGTGGCTGGCTGTGGCTATGTGTGTGGCTGTCTATGTGGCTGTGTCTCTCTGTGTGGCTCTCTGCGTCTGTGTAGCTGTCTATGTGGCTGACTGTTTTTGTGTGGTTGTGGCTCTGTGTGTGGCTGTGGCGGGCTGTCTGTGTGGCTGGCCACTGGGACATCCAAATGCTGTGCGAGTGTCCGACAGTTTTCTTAGATCACATCCATGGCAATCTGTTTTGTTTCTCAGCAGCTATTACTGCTATTTACAGGAGCATTTTAAAGTTGTCTCAGCTGAAGAATGATAATGTATCAGTGAAAAAAACAGATGCCTCTCAGATGGTCTGTGTGCTGTCAGTGTGCGGTCCATGATTTTGTCGGACCCATAGACTTGCATTGGTGAGTCTCGTGTGTGAATCGCAGACTGTCGCAGCATGTTGTGACTTTTTCCCATCCAGAATCTGGATGAGAAAAAAGCGTCCGACACTCGTCAATGTGTTTCAGACGTTGTTTAACTGACTGCACTGCGATAAAATCACGCATTGAACTCATCAGAGTTTCACCCCAGTGTGTCCGTGCCCTAATAATAAAATCCATATAGTAATCCTACAATGTCTGCTGGACATGGTATGGGGAGGGTGTATGGCTCAGTTAGTACACTCCATACTTCTTGTTATTAACCAGTTAATGCCCTCTTGTCCACCGCACTGCAGAGTCAAAGAGGAAGACAGCGAGACAGGCAGCGACATGGCATCAGAGAGCCCCTGACCTCCAAATAGAAGATCCTCAGATCCCGGTATTGTGACGACATATGAAGAAATATTTTTTTACATTTATATTACACTATGAACTCCACAGCACTTTACATACATCATCAACACTGTCCCCATCCTACCAGTATGTCTCATATTGTATATCACCTTTCTTTGAGATCACCTTCACAAATATTGCATTTATTGCACTTGTCAGGTTTTGGATGTTTTAAGATTGCATTTGTTTGCAGGATGTCAGAATTGACTCCCAGAGCTGCTGGTTTCACGGTTAATGTCTTACAGCATCTTAGATTTTTTTGCTTAATGGTACTTCCAAGTTTCTCAATAGGGCTGAGATCAGGGGAGACTGGAGGCCACACCATGGTTTTCTCTACTTTTATGTCCATAGCAGCCAATTACTCAGGGCTATGCTCTGTACTAAGAGATGGTGCATTGTCATGCATGGGGATGATTTTGTACGAAGAAAAAAAGTGGTCAGTCTAACAGTATATATACTTTGCCGTGGTCCTTTTCACGCCTTCATGGACCCTATAGGGGCAAACTAGCTCTCTCCACATGATTACGACCCAAAACATGACTGCCACCTCCTTGCTGATGTGACATGGTGGCGGTCAACTAGCAACCATGTACTCCAACCATAATGGGAACCTCCAGGCTCCCTTTAGCTACTCCCCTGTCTGCAGGGGGGCATGGTGCGATGAGGGGGGCGCACCGCTGACAATGCCCAGAGCGCAGGAACTCCAAATACGGGCCTGGCTGGAGAGGGACTGAGATGGGCCGCCGAGAACTTCTGACAGCACCCCACCAACCCCAAATACCGCCCCCCCCCCCCCCCCCGGTCCTCACCTAAGGGCTGGAGGGACTGAGACGGGCCGCCGAAAATTTGTGACAGCCCCCCCCCCCCCCCCCCGGTCCACACCCGAGGGCTGCCGGGAAAATTTTGCCACCCAGGTTTTGCGTCGCCAGTCAGCCCCTGGGCACAAGCCACAATCATCCACACTGTGTAGCTGCCCAAATAAAGATTGTGAGCTCTGCAGCACAACTTAAATACAGCCCTAATTGCGCATTCATTAATACATAAACGGCAGCAGCTTGGCAGGTCCAGCCCTCAGCTTGGGGGGAGAGCAATTGCAATCCTGCCTTTCAAAAACACATACCATACGGACTGCTGTTTGTGGCTGTGAATACGCAATCGCATCACACTCGCACTGCTCTCGCCCCCTACTCGCACCGCACTCGCCCACAAAACGATCACAAATCACGGACAAATACGCGACGCACTCGCAACCACTACAAGCGTTAAAAACGGAGCGAGAAAAACGCAACTAGTGTGCCTCCACCCTTAGTCATGCTTTAATCCTTGTAGGACCTTGCCTTTTCACTTTTTTTCTCCCCTTCTTCCAAGAGCCCTAACATTTTTATTTTTCTCGAGTTGTACTTGTTAATGACATCATTTTTTTTCCATAAATTGTACTGGAAAATGGGGAACAAAATCCAAATGTGGTGAAATTGCAATAAAAGTGCAATTACACGATTGATTTTTTTTAGGAGTTTTATTCACCATGTTCATTATATGGTAAAACTGATGTGTCGTTATGATGCCTCGAGTCAGTACTTAGTACTTGTAAATGAGGCAATCCGCTGCACACTAACTCTAAGTAAAATGTGAATTAGCATACTGGCTAATGAATGCAATGGTAAGGCAATGTGTAAAGCTAATGCAAGTGTGAATGGGGCAAAAAGGCATAAGCAAAAACTGCTTCAGAATACAGGGAAAAAAAAGAGAACTTAGCTGATGCACTGGCCATTGCATGAGAGCCCGATAACCAACATCAAGGTGTTCTTATCGGGTCCTAACCTTGTGCCTTTACTTGCAGAGTAGAACTGTGTGTATGGGTGTTTTATGCCACTAAGTGCAATTAATAATTAAAACCTGCATGTAAGGATGTGTCTAGGACCTAGGCTACAATAAAATGGAGGATCTAACATGGCGATGGGGCAGGGGGAGGGTGCACTGTCATAACTCTCGACTCTCCCCTGTCCTTCAAACCACACATCCAAACTCTCGCCGGCTCCAGCTCATAAATATTTCCAGTATCCGTCCTTTCCTCAGTCCTCAATCTACTAAAACCCTTGTGCATGCCCTAATCATCTCTCGCCTCGATTACTGCAACATCCTCCTCTGTGCCCTTACCACTAACTCTCTTGCACCTATCCAGCCTGTCCTCAACTCTGCTGCCCGACTAATCCACTTCTCTCCTCGCTACTCCCCTGTTTCTCCCCTCTGCAGACCTATGCACTGGCTTCCAATTCCAAAGCAAATCCAGTTCAAGCTACTAACACTGACCTACATGCTGTCCATAACCTGTCCTCTCCCTATATCTCCAAACTAATCTCCCAATATCTTCCCTCACGTAATCTTGGATCCTCCTAAGACCTCCTCCTCTCTTCCACACTTATTCGTTCCTCACACAACCACCTCCAAGATTTCTTCTGAATATCCCCCATCCTCTGGAATCCTGTGCCCAACACATCAGATTATCCACCACGCACGGATCCTTCAGACGGAACCTGAAAACCCATCTCTTCAGGAAAGCTTACAGCCTGCAATGACCGAGCCGCCGCCGCCCCACCGCCACCGGAACTGCCGCATCACCAGCACCAGAGCTGCTGCACCCATGACCTTCTGTCTCCTCCCCAATATTTTGTAGAAGTCCGCAGGGCAGGGTCCTCTCCCCTCTGTATTAGTCTGACATTGTTAATTTGTTTACTATAAACTATGTCTATAATTTTGTGTGTAACCCCTTCTCATGTAAGGCACCATGGAATTAATGGTGCTATATAAATAAATAAATATAACTTATATCAATACTAATACAAACTGTATTCTGAAGCAGTGTCTGCTATGCCTTTTTGCCCCAGTCACACTTGCATTAGCTTTACACATTGCCTTCCATTGCATTCATTAGCCAGTATGCTAGGTCACATTTTACTTAAGGCCCCGTCACACAGGGCGACATCGCCGCCAATTACATAGGCGACATAGGGGCGTGGCCTATAGGCGGCGACATCGCCCCTACGTCGCTTCAGGTAAAGGAGCGATGACGGCGCCACCGGGAGGTCGCCTGATTTCAGAGCAGTGCTCTGAAACCAGGCGACTGATCTGGGGCGATGTGCACACATCGCCCCATGTAATCGGGCGCCGGCGACCTGTCAGGCGGTGGGAACCATAGGCTCCCATTGTCCTGCATCGCCGTTGGGGTTTTGAGACACCCCGACGGCGATGCACCTGTCAGCTCGCCGGCGTGGCGCTGGAGATGTCGCCCCATGTAAATGGGGGACGGCGACGCTGGCGGGGCTCCAAAAATGTGCATGCTCCCGCCAGTTGCCGCCGACATCTCCAGCCCCGTCGCCAAGTGTGACGGGCCTTTAGTGTTAGTGTGCAGCAGATTGCCTCATTTTATAATGTTTTTCTAGCTAGCACCTTTCACACAAAGGTGTCGCCAGTCGATCCCAACTATTGGTACGAGTTTTTAGACACTAAACATGTATACTTTTACTGTTATCTAAGTGAAAAAAATCTAACATTTTTAAAGAAAAAGCATTGTTCTTTTGGTGACATTTTCCGCGACCCGTAGCATTCTCATTTTTCGGCATCTGGGACTGTGTGATGGCTTATTTTTTGCAACTTGAGCTGACGTTTCTAAATATACCATTTTTAGGTAGATGCGATGTTTTGATCATCTATTCTTGCATTTTATTGCAATGTTGCAGCGATCAAAAAAAACTTAATTTTGGTGTTTTTACTTTTTTCTATTACACAGTTTACAGGTCTGAATAATTGATTATTTAATTTTGATAGAGCATTTCTGAATGCAGCGATACTAAATGTGAATTTTTTTTACAAAATAGTTTTATTTTTAATGGGGCAAAAAGGGGGTGATTTGAACTTTAAGGTTCTTATTTTTTCATATTTTTTAAAAAAAATTTCTCTATTTTATTTGGCCCCTTAGGGCACCTCAGCACTGCAGTGTGCAAATGCTTCTCCTGTTCACAGACATGCTGCTGCACCTCTCTGAACAGGAGAAATGATCACTTTCTGTAGATGTAGATGCTCGCTGTGCATCCAAACGAAGAAAGTCATAACAGCATTCGGGGTCCTGTTAGAACCCCAGACTGTCATGGCAATGCATCAAGCCACCGTGTTTGCATCAATGCCTGCAGGGTACGCCGCAATCCCCACTGCATTAATTTAGATCGCACTGTCAAACACTGACAGCGCGATCTAAAGGGTTAACCATGCTCATCTTCCTCCTCCTCTGCTGAGCTACTCAGCTGCATGACTCTGGGTTCATTCGAAGTGGGATCTTGAACCTCATCATCCTCTCTGTTGTTCTGTTCCTTGCCATGTGTCACCCTTCTCCACTTCCTGCCTTGAACACACAGTTCAGTGCAGGTGATCCTCAGGTATATGAGTCTCATCATCATCATCATCATCATCATCATCATCTCCACCCTGAGAGTTAACGTCTAGTGATGAGGGTCTGGATTCTGCTGAGACCCTATTTCCACTATCCCCAGATCCAACTGCAAAAGATTTTGAGCATCAGTGCAGATGCTTTCCTTCTCTGGAGTATGTTTGGAGCAGACCTATTATGCTCATGGAATAGAATGTGTGAACAGCTCTACAGAATTACCCATCTGTGTTTCCCCACAATCACAATCAGTTGTGCAGTTGAAGGCTTGTGACATGGGATGACACATGGGTAATTGGGGCGCTACCTCTGAGGACTGTGCTGTGTGTTATGTTGAGGTGGAGGAATAGGAGAACAGGCTTCTTGATGCAGCACTTCCCATGAACTGGAACAAAAGCTTTGTCTGGGCCACATCCACATCTCGTATTGCTCTGCTGCTAGCAAACAAAGAGACTGGAATAGGCTGTTCAGTAACAGTTGTCACTTCAGTTGGATAAGGTGACGAGCCAATGTTTGGTTACTACAGCTTTCAGTAACATTAATAGTAGCACCCACCCCATGTACCCCTCCAACACCAAGCCCACTCCCCTTTCCAACAATCTTTTACCCTTCCCCTTTCCACCACGACCTTGGAATTCCCCACTAATCTTTTAGGCACACAGATTTGGGAAGCACTGGTTTGAGGCCAAATGCAGCCTTCTTGGGGGAAAGGGAAGGATTTTGCAATCACTGCTTGTAGGCTAAAAAACTGCCTTTTTAGGGGAAACTGAAGTATTTGAGAATCACAGGTTAGAGGTTAAACAGAGCCTTTTTAGAGAAACTGAAAGATTTGGCAATCTTTTCCTGTATGCAAAAAAAAACACAGCTTTGCCAACACACAGATTTAGGAATCACACTTGTTCTCAGCACAAAATACCTATGCTGGATGAACATTATCACCCTCCTATGAGATCTAAAAAGCAATGGAGTAGCTATCTAATTGTGTAAGACAGATGGAGCAGCTTGGAGTGGCAGCAGTACTGTCACTAGCAGTAGCACTCAAAATGGCAACAATGACAAATTACTTCTTATATCTCTAGGCACATGTGACTTTGGCAGCCAATGAAACAAGCCAGCCAATGCCACAAGCCCCTTGTGTCTTCAACTTGTGGATGTTTTATTTGCCCTGATTTGCTACCAGACTGGAAGATGCACACAGAAAATGCCGGGGGGAAAAAATGGAGACCTCCCCACACACCTCCCCTCATCAAACACATCCCGCTCGCTATCCTACACTGTCTGAAGGTAGGAGAAAAGCATCACTTAAGCACAAGTAATGCTTTGTTGTTTTTTTTTAGCCAATCACTCACTGAACAAATCCACATTTGCAGACTTGTTTGAAAATTGCTCGGGTTTCCAACCAATGACTCCACATATGTGACTGTAGGTCCTGTGTTCTTTTCCACCATTTGTGACTGTAGTCCTGTGTTCTTTCTTTGTAACGTAGAGCTGCTTCTTTGTAAGCAGTAGATGACCTTACAAAAAGCTCTATCTTGTCTCATCTGTCCACAAGATGCCCTTAGTCATAGGTCTCATTATTATTGAGATATTTAGCAAAGTCTGGTATGGCCAAAACGCAACCTGTGCAGACAATCAAAATATCATCTACCGTACATTTGGACCATACCAGACAATATTGAAAACAAATTGTTATGATAAAAAGTAAAAAATTCTTCCCACCATGTTACAAAAAAAGATAAATAAGCTAGGAGAAAGATGAACATCTTAGATCTGAAAGAAAAACTCCTTGTTAGACATAAAAAAATGATGTTTTAAAAGAAAATGAATAGCCATGAGAATAAGATCTTTTAGTTCTGGCTTATAGGCACAAAAGCTGTTGAGAAGATGAAACACAAACACACACATATGTATAAACATATAGCACACATGTACTGTATGTATGTTGAGGAGAGCCATAGGATCAAATGATGAACTTTAAGACATAAGGGGTTGAGAGAAATGACCCATTGTGTATTTTACATTGCATAAGCTTGTTTAGACCTAAACATGGCTGCCAAGTCCTGTTTCATCACACCATGCCCTGGTTTGCAAGATGGTGACTGGATCTATGACTACATCCTGTTGTACAAGGGAGTTCTGGGAGGAAGTTGAATTATATCGAAGGACTGACCAAACCAGAACGCGCCATTTTCTGGGGTGGCTGCGGTCTGTAATTCACAGTGGGGGGTGCCCAGAAAGCTTGGGCCTCCCTGCACTGCGGATTCCAACCCCCAGCTGCCTAGTTGTACCTGGCTGGACATAGAAATAGCGCGAATCCCCACGCATTTCACAGCCGGCTTTCCTGCTCTGTTCTGCGCTCCCCACTCTATGATGCCCCCTCATCGCTCCCCTGCTGCCTCCCCGCCGATCCTAAGTTAGGACCGGGTGGGGGGAGCAGATCCAGGGAGTGGGGAGCAGGCATCAGGGAGCGGGAACGCAGCACAGAGCAGGAAAACCGGTGGTGAAGTCCTCTTCTTTCGCTCCTTGCTCCCGGTGCAGCGCTCCCCTCTCCCTGTAGTTGCTCCCCCTGCCCGGTACTAACATTTAAACATATTTTACATTAATTTTCAATGGTGTTTCGACGAGCATTCGATGAACACACAGCAAATTCGACTAATCAAATTCGAACACCGGGGTGGTGGCTCATCTCTAGAGATAATATAATGGGATTGTTTTTCAAGGGTTGACCTAGGTTAGTTAACTCTTAAATGCTTTAGCATACAAAGACAATTTGACCTATTTCAGCTTCCAACTTTGTGGAAACAGTTTAGGGAAGCCCATTTTCTCTTTAAGCTCAGCATAATTGAGCCCTAGAACACAAACCAAGATCCATAAAGGTATGGTTGGTGGAGTTTAGTGTGTAAGAACGTGACCAAAATATCATCTAACACCTTTGGATGAACTAGAATGGAGATTGTGAGAGCAGCTATCATGTGCAACGTGAGAGTCAAACAACACAGAAATGATCTTCTCGATTAATAGGGAAAAATTCCCACCGAAACATTCCAAAATGTTGTAGGAAGTCTTCCAGAAGAGTAGAAGTAATTATAGCAACAAAGGGAGGACCAAAGCCTATACATATGGATTTAGAATGAGATGTCATCAGGGATGTAACTATAGTCACATCAGGGGCCTGGAGCCTAGGGGGCTCAAAAGATCCTTTGGCCAATATGACAATATAAAAACTAATAAAGACTTCTGATAAATGGGGTCCCTATTCCAGATTTTGCATAGGGACCAATGTTAAGAAAAAGGAAATCATAAAATCTCCTGTAGATGTTAGGTGTCCCAATACTTTGGCTGTACAGGAGCAAAAACAAAGGAAAAGTACAGCACTGATGCATCCAAGATAAAATAATAAAAAAGTATTGCAGCAGATTTAAAGACAGAGCATAACAATAAAGAAAACAGGATGAAACCTCAAGGGAACATCCTTACGCGTTTCGATCAACTTGTGACCTTAATCATATCACAAGTCTTAATCACAAGTTGATCGAAACGCGTAAGGATGTTCCCTTGGGCTCTTATCTGGCTTTTGTCATGATCTGTTTTTAAAACCCAAGGGTACATCCTTACGGTTTTGATCACTCTGTGCTATGCTTAAGATCACAAGTTGATCGAAACACGTAAGAATGTTCCCTTGGGCTCTTATCTGGCTTTTGTCATGATCTGTTTTTAAAACCCAAGGGTACATCCTTACGCGTTTCGATCACTCTGTGCTATGATTAAGATCACAAGTTGATCGGAACACGGAAGGATGTTCCCTTGGGCTCTTATCCGGCTTTTTTGATTGTCATGCTCTGTGTTTAAAACCCAAGGGTACATCCTTACGTGTTTCGATCAACTTGTGATCTTAATCATAGCACAAGTTTTAATCACAAGTTGATCGAAACGCATAAGGATGTTCCCTTTGGGCTTTATCCTGCTTTTTCATTGACATGCTCCGTTTTTAAATCTACTGCAATAAACCTTTTTTGATTTTATCTTGAATGCATCATTTCTGGCCTTTTCCTTTGATTTGCTCCTATATAAACATCTGTATTGGGACATCTATACCTTAGACCTACACGAACTTTCATGATATCCATTGGCTTAACATCGGACCCAATGCAAAATCTCCAATGGGGCCCCCAATTATCACAAGTCTTTATTAGTTTTGTCTTGTCATTTGGGCCAAAAGACCTTTTGGGCCCCCCTAGTTCTCTTTGCTACTTGTCACAAGCACCGCCCAAGGTTCCTCCCAATTACCGACTATTGTGTGGCGAGCTGGAATTTGCCTTTTTTTGGATTCTGTCTATATAGGATATATTGCATTATATCAGGTTGCCGATTTTACACATATTACAATATTTTTGATTTTTAGATCTCCTCCAGAATTCTTGGTTAAAGACGAAAATAATAAAATAAACCAAACTCGTAAACATCCTCCACAATCAAGTAAAGCAGCAATGGCAGCGTATTATGAGCATGGTCATTGGCTTATTGCTAAAGGGAATAATTATGTAGCAAAAGGGAACTAACATAAAATAATACTAATAATACAAAATAACACAACCCAGCAGCAGACTTCTTGACAAAGGCTCTAGAATGACAGGCTGTTCGAGGTATGCGGAATGTTTCTCCTTTCATACATGCTGCCAGCCGGAGGGGGTTTATTGCCGAGAATATGAGGAAAGTTACTGCCAGTTTCTACTGGTACTCATGTTTAAAAAGAAACTATGGAAACCAGGACTAGGATTATTAATTAAGTTTAAATTTGGAATGTCTCTGCCAAGGGCGCCTGTATGAATTCAATAATGCTACCTGTTGGGTTGTAATTTAATGTACTGTTTGTAACTTATTAGAATGCTGAACTGTTCTGAAATTAACACATTGTTTCAATAATCTTATTAACATTTCTTTTATCCATAAGATTGGATTTAGCATATTTCAATACAGAGAGCCAATGTGCAGTTTTCTTTATTGTCTTGGTAATATATGCAATTTTACTACCCGTGCCCTTAAAGGGGCAGTATGCTTTACATATATTGTTCCAGTGTGTAATAAAACTTGAATAGGCTATTTACCGATATATGCACTTTAGGGTAGTTTCATAGCAACATTTTTTGCAATCAGGCACAGATCCATAAATAAAACGGATCTTAAACAGACAGAACCGTCCCTTTTTTTTTTGCCAGATCCGGCATAATATCGTAGAGGAGTTATCCGGTTCAGTCCATCTGTTTTCTTTGCTGTATTCTTTTTTATAGGTACTGCCTACTGGGTATTGATATATTTCAGGCCTGCTCAGTAGGCATGCTGCATCCGGTTTTACCGGATCCGACATGATCCGGTAAAGCTGGATCCAGCGCACACAGACTTCCATTATGACGGTACTGATGTGTTTTTTTGACTAGTCCAGTTGCATGCAATGCTTTTTGGACTCAGCATAAAACAGGATCCGGTAGCAACCTGAAGCAACAGGATGCTACTGGACACCATTAAAATGAATGGCAAAAACAGGATCTGTGCCGAACTGCAAAAAAAATGCTAGCCTTAGATCAGGGGTGGGGAACTCCAGGCCTCGAGAGCCGCTAACAGGTCATGTTTTCAGGATTTCCATACTATTGCACAGGGGTTGGAATCACCAGTGCAGGTGATTATATTACCACCTGTGCAATACTAAGGAAATCCTGAAAACATGACCTGTTAGCGGCTCTTGAGGCCTGGAGTTACCGACCCCTGACTTAGATGTTCTCTTCTGTTTTAAAGTGCACCTGTCATCAGTTTTGGGTGTTTTAAACCCTGCCCACCACCTTTAACATGATGTAATTGGGGTTCCTGTAACCCCTTTATATGCGCAGACGTCCCCCTGCATACCGCAGAAAACAAGTTTTATTCTGTCCCGTGCCATATGTTAATTTCGTGGTTTGTTCATGTAGGGTTCTGCACATTGCAGTCAGTGCTGCCCCGCTCCATGCAGACACTGCCCCTCCTGAGTGTGTGCAAATGGATGACAATGCTACAATTCAAAAAGTCTCACGCCTGCGCAGTGGTGCCTCACCGTGCACTATTCAACAGCTAGTCATTCCACAGCACAGGCGCAAGACGTCGGGCACTGTGCGGCTGATGCGAGACCAAAGACTCGTGCCTGCACAGTGGAATCATTGGTTGTTCAATAGGGCACAGTGAGACGCCACTGCGCAGGCCAAGACTTGGAAGTTGTAGTGATGTCATCCACTTGCACACACTCAGGGGGGCGGTGTCTGCATAGCTCGAGGGCGCTGACCGCAATCTGCAGACCCCATATAACTGAACTACGAAATTAGCATATGATGCGGGACAGAAGAAAACTTGTGAAGTATGCAGGGGAACGACTGAGGATATAAAGGGGTTACAGGAACCCCAATTACATCATGCTAAAAGGTGGTGGGCAGGGTTTAGAACCCCCAAAACCGGTGACAGGTACAGTTAAACTCTTTTTACCTTTTTACCATAGTCTTCTGTCATGACTGTTGCTCCTGTCCAAAAAATAACTACAGATGGACAGAATCTAGACGCTTCAATCAATAACATTATTGGCCTGAGCTAACTTTGTATATTGGTAAGTTGCCCATATTCAGGTTTCTGACATCTGTTTTTTGGTTTGGCTTTTATTCTAAGTCATATGGCAAGGCTACTTAAACGGTCAATATTGACTTTTAGGATTGCTACATCACCAGAGTTCAAGTCCTCTTCCTCTCGGAAGACACAATTTCCATATTTAATTACTCAGAGGAGCATTACATAGGCTTATGAGCCTCCTTACACTGGCATGCCAGATATGTCACTCTCCACAAGAGCAAATGACATCCATTAGATACCTGACCTTTCTGAAAAATATATACATAAAGTGGTTGTCTCTTTAATTTCTGGAGGGGCGAAGTTTTTTGAGGACATGAAGCATAACGTTCTATCACCAAAATGTAGTATTTTATTTTTACTTATATCATCAAGACAGATATTGCCAAATGTAGCGTGTATGGATATGGGAAGGTCATCATCTCAGTAATGATAAACCGTATGGCTAATGAATTATCTCAGTCTAAACAGAGTTTCTATCAGTGGAGCAGCGGTTTAAACTTGTGTTTCCAGTCTTTTAATGAGAAGTGGAGTTGTGTCAGGGGCGTGGATGCTGGGAGCTGTATCAGTGTATCATTCGCTGCTCCACTTCCTCCCTCTTCCTCTCATTATTGGGGTCCCTCAGGGTTCAGTCCTCGGTCCTCTTCTCTCTCTACACAGCCCCGATTGGACACACCATCAGCAGATTTGGCTTTCAGTACCATCTTTATGCTGATGACACACAATTATACACTTCAGCCCTGACCTTACCCCTGCGGTATTAAAGAATACCAATGACTGTCTAGCTGCAGTTTCCAACATCATGTCTGCTCTCTATCTGAAACTCAACCTTTCCAAAACTGAAAATTCTTTTGCTTCGACCCTCCACTAACCTCCCTATATCTGACATCTCTCTCTGTGTGCGGCACCACGATAACGCCTAGGCAGCAGGCTCGCTATCTGGGTGTTATGTTTGACACCGATCTCTCCTTCACCTCCCATACACAATCTCTTGCCCGCTCTTGTGGCTTACACCTGAAGAATATCTCTAGAGTCCGCCCCTTTCTCACCATGGAAACAACAAAAACCCTCACCGTGGCCCTAATCCACTCCTGCCATGACTACTGCAATTCTCTATTAATTGGCCTCCCCCTCTCTAAACTTTCCCTCTTCAGTCCATCCTTAATGCAGCAGCCAGGATCACCCATCTGGCCAACCGTTACTCAGATGCCTCCGCTTTATGCCAGTCATTGCACTGGCTGGCTGGATACTACAGGATCAAATTCAAATTGGTTGTTCTCACCCACAAAGCTCCTCACAGTGCAGCACCCCCCTACATCTCCTCCCTCATCTCTGTCTATCACCCCACCCGTTCTCTACGTTCCTCAAATGACCTTCGACTAACATCTGCACTAATCCGATCCTACCACTCCTGGCTCCAAGACTTCTCCCGAGCTGCACCAATTCTCTTGAATGCGCTACCCCAAGAAATTAGGACTATCCACAACTTGCATGGCTCCAGACGATCCCTAAAAACACATCTTTTTAAGGCAGCTTATCATGTTCCCTAATAGAAGTCCTCTGTACTGTATATAGCCCATTCGCTATCTCTCTGAGCATAACTCTTCTTCAAACTCCACCAAACCCAAAAGCTCTACACAGATTGTCTGATGACTATTCACGCAACTTTATTTCTATCCCCCATTTCCTCAAGATGCCTGGACCATCAGTGTAACAATCCTGTACTTTGTGTAACCCCCTATCCCGTTGTAGATTGTAAACTCTTTTGAGGAGGATCCCCTTTATTTTTGTTCTATTTATTGTATTGTATTTTTTACATTGATTCTATTCTTATTGTATTGTATCCAATTATTGTGCTGTATTCTTTCTCTACTGTAATTACTGTATTGTATATTGTTTATGAACCACTGTATTGTAAAGCGCTGCGGCAAACCAGATCTCACACTTTGCACTGACTAGGGGCAAACACCCCGAAACACTGTGTCTGCATATTGAGATCCAGGATCGGTGTTCACTTAGAATCCCAGGGAAGGGAGGTAATCCATGCAGCAAGATAATGAAGATGCCGGCACTCGTCAAGGTCGAAGTAAAACGATCCTTTATTGTAGCTTCATTAAAAACAATGAGATGTTCAGGGGAAAGGGTGTGCCCAGCAGGGTGGGACTACAGCTGTTTCACGCTAACTGTGCGTCTACAGGTCTAAGTCATATGACAAGACTCGGTAAAGGGTCGATATTGATGTTTAGTATTGCTACTTCCAATAGGTGGCCCTAGAGTCCAAGTCCTCTTCCTCTCGGAAGAGACAATTTGCATACACAGATATAGAAAATAAGCACTGACGCCACTGATTGATTACATGGAAAAATGGCGCGAACATGCAAATTCAAATTTAGTTTGACCCATTAATTGCTAGAGGTGAAAACTGCTTTAAAATTCTTCACACTATAGATTTTTATTGTCTTTTTTTTCCAGAAATTGGACATTTCCTCTTTGATCTTGGTATTGGCACAAAATATACAGGTTCATCAATGTCCTTGTGCCTTTTTTTTGCAATAAAATGGTCCAACTATCGATTTTTGTCTTTTCTTCTCATTCTTTTTTTTACGCTAACTTTTCTTGATTTCCTCTGTTTTTCTTTTGCCTTTTTGTTACACCAATCAGGTGTGGTTTAAGATATCCAGATGCTTCAGCTCAATTCTTTATTTGCAACCTTTTGGCATGTTGCATTATTTTGCACCCTTGAGCCTAGTACCGTAGTTAAGTATAATATCGGTCTACTGTAATTTATTTTTGCCTGGTTGAAAACTAATGTGCAACATTTAAAAAGTAAAAAAAGGAAGAAAAAAAGAGCAGCTTTCATTTTCCGCAAAATTCATCAATGCATGTGCAATGAATACCGAAAGACACAAAATAAGTCACCTAAACAAAGTAAAAGGTGCATCAGGGCCCACAATAGTCCACTTAATAGCAGCTTAATGACAAACTTTTATTTTTCTATTAAAAACAGTCCAAACATCATTCCCCTCTTTCTTAATTGTGATCGGGCAGACCATTTGTCACGTGTTGACTGCTCCACAGTCCAGGTGTAGCTTCTCTGTAGTTTAAATGGGAGTAAATTCCCTTTGGCACATTTAGTGTTAATGTCAGAAGCTGCAGCTGTCTATCTATGGCTTTAATCTCTCCAGGTGCAGTTAAGCTGCTGCTGCTGGGTGTGTCAGCTGACATAGTTGTCCACTTCCCCAACCTTTAAATAGTTCCCTCTTCCACCAGCAGATGTCGCTGATAGAGTGTAGTCTCTACAAGACCACTAGCTGAGAAGACGTGTCTGCACTTTTTGCTGAAGTCTTCTTGGTGTTTTCCCTTCTTGTGGAAGTTGCTGTGTTTTCTCAGTCCGTGGGTGGAGGTGAGGGGGTTTTTAGCCTTGGGCTGATAGGGTAAGGGCACATAGCCCCCATCCTGATATAGAAGATATCCTATCCTGGAATATATGATTTCCTATCCTACATGGCCACCCATCCTGATACATGGCCCCCATATTTGTACACAAACTTTCCAGCATGGTACATAGCCCCCCATATTGGAGCCATCTGGGTTATCAAGAGTGATTTGCAGTGGTGGAGCGGGGGGATGGGGGCAGGGAGGCATGTTTCACAGGTCCATGAAGGGCGGGGGAAAAGCTAAGGTCCCAGAGCTGTGGGGGTGCCGTGGAAATATGCACGGTGGGGGCCATCCTCCTCCTTTTGTCTGCATTCATTCCCAAGCTGCAATTTGGCCTCTGGTGTCCACACTTCCTGAAAATGGCAGCAGAAGTGGAACATGCGCAGATCGAAATCCGTAGCCATTTTCTGGAAGTCTGAAACTAGAGGCTGAATTGCAGCTTGGGAATGAATGCAGGCAAAAGGAAAAGGGCGACCCCACTGTTCATATTGCCATGGCACCCCTGCAGTTCCGGGGCCTCGGCTTTGCCCCCACCCTCCATGGACCCATGAAACTGCCTTCTGCACCCAGCTCCACCACCGCAACTCCTCCTCAGTAAGTTATTTTTTAAAAGATTCAGATTCTAGGACGCACCCCTTTTCCCCTCCAATTTTGGAGGAAAAAAGTGCGTCTTATAATCTGAAATATACAGTACCGTATATACTCGTGTATAAGCCGAGTTTTTCAGCACAAAAAATGTGCTGAAAAGTCCCCCCTCGGCCTATACACGAGCGGCGGCGACACGATAAGTATAATGATATCTTCTTTTACAGGTCTGCCACAAGCAAGGGGGGGCCCTGTATACCACGGGGGGGGGGGGGGGCGCTGTTTATCACTGGGTACCGCTGTATACAGCTGGGGCTGCTGTATACACAGCTGGGGCCCTATATACCACTGGGGCTGCTGTATACTACCACTGGGGCTGCTGTATATACCTCTGGGGCTGCTGTATACTACCACTGGGGCTGCTGGGGCTGCTGTATACTACCACTGGGGCTGCTGTATACCTCTGGGGCTGCTGTATACTACCACTGGGGCTGCTGGGGCTGCTGTATACTACCACTGGGGCTACTGTATACTACCACTGGGGCTGCTGTATATACCTCTGGGGCTGCTGTATACTACCACTGGGGCTGCTGTATACTACCACTGGGGCTGCTGTATACTACCACTGGGGCTGCTGTATACTACCACTGGGGCTGCTGTATACTACCACTGGGGCTGCTATATACTACCACTGGGGCTGCTGTATACTACCACTGGGGCTGCTGTATATACCTGTATACTACCACTGGGGAGGCTGCTGTAACACTGCTGGGGCCTGTATATACCACTGGGGAGGCTGCTGTATACCACACTGCTGGGGGCTGTATACCTGTGCTGGGGTCCACCCTCGGCTTATACACGAGTCAATAGGTTTTCCCAGATTTTGGGGGCAAAAGTAGGGGGGTCGGCTTATACACGGGTCGGCTTATACACGAGTATATACGGTATTTGTATTTCTAATGATGGTACATATAAGTTTTGACAAAAGGGTAGTGGCTTTGGGTGTTACACTGTATAATGAGATAAGTTATATGCCATACATTCAATGATGCCAAAAGCAAAGGAGCCAATTCTGACATTCATTTGGTAGCACTACTGCTCAGAAAGCTGGTGCCAACGGTGGTGGTGCATCTGCAAGAGGCTCCCACATTTCCACCCATGGTATGCTCTTCTTTCCTATTTTATACACCCCTGTACCCCTGCCTTTGCCACGTTTCCTTTTGCAGGAAACTATATACAACATTATAATGAATTTTTATCAATCTTTTCAATCCCAACCATTCAACCCTTGACAAAATGAAAGGAGCAAGAAAGGCGAGGTAAGAACTTGTACAGATAGCAAAATATGGAGTCAGGCAATAGTACTGGTGTCACATGTAAGGTTGTAAAATGGACTAATAAACGTCTGTAAAAACAGACTTACACAGTTAAATATTTAATTTTTATTCTTTACATATACACGGTATCACTACAAAGCAGGATGGCCACATTGATTTAAAGCCTTTTCCCAAATACCTTGCGTTCCTCATTCTGCCTGTGAGTGGCGCTATCGCTGTCCGCTCACCCCCATCATGGTATCCCTGGCTGCAGCGGCCTATGATGTCCGATGATGTCATGTCAACATCTGGAATTAGAAGTTGACTCCTAGAGTGACTTGGCTGTGGACGGACCTTCATCGCATGTCACAGCCCAGTATCGCGCGTGCTCTCTCTCCTTTACTGCATTCATTACCAGAGTGCTGCAATGATGGGCGGTGACACGCCGTGAAGGTCCGTCCACAGCCAAGTCACTCCAAGAAACCGGGCCCTGCTTTGATTATGCCCGGTCAACTTCTAATTCCGGATATTGACGTGACATCACCGGACATCAGAGCGCTGCAGCCAGGGATCTTGTGATGGGGATGAGCGGACAGCGATAGCGCCACTCACTGCCAGAATTGAAAACACAACGTATTTGAGAGAAGACGTATTTAACAGCTGTTAAGTGATGTGGCCACAATGCAATGTAGTTAACCGCCTCTTTAAATATCTGGATTTTGAATAATTTTCCTTTGTATTTTTACAAACCAAACCAATACCATGTGATATGATAGCTGCAAGATATTATGTGCAAGACTATGCAACCATGACGGAGGTCTTAAGAGTCATGATACAATCTTCTACCATGTGTATGCATTGGCTGCAAGGGTGAGGGTACTCAGACAATCTGGGGTATCAGCCTGATGGAAGTCACGGTGGCAACCCCAGAAGCTGTGGCCCTGACCGAGCATGTTAAAGGGTAAAGTTTGTTGTGACGACATCTGAGGTTTCTGGTTAGCGATGACCTGCGCTGCTTCTAGTAGTGGTCCCCAGGGGATAGATGGTGTGGCAGCTTGATGGAGTGTGCCCCTGGGGTGTAGTGATGATAGAGTATAGATGATGGTGGCTGTAGTAAGAGGTGGTCAAAGGCGTAGAAAGGAGTAGACACACACAGTTGCTGTAGTTCTTACCAGTCTCTTTTACTTGTAGTCCGTGGCAAACACAACCCAGCCGAAGTACTGTATCCACCAAAATTGCAGCCTCGCCAGCTCACAAATAGTCCGGGTTCACTTTGCTGAGACACGGAGTATAAGGCCCATCGTTGCTGCCCTTTTCTCTCTGACACTCTGCTACTTTTTTCCTTCCTAGTGTCCTTGTGGTTACACGTCCCAAAGGCAGGTGATTACGGGCCCTCTGAGCGACTGCCTTGCAAGTCCTCTTGACCATCTACCATTCCTTTGCCTTGGGAGAGTCCACGGTGTAGCTACTGTGCATACGGCCCAGTGACCTCCAGTTTCTTGGCTGGTCCTGAAGATGTCCAGGTTGAATTGGGGTCGGTACCCCTGTGCAGTTCGTTCCTCTACCCGACCTAGATAGTCAGCTGTAGATTGGGAGTCCTTGTGGCTGCAGATCAGCGGCTGACCGGAGCATAGTCCCGCTCTCATTCCAGCTCCTGACTTCCCCTAGAACTCTTTGTTTTCTCTCTCTCTCAGACCAACTTTTTCCCACGCCTTTCCTGAGCTAACTCCTCCCTCCAACCAGCAGATGGGGACTGCTCTATCTGCGAGTCTCTTCCGCCCAGCATCTTCCTGGCCTGGAGCTGGGATACTGTTGGGTGTGTGTTGGTGTATCTCAGCAAAGCTTTTCCTCTTACCTCTGAGCATGATGCCATACATATTGGATAGGTGCAGTACCACTGTGTCAACCGGACCGCAGGGGCGCCACATGTAAAATGATGGCAGACATTTAATTTGGTTATTTGCATAAAGAATTGCACATTTTTTAAATTTGCCAGGAGATATGAATTTGATATGAATTTGATTCACATTGAATCAATTTCCTCATTTCTAGTATCTATCTATCTAGACTAATAAAGTAATTTTCACTTGCATTTCCCTGGAGCGCTTTCTTTATAAAGTATTTTTTGGATGCAAGATTCCAGGTTGGATCCCATTTGTCATATAATTCACTGGTGCTGATCTTTTTCCTTCCTTTTCTTGTCATCTATGTATCTATCTTTTTATCTTCTTTCCCAATAATGCTCCTCACTCTATTCTGTAGATCATAATTTTTTTCAAATAAATCTATTTTACAATTTCTCTAAATGACATATATTTTTCTCTTATCTATTTAATCTATACTTAAAACATATGTGTGATTAATACCGCTCATCATGGTCATCATGTGTTTAATTCTGGCAATCAGTAGACTGTAGTGGATTGTATCAGCTCAAGGCAACCTATTATGTGAAAAAATGCTGTTCACCTGCCGA
Source organism: Allobates femoralis (assembly GCA_033576535.1). Taxonomy (NCBI): domain Eukaryota; kingdom Metazoa; phylum Chordata; class Amphibia; order Anura; family Aromobatidae; genus Allobates; species Allobates femoralis. The sequence goes on from JARQOC010000012.1 coordinate 30,630,860, forward strand.
TACTATTGTTGCGCCCATTTCTTCTATGACGCTTTACATGTGAAAAGGCTTATACACAATAGAGACAAGTACAATAAGTATGAACCATACAGGGCACACACTGGTACAGGAGGAGAGAGGACCTTGCCCACGGGGGCTCACAGTCTACAAGGGATGGGTGAGGATACAGTAGGGGAGGAGAGAGGACCCTGCCCACGAGGGCTCACAGTCTACAAGGAATGGGTGAGGATACAGTAGTTAAGGAGAGAGGACCCTACCTGCGAGGGCTCACAGTCTACAAGAGATGGAGGATACAGTAAGTGAGGAGAGAGGACCCTGCCCATGAGGACTCACAGTCTACAAGGAATGGGTGAGGATACAGTAGGTGAGGAGAGAGAGGACCCTGCCCATGAGGACTCACAGTCTACAAGGAATGGGTGAGGATACAGTAGGTGAGGAGAGAGGACCCTACCTGCGAGGGCTCACAGTCTACAAGAGATGGAGGATACAGTAAGTGAGGAGAGAGGACCCTGCCCATGAGGACTCACAGTCCACAAGGAATGGGTGAGGATACAGTAGGTAAGGAGAGAGGACCCTACCTGCAAGGGCTCACAGTCTACAAGAGATGGAGGATACAGTAGGTGAGGAGAGAGAACCCTTCCCATGAGAGCTCACAGTTTACAAGGGATGGGTGAAGATATAGCAGGTGAGGGGAAAGGACCCTGCCTGTGAGAACTCACAGTCTACAAGAGATGGGTGAGGATACAGTAGGTGAAGAGAAAGGACCCTGCCCACGAGAGCTCACAGTCTACAAGGGGATGGGTGAGGATACAGTAGGTAAGGAGAAAGGTCTCTGCCACGAGGGATCACTGTCTACAAAAGATGGGTGAGGATACAGTAGGTGAGGAGAGAGGACCTTGCCCACGGGGGCTCACAGTCCACAAGGAATGGGTGAGGATACAGTAGGTAAGGAGAGAGGACCCTACCTGCAAGGGCTCACAGTCTACAAGAGATGGAGGATACAGTAGGTGAGGAGAGAGAACCCTTCCCATGAGAGCTCACAGTTTACAAGGGATGGGTGAAGATATAGCAGGTGAGGGGAAAGGACCTGCCTGTGAGAACTCACAGTCTACAAGAGATGGGTGAGGATACAGTAGGTGAGGAGAGAGGACCCTGCCCATGAGGGCTCACAGTCTACAAGGAGTGGGTGAGGATACAGTTGAGGAGAGAATTGGTTGTGCAGCAGTATAGTGGACAAATGGGGTTAATCTGCAGGTTAATACCATCCTGAACCTGCCTGGCGCTGACACTTTGAACCCTGCCTCCAGGAGGAGATGAATTTAAGCATCGTTCGGCTTCCAGTTATAGGGGCGGTATGAGCACAGTCACCACTCAGTGTATTCCCAGCACTGACTAACGGCTGCAGTAAGTGGTGACTGGACCTGAATCGGTGCCATACTTATGACCGGAAGCTGAACGTTGCCGGAGGAATGAAGTTCATTTCCGCCCGGTAGCAGGGCTCTGAGTGCCAGCACTGGGCAGATCCGGAACACTATTGAACCCCATATCTGCAGGTTAATTGCATTTTTTCACATGACAGGTCCTCTTGAACAGACAACCTATCCTAATATCCTATTATTGCAACTTGTACCCAAAAATGAAATGTGGAAACTGGCATAACGGCATCAAGTTTCCAGTAGACATTTCCTAACATCAACATCTAGAGACTAAGACAGCGATCACACGTGTAACATGTGGCCGGCACTGAGACATGTGCCGCCATTCGCTCTTCGGGACTGATCTCCTTGGAGCCGCCGAGTAGCAGATGGCACTAATGCATTACTCTCAGATGGAAGAAGGGGGGCAGTCTTGTTTCAAGCAAATCTATTCCTGGGCACAAATCCAAAATGCCCAGTAGGCAGCAGCTAAAAGGAAGTGCTTGCTTTTAGGTTTTTAAACTATATCCCTTAATCCTGGGCGATGATTGACAATTGTGATTTAAAGTACAAGTTGCCCCACTCTAATCCAGCAAGTTTTGATGTTATTTGTGTATTTAGCACGGGCTTTATTCAACTAAAACTAAATGGGAGCTTCTGCAATTGATGCCACATTTCATGGAGAGTCAGTCTATTTACAGATTACCGAATGCAATGAATCCATCTTTCTTTTCCTTGCAATTTAAAGATCCACTTCCAGCAGCCAAATGTACAATTAAAATGCTTTTTGTGTCAGTGGCATCAGAAGTCGGATGCTCTGAATACCATCTAAAGCGCAGCGCCGTACAGATCCATTCAATGTTATGTTAATCCGGAATTTATAAATGTAACATCCCTCTCCATCTCCATTTACTTTTGTCTAAAATGTATTAAATCCCCATTGGTATGATGGTTTACGTGCCAAGAACGTGTACATTATACCTTCACGGAACGTCCGGTACCCGCCGCACCGCACAACAAAATATAGCATAACCGTATATAAATCATAATATAATAATCAGGATTTACCAATTGGCGTCCAACATGGCAGGAAATTATCAGATGCATTAATATTTACTCATAGAATAATGGGGGTTTAGCCAAAAACTAATATACGGTACATAATAAAACATGGTTATCTGCATAGTTGGCTGTTTTGCCTCATTTCAAGGATCAGTCCCCGAGTGTTTCATATGTATTTCATCATTATTCTACAACATTAAAAAAATAAACGTAATGGAAATACGTAATCAGAAAATGTCCACAGTAATTACATTTTTAAAACTTTTTTGATGTTTCTTTTTCTCAGGTTTCCATATTAATATCTATACAAAACATATATTGGAGATCTCTCAATTTTTACACTGGCAGATAGGCGTCCTCTTGTGGTTAGCAGTCTTATCATCACAGACAGCAAAACAATGAAAGGTGACGTCACAGCTCACCCCCTCCTCCTGTACAATGATTGATAACACCTCTATATACAGTAGATAACACAGGATCCACCATTCACAATAGGTGATATCACAGCTCACCTCCTCCTCCTGTACAATGACTGATAACACCTCTATATACAGTAGAGAACACAGGATCCACCATTCACAATAGGTGATGTCACAGCTCACCTCCTCCTCCTGTACAATGACTGATAACATCTCTATATACAGTAGATAACACAGGATCCACCATTCACAATAGATGATATCACAGCTCACCTCCTCCTCCTGTACAATGACTGATAACAACCTCTATATACAGTAGATAACACAGGATCCACCATTCACAATAGGAGATATCACAGCTCACCTCCTCCTCCTGTACAATGACTAATAACACCTCTATATACAGTAGATAACACAGGATCCACCATTCACAATAGGTGATATCACAGCTCACCTCCTCCTGTACAATGACTGATAACACCTCTATATACAGTAGATAACACAGGATCCACCATTCACAATAGGTGATATCACAGCTCACCACCTCCTCCTGTACAATGACTGATAACACCTCTATATACAGTAGATAACACAGGATCCACCATTCACAATAGGTGATATCACAGCTCACCTCCTCCTCCTGTACAATGACTGATAACGCCTCTATATACAGTAGATAACACAGGATCCACCATTCACAATAGGTGATATCACAGCTCACCTCCTCCTGTACAATGACTGATAACACCTCAATATACAGTAGATAACACAGGATCCACCATTCACAATAGGTGATATCACAGCTCACCTCCTCCTGTACAATGACTGATAACACCTCTATATACAGTAGATAACACAGGATCCACCATTCACAATAGGTGATATCACAGCTCACCTCCTCCTGTACAATGACTGATAACACCTCTATATACAGTAGATAACACAGGATCCACCATTCACAATAGGTGATATCACAGCTCACCTCCTCCTGTACAATGACTGATAACACCTCTATATACAGTAGATAACACAGGATCCACCATTTACAATAGGTGATATCACAGCTCACCTCCTCCTCCTGTACAATGACTGATAACACCTCTATATACAGTAGATAACACAGGATCCACCATTCACAATAGGTGATATCACAGCTCACCTCCTCCTCCTGTACAATGACTGATAACACCTCTATATACAGTAGATAACACAAGATCCACCATTCACAATAGGTGATATCACAGCTCACCTCCTCCTGTACAATGACTGATAACACCTCTATATACAGTAGATAACACAGGATACACCATTCACAATAGGTGATATCACAGCTCACCTCCTCCTCCTGTACAATGACTGATAACACCTCTATATACAGTAGGTAACACAGGATCCACCATTCACAATAGGTGATATCACAGCTCACCTCCTTCTCCTGTACAATGACTGATAACACCTCTATATACAGTAGATAACACAGGATCCACCATTCACAATAGGTGATATCACAGCTCACCTCCTCCTCCTGTACAATGACTGATAACACCTCTATATACAGTAGATAACACAGGATCCACCATTCACAATAGGTGATGTCACCGCTCACCTCCTCCTCCTGTACAATGACTGATAACACCTCTATATACAGTAGATAACACCGGATCCACCATTCACAATAGGTGATGTCACAGCTCACCACCTCCTCCTGTACAATGACTGATAACACCTCTATATACAGTAGATAACACAGGATCCACCATTCACAATAGGTGATATCACAGCTCACCTCCTCCTGTACAATGACTGATAACACCTCTATATACAGTAGATAACACAGGATCCTCCATTCACAATAGATGATATCACAGATCACCTCCCCTCCTGTACAATGACTGATAACACCTCTATATACAGTAGATAACACAGGATCCACCATTTACAATAGGTGATATCACAGCTCACCTCCTCCTCCTGTACAATGACTGATAACACCTCTATATACAGTAGATAACACAGGATCCACCATTCACAATAGGTGATATCACAGCTCACCTCCTCCTCCTGTACAATGACTGATAACACCTCTATATACAGTAGATAACACAGGATCCACCATTCACAATAGGTGATATCACAGCTCACCTCCTCCTGTACAATGACTGATAACACCTCTATATACAGTATATAACACAGGATCCACCATTCACAATAGGTGATATCACAGCTCACCTCCTCCTCCTGTACAATGACTGATAACACCTCTATATACAGTAGATAACACAGGATCCACCATTCACAATAGGTGATATCACAGCTCACCTCCTCCTCCTGTACAATGACTGATAACACCTCTATATACAGTAGATAACACCGGATCCACCATTCACAATAGGTGATATCACAGCTCACCTCCTCCTGTACAATGACTGATAACACCTCTATATACAGTAGATAACACCGGATCCCCCATTTACAATAGGTGATATCACAGCTCACCCCCTCCTGTACAATGACTGATTACACCTCTATATACAGTAGATAACACAGGATCCACCATTCACAATAGGTGATATCACAGCTCACCTCCTCCTCCTGTACAATGACTGATAACACCTCTATATACAGTAGATAACACAGGATCCACCATTCACAATAGGTGATGTCACCGCTCACCTCCTCCTCCTGTACAATGACTGATAACACCTCTATATACAGTAGATAACACAGGATCCACCATTCACAATAGATGATATCACAGCTCACCTCCTCCTCCTGTACAATGACTGATAACACCTCTATATACAGTAGATAACACAGGATGCACCATTCACAATAGATGATATCACAGCTCACCTCCTCCTGTACAATGACTGATAACACCTCTATATACAGTAGATAACACAGGATCCACCATTCACAATAGGTGATATCACAGCTCACCTACTCCTGTACAATGACTGATAACTCCTCTATATACAGTAGATAACACAGGATCCACCATTCACAATAGGTGATATCACAGCTCACCTCCTCCTCCTGTACAATGACTGATAACACCTCTATATACAGTAGATAACACAGGATCCACCATTCACAATAGGTGATATCACAGCTCACCTCCTCCTCCTGTACAATGACTGATAACACCTCTATATACAGTAGATAACACAGGATCCACCATTCACAATAGGTGATGTCACCGCTCACCTCCTCCTCCTGTACAATGACTGATAACACCTCTATATACAGTAGATAACACAGGATCCACCATTCACAATAGGTGATATCACCGCTCACCTCCTCCGGTCTTCATAATTACATGTACTCAGGTTAGAGTATACTCACATAGTGCTTCTATATAAATAAGGTCTGACCAACTCTAATGCTGATATTGTCTTTGTGAAGAACAGAAATTAGAAGTTTAATATTAATTCTAGTACACAGTATGAAGATTGCAAGATATATAAACAATGCTAAAAAAATGTGAAAAAAATGGTCACATTCCCAACTAGCAACACCTAGCTGATGTATCCATACATTGTCAAGGTGAATACTAGAAGCATGGCACATTGCTGAGAGTAAAGAGAAGACTGTATGCTGTATGACATTTTGTTGATGTTTTAATTTCTGATATAATTCTATCACATCTAAATATTTCCTATGTTTTATATAGTTCAGAGCTCTGATTTTATGATACAGTTCAATTGTGCAAACAGCCATAAACTTACATGATACAATTCTGATTTCATGCAGCCACCACTAGGGGGAGCAGTACACCTTAACCAGGGATATATACAGATCTCTATTATGTCAAGTACTTACATAATATTATGGCAACTAATCTATTATGTCTGCGTCTTTTTTCAATACTCACTTTTTGACACTAATAGATCCAAGGTTATCATAGGAAAAGCATCTGTGCCTGTCTTAAAGGTAAAAGCAGGGGACAAATAAGTCAGAAAGCTCCCTCTAGTGTCAGCTGCAAACACTCGGAATGTTATCACTGAACTGGTTGGTTGTGGGAGGAGAAGCATGAAACAGATCTCCTCCTCCTATACCCTACATCTAGATTCTTTAACCTCTCACTGGTAAGATTCACTACAAAGTGGCTGCTGCATTCCCTGTCTCGGCTTTTATACTGGCTGTGATAGTCTCTCCTGATTGGCTGTGATATATCATGTGACGTAATAGCTGCAAGGCATTATAGGGCAGCTTGCTCAGAGGCACTTGTAGTAATGTAAGCCTTCTTGGCTCTTGCAAATGTCTGCTTTGGGTATAATGGCAGAGGGCAATTCAACCAAACTGAATCGCAAATTGTTGAAATTTACCTTACCCAATGAATTTCATTAAATTTGAGACTAATTAAATCCACTCATCTCTAAACATGTTGCAGATTTCAGCAGTATTATCAGCACTCAGACATTGTGGGAGAACAAAATATTTTAATTTGGGACATAGAGCAACCAGTATCTATCGTGGAGAGAACTCACACACAAGCTGAGGACATACAATGCAGACTACAGAGGAACAACATGCACATCAACTATAATCTGTCTGTGTTGTGCCCCACGTAGGGTACTGCACCCAGATATGAGTGTGTGGTATTCTTGTGACTAGGGAACTGGGATGGTGAATAAAGGACCCTCACAATACCCATTCACACACACACACTAGTATAGGGGACCGTGGGTGAACCTGCAGTAGGGAGACCCCAGTCCCGTGGGAGGTTTGACATGGTAGAAAAGTGTGTGGGTGGGAGGAGAGAGGCAGTTGAGTTCAATGAGAGAGACAGTTGGCTAGAGACTGTGCAAAGTGGGAGGCCCTAGGGGCACCAGGTATTGCGGTGCGCCTGAATCCAAACCCAGTATGATTACCGACTGGAGGGGTTTGGTCCCTGAACAGAGGACTGGCTCTGAGCATGGTGCGGGAGTCTATCCCCGAACCGTCAAACCGGAGGCCCCGAGCTTGTGTAGGAAGTCACGGTCAAAGACCCGGCGCATCCTTGAAAAGGCATACCGAACTAAGGTCAGGGGGAACTGAAGGGGAGTCCTCCATTGAAGATCCGTGGGAGCTGGTTCGAGGCTCTGCACGAAGGGCATTGCACGGTAGAGGGAGAAGAGAGAGCACTAGGAGGGACCGGAGAGGAACAGTAGGCACACCACCGAGAGGCCCAAGTGAAACATCCCGGTTCTCTAGTGACTACCCAGGCCAGGGAGCGACCCGAAAGACTATACCATCTGTCTGCTGTCTTGAGAACCTGAAGCAACCCTGTTCAGAGTTAAAGATTGTGTCGCGTACTTCATTTCTCCCACCTGATGAGCCGCACACTTGCTGCAGGGAAAAGGACAAGTGATTGTGCCGTGTGGTAAGCTGCCTCCTTATATAAAATTAACTACTACAACGGCCGTGGGGATCTCACTCCACCTACAGGGAGCGTAACCATCTTGGTGCCCAAACATCACCCCATAGGTCTGACCCGCAGCACCGGTAACTATACTGGAACTGTAGGTGGCGTCACAAACTATTTTTATTAATTTTATTGACTCTTTTAAGTGACCACCAGGGCCACGAGACCGGGCACAGGCCCTAGTGATATTCCCTCGTAAATCAATGCCCGCAACCGGGTACCCCACGGCCCTGGGGCGGGTCATCTGCTCAACACAGTCCCTCCAACACAAGCCTGCAGCTGTTGCACAATCCAACATTACTGCCCTGGATTGTCATAGTTACTGTACATCAATAACAAATTGTAATGCCTGTCCGAGTTACAGGTAAAAAGGGAAATCCCGGACTGACTAAAAGCAATCCGCAACATCAGGCAGAACCTCGAGATACGGGGACACCCTTTAAGCCCTACAAAGGGATCTGGCTTTACTGCAAGGTCCCTGGGGTTACTGCCAATAGATGGGCTGCAGTTCAGGAATAGAAAAGTCACCAAACAGGGTCAAAGCCGAGAGGTCAGAAAAGTACAAAATCCTTAGGCTGGAGAATAGTACAAAATTAGGCAAAGGTCAGTGCAGAAAGTCAATAATACAAAGCAGGAATACCAATTGAACCAGGGAATATGTCTGGCAACCAGCAGGAGCACACAGAGGGTTCAAAAAGACTACAATATTTCCTAATTGGCTGAAGTCAGAGTTAATGACGACAGCTCGACAGCCGTACAACACATCCACAAGTTAGATTATGACATCATCAGCCCCACCTGGTGGTAGACACAGAAGTTGCAGGAGCAGACTCTGGGGATGTGACACAAATGCTTTATCATTATAGATTTTTAGAAATATTTGATGTTAACCAGTAAAGTACAGGAGACAACCAACAAGACCACCGGTAATAATTTCTTTAATTCTCCAGCCACCTTATGCAAAAAAGTGCCAATTGACAAAATGTATATAGTCAAGGTCAAAGTAATTTTGCATTTTCTCCATATATTTATACACCGTGTTTCCCCAAAAATAAGACACTGTCTTACATTAATTTTTGTTCCAAAAGGTGCACCATGTCTTATTTTCGGGGGGGGTGTCTTATATTAGCAAAAAAAAAATTGACAGAAAAGCAGCCTCCCATTATCCCAGTACTGTATCCCACTGCAGCAGCCTACCATCCCAGTACCATATCCCACTGCAGCAGCCTCCCATTATCCCAGTACTGTATCCCACTGCAGCAGCCTCCCATCCCAGTACCATATCCCACTGCAGCAGCCTCCCATTATCCCAGTACTGTATCCCACTGCAGCAGCCTACCATCCCAGTACCATATCCCACTGCAGCAGCCTCCCATTATCCCAGTACTGTATCCCACTGCAGCAGCCTCCCATCCCAGTACCATATCCCACTGCAGCAGCCTCCCATTATCCCAGTACTGTATCCCACTGCAGCCTCCCATGTGTGTACACACACACACACTTTCACTTTCTTACCGTACTTCTTTCTTTTCATTTTCTTTCCTCTGCGGTGCTGCTTTAGTGGTGCACAATACAGGAGCCCTGGGCCAATCAGAGCGCAGGAGCCCTGGGCCAATCAGAGTGCAGGAGCCCTGGGCCAATCAGAGCGCAGGAGCCCTGGGCCAATCAGAGTGCAGGAGCCCTGGGCCAATCAGAGCGCAGGAGCCCTGGGCCAATCAGAGCGCAGGAGCCCTGGGCCAATCACAGTGCAGGAGTCCTGGGCCAACCAGAGGCTACTGACGTCAGCTGGCCCATGATTCCTGCGCTGTGATTGGCGCAGGGCTCATGGGCGGAGACCGGCACAGAGCTCCGGAGCTGTGGTTCACGGCTGCGCTCCTGGGCTGTGAGCACTGCAGCGGCAGAAGTGCGGTACAGAGTGGCGGGCACCGGACAGCGGGGACAGCAGGGAGCGAGACACAGATGCATGCCCCGGTCTTGTGATCGGTGGCATGCTGAGGAGGTACGCCTTATAATCGGGGGGTGCCTTATATTAGGAGGTAGGGCGCCCCCCAAGCATGCCTTACTTTCAGGGGGCATCCTATTTTCAGGGAAACAGGGTATATAATCGATATAATGACTTCAATGCATTCTCTCAGGATAATATATGTATCATGCATATGATACCTGACTATATATATTTTTTTAATAACTCTTATCATTACGTTTTTATTAGGGCAATGAGAAAGTTGACGAAAACTTTTCCGACTTCTCAACTTTTAGTGAATTTTTGACCATGCTATTTCTGTGACAGCATTAGTTCACACAACAACCCCATGAGTTTTTGGAAACCAATAATGAGACACGATCTAATTTGAATTTTGCATCACAGGGAATGTAGAAGGTTATGAATGTTTCATAGTCTTGGCAATCGGGGGGTCTTCGGAGTGACATCCAGAGGTAGAATGTCCTACTTTTCCTCGGTCATGAGTTACTGTTGTCCTGCAGCTCTTTGTTGGACGGAATCTACTGAGCGAAATCTGTTCCTGAAAGCTTTTGCCATATTACGCCCATCATGACAACATTTGCTCGTTGCCTAATAATCATTTGCCAATATTAGTTGGCTTTTGGGGACGGTTCTACTGAGCGAAACATGGCACACGGCTACATTCAGAATTTCATTAAGATTTCACCTAGTTAAATAGAAAATATCAAAAACTGACATGAATTTACAAGGGTGTCATAGTTCCGAAATCTTCTTCAAGAAAAGATAATTCTGTGAATGATGGCGCTGCCATTATTAACAGCGATTATGCATTAAAATAAACTAGTGTAAATGTTTCTGGACTCGTTCCATCACCGCCAATATTTGAGAGGATTAGGACTTCAGCATCTGAAGGAACGAGCGCTCGGTGCCACAAGACAGGATTGCAGCTTGTTGTGGGGACTTTTAAAAACACATGAAAATGAAGTAATCTTTTTTCTTAATTTATCATTGGAAGTTGTGAAACATTTTACTATTAAAAACATAGCTGGAAACCACTTGGATTGTATCCAGGTCTGCTTGGAAATGATTACAAGAGGAGTGAGTGCAAGTGGTGTTATAGACATTATGGTCCCTCTCAGTGGCGGACCTTGTGCCATGAGGGCCCTGGTGCAGCAGTTGATGGTGAGGACCGGGGGGAAGGAATTGGGGGGGTGCTAGCGGTCGTCGCCGAGGAGCGGGAAGGGGGGGTTGCTAGCGGTCGTCGGCGAGGAGCCGGTGGGTTTGCTAACAGATGACGGCGAGGAGCGGGGGGGATGGGTGCTATGGGTGCTGCGGCTCCTACCTGCGCCGGGCCGCGCAATCCTGTGAGCCGGGGTGCCAGAGGAGTGGAGGGGTGGGATCAGCCAAGGGAAGCAGGAAGCTTCCCTCAGTTAACCCCCTCTCCTCTGACACAGGCTTGAGGGGCCCCCTAGCCAGTCGGGGCCCTGGTGCAGCTGAACCAGCTGCACCACGGTAGGTCCACCCCAGGTCCCTCTCATATACCATATCTGTCTATCCTAATCTAATCTATATACCTGCCAGAGGTAGAAGGAATAGATAGCCTCCCAAGCTTTGTCCTTCACCCGAGCCCCTAGGGATGGGGGAAGTCAATCCTCTGGGGATGAGAACCTTTACTCAGGGCTCCACCTTTGGTCCCTTCATCACTCTGGAGACTACCACCACAAACCACCCTGGCAGGCCATCTTCCTCCAGGAGCGGACCCACTCTCCAGGCTGTACGCTTTGGCTTTTGGAGGGAAAGGAACCTCGCCAGACCAAACAAGAACTTAGATACACTTTATGCCTGGTGTTCTCCTCTTCCAAGAAGCAATATTAATAGGAGAAGAAGCAGTGTGCATGAAAGAGTCGAGATCACCCAAACAGATTAAACAAAGTGGCAAATTTTACTTGAAAAATACAGCAAAAACAGCGATTCAAAACATTTAAAAATGCAGAAAGTGAAATAATATGCAAGCACAACCCCACAAATTCACCGGCTCTGGTGCCAATAAAGTGCATGCAGAAGTAAAGGATAAAGCCCTTATTATAATCAGTTACCATTCCTTTTTTCAATTCTCCATGAACCTCACATAAATTCAAATAACGAAAAAGGAGGCTAGTTTGCTATCTGAAGAGCATGAAGCCCAGGAACTGGCTGGTATTATTTTATGGGGGGCACTTATAACTTCTCAGCCTTATACCATGTTTCTTACCTTGGCTGATCAACGGGTCTATGGTTGTGTACAAGAACAAATGACTTGTTATTCAGCCAGGGAAGGGTGTTGCTAGGTAGGAAACACAGCGTGAGTGTGACGACCATCCGCTGTGAGGCTGAGCTGCTGGTAAGGCAGCACCCCGAGAAACCCCGAGACCCTTAACCCCTTTACAGGAATCTGCAATTACAGCGGAGCCCAGGGGGTAGCTGCCTATTATGAGCAGCAGAGCAGGGTGGTCGCCAGGAAGGGAAAAATCAGGATCCGAAGAACGTAGTCAGGAGTCCGAGTCAAAACCAAGGGGGCAGCTAAGGTACAAAATCGTCAGGCGGTAGCAGAGTCGAAAATCCAGGCAAAGGACAGAGTCAAAACCAAACACACACTATATCACTGGGGAACCAAAACTATATCTGGCGGCCTGCAAGACAGGCTCCAATGTATTTGAAGGGCGCGGTTACCTCCCATAGGCTGGAGCTCACAGCCTGATGATCTCATCCGGACCGCCCCTAGACCCAGGCCAGACTGTGATGCACGACTGGCTCCACCCACCCCACTTCTGACAGAAGAACGAAGGCTGCGCCTACCAGAAACCTCTACAGGGTCCTCTCCTCTGCGACCAACATCAGTCGAAGGAGCAGGTCCATATGAGGATAAGGCCCTCCTATTACCGGCACCATCAGCTGAAGAAATCCGGCGCCTCCCAGCGGCCGGGGCAGGAACACCAGCCACAGAGTCCAATGGCGATGTGACAGTGAGACTGACAAGCTGTAAGTGCATTGTCACACCCCAATGCACTTCCAGATAGAGCTTCAAAATGTGATTTCTCACTGCTGGAGTAGTATTTTGGGGCCATAAAGGGCTATATAATCATATTGTTTGGGAAGAGTGGAGGTAAAGGTTTCTGACAGGCTCCCTTTAATGGAACTTGAAGTACAAGAATTTCCTCTACTCCTTGGTGACTGGCCAAAACAGCAAAGTTGACTGGCGGCAAAGAGGAAAAAATGTAATCTATATGTGAGTTGTCCAAGTCTCCATAAGCTGTGTGAACTGAAGGTTTCCATCTCGGTGGTGCAGACAAGTTTTCCTGTCATCCCCGTCCTATTAATTTGAGCACAAACTGTAATTAGATGTAAGTGTTGCTGTTCCCACAGAAATGAATGGCAGCATCTGGAGAGAGGCGACCGTTCCAAGCAATTTTGGCTACCAGCTTTCCACAAGTTAGCAGTATGAAGCAAGGGCGTCCGTCCAGACTTCTGTCGGCCTAATTTTATATCTTAGAATGCACAATGTTAAATCCAATATTTCTAATGGCACGCTGCGCTGGGTGACACCGGAGCACATTCCAGACCGCTCTGCTGCATTCACCTCCTCACAGGACCAAGCATATTGGTGTCCCTGTGTAGTTTACAAGTCATTTTTGGAGTCACCTGGGCTCAAATGGACCCAGTACAACAAGAATCAACTTTGACAGTATCTGGGCACTTGCAGCTCGTGAATGATCGAGTCGTACCTTAGCGCCTGCTTTATCTTAGGTGTAAAATGATTTATATATTCAGTTATTTCCTTGGATAAATATGCAAAAAAAAATTCTTATTCTACCATCCACTGGAATAACATTATTCTCTGCATCTATTTGAACAAAAGTATTCATAGTCGGGGACACTTCCATATGTTACCTGTAGGAGCTTTTCTGATAGCCCATTTTAAAGGCAATCTGTCACCAGGTTTCACCATCTAATTTGCAGCATAATGTAGGGTCAGAGATCCTGATTCCAGTGATGTGTCACTTACTGGGCTGTCTACTCTCTGTATCTGTGGACACTGCATAGGCAAAAAGCTTCCACTCATTGGTGTGAGTGTCGTTATACACAGCTCAGTATGCAGAGAACATTCCCTGATGGAACCAGACTTGTCTATCAGATGCTAGTTAGTGATGTGTGATCCGTCAACCCAAGGACGCAGCTGCTTTACACCACTCCATCCGACGCTCAGCATTGTGCTTGGTTATGTACAACTGCATACAGAGTAGGTTTCTTAGTGTGAGACATGTAGTGACAGACAGCTTGCACTCAGTGATTTCACTGAAGAGGTGTATGGTTACATAGTACATAGTATATCAAGACAGCCAGGACTCACAGTCTACAAGGGATGGGTGAGGATACAATAGGTGAGAGAGGACCCTGCTCACGAGGGTTCACAATCTACAAGAGATGGGTAAGGATACAGTAGATGAGGAGTGAGGACCCTGCCCACGACAGATCACAGTCTATAAGGGATGGGTGAGGATAGAGTAGGTGAGGAGTGAGGACCCTGCCCACGACAGCTCACAGTCTACAAGAGATGTGTGAGGAAACAGTAGGTGAGGAGAGAGGACCCTGCCCATGAGGGCTCACAGTCTACAAGAGATGGGTGAGGATCCTGCCTGTGAGGGCTCACAATTTACAAGGGATCAGTGGAACTGGGTATCCGAACTGCGCTACCGTCTGAAGAAAATATTTACTTCCAAAACTCTGAAAATTTGATGGTGATTTTTTTTTATTTTCTACGCGTTTCGGGGGTACAAGCCCCCTTCTTCAGGAGAAAAAAAAATCACAGATGGACAGTTTTGGAAATAAATAATTTCTTCAGACGGTAGCACGGTTTGGATACCCCGCTCCACTGTTTCCTGCTTTTTACTTTAGATATTGGGGGAGTTGCTGCAGACCGTCATCAGGATTAAAATCCGCATATGTTGCTTGGTGTGGTTGTGCCTGTCACAACCTGGAAAAGGTGAGCAATATTCTATTTTTGTTCTCCTCCTGACCACACAAGTATACCCTATTTGTGCTTTTCTCCTTTCCAGATACTGCATCTAATCTACAAGGGATGTGAGAGGATACAGTAGGCAAGGAGAGAAGACCCTGCCCACGAGGACTCCCAGTCTACAAGGGATAGGTGAGGATACAGTAGGTGAGGAGAGAGGATCCTGTCTATGAGGGCTCACAGTCTACAAGGGATAGGTGAGGATACAGTAGGTGAGGAGAGAGGATCCTGTCTATGAGGGCTCACAGTCTACAAGGGATGGGTGAGGATACATTAGATGAGGAGAGAGGATCCTGTCTATGAGGGCTCACTGTCTACAAGGATGGGTGAGGATACAGTAGATGAGGAGAGAGGATCCTGTCTATGAGGGCTCACAGTCTACAAGGGATGGGTGAGGATACAGGAGAGGAGGAGAGTGGACCCTGCCCATGAGTGCTCAGTCTACAAGGGATGGGTGAGGATACATGAGGTGGAGGAGAGAAGACTTGCCCACGAGCACTCACAGTCTACAAGAGATGGGTGAGGATACAGTAGGTGAGGAGAGATAACCCTGCCCATGAGGGCTCAGTCTACAAAGGATGGGATACACTAGGAGAGGGGAGAGTTGGTCGTGCGGCGGTTAAATACACTGAGGCTCACTGGAGTTTATAGACTTGTTGGAAGAGGTGGGTCTTCAGGTTCCTTTTGAAAGTTTCCAGGGTAGACGAGAGTCTGATGTGTTGGGAAGAGAGTTCCAGAGTATGGGGGATACACAGGAGAAATCCTGTATATGGTTGTGGGAAGAAGAGATAAGAGAGGAGTAGAGAAGGAGATCTTGAGAGGATCACAGGTTGTGTGCAGGTAAGTACCAGGAGACCATGTCATAGCTGTACTAGGAGACAGGTTGTGGATGGCTTTGTATGTCAGTTAGGGTTTTGAACTGGAGTTTCTGGGTAATGGGAAGCCAATGAAGTGATTGGCAGAGAGGTGAGGCCAGGGAATAGCAGGGAGACAGGTGGATTAGTCAGGCAGCAGAGTTTAGGGTAGATTGGAGGGGTGCTAGAGTGCTAGAGTGGAGGCCAGAGAATAGGAGGTTGCAGTAGTCGAGGTGGGAGGTGATGAGGGCATGCACGAGTGTTTTTGCAGTTTTTTGGTCGAGGAATGTACAGATCTGGGAAATATTTTTGAGTTGGAGTCGGCAGGAGGTGGCAAGGGAATGAATACGTGGTTTGTAAGAGAATGCGGGGTCATGGATTTCTCTAATGCACCAAGCATGCGGGACTGTGGCATGACCATTTAAATACTAGGAAAAATATGTATTTCTCTGGAATAACACATTAGATTAAAAATATCAAGGTATAATTTTATGAAAATGTGCATGATCATATAGATGATTTAGGAGGGTTGATCCTTTTGACAAATCCTCTGAATCATGTAATCCAATCATCTCCCTAGTCACCATTTATAAATATTACATATCAGTTTTTAAAAATGTTGCTCTCCTGCCGCCTGAAATCAGAAAAGCAATAAGCAAACGTCTATTTTTCTACAGTTTTTATAACATTCCAAAAGTTGCCTGACTTTCCCGCACAGCTTCTCATCTCACTCTCTGCACCAGCAAAACTACATTTGTTAAAAATGCAAAAGGAAATAAAATAAAGGATTTGTTGCCATGCCTATGCGAGACCCCGGCGGCTGCAACAATCTGCCAAAAATATCAACATTGCAGAGCCACAGGCTGCAGGAGACACATGGCTGATAGGGAATGTTGCTACAGCTCCCTTCATTTACTGTGACTGGATCCAGCTGTACTGCTGGCTCCGCTCTGCTACCTGGAAAACAGAAGCCATCTTGTTAGTGGACCAGGGAGGCAGTAAACATGTCAGAAATTGGACATTTTGCAGTATTTAAAAAAAAAAAAAAAAAAAAAAAAATACAAAATAATAAGAAAAATAATATAATACTATTAAATAACAGCAACATTAAAAAATATATGTCATCTTTAACCATATGAAGGTACAGAAGTAATAGAGGAATTCCTGCCATGATTATTGCTAGGGATTTGCTAGATGGGCATATACCCAGTGAAGGGATTTGCTCACTGAGCGTGTTGGGGAATACTCAAAGGGTAGCGGCATTGAGGCAAACAGGCACGTTTTTACAGTAAAATAAAGTCCATTCGGTTTATTACACGTCATCAACCTCATACATGATACAGTCCATTAACAACAATGGAACATTCATGACATTTAGTCTGTTCCAATGGCGTTATATACATAGTCTCTTTTAGACACATGGTTACCTTCAGGAGTGATTCCCAGCTCCATTCACTGACTCCCGCCAGTCCATCATTTAGGAAACTGCCTCTCTGGCATCACCAACATCTGTCAATTCCAGATCCTCAGCAGGACTGTAGATTCCCTATATCCCTATTGTCTCCTCTTCGCATACCTTCCAGGATGCAAGTTGGTTCTACTCTTCCTTGCCAGGTTCAATCCAGGACAACAGTCACTCCATGCACCGAGAGAGAGCCCTCACAGGTTCTGTCAGAGCAATCCCAAACTCTGCACATACATGGATTCTCCACCATGTGCTTCTGTCACCATGGCTGCTACAAACCCAGAGGAGCATGTAACCAAACAGGAAGTTGGACTATATCCATCTGTTCCACATGAGACACACCTATGTGAGGTTTCAGGTTTGCCAGACACACCCATGTCCTTTTGCTAACTTACAAACCCACCACTTGTAATGCATTTACCATTAAGGCACCACAAGTCCCATAGTGACTTTGTGATATTTACTGGTATTTGTAATCCAGCAAGCCACTGCATTACATGGGTACTGGGTGCCACAAGCCACTCTGCCTTGGTTGATGTATTTAGATATTGGAGTAGGGCAGAGAACGTAGAAATCCTCGCATTGATTTTGTTCTAACTTCCCAGTATCCAGAGGTAGAAGGTGAAATGACATTGTTATATAACATGAGCGCTGCAACCTATAGGCGGCTGTTGATGGGCTGCAGGCTTTATTATTCCCAATGGAGGAGATAAAACTCAATCATCATCAGCCATTGATAGGTGGAATGGCACCAGTCAGAGGCGAGTATAGATTCTTTTTTTATTTTACATGGATTATTTTAGTGTTTAAAGATGTTGTCCACTACTAGACAGATCCCTCTTAAAGGAGTTGTCAACTACTTGGACAACTTCTTCTAATTACTCATGTTAGCTCCCATAAAAATAAAAAACTCTATACTCGCCTCAAGTGCCGGTCCGGTTCCAGAGTTGTTGAAACTTGTGTTCCTGGGATTCTATTGAATTGTTATGACCCACGAGCCCTCAACCAATTACCATCACTTCTTCCTTCCCGCCTTCAGACGGTTAAGTAATTAACAGGAAGTAACGCAACGGCTGACACTCACTTCCTGTTAAATGCTGGGGGAGAGGGAAGCCGGCAGTGATTGGTTGTGGGGCTCATGTCACATGGGCCCCAGGGGAGAGAGTTCCCACATTACTGGAACTGCGACAGCACCAGAGGGGACTGTGGGCATTTTTATGAGGGTGCACATGAGGTGCCAGAAACGGTTGTCCAAGTAGATGACAACTCATTTAACAAGGATCTGTCCAGTAGTGGACAAATCCTTTAAGCACTCCAATTTCTCACAATACTACTTCAATTCATTTGATTCTACAGTGGGTACAGAAAGTATTCAGACCCCTCTAAATTTTTCACTCTTTGTTTCATTGCAGCTATTTGATAAATTAAAGAAAGTTAATTTTTTTCTCATTAATGTACACTCTGCACCACATCTTGACTGAAAAAACGGAAATGTAGATATATGTGGAAATTTATTAAAAAAGAAAAACTGGAATATCACATGGCCATAAGTATTCAGCCCCTTTGCTCAGTATTGAGTATTTGCACCTTTTGAGCTAGTACAGCCAGGAGTCTTCTTGGGAATGATGCAGATTTCACCCCTGGATTTGGGGATCCTCCGCTATTCTTCCTTGCAGATCCTCTCCAGTTCCGTCAGGTTGGATGGTGAACGTTGGTGGAGCCATTTTCAGGTGTCTCCAGAGATGCTCAGTTGAGTTTAGGTCGGGGCTCTGGCTGGGCCAGTCAGGAATGGTCACAGAGATGTTCTGAAGCCGCTCCTTTGTTATCTTAGCTGTGTTCTTAGGGTCATTGTCTTGTTGGAAGGTGAACCTTCGGCCGTGTCTGAGGTCCAGAGGTTTTCATCCAGGATATCTCTGGTCTTGACCGCATTCAAGTTTTCTTCAATTGCAACTAGTTGTCTTGTCCGTGCAGCTGAAAAACATCCCCATAGCATGATGCTGCCACCAACATGTTTCACTGTTGGGATTGTATTGGGCAGGTGATACAGTGCCTGGTTTTCTCCACACATACCGCTTTGAATTATTATCACCAAAAAAGTTCTATCTTCGTCTCATCAGACCAGAGAATCTTATTTCGCATAGTCTGGGAGTCCCTCATATGTTTTTTAGCAAACTCTATGCGGGCTTTCATATGTCTTGCACTGAGGAGAGGATTCCGTCGGGCCACTCTGCCATAAATGCCTAAACTGGTGGAGGGCTGCAGTGATAGTTGACTTTGTGGAACTTTCTCCCATCTCCCTACTGCATCTCTGGAGCTCAGCCACAGTGATCTTGGGGTTCATCTTTACTTCCAGTTTAGAAAAAGAGCAGGGCTGCACACAGGATAATTGTGCTGGGGTGCATAGGAAGGAGGACCGGGTAGCCCCGATGGTACAAGGAACGTTTCGCGCTCAGCTGGCGCCTCTGCGGGTACAGGATTGTACCCGCAGAAGCGCCAGCTGAGCGCAAAACGTTGGTTGTACCATCGAGGCTACCCGGTCCTCCTTCCTATGCACCCCCACCTGTGACACCCCTGTAATGCAATAAATGGAATCAGCACGTTTATCCTGTGTGCAGCCCTGCTCTTTTTCTAAACTGGAAGTGACATATCGCTGTGTGGAGGAAGTGTGCACCAGGAATAGAGGCTCACAGTGTGTGGGACCTGCATGTGAGGTCCCAGGGGATCCAGGAGGGCTGCTGGAACTGACAGACGCACGGAGGGAGTGGTGGTGCTGGCTTCAACCTGCAAACTGTAAGTGTCTTATGGGGTTCTTCTTTACCTCTCTCCCCAAGGAGAACCAGCCAGGCTGCTGTACCCACAGCACAAACCTAACCCAGCCATAAACCTGTCATCCGATCTGTATCTGACTGTACCAGAGACTATCCCTGCCTGCACCCGTGTCTGTGCTTGCATCTTCGAGATCCCCTGGAGTAGAACCTGGCAGCTACCTTCCAGTACAAGATAGTCACTTAGTTATGTCCCTCCAGGGCGGGATCGGTACCACGGCCCAGTTGGTCCCCTCCCCCTCGCTCATACCATACTCGCGAGCGTTGCAACCATAAGAAACACCGGGCATTCTGGATGCAACGAAAAGTACAAAGTTGAACAAGACTAGCTTCCCAATATCTGCTCCCTGTATGTTAATGACGTCTATGGGGAGGGGGCTCTCATCTCCTAAATATAAAATATTAAATTGAGCAGCCCTTTAAGTTTGGTCAAAATTAAAAATAAGAATCTATTACTTTTACCGAATGAGCTCTACTCATTGATACTGCACCAGGATTTAGTGCTATGCAGCAGGGCATTGATGTGTGCAGCATGACATCACTATTTTTTCTTTTACTCCTCCCCTGTGGGCTTGTCTTTCTGCTTTAAGCCGAACCCCCTCTGCCTGGATGAGTCTGGATGAGAGGGAGGGGGTTCGGCTTACAGCAGAAAGACAAGCCCACAGGGGAGGAATAAAAGAAAAAATAGTGAGGCCATGCTGCACACATCCATCACCTGCTGCACTGATTTACAGGTGGTTACATCCTGGTGGTTGGTTCCCATTAAAGGTTTGTTTTTGTTTGTTGAGAAACAGCGCCACGCTTCTCCATGGGCCGTGTGTGTGTATTGCACCTAAGTTTTAGTCCAAGCAAATTGTTTTTTTTTTCTAATCACATATAAGCACTTTATGCTTTCATTATCTGTCTACTATATAGACATTTTGATGACAGCAATTCCAACCAAGACCGAGCCATTCTAATACAATGCAAACAAGACGGCATATTTTGCCTAGGTGCAATTTATTCAATGGAGAATTACATGACGTTTACACAAGGAACACCAGGCGAGAGAGTAATCCACAATGCTGAGATATTTCTCTTTTCTATATCCTTTGGTTACTGCAATTACAAGTAATTTTATAAAGGATTTTCAATTTTTAAGAAAGCACACTTTTGTACTTGATCCAGCTAAAGGGATTTTCTTACATTACTCCATATAAAAACCATCTTTAAACTTGTAATGTTATTTTCTTATTCATTAGGATGGGTGCCTGTAGGGCACATTCCAAAATGGGTTAAAGTTACAAAGTTATGCTTATAAAGGCTCATGGTAATTTATAGTATCAGGAGGTTTTATTAATTTTCCAAATCTTAAAAGAGCAAAAAAAAAAAAAAAAAAAAAAAGCTAGAAAGAGATTGGATTAAGTATATTCTGGCTCACAGTTCTTCTAAACACCCTTAAGGAGCGCGGGTCCCAGTGACAGAAGATATTATGCAAATGCCGAGCTATCTGAGTGCCTCGTAGGGTCGCTGATGTAATATTTTGCACGGTTAGTTAACCGCATCAAGAGAAAGGTTTGACCTCGCTATAAAATAACGTTAAAAGGTATTTATTTAAAAAAAAAACATTTTTTTTTCTTAATAGGAAGGCGGAATGTATCAATGGAGCAGAGAAGTCATTTCGCAAACCAAATCTCATCATAAACGCCTCCGCCAGAAACACAGATCGCAATAATAACCGGCTTCTATGGAGACCAAAGATTTCTTTCTTAATTTATCTCTATCACAGCTCTGCCCCGGCCGCTTGCAAAAGGATTATCACCAGTCCCAGACGTTGCAAGCGATACAAGATGCGTACGGGGAAGGGGAAGAAGAATGGAATCCCAGGGTCTCATTCACAAGCCGCCGATAACCAAGGCTCAAGTGAATGGTCGACTTGACATCTTCCTTCTTCCATCATGCCGGATGACGCCGATATGAATTGTTTGATTTTTTTTTCGTATGTAAATAAATGTATCGTTAACACAATTTAATCAGATAAACATATTGGTTTTGTGCTGGAGGTATCAGATGTTGGCCAGTTTATATGTAACTTATCGGAAAAGAGAATGATATTTGTAAATAGTGATACTAGTGTGGCACCCACTGGGTCAAAGTGCCACGAAGTCATCACTGGTGGTGTCGCAAAAGAGCTACAAAGGGTATTCTCATCAGGCAACACACACACAACACTAACACCTCCAGGCCAGAAGGGGGAGACCAAGCCCGGGTTCAGGGTGAGCCCCCCTATATATTCTGGTCTGGGGAGAGGCAAGTTAGTGCAGTTCCAGAGAGGGCTGTGAAGAGTTCAGTTCCTGGGAGGACTGTGAAGAGGACCTGAGTGTAAAAGAGCCGTGCTAAGCTCATCTCAGAGTCCACTGACGATTTCCAGGCCTAAGGCTAGGGTCTGAGGAAAGGAGGAGGAACACACCTGGGAGGCTGAGCAACACCGTGTTCTTCCCAGAGGAAAATCATCATGGTGCTTGGGTACACTCGGTGCTCGGGTACACTCATTGCTCAGCCCAGCGAGAGCCACTTTGCAGTGTTTCATTGGGTAAATCACAATTATCGGATGTAGTGTCTACAAAAATGAAAATGACAAAACTCCGCCCCTGCCTTCCTGGAAGGTGTTTTGCTTATGGCTGGTTGTAGTTGTTGGAGTGGAGAGCAGAACTGCCCAATCAGTGATTTCCAATGAGGTTTGGGGGAAGTTTGGGTCCAGAACTGAACTTTATCTAAAGTCCAGCTGACTCCACAGAACTCAAACTTCCACGGGTACACTCATCTCTACTTAAAACCTTACCATGTGTCTAGTGACATAAATGGGATAAGGGTTTAGTAGGACCAGAGGCCAACATGGACACCCTCAATGGGAAGCTATATAAATCTAATGTTCAGCTCCAAGAATGGATTCACATACTCATTTGCGTAGACTGAAATAAAAACCACAAGGAAAACCAAATAAACCCTCAACCATTATCTGTCAGGTGTTTTATCCCTAGTCTATGCTTGTGCTGCAGCTGTAATTGGAGGAGTGAGTCATAGCATTTGGGTGGAGGTGGAGGGGTGTGTCTTAGTATTCAGATCTCCACTCTCTCTGCCTTTAAATAGCTCACTTTCCTCCAGTAGGTGTCGCAGATAGAGCTCCTTTCTACCTGGACACTGTGCGGTGAAGTCGTGCTGTGCTATTGCTGCCATTTACTTCTATCAAAGCCACTAGCTTTCTTGGTCTGTGGGTGGAAGTAGGG
This sequence comes from Allobates femoralis, assembly GCA_033576535.1. NCBI lineage: Eukaryota > Metazoa > Chordata > Amphibia > Anura > Aromobatidae > Allobates > Allobates femoralis. The sequence continues at coordinate 30,654,589 of JARQOC010000012.1, forward strand.
CCCTTAGTCTAGGGTTGATCAGGAGGAAAGGGCTTGGGTGGCGACCCAAACCTCCCCACCTTTAGAGGTACCTTCAGGAACAGGGCTAGTCAGGGACCTCAAGTACAGGGCCAGACTAGCTCCCCTGAATGCTCTTGCCCATCTTACCATCTTTCCTCCGGATTCCCTATCCGTTATACCATCCCGTGACATTATCACAATTATGTCACTAGACATATAGTTGGTAAGGTTTTAAATAATAGATGCTAGGACTGTCCCTATGCAGGTCACCTTGATGGTGGGATAGCTTTTACATTTTTATTAAATCAAAATAATGTTACCAAGTACACTATTTTATTTACAAGCGCTATTGCTATTTATTTTCTTATTTTAAGGTATTTGCTCATTTTTATTTCCTTTCTTGGGTGTTCCCATTTAATGGTCAATATGAACATGCTCCTAGACATTTCATGCATACGTACTTCCATTCCAATGTATTTTTGGGTTCTCTAGAAATTAGTTCAAAACCGTATTAGAGGCAGACTATGGCACTGGTATGAAGATTATGGAGATTGGGGTCCTAATGGAGTTGGTCGCAGATCATTGTCCATGTCAGTAACCTGTGGCTCCTGGACGGTCCTAAAATTTGCCACTTACCTGATGGCATCCCTGACTCGTCTTTTGGTTGACCGATCAAAGGAAGAGCTGGGGATTCCAGTAAAAAATGTTCTCTAATATTAAAGTGGCCGATGAAACAGTTGTGTGAATAGATTCCCACCAAGTGTAAGGTCAAGAAAGAACTGCTTCCCCTACAATGAAGGAAGTCTGCCAGCAACCCCAAAAAAAGTCTGAGTGCCAGGTGCTAAATCAGGTACCAGCTCTGTCTAACCTCATTTTGACTGGCACTGTATTCTAACTCTTGTGCAGTTCTTTCCCGGGGAAGGTGCATGCACACTAGGTTCCTTGATTTGTGCATTGGCCTTATTGATATCTTGTGCATGGGACAGGCTGATACCCATCACCAGGAGGTAACTGCCCAAGCAACCGGGAATGGTATAGAAGGAAGGCTCTGACAAAAGGGAGAGGGGTCACCTCCTGACAATCACTTGAGTCTGTACCCTTCACTCCCTAATGTACCTATACAGAGTTCTTCTCTTGCATCACCTAGATCCTAGAACCTTGTTGGCCATGAACTCACCCTGGCAATTGAGAAGACCAGTGAGGACACTAATCTCACCATTACAATAATGCAACACAAGGAAGAGAGACAGAGAGGAATACACTATAATATTTTCAATGCAGTAAAATACCAGAGATGCAATTTTCATGACTCCTCAGTTTCTTCTAGAGGCAGGCTCCTTCAAGTAGTCAGCATAGAAATGGATTCTATAACCGACATCAGATGGTAAGACGTGTAAGACTTTTATAGCGGATGGGAGTGGTCACAAAGTTTGTATCTTAGATTAAGAGATTAAGGCTACAAAGAACAGTCAGATAATAAGAATCCTTAACCCCTTCAGCGCTGAAAGAACATTCACTTCACTACCAGTTGTAGACCTACGATCTATAAGGTGTAGTGACCTTCTCCCAGATTCACCAGAGGTCTCCAAAGAGGTGGCACACCCATGACAAGGATTCTGTGATAATGGTTATAGAAAGTGCCTGGCTTGGGGTAATCTTTTACCTGGCACTAAAACCCTGCACATATTCCATTCTTAGGTGAGGTGCCAGATGTATAGTAAGTCCACAGCAATAGACAATCTGATTAAAATCGTGCGGCAATGCCTATCGACAAGGGTTTTATGCACCGATGCTCCCTGTGCAACAAACAACACATGCGCAGTATCTTAGTACCTCCACAATCATATTGAACTGGCAGTCCAACATATCAAGACAAAATGAGAGCCCTTGTGGAGGGTTATGTGCTGATGTCAGAGAAATGACCTGGGTTAGGGTGTCTTCATGCTTGACATCGAAATCCTGTGCATGCACCTACCGCTGCATCTGGCCCTATCCTTAATCCAATTGTAACTCCACCCAGTGATCACTGCAGATTGATTGCAAGACACTTATGGAATATTTAGCAAAGAATGTTGAGCTGTTATTGATATATAATCTAATAATAACCAAAATGACCAAAATAAAATGTGGCGTAATCAGTACGGAGTGGTGACCCTACATGTGAGATGCTGATACTATACACAGCAGGTACGGAAAGTATTCAGATCCCTTTACATTTTTCACTCTTTGTTTCAATGCAGCCATTTGGAAAATTCAAAACAGTTCATTTTTTCTCATTAATGTGCACTCTGCTCCACATCTTGTCTGAAAAAAAAACAGAAATGTAGAAATGTTTGCAATGACTTAAATATGAGTGTCTGAGGAAAGGGTCTGAATACTTATACCAAGGATATTTCAGTTTTCCTTTTTAATAAATTTGCAAAAATTTCTAAATTTCTGTATTTTTCAGTCCAGATGGGGGTGCAGAGTGTACATTAAGAGGAAAAAAAATGAACTTTTTTGAATTTATCAAACAGCTGCAATGAAACAAAGAGTGAAAAATGTAAAGGGGTCTGAATACTTCTTGAATCCACTGTATATAAGGTTATCTCAGCATAGGAGATGTGGTATGGCCAGACCATGTCCCTATATAGTCAGACACATCCATTACACAGTACATAGCAGGGACACATATATAACATTATCTCAGCACAGGAGATGTGGTATGATCAGATCATGTCCCTGTACGGTCAGACACATCCATTACACAGTACATGGCAGGGACACATATATAACATTATCTCAGCACAGGAGATGTGGCATGATCAGATCATGTCCCTGTATGGTCAGACACATCCATTACACAGTACATAGCAGGGAAACATATATAAAATTATCTCAGCACAGGAGATGTGGCATGATCAGACTGTGTCCCTGTACAGTCAGACACATTCATTACACAGTACATAGCAGGGACACATATATAAGATTATCTCAGCCCAGGAGGAATGGTATGATCAGATCATGCCTCTGTACGGTCAGACACATCCATTACACAGTACATAGCAGGGAGACATATATAAGATTACCTCAGCACAGGAAATGTATGATCAGAACATGTCCCTGTATGGTCAGACACATCCATTACACAGCACATAGCAGTGTCATATATATAAGATTATCTTAGCACAGGAGATGTGGTATGATCAGAACATGTCCCTGTATGGTCAGACACATCCATTACACAGTACATAGCAGGGACACATATATAAGATTATCTCAGCACAGGAACACTTTTTGAAACACATCTAATTATGGAAACTATTAATATTCCAAGATCTATTGATTAAATTGAACTATGATCATGGGAAAAACATTTTAAATGATTCTGATTATAGTTATTATAAGAGGGTGAAGTATCACTAAAGGCCCCGTTACACGGTACGATATTGTGAACAATATCGCTGAAACGTCACGGGTTTGGAGTTGTTCAAACGACATTGTTAGGACGTCGTTGCGTGTGACACAGATACGACGTGTGACAATTTGGGGACGCATTAGTGGCTTGCACAGGCGTCACCAAATGAAAACAGCCTTGAATGGCGAGATGGTTGAAAGGGCAAGAGCTCTAATAAAGTGGCCATCTTGCCAGACAAGGCTGACCAATGGTAACGCAGTTGTGGCCACTAATCGGAGTTGTAGGGGCGTGGGAAAACACAATCTGGCACGCCTAGCTCCTAGCCTGTGTCACAAACTATGCCCACATTGAGGTTGGAGTCGTTCACATAGTTGCCGTGTAACAGCATGATAGCGACCGCCAAGATCGTTGGCTGTGTCGTTCCAGCGATCTCTGGATCACTGGATTGTTGGTGCGTCATTCACGATATCTATACGTGTGACATCTCACCAACAATCTCAAAAGGATGTCCTAACGACCGCGCTCTCGTGAGATCGTTGGTGACATCGTTACGACATTGTAGCGTGTAACAGTACCTTTTGGATGAAGATCCAGTCTAATATACAGTCCCTGACAGAAATTATGTCGCTGATCCATGTTATGTAAATAAAAGCTTATAACCTGACGTTCATCCATTGGTTTTATAAATTAGTCTTTTGAAAGCTGAAACCCTCCGAAATGTGGTTTAGGTTAAGAAAATAAATTGGCATCAATGCTGAAATATTGCTCATTTAATGAACACAGAATGGTCAGATTTTGTCAAAACAAAAGTTTTGTCGCCCACAGAAAGTAATGTGATCTTCAAACAAATAATTAACTTAAAATACAAATATATGTTGCATAACATTGGTGAATGAAGTTGTGGTGCTATTAGAGTCATATTTAATATTTTGTTTGACTTCCATGAGCTTGAAGGACTGCATCCATGCAGTTCAACAATGATTCATACAATTTATTGATGAAGTCATCAGGAATAGCAAAGAATGCAGTCTTACGTGCCTCCCAGAGTTCATCTAGATTCTTTGGTTTTGTCTTCCAAGCTTCCTCTTTCATCCTACCCCAAACATGATCAATGATGTTCATGTCTGGTGACTGGGCTGGCCAGTCCTTGAGCACCTTGATCTTTTTTGCCTGGAGGAACTTTGTTGTAGAGATGGATGTATGAGATGGAGCACCATCCTGCTGCAGAATTTGACCCCTTTTATGATTTGGCCATTTCGAGACAGAATCCTACAAGCTGTTATAGTTGACACAGGAACTTGAAGTGACCAGGCCTGTTGGAGCTCTGCTGCAGTGGAAGAGGGGCTTGCTTTGGATTTTCTAACCAACAAAAGTTCCTCCTGAGCAGTTGTCCTGCGGGGTCTGCCGGACTTGGGCTTGTCAAACACATCTCCAGTCTCTTGAAATCTTTTTTTAAATTCTTTGTACTTGACGCTGAGACACATTAAAGGTACCAGCCACCTCTGCAGTGGATCTGGTTTTCAGCCTCTTGATAATCAAGGCTTTGGTGGCAGGGTGGATTTTGGCATGTTGTCAGAGCTCAAGTTGCTGTTCAAGTGAAGGTCTGGGGTGCTGGGTTTCTTTTTATACACACCCACTAATTAACCGATCATTTACTGAGCACAGGTGAGGATGTAAACTAGGATTGGGTGCATTATATGACCAGGCGACAAAACTTTTGTCTTGCCAAAATCTGACCATTCTGTGTTCATTAAATGATCAATATTTCAGCATTGATGACTATTTATTTTCTTAACATAAACAACATTCGGGAGGGTTTCAGCTTTCTAAAGACTAATTTATACAACCAATGGATGAAATTAACGTCAGGTTATAAGCATAACATGGATAAGTGACATAACTTCTGTCAGGGAGCGTATCCCCATCCATTGGATAGGTGTTACATTTCTTCTTTGGAATATTCCTTTACATTTACCACTTTAGATTTAAGAACCAAATTCCCCCATTTCTTCCATTTTTCATAATAAAAGATCCCGGCACAGCAACTGTTATTAATACTGCAGTAACATCATCTTCAAAGATGTTCTATCCTCGGAGAGATCGAGAATGAAAACAAAACACGCAGAGTGTCCGCACTGCCTTAAAATTACACATCAATAAGATTTCCAGTGACAAATATTTCAAGGCAAACAAACTGAACAGAAATTAAAAAATCTCTGTGGGGCACAAATATGTAATTACACTCACACAGGGAGCATTTTATCAGGTAAACCATCCTATTTTGTTAATTGAAATGCTGCTACACGAAGATTTTTTCTTTAAACAAAAGCTCGGAATGTTCACATCTATATTTTAGAATGTTTTTCCTTCTGACTTCCATCAGCATCATGGTTATATTCCCATCATCAGATATCCTCATTCTTTACTGTGAAATATATCAAAAAGGTCTAAAAACTGTGAATTAAACCAAGGAGCGCGACATAGGTAAGGTCAAACAGAACATGAGTTTATGGTTAAATTCCATTAGATTTCTTTTTTCTTGCTTACTTCCCGATTTGGATCTCATAGGACCAATTTTAAGGTCACCTCCCCCTTTCTTACAAGTGTCATAGTGCTTTTGAAATGAAAATTATGTGTTTCTGTGAATGGTCTTGTTTTGTTTTTAACCGATTCGTCTCTGTAGAAACAGACTACAAACAACCCCGGTGTAGTCTGATTTTACACTTATTCCCCCTTGGCTTTTTCCAAATTTTTTTTGAAAGTCTACTAAATGTAAATTAGCAAAACGAAAAGAAAATCTGGAAGATCGTTTTGACTTTAGGACCAAATTTAAGGAAAACTTGTTATCAGATTTCCTATTAATAAACTGCTGCTAACACATTCAATCCTTCCTAAGTAAAATCGCATTGATCTGTTCCATGCATTAATAAACTGCTGCTAACACATTCAATCCTTCCTAAGTAAAATCGCATTGATCTGTTCCATGCATTAATAAACTGCTGCTAACACATTCAATCCTTCCTAAGTAAAATCGCATTGATCTGTCCCATGCATTAATAAACTGCTGCTAACACATTCAATCCTTCCTAAGTAAAATCGCATTGATCTGTTCCATGCATTAATAAACTGCTGCTAACACATTCAATCCTTCCTAAGTAAAATCCCATTGATCTGTTCCATGCACCCCTGCATCCCATCATACTACTAAAAATTATCTTTATTCTCTATTCCCTTGCATGGTGCTTGGCACCAGAGTTGAGTTCACTAACCCAGCTCCTATTGCCATCTCCAAGACTTTTCTTGTGCTGCACCAGTTCTCTAGAATGTGCTACCCCCAAACCAGAAGGATTATAAGATTAGTTTTAAAAATGCCCTAAAAAAACAACTTTTAGGCAGGACTATTCCATTATATATTCACCCCAACCCCCTTCCCATCTTCGGACGCATTATTCATCAGAATGTTATTCCTTATGTGTAGAGCTAGGGAGGAAACAGAGTGCAATAGGGGCTTATCTGTTTTTACAATAAAATCATGCAGAAGATTATCACTGCTCACTTGGAGCGGTTGTGTAACCCACAACCAGTATAAAGGTATGGTATGGCTGCCGCAGGATCCACACTCCACTTGTAATAGTGGTAACCAAATGCAGGAAGGGGTACACGGACAGTGTTCCTTGGATCCGTGCTGCACACATGATAGAGGCGACAGTCACACAATTGAAAGTGCAATGGTGGTCTTTATTTCATCCTACGCATTTAGGAGTCATATCCCAACTCTTTTCTCAGGTAGCCAACATAGGCAATGCATGAAGCACAAGTCACAATATCTCCACCCATTATTCTCATCATTTATGATGTCATGATCATGTGCTTGTTTAATGAAGACTATATATTGTGACCTGTGCTTCATGTATTGTATATGACTCCGAAACGCGTAGGATGATATAAAGGCCACCATTGCCCTTTCAATTGTGTGACCAGCTCCTCCATCGTGTGAGTAGCGCGGATCCAAGAAACACTGTCCGTTTACCCATTCCTTATGTGTAGACACAGATATTAGCTAAGGTATACAGTGGTAGATAGTGGTTGGTTTGTGTAAACCCAGCATTTCATGTGAATGTTGAAATATCTCATGGATATATGTCTCCTGCAAAAGACATCCATAGGGTCCGCACATTACAATTTATAAGACTTAAACATCTTTGTGCCAGATACCATAACTGTTTTTCCAGGATGGTTAAACAATACCAGTAAAGTGGTTTTAATGCTATGGTTTGTTGTTGTATATGTGATGGCACACCATAAAAAAAAATAAAGGGATGGGACTCAGGAGTTACAGTTTGGGGCGATAAGACCTGCTGGTGCTCACCATGCAAATAATCAATGATCTCATTCACATAGGCTGAATTGAAGGATAAAATATGTTTTTAACTACAATGCTAAAATGTAGTACGAAAAACCTTGAACAAAGTAGTAAAGTGAGAAATAACTGGCCAGACATTCAGAGCTTTAGCCAATAACCAGCCCCCAAAAAGTTTGATAATCTTTTTGTCAAATTGAGGGCCATAATTAACATTTTCAGACAAAAGTCAGCCATTTTGAACAGCTTATCTTCAATGTATAGAGACAATATCATTTGGATTTATCCATCATCAAATGTCCCTTTCTAATTGATGGGATTCTGGTAGATAGGACCTTGATTGATCATTGAGCTGCAGTACCTTGCCTAGTGAGGGGCGAGGACCACCATTGTGCAGTGAAAAATTGTGAACAGTTTAAGTTCCAGTTTAGGTTTTAGTCGTAGAATTTATGGCAGTGTGGACCTAAACTGTCCTCCCGGCTCCCCAAAGCACATTTCTCCACAGGGTCATTTCTCTGAGTTTCACAACATTAGGCTATTTTATGACCTTCTCAAGCTCTTTGAGTGCAATTGAATACAATTATTATTACCATAATACTAGATCCTTGATTAAGGCCTACTGTGATTGGCTGAAACATTGGATGACTCATCTAACCAATAAGCCTACCCAATAAATATTTTATTTTTTCAAAATTTATGAAATATCTCTTTTTTTAGCGTGCTGAGGTTCACAATATTATCTACATGAATTCATTATCTCTGAGCACCTGCTGTATTTATGGTGAGCCAGGTCTATAGCTTATTACTACTGGCGCTAGACTGTGTGGAAAGTGATGGCAGACCTTAGTGTTACTTTCTGTAATGGGAAAACCCTTCTAAGCAGGGGTGGGTAATATGTACGTAAAGTGGTTGTCCACTACCAGGACAACCCCTTCTGAATCTACCTATTTCCCAGAGTTAATCTAATAAGCCCTGTACTCGCCTCCTGAGCTGGATCCATTCCAGCGCTGTTGGTAACCATGGCTTGGGGATCACATGACATTGTGATGTCACACAAGCACAGTGTCCAATCACCGCTGGCTTCCTTCTTTCCATCTTCGGACCAAACTAGCTATCAACAGGAAGTGAGCCACAGCATCATTTCCTGTTGATAGTCAGTTTGGTCTGAAGGTATGGACATGGGGCTCGCGCAGTGGCGTAACTTCAGGCCCTGGGGCCCCGATGCGAAAGCTCCAATGGGGCCCCCAATCATTGCAAATCTTTAATAGTATTAGTCTTTTTCTATGGGCCAAAGGGACTTTTGGGGCCCCCCTAGGCTGCAGGGTCCAGGTGCGATCGCAACCCCTGCACCTGTTGTAGTTATGCCCCTGGGCTCGCGTGACGTACTAATGTTACATGAGGCCAGAGCTGCGGTTACTGACAGCTCTTGAACAGCACCAGCTTAGGAGGTGAATACATGGTTTAAAATTTTAACTGAGGGAAACATGTCGATTCAGAAGGGGTTGTCCTAGTAGTGGACAACCCCTCTAGGGGCAACAAGTATATTTTCAGTTTCAACATTTGTTAGGCCGACACTTTTTTACGTGTCACAAAGTGTTAACCATCACTGAACACTGGGAAGGTAAAGCCCCCATACACATTCTACTAACGTTGGCCAAACCCAACAACATCGATTGATTCAGCTGACAGAATATTATGTATGGGTGCCACAAACAAAGGAGTTTAGGGGAGAAAAGGAACATCCATGTCCGATTCCTGACTACCAAGCCTTTTGCTCTCTGAGTGACACGTCACCACCAGATATCTGGTAGAAGCAGGGTTGGAATGGGTGACTGGGATACTGGGTAATCCCTCAGTGGGCCAGAGGTCCCCATGGCCCTGCTACCCTCACCCGACCCCTATGCTGCGCAGAGAGGGCCCGACTCCCCCCGAAGCTAGCGCTACTATGCTCATCATATTGGCATGCACTGCACGCCAATATAATTAGTCTAGGAGCAGTAGAGCAGAGAGATGCACTCTCCCTGCTGCAGTTGTGCCATTCCTCCTAGGCACACACAGCACAGCGACGCTGCCTGCGCATGCATAGGAGGTCAGAGTCTCAGGGTGATGACGTCATCACTCCGGGACTTTGAAGGCACTGAAGCACCCGGCAAAGCAAACGCTCCTCTACTTTGTAATCAGGTCGAAAGATCACCCGAACCATCTTTAGCCCTTAAGAAGATGGCCTTAAAAATGTGGGATGGCGTCAATGTGACTTGAATATTGCTCCTGTCCTGCAGCCATCCTACAAGAAGTGATGGCGATGAAAATTGAAGCTTTGACAAGAAAAATGTCCTTTCCTTTCCGATGTTCTTTGCTCCATTTATCAGGCTGTTGCTAAGAGACGCATTGAAATGGTTCCTTCTTCCCGAAAAAAAAAAAAAAGATCTACCCCAGGAATCATTATTTAGGTCATAGAACTGCCAAGTGCACTGTATCTGTGGCAACACCTGTTGAGCTGGTTGCTGAAGGAAAAAGTAAGACGACAAGAGACAGCTCCGAGCTTGCCAACGACTATGGGACGCCGTATCCTTGTTATGGAGAGATATGTGGAGCTGTCTGGATCTGTTTCAATAAGCTTGGTGTCTGTTGTCTGCCGGCCAACAAATGCATGATAAACGTCTGTCTAAGTACTTTTGCATGGAACAAAACCTTCTTAAACATGAGGCAAGACATTTTTTTTTCTTCTTCTTTTTTTTTTTTTTTTTTTAAATCATGGCCAACATTTCTGAATTTCATAGTCTGCTTTGGAAAATGTGATTACATTTGTAATATGTGTTACCTAATCCCCATTCTCTCCAGGATCAAAATACAAATATCTGTACTAATACTAAAGTTTTCGGGCATGTGTTCAGAAGAGGGAACAAAGTGATATTTTAATTAGCGTTTCTTTTTTTTTTTTTTTTCTTTTTCCTTAAGGCCTGTATCAAATGACATGAGTTTAATGGAGATCTCTTACCTATGTACTAACTCCTTCAAGATCAGAGAAGGCTCAAGGAAATTGTTATGTGTACATGTCTTTTCCAAGCGGAGCCCTCCTGAAAAAACTATCCAAAAACATGTCCCTGCAGCTGAAAAACACCCCCATAGCATGATGCTGCCACCACCATGTTTCACTGTTGGGATTGTATTGGGCAGGTGATTAGCAGTGCAGCGCGGGCTTTCATATGTCTTGCACTGAGGAGAGGTTTCCATTGGGCCACTCTGCCATAAAGGCCCGACTGGTGCGGGGCTGCAGTGATAGTTGACTTTGTGGCACTTTCTCCCATCTCCCTACTGCATCTCTGGAGCTCAGCCACAGTGATCTTGCGGTTCTTCTTTACCTCTCTCACCAAGGCTCTTCTCCCATGATTGCTCAGTTTGGCTGGACGGCCAGGTCTAAGGGCCCTTTCACATCAGCGTTTTTTTCAAATCGCGGCAGATGCGGTGAAAAATCCGCATCTGCCGCGATTACCGCATACCGGCTGCACTTGCGGCACGGTTGCGGCGCGGTTGCGGTAAACGCCATACAAGGTATAGGCGGACTTGCGGCAGGTGCGGCAAGTGCGGTCTTGGCACTTGCGGCAGGTGCGGCCGCGAAAGAAAAAAATGCTGTCAGCCGCGGTTTTTTTCGCGGCCGCACCTGCCGCAAGTGCCAAAACCGCACTTGCCGCAAGTCCGCCTATACCTTGTATGGCGCCGCAACCGTGCCGCAAGTGCAGCCGGTATGCGGTAATCGCGGCGGATGCGGTTTTTTCACCACATCTGCCGCGATTTTAAAAAAACGCTGATGTTAAAGGGCCCTAAGAAGACTTCTGGTGGTCCCAATCTTCTTCCATTTAAGGATTATGGAGGCCACTGTGCTCTTAAGAACCTTGAGTACTGCAGAAATTCTTTTGTAACCTTGGCCAGATCTCTGCCTTGCCACAATTCTATTTCAGAGCTTCTTTGGTAGTTCCTTTGACCTCATGATTCTCATTTTCCAAATCAAGTCCTGGCAGTTTGTTTAAACACAGCTGGACTCCAATGAAGGAGTAGAACTATCTCAAGGAGTATGTACAGTAATGAAAAAAAATGAACTTTTTTTAAATTTAAAGCGAACCTGTCACCCCCTCCAGACATCTAAAAATACCATAGCCACCTTCTGTAGCACTAAGGCTGCAGTCTGAGAAGGTGTCTATAGCATTTATGCTCCCTTGATTCACCGAAATAAAGACTTATATAAAATCTGTTTCAAACCAGATCCAAGACCGGGAGGCGGGTTTTCAAGTGTCTGTCTCCTTCCTCTGTGGTGTCAGTCATCCCTCTCTGCTCTCTGTGCACTGCCTCCAGGGCCATCTCCCTGCACTACAGAGCTTTGTCAGCTCTGCTACAACATAGAGCTGCTGTTATAAGAGACCCCACAGTAGTAAATCTAGCAGGAGGATCCTGAGCAGAGAAAGCCTTGCCTGCTACATAGCAGCCTTGAGCTGTCAGCAGTGCAGCAGAGTTGAGTTTGTGCTTTAGATCATAGGCTGAGGAGCAATGCTGCTGTTTACAAGAAACTGAAAGTGAAAACTGCTCAGCTCAAGAGCTATGTAGCAGGCAGTGCTTTGTCTGCTCAGGGTCCTCCTGCTAGATTTACTACTGTGAGGTCTCCTATAACAGCAGCTCTGTGTTGTAGCAGAGCTGACAAAGCTCTGTAATGCAGGGAGATGGCCCTGGAGGCGGTGCACAGAGAGCAGAGAGGGATGACTGACACCACAGAGGAGGGAGACAGGCACTTGAAAACCCGCCTCCCGGTCTTGGATCAGGTTTGAAACAGATCTTACAAAAGTCTTTATTTCAGTGAATCAAGGGAGCATAAATGCTATAGACACCTTGGCAGAATGCAGCCTTAGTGCTGCAGAAGGCGGCTATGGTATTTTTAGATGCCTGGAGGGGGTGACAGGTTCGCTTTAATGGCAAATGGCTGCAATGAAACAGAGTGAAAAATGTTAAGGGGTCTCAATACTTTCTGTACCCACTGTACTTTCCAATACAAGTCAATGAGAAAACTCAAAGGACACCCAAACATTTGTTGTAGCTTTTTGCCATCATTCTTCAAAAACGCTAGCAGTTTCATCACTTTCAATGGAGTGAATACAAAAAGAACTGGAAAATGAAACCCTTCAAATAAAAGTGAATACTGGCAGCCAAAACCCATCAGAAAAACGCTCAGGAAGCATTATAAAGAAAAATGGCACAAAAGGTCCTTCAGGATAAAGAAACTAGAATTCCGTAAAGCACTTTACTGCTTGAGAATTGTGTTGAATAAAGAAGACGTCATGTGTATGTAAGGAGAATGACTTAAAGTCATGGTCCTCCATAAAGACAGCAATTACCTTATGGAGAGTGACATATGTCAAGTCTGGTATGTCAGTACATGAGGAGACAAACATCTTTCATGCTCCTCTGGGAAATTTAATAGGCAAATTGCCTCTTCAAAGAGGACTTTAACTCTAGCGCCACCTATTGGAAGTAGCAATAGTCCAATAGGAAGCTGTGTAAATCTTGTACCATGAAAATTGTAACGCAATGTAAGTAAAGTTTTATGTTTACCTGTCAACGTAATGTAAAATATAAGAAGGTTTTCATTTTGTGGTATGGTGACCAGCTGCATTATAAATGGCTGGTATATATCACAGTGAGGTTCACTATGGGACTTTGTGTAAGACTTCAGATAGAGCCCAGCGTGACACTTGAGCAGACCTATGGTCTGAGAGGTCATCATGCAGAGGGTGACCAGTGGCAACTGAAGGAGAGAGGAGACTATATAAGACAGCATAATAATAAAGTGGTGACCAAGTGACAGAAGTGGCAACAAGGTCCACAACAACACAAGTCCACCACACCCAAGCCAGCGATCATGGACTTCCATGTAGCAGTGTCAGCGCGTTCCAGAGTAAATTCCTCGCCCACGACAATCGCCTCGCGACACTCTACCTTCACTTGCCTGGTGAGTGTTTTTTTTGGACCAAGTAAGGCTGGTTTCACACTGCAGTTTTTTTCCCTGATCAGGTTCCATCCGGGTTTGTGTGCCAAAACCAGGAGAGGAACCAGGAGAGGAACTTGCAGAGAAAAACTATAATTGAAAGATTGACACCTGTTTTGAGTTTTGGAGACACTCCTGGTTTTGACACACAAACCTGATCAAACCTGATCAGGGAAAAAAACTGCAGTGTGAAACCAGCCTAACAAGTTTGAGTGACCTGTCAATCAGAGACAGGAGGCAGTGATAAGGCAAAGAGAGCTGTAAGTGCAGTGCCGACCCATTGGACTTGCAACTCATTAGCTAAACATTTCAACTATGGATGTCCCTAAAACAGCAAACTTATATTTCTACAAGAAAGATAAGGATTAATCAGCATTAAAGCATGTTTATATATGTGCACCCCAGGGTCTTAGTGTCACTGTGTCATCACTGCCCTGGGTGGTGGTGTTACGCTGAGAGCAACAAATGGGTCTTCTCATCAGGCAGGAAAACCACACACAACACCTTCTGCCTCCAGGCCAGAAGGGGGAGCCCAAGCCTGTGTTCAGGGTGAGCTCCCTTATAAATTCTGGTCTGGGGCAGAGCCAGTTAGTTCAGTTCCTAGGAGGTCTGAGGAAGACATCCTGGCGGACTGAGGTTGTAAAGCTCGTCCCAGGATCGCTGACTCAGTGTCAGGCCTAAGGCTAGGGTCTGAGGAGAGTCGCAGGAACACCTGGGGAGCTGAGCGACACTGTGCTCACCCCAGAGGAAAGTGCAGAGAACAGACACCGGGTCCGAGACTGTGCAGGGTCTAACGTCCCCAGCAGTCAACACCGGAAGGTGGGGAATTCCAGGTTCCCTACCCACACCGTGCCCGGAGACAAAGCAGCGGAGAGAGTTCAGGAACGGACACCCGAGATGAGGGTTAGAAAGGACTTGAGTTGCTGTCATACCGGCACCTCGCAGGAAGAGACAGGGCCGGCAGCTTAGCCGATGCAGCTGCAGGAGCCAACAATCAGAGCGCAGTAGGGAGCCAAAGACCCAGCCGCTTGAGAAGGAACCCTGAATTGTTCTCAGCCAAGACTCCATGGACAGCTGCTACAAACCATCGTTACAAGTAAAAGACTGAGTGACCAACAAAACCGTGAGTTTGCCTATTGCTTGTGCCCATCGTCCTGCAACCTACACCTAAACTACGTTAACTGCCCCGGGGAACCGCTCTGCCTGTGGAGAGCCATTCCATCCCAGCTGCCAGTCCATCACTCCGAAGGTACTACAGCAGCGGTGGCCACCAATATTCACATACCACGGGTGGCGTCACAAATAATCTCCCTATTCATCATTCCTTTCCTTACAAACCAGAAGTAATTCCCCCCTTTCAGCTGCACCCAGGTCAATAAACCGGGTCTCGACCCCTGTGGCTCACCAGAGTCAGTATAGCCGGGTTCCCGAGTACCCCATAACCTGGGACCCGACATATATACATGGCGTTACCGTGGGGTGTAAAATCCTGATGACTGGTTCTCTTTAACTTGAAGGTCCAGGGCTCCGATCTAAACTTGTATCATCGTCCAACCTACCACGGGCTGCTTACAACACCGGTATCTTTTTATGTCTTATAGAGAGTACTTCTAAAATCTTCCCACTTCAGTAGTTTTTTTCCCCCCGAAACCAACAATTCTGGCTTAAATTTTCCTTTTCCCATGACTTTAAAACATTGAGACGATTGTTAATTATCTCGAGTGACTGTGAGAAGGATGGAAATGAAGCAGGTAGTTTACTTAATCTTAGAAACAACAGCAGTGGGAAATAGATTGGGTTCAGGGAAAGCGTGAAGAGAGGATTTCCATTAAAAGAAATAAGATGACTAGGGTTTTAGTCAAATCCAAATCTTAAAGAGGAAGATCCAATTAAGAACATTGTAAACCACAGACTTGTAGGCATCCGAGCCCTACTATGCCCGGTAAGACCATGTCAGATCCAGATATTTCGGGATGTTTTTACGCTCAGTTTAGCCTCTTCTAGATTCTTTTTGGCCTCGGAATGACTCTATAACTTTTGTTGTTTTAGGCTAATATCTTCCGGCCTGCTCTCTGTCTGCTAATAAGTCTTTTATGTTCCAGTGGACAAGTCAATCTGTTCCACTTTTAGATTCTTTAGGCTGGGATTAGTATCCGAATGCTACACTTATTTCAAGGTTACCTGCAGGTGCGGGTCAAAGGCCCAGCAGTCATCCTTCAAAGAAGGTTTTGAAGAGTCTTGTTTTAATCTGTCCTCGTAGACAATAGAGTTGTTTTACACAAATTCTTTCTGCCATGCTCGTGTTGTACAGTCTTCACCAGCTGTGCTTCAGTCAGGGGAACTATGCGGCCGCCGAATATTTTGTTAAATGCATATCTGTAAGCACGTGGGAAACGTCCTTAAAGGAGCTCTAAACCTTTAGAAAATTAAAGCAAGGAACGACATTTATTTACCCATGAATTTAAAAAAGGAAAAAGAAAGAAAAAATTCACATGGAAAGTTCCTTAGAGATAAAGGTAGCATATAGGGAAGGGCTAATTTATTCAAGTGAAATTAAATTCTACTTACGGTAAGTTTTCCAAAAATTTGTATTTTGCAGAATTCAGATTTCTTGTAATTCGCTCTAGAAGGTCAGAATATAACAAGAAATAAAATGAATACCTCACCGTTCATCCCTCCAGCCACCCAAATACTCACAACCCACTGTGTGCTCCTCGGGGCGTCTTCATTCTGCCGTTGGGTGACGCTTTACGGTTCTCAAGGCCGCATCTTTCCACCACTGTATGTCATATTCTCTGGTGTCTTCACTGTAGAATGGGACTTCGGGATACAACTAAAGCCTCCGTCACACGGGGTGACATCGCCGCCTGTTACATAGGCGATGTAGGGGCGTGGCTTATTGGCGGCGTCATTGCCCCTACGTCGCCTCATGTGAAGGGTGCGCGCACATTTTTGCCGTCCCGCCAGCGTCGCCGTCCCCCATTTACACGGGGTGACATCTCCAGCCCTGCGCCAGCGAGCTGTCAGACGCCATCGCCGCCTGGGTGTCTGAAAACCCCAGCGACAATGCAGGATAATGGGCTTCCATCGCCTGTCAGCTCGCCACCGGCTGGTTACATGGGCCGATGCGTACTCATCGCCCCAGATCGGCCGCCTGGTTTCGCAGCGCTGCTGTGAAACCAGGCGGCCTCCCGGCGGCGCCGACATCGCCCCTTTACATGAGGCGACGTAGGGGCGATGTCGGCGCCGCCAGGAGGTCAACTGCTTTCACAGCAGCGCTGGGAAACCAGGCGGCCGATCTGGGGCGATGAGTACGCATCAGCCCATGTAACCGGCCGGCGGCGAGCTGATGCGATGGGAGCCCATTATCCTGCATCACCGCTGGGGTTTTCAGACACCCAGGCGGCAATGGCGCCTGACAGCTCGCTGGCTCGGGGCTGGAGGTGTCGATCCGTGTAAATGGGGGATGGCGACGCTGGCGGGATGCCAAAAATGTGCGCGCACCTGCCAGTCGCCACTGACATCCCCAGCCCCATCGCAGGTGTGACGGGGCCTTAAGCCTCGGAGGTACCTATGTTGTAAGGTTGTGGCACTTGTCATGATGCCACGCTGTCGCAACGTTATGATGTACAGAGACGTCTAAAGCTTAGTTGCATCCGGAAGTCCCGATTAGAGTTAAAACACCAGGGATGCGACACATAATGATGGTAAGACAAGGTGTAGAGAACCAAGAAGGGGCAGTGAGCGGTGAGATGACTGTAGAGGTGAGCAGTGAGGTTTGTCTTTTTATTTTACATCTTACTTTTATTATACTCTGGGCAGGGGCAGACATATCATTGCTGCAACCTGTGCAGTCTCACAGGGGTCCAAGAGGTAAGAGATCCCATATATACCTCAAAAGCAGGAGCAATTGTTTATTTTTGTTAGTAACTGGACTGCTAAGGGCCAAGATACTGTTCTTGCACAGGAGCCCTTTTTTGCCTGTGTCCAAACAGAACACCAAAGGAGAACATCAAAAAAGCTTACCAAAGAACATAACCTAATACTAAATGCACACACAGGATGCAGGGAACCCGCATTATAAAGATGGGTGCAACCCAGGTGTAGAATGCTTCAGATAGTCACTCACAACCTTTCAAAATGGAGGGGAGCAGCTGCTAGCATAAGAGTAGCACACGGCTTGCATAGAGAGCCTGTCACATAGATAAGCAAGAAACACAGTGTCTGAACAAGAGCCTATTAGTGACGCCAGGTAGGGCGGGCTAGTTAACACTATATGAGTGTATCTCACAGGAAAGGCTCACCAATGTACCATCTAAATTAAGAAGGAACCACTACACCCTGCAAAAAATAGTATAAAATGTGCAAAAAGCAAAGTGAGGTATTAGTTGATATTTTGGCCAAAAATATGGAAGCTTTCAACCCATACATCAAGGGTCCTCACACTTGCAAGTCCCTAAACTGATTCATTATAACACCAAAAGGAGAACATCAAAAAAACTTACCAAGAAGTCAAACTTAATACTAAATGCACAACATGATGCAGGGAAACTCCATTATAGAGATGGGTGTAGCTCAGGTGCAGAATGCTGATGAGACCTCACAACCTTCCAAAATGGAGGGGATTGTTGCTTGCATAAAATGCACACACTAATAAGGCTTGCATAGGGAGCCTGTCACATAGAAACAGGAGATACACAGTGTCTGAACAACAGCCTATTAGTGACACCAGGTAGGGCAGGCTAGTTAACACTATATGAGTGTATCTTATGGACAGGCTCACCAATGTACCATCTAAGGCTGCCTTCACATTAGCGTATGTGAACGCAGCTTATGCTGCGTTCCCATACGCAATCAAACGCATGCGCACTGCATTCCTATGTTTAACATAGGAACGCATAGTGCCTGCGTTTGTCAGCGTTTGCTGCGTTCGGGTGCGGATGCGGACGATATCTGCTCCTTCCGGTGTCCAGCATCCGCACCCGGGACGCAGCATGTTGGATTTTTTGTGCGCTCGGGGACCTTGGAAAATCAGCAAGCGTCCCCAAGCACACAAAAAATGCATTGGCTTCAATGGGTCCGCAGTGTTCTGCGCTTGACAGCGCAGGAGAACGCTGCAGACCCATTGAATAATCTCCCGGTGGCCGCCGGTGATGTCACAGGAGATCACCAACGGCCACCGGGAGATCAGCTCAGCCTCTGCTGATCTCTTCTTCCCCGCCGCCGGTAATCTGCTAGCAATGTCGGCGGGGAGAAACAGCTGATCTGACAGCTGTTTGAATTCCCGCGCCGACATCTCCTCTTGATGTCGGCGCGGGAAGATTCAAACAGCTGTCACATCAGCTGTTTCTCCCCGCCGACAAGTCCCGGAGCTTACCGGCGGCCGGGAGGCGGAGATCTCCGGCGCTGATCTCCGCCAATGGACACCGCTGATTGGCTGCCAGGCTGCACAGTGATGTGTCCGCAGGCGGACATTCTCCGCTGCGGACACATCAAAATGGCACTGCTTTTGACTGTGTTTGTGTCTGCATGCGATCAGCATGCAGACACAAACGCTAATGTGAAGCCAGCCTAAATGCAGAAGGCCCCACTACACCCTGCAAAAAATGTATAAAATGTGCAAAAAATAATGTGAAGTATTAGTTGATATTTTGGCCCAAAATACAGACGTTTGCAACCCATACGTCAAGGGTCCTCACACTTGCAAGTCCCTAAACTGATTAATTAGAACACCAAAAGGAGAACATCAAAAAACTTTACCAAGGAGCCAAACCTAATACTAAATGCACACACAGGCATTGTCTGGTATTGTAAATCATCCCCATTCATTCCAGAGTTAATAAAAACATTTTTTTATTTCATTCATTCATTCCGTTTACCTATTTTAACCTGATAAACGCTGCCTACTGTCACATAAAGGTCGATTTCATAGATGAACACAGAGACACCTGACTACATCTAATGGGGATGAACTTGGCAATGATTACAGTTTGAATCCACTAATGTATCAATTCTTACTTGTTGACAATAAAACAAAATCACTCTGATCTTAATCTCGGGAAAAAAAGGCTTTTGTGGCACTTTAAAGCTTATCTGCAAGTGTTCTCTTTTATGTTAATTACTTTCATATTTGGATATGACAAAGAATTAAGATATTTTCTAGTTTAGCTACGATTAAAAATGAAAATAAAATCATTGTAATCTGGGGAAACAAGTCAATTACCTTTTTGAAAAATGGATAGTTCGTGATCAGTTTACCCACCATAAGTATTAATGGAATATTCAACGTGACCCCGTAGATGGTGAGTATATGGTCCAGCTCTGTGCCGGAGTTACAACAAGGCCCTTATTCAGGAGGAAGATTTGACTGGCACTCAAGAAGTCCAAAAAGGTAATGAATTTATTCCATGTAAAATACAAAGTGGCATAGACTAACAAAATCACATATAGGGGCATGACAAGGAGGGGAAGGGGCAATGCGATTCTTTCCGATATGGAGTTTACTTGAGTAAGGTCCATATCGGACAGAAACACATTGCCCCCTTCTTCCACCTCCTGCTCCTTTTCATGCCCCTATATGTGATTTTTTTTAGTCTATGCCACTTGTATTGCACATGGAATAAATTCATTACCTTTTTGCACATCTTGAGTGCCAGTTAAATCTTTCTCCTGGACATTTACTTAAAGCCCTCGACCATGTGCTAGAGAGGGTGAGCTGGAAATACTTTCCTTGGATCAGTATTATCACAAATCCCTATTCACTTGACTAGAGCATTATTAGAGTTTTTGACACAGCACTAGAACAAACCCAAAAATGACCCATAGGAGCCAGAAGCTAAATAGTCATGGTAGTTCCCATTGATGGAGTCCCAGAGCCGGGGAGCGAGGCCAACCTGTAGATTAGTCAGTGGAGTGGGTTTCCGGTGGCTTCTTCCCTCTTGCCAGTGCCTGATACATGCTGATACGCAGGTTGAGCAACATGTTTCCACTGTCAGGTTCCCTTTAAAGCTTGCATTTATGCCATTTCCCAGGCCACCTAAAAAGCTCAAATCTCTCATCATAAGCATAGGGAATAACTCAATGATTACTTGGCAGTCCAACTGCTGGAACCCCCAATGATCCCAAGATCTGGACTTTTGGTCTCCACAGCATCATCTGGAATGGAGCAGAGGTGCATGCATGGCATGTGTTCCATTCATTGTCTGTGGGACTGCTGGAAAAAGAAGAGTGCTGTACTTATTAGTCATAGAAAATGAATGGAGCAAAGGACATGCATGTGAACCTCCACTAAATATAGTGTGCGTCTGCTGAACTCTGATTTTGGGGTTTCAAGGTCCATCTTTGGCGGCAAGTGTGCATGCAAAAGCTAGAGTTTGGTGCCAAACTAGGTTAGGAAGCCTGCAGCCATTGAGTAAAAAACTGACCTTCCTCTAGCCTCATTTCCGGACAGTGCTTACGATTGGCACCCAGGTAGCCTTTGCTATATGTGGTTTTTAGGAAGGTGGAAGCTTTGAATTGTACATAAGTTTGTGAACCCCTGTGCTCACCCACTGACTGGCCTTCCATTGACTTAGTAATTTATACTGCAACACTAGATTAGCTGCTTGCGCTGTAGCAATGGGCCGGGAATATTCTAGGTAAATCGCTGTGCAAGTTCCGTAACATCTCGGGCCAGTGTCATTGGGGCAGCACGGTGGTCCCAATAAGCCCTGACCAAGTGCCAGGTGGTCCCAGTAAGCCCTGACCAAGTGCCAGGTGGTCCCAGTAAGCCCTGACCAAGTGCCAGGTGGTCCCAGTAAGCCCTGACCATTGTTATCAGTTTATTACTGGGGTTCAGTCTAACCATAAAGTATTGCCCAAAGTTGACGAATGCTCCATAATTTAGGCAATATCAAGACCAACTTTGAAGAATCGAATTGCTTTGGGTTTTAAAATACTTTTCTAGAACCAATAATCTGAAAATTGAAATTTAATAAGTTTCTCATTTTTCTATCACTTTAATTGTATTTTCCTCCATACAAACTTAAATTTGAATCCATTTTGTAGCCTCCATTGTCTTAAGCGGTGGAAAATAAGGTTCCGTAATGGGATTTATCCAGCCACTTTATTATTGAATAGATAACAAGAAAAAAAATGCTCTTTAAATCCATCAAGATCCGGGCACCATATTTCATCCACCTTAGAAACCGTAATAATTATATTAGAATTTGCGT
Source organism: Allobates femoralis (assembly GCA_033576535.1). Lineage (NCBI taxonomy): Eukaryota > Metazoa > Chordata > Amphibia > Anura > Aromobatidae > Allobates > Allobates femoralis. The sequence continues at coordinate 30,676,590 of JARQOC010000012.1, forward strand.
TTTCTCCTTTGTGCGGAGAAGTGAAACAGCCGGATATTTACTGATAGCTTTTGGCATTGCTCCATATAAACACTTTTGATACAAGTCCGAAAGAAATTAAACCCTGGAGGAGTTTCATGATTTCTATTCATGAGTTTATTTAACTTCAGCAAAAAAAACAAGGGAATATTCTGCTTCTTCATATACAGACACATCCAAGAACTGAGGGGCTATTTGATTTTACAATTTATTTACATCTCCAAAATAGGACTCCCTATAAAAGCTGGATATTTGGTGATTGGCTAAGATCTCATTATGAGAACGCAGCAAACATTTTCCAAAATGTCATTTGAATGGGCGAGTAGGAACCTGCTAATGGAGAACAAAATCACCTAAGGCTAGTAGAGGAGGGGTGCACAGGCAGAGGTGTGACCCCATAATCTCATGAAAAAATGCAGCACTCCCTGATGCATGTGAACAGGTGCAATGCTGAACATGACATATTGTAAGAAAAAAACAGCTGCACTCTGAAATACTCACATGCTAATCTGACTGTAAAAGAATATAGAATAGCATTATAGCTAAGGAGATGTATGAAAAAAAAGAGACACTTAGCATATCAAGATGTCCATATCTATATCTGCCCAGAAGAGGCGTGTCTCCTTACTGGGGACCTTCACTGAGTCATTGCCTCTCTCTGGGTTTAAAAACCTCTATTTGAATGGGCAAGTAGGAACCTGCTAATGGGGAAAAAATCACCTAAGGCTAGTGTAGGAGGGGTGCATAGGGAAAAGGTATGACCCCATAATCTAAACAAGAAAAAACTGCAGCACTCTCGACATGCAATGTGAACAGTTTCAAAGCTTGAACATGATATATTATAATAAAAAAAAACAGCTGCACTCTGAAATACTAAGACATGCTAATCTTAATGTAAAAGAATATAGACTAGCATTATAGCTAAGGGGATATATAAAAAAAAATAGACACTTAGCATATAAAGATGGTCATATCTTTATCTGCCCAGTAGCATATTGTTACAATATGTCATGTTCAGCATTGCACCTGGTCACATTGCATGTCAGGGAGTGCTGCAGTTTTTTCTGGTCTAATTATGGGGTCATACCCTTTCTCTGTGCACTCCCCCCAGTAGCCTTAGGTGATCTTGTTCTCCATTAGCAGGTTCCTACTCGCCCATTCAAATGTAGGTGTTTAAACCAGGAAAGAGGCAGTGACTCATTGTAGGTGCCAAGGTAAGGAGACGCGCATCGACATGGCTACTGGGTGTATATAAAGATATGGCCATCTTTATATGCTAGGTGTCTCATTTTTTTCATATGTCGCCTTAGCTATAATGCTATTCTATATTCTTTTACATTCAGAATTGCATGTCTTTAGCTGTTTTTTCGCTGCAATAGGTCATGTTCAGCATTGCACCTGCTCACATTGCATGTCAAGGAGTGCCGCAGTTTTTTCTTGTTTAGTCTGAAAATTTGGCCATTTTAAGGCGTTCGTGATTTTTTTGACCCTCAGTAGACATATACACCATGATTTTGACTCTTAATTATGATTTTGAAACGTGTAGATAATGCTCCTGAATGTTTCACAAATCATGTAATTTAATGAACTATTTTTTAAACATGATGGGAAAAAACGACGTGGGGATTACAAGAAGACTTAAGGGCACGCTTCACACTGCAGCGTGATCCGGTCCGGTCCTTTTCCGGGATGACCTACGACAGCCGCGACCGGTTGTCGCACACAGGACTGGGGGCTATTATGCCCTCCGGTTCGGTGTTGCAGTGCACGCAGCTGCGTGCCGCTGAGCAGGTCAGGACCGCGGCGCCCGCGTCCGCTGACCTGTCAGGGCTCATGCGCTGCACACTGGATTGAGGGCATAATAGCCCCCAGTCCGTGTGCACATCCGGTCTGCGGCATGTCTAGGTCATCCCAGACAGACACGTTGACCAGATCAGTTGCAGTGTGAGCGGCCAATAAGCAATGTTTTCCAGCACTGTCCAGTATTATTTGTCCAAGCCAGTTATTATTTTACAGGTGACAGAGATTGCAGTCAATGTCTTCATATCAGAATTATGGATTGCAGACATCTATCACTTATAATCAGTATGATTTATTATGGTTTTCAAACATATCTGTAAAAATATTGTCCGTCTGGGAGTTTTTGATAAAAATGTCAAGTTGGCGACCCTGCCTTTACACCACTTTGATGACGTATGGATGGAATCGAGCACTTTTTGTTTTCTTCCTATGGATCCATGCACTTGAGTTAAATGTGCAAATTAGACAACAACAGACATATCTCCATTTTCGTTTCTTTTGGTGATGGTGATCAACAATGACCATAGACTATAATTCACAATACCTTATGTTGAAAACCCCCGGATAGAACGCATTTACAAAATACAGATTTCTGAATGATGCCAATGGATACATTTCCTTAATTCCTATGAGATGACGTAACGCAGACACTTCGATTAACATAATGGAATTGGAGGATATTTAGGGAGATGCTCAGTTCCAACATGCGTACAAAGACGTAGAGTAGAGCTACATACCTGTAAGTATCGAAAGGTTACAAAACTAGTTGTAGGGAAGATTTGCCATAGTATTTAGAGGTTTTGTCTAGCTCAGAAGGTCCATGTTCATGGGCATTATTAGGACCATCTGAGGAAGTTGTGGGGGACTTTGTTCAGGAACAAAAATCAATGAGAATCAGAGGAGGCTCACAAATTGATGAAAGTTCAGATCCAGCACGCTGATGAAAAAAAAACTAATTTTAATCATCCGCCTAAAAAAAAAAAATAATTTGCATGAGGCCTTAGTGCTCATTCAGACATCTTGGAGTCTCAGACCGCAATGGACCAAAGCAGATAGGCTCATAAACATATATGAAGCTGCCATGCTCCAGTTGGGAGAGCCAAAGCCAGTTTGTGCATGGCAGCCCAAGATCGGACCTATGTGCAGACACGTCTCATGGTACCCTTATAATGTAAATTACAGTTTAAAAATAAAAAAAGGACTAACTGTCCACTACTAGACAACCCCTCCGTTTAAAATTCTCCCAAGTAAAGTAAAAAACTCTGTACTCACCTCCTGTGCTAGGGCTATCCAGTGCTGTTAGTAATCACAGTTCCGGAGCTTGGGTGACATTGTGACATCATGGCTTCTGTCTCCCTGCCTTCGGACACAGGAGTGATCCACATGAAATTAGGAGCAGCCACAGTGTTCACTGTTGTTGATAAACTCTTTTGTCCAAAGGCGACGGAGACAGAAGCTAGCGGTGGTTGGATACTGGGGCTCGCGTAACCCCACAATTTCACATGAGCCCAGAACCCACTATTGCCAACAGCACTGGAATGACACCACATGGGAGGTGAGTACAGGTTTTTTTTACCTGGGGGAAACTTTGGAAACAGAAGGTTTTGTTCTAGTAGAGGGCAACCCCTTTAAAGGGATCTGTTCATGTTCTTTTTTGTTTTTAAACCTCCCCAATGTTATTTAGATCATGCCCTATGCATCACTAACCTGATTATTTTTAGTAAAAAATAAATTATGTATTATCATAAAAAGCATTAGACTTAGATGCTTGCATTAGGTACCGGCACGTACAAGTCATCAGGTGGCTACTTCAGATGGAATCAGTCACGTTAAACAGGCATGCAGTTTATTAATCCCATATGGTGTACAAGGATCTGTGATGTCATGACCATGTGACCGTAATGGGCAGAGTGAAGAGGCCTGAAGTGTTGGAGACATGACAATGTAACCATAAAGGGCGAGCTAATCCTATAACATCGCCACAGGTCCTTGTACACCATATGGGATTAAAAATCTATGACTGATTGCCGTAACTAATTGCAGCTGAAGTATCCACTCTGTTTGTGCAAGTACCTAATGCAAACCTGTAAGCATCTAAAGTGCTTTTTATGATGAATACATGGATTTAAAGATTCCCTTTCAACTCTGTGTCAGTACGGTGTCACATGGAAACCATTAGGGTCCAATCAAGCGGGACGTCACCTCTTCATTGTGGTGACCTTTAAAAATGGAAACCACTATCAGTTCCAGACTTACATCAGATGACAACAAACCCTATGGACATAAAATTAGCTCTAAAGGTTTCATCCATTTTGGTAGAAAATAATAGCACCCTAAAAAATGATGACAGTTAACCCTATTGGCTGCCTGAGTTTTTATAGTTGTCCTTCGAAAGGGCAAGATGAAACTTTGTATGTACAGTGATACCTCGGTTTTCGTTGATAATCTGCCCGAAAACTATCCACGAAAACCGAGTCAACGATTTCCATGGAAACAATGTTAATTGGTTCGAGACACTGAAAAAGACCTACAAAAAAAAAACATTTCATAGTGAATAAAGATAGCGGTTGTAATTGATAGAAATGGCTATAAAAGACTAATTTAAAGAAAAAAAAATTAATGTTTTACTTTTATAAGAGCTCTTTTTGGTGTATGGGAGACGCCGAGGAGGGGAGAGAGGGGGGCACATTTTATTTTTTGGAAGGGAATCCCATTTGTATTGCAAAATTTAGTATCCGACGAAAACCGAGACACATTTTTCATTGAAAAAAATTGACGAAAACCGAAACCGACGATAACCGAAGTCAACAAAACCGAGGTACATTTATCTATAAACAAAATGCAAAAAGCAAATATATGCAATATATATCATTTTGCAGTTTATTCTATTTAACATTAAATACTTTTTCATTTTAATACCAATTGTTTTCTTTGCACCATACCAATATTCACAGTAAATATAGCATTACATTCCAGGTCAATGAGGGGTTAAGTATCCCATGGACCGCCGGAAGACATAACATCCTATGTATAAGTTCATTTTTTGTGAAGGTGATAGCATTTTGAACATGACTGACATTTTTATTGCCCTGACCAGACATAAAATGATTAAAGAAATTAGAAAGCCGGTGACAGGTGACTTTTCCTTCTTCCCGGGGGCGAGTTGCCCCAGACAGTTAATGGGTTAGACATCTATTAGCACTGCTTACAAAATAACTGCTGAAAACGTTGCTCGCAGCAATGACTTTGTGCTTCATGATGCAAATCCTGTTTTCAGCTTGGCAAAGTTGTCTTGAGTTACCAGGAATTGCAAGTTTTAAAAAAGGTATGGAAGTTTTTATAGAGCCAAAGGCAAGATGGTCAAGTGCGATTATGGATCAGCGGTGAAAATGTTATTGCTGTAGAACAAGATGATATGTGCGGCTCATGATTAATGGAAAAGGACAGAATTTATCTTTTTTTTAGTATTAGAATTTCATCAAACCAAGTTTGGAGCGATGAATATACCGTATTCACAATATATTGGCCACTTAATGGCTTTTCGAAGACTTCTTTAAAATTCACCGTGGCTTTTCGGAACCGTAAATGTTCAGTGCAGGTCTCGAAAGGTTTAAAAACATCCGGACACTTCATTTCTTGACTTTCTTGAAAATTTTTTATTTTTAATTGTTTGGCATAGATTCATAATTAGATTTTCATTTAGTTCTATGAGATCCTTCCGGGAAAAAAAAAAATCAATGTTTGTTTTTTCTTTTTCTTATGAGGTTGGTGATCGGAAAGCAAACCTTGACATTGGTGACTGCGGCATCTAAGCAGTGAAGGGCTATTGCCGTAATGGTACCTTTACACGCCGCCACAGAGGGTAGCAACAGGTAGGCAACGCACGTGCACGCTCGCGTTTTTACCTGTTGCTAACGGTGCCTGATGCCGCATTTAGACGCCGCCACAAAGTGATCCACAGAAGGTATTTGCATTCCCCGGAAGTGCCGACGGGTGCCGCGGGTTACCCTCTGTGGAGTACCTTCCCTGATTTACACGCCGCTACCACAAGGAAATATGGGCGTACATATTGCACGCCATAAGTTCCTAGGCGTGACAGAGTTGTGTATTACGCGACGCTGGTACGGTGATTGGACAATGCAATAGCATCATGATTGGCCAGCCTGCTCAGGAAGGCTGGCTAATACATGACACTACAGCAAATGTGTAGTGTGACTGGTGAACTCGTTAAATATGGCGCCCTGTGCAGGGACAACCAATGGTTACACAGTAGCCCCTACCAATGATCGCTGATGGGGCGTGTAATCGATGACGCTGTGGCACACCCCTGGGGACGCAAATACCTTGCCTGTGCCCCGATTACACGCCGCCACCATAGGGATTGTGCCTTCTTGTTTTTGAGCACGGCTCAGACACAGGTATCCAAAGGTACTGCAAGACTCAGGAGGGAAATGCCTGAATTAACGCCGCCACTTCGTAGTGTTTTCATGGCAACAGGCACAATTATCCCTGATGCCTGGCGGTTTCCGCCTTCTTGTGGCGGCGTGTAAAGGTACCATAAGAGGTAACTGTCAATCGTACCCAACTCATACAAGCAAGTGATGGTAGGGGAACTTACTGACATGGAGATGTAAATATATGTCTTTATGGTTTTTTTTCAGGGGCGTAATGATCGTGGTCGCAGGGGTCACCAGCGGGCCCAGGAATACATGGACCCACCAACCCCAGCGCCTGCTTTCACAACCAGCTCTATGCCAACTCTATATAGACATTTTGGATTACTGTGTATACTAGACACTAGAAATCTGCATTATATACTTTACTTAAAGGGGTTGTGCCATAAGCAATTGTACATTTTAATTAATACATCTTAGAATAAATATAAGTTCTGCAATTGGATGTGTTAAAAAACATGTTCCTGTCCTGAGATATTCTGTTCCTACAAGGCACAGTGAATTTTAAAAAAGTCCTCATACAGCCATTTTATTCATATATTATGATTGGATGTAACTGGGATAATTTTTGGACGCATGTATACATATCTACTACTGGGCAGCACGGTGGCTCAGTGGGTAGCTCTGCAGCCTTGCAGTGCTGGAGTCCTGGGTTCAATTCCCACCAAGGACAACATCTGCAAGGAGTTTATATATTCTCCCCGGCTAATAGGATGTTTAGATTGTGAGTCCCAAGAGGGACAGTGTTGCAAATGTATGTAAAGTGCTATGGAATTATTAGCTGTCACGCTTCCGGGGAAAGGCTTCCTAGAGTGGACCCACTGGGCCGTGGTACAGAACTCCCCTGGGTGAGCTGGTCCTCGTTTAGCCAACTCCTGTACAGGGATTGTCAGGGGCAAACTCAGGCTATCTAAATATTACAGCTGCTAGTACCAGGGGGAAGGCTCGTACGGTTAGCCTATATTACGGTAAGGCCAAACAGGGCAGGAGGCACCAGAGCCTGGGTACAGAAAAGCTGGAATGGGTTCTACCAGAGGAGAGCACAAGGAAGGCATGACTAAAAGCCAGAGAAGCAGAAGCTTACTAACTCAATAATCAGGCACCTCCCAGCAGTGGAGGTGGCCTGATATACCGGAGGACAGACAGCTATTGGTCAAGGGGAGTGTCAGGTTGAGCCGTGCCGGCCCCTAGATTCACAGGGAAGGAGCGCGGCCGCGCCTAGTGCACCGTTGATTAGATTCATGACTGTGCTGATGTGTGAGCCCGGTGGTCAGCAGACAGGAAGGGGACCCGGCGATGGCTCTGAGACACAGAGGAGCAGGTAGATCGGTAGAGGAGCAGAGGATGCAGATCCAGGAGAGGTGAGCTAGGGAGCGGCGCCAGGGGACCTAACAATAGTGCTGTATAAATACTATAAATATATCTACTATTTAAATTATGTGTATGAATAATGAAGATTGAATTTCACTGGTCACTTTAGGGTGAACGTGCTTGGGTTCCGTGAGGGTGTGCATAGGGTCAGCTGACTCACCGTAGCCGGGGGGTACACGTAGCGGGCGTTGTTTCTCCTCCAGTCACGGAACCGCGCCTGCGGTGGTGTAGGCCCGGTGGTCCAGATCAATAGGGGAATGGCGGAACAGTGGGGTGATTTGTCTTCGTGACGCCACCTGCGGGTGTTCTGGTAACGGTACCAGCGCTGTTCGGGTCTCCGGGGGATGGTACACAGCGAGATGGAACGCTCCCCACAGGATGAGCGGGAATCCCCGGAGCCGGGAGCTGCGCAAGATGTTGTGAGGCAGCTGCGGGACGCTGCGCGCTGAATCCTGGAGTAATGCACAACCACACAAAGTCTCTTTTAGGTACCTTTACTGGTTGGTAGGCAGGTACACTCGGACCGGGATAGTGAAGTTGGCACTTATGGAGTTTCACAGCAAGCAGTGTTAGGCTTCCTTTCTCTACTTCTGGTGCTAAGGTCGGGTGGATGTGGAATCCAGCCGGACCGGGCAGTTTGTTCAATGGAACTTGCTTCACCTGGTTAGCAGCACTGAGGGCACTGTAAAAGGGTCTGAGCAGGATCAGTACTCTTCCCTGGGCTCTCGTGGATGGGTGCATCAGGTGGAACAGGTGGCTAAACCTCCTGTTGGATGTGCTGGTTCTCTGTGACGGCTTTGTAGCTTCCACAGCTTCGGTTCCAGTAACCGGATGGTTTGGAAAGAGTTGGATTAACTCTGTATTCCTGAGAGGTGATCTCCTTCTTCCTATTATCCCAATTGCAGGGATCTCCACTGGCTAACAGGCTAGCAGGGCCTAGTGTGTTCCTCATAGGGTGGAGGTTTCACACAGGCAGGCAGCTCTTGTAGCGTCTACCACACTCTGAAGTTTCTCCCTCCAAGACTCTTTTTATAGGGGGAACTGGTTAGAAGTCACCAGTGTAGCTCCCCCTAGAGGCTCGGGGTTGAAACCAGGTGTTCTAAGTGTTGTTTGTGTTGTGGTTTTGCTGTGCTGTTACTTACTCCATTTGTACCTAAGGATTTCTGTGGTGCCCAGCAGGTGCCAGGGTGCCACATTCCCCCTTAGTTAACCTCAGTTCTCCCGGCTGAGCAAAAGGTTCTTTTTACAACTTACCACTAAGCATTTATAACATTCAATTTACAAAGTCTTAAAGAAAAACACAAAAATCACTGAAAAGGAGTGAAAAATGTGGAAAAAAGGTGAAAAGCAGTCCGTACGGCACTAGTCCTTCTGCCGCAGGCTGGAAAAAGGTAAAGTTAGTGGTCACACAAGTCCTGTGACAATTGTTCAAAGTTTATGAAAAGGGAAAAAGGTAAAGTCCAGGGACACATGGTAAACTTTATACATTCCCTACGGGTGTCTCTGCTTGGGAGGCCGGTACTAACCTTCTATACCTTACCAGGCGCTTTCTGTTCCCAACTTAGTATACTTGGGACATAGCCCAGTTCCTCCACCCTTCTGTACACTACTTTTTACAGGTTTTGAAAAACAGTATTATATACAAACACTTACAGGTTACATTTTCCACTACATTTTAAACCCATTCTCCAAGTTTTTGTGGGGGTTGACCTAATGTACTACGTGTGGATCTGCGTAGTGTGGGTGTTTCCAAAGCTGTTTGTGTAGTGTACGAAGTGGTTGGTAATTCTCTATGTCTGCTTTGTGTAAGACCATAGTAAGTGCGGAGTCTATCAACTGGACTGACCTCTGTAGGTAGTTGATTAGGAATGGCTTCTCTTACTGTGGGACTAGCAGGCTGACCGATTACAGGAATCTCAGGTTCCATGATAACAGGCTGCAATTCTTGCACTTGGATTTCTTCTTGTTGGACTTGTGGAATTGGATTTGGCTTTGGCTGATCTTCTGTAGGCTGGTAGAAGTGCATAACTGGTATGAGGAATGCATCACCTATTTGTGGCCAATCAGCTGGTAAGTATCCAATTTCTGTAAGGACTAGATTTTCTTTTGTTTCTTCATCTTGAGTTACAGTAGGGTAACTGGTTGCTTGTGGGATTAACTGTGGCGGACATTTCTTCAAATGATCCCTTGAGACAGTCGCAATAGTATTCCCATTGTCTTTACTAATAACACAAGTTTTTGAGTTATCAAAGTGTGACGGCATAACGGTGTAGGGTATGGATTCCCAACTGTTATCCAATTTGTTGGTTTTTCTTTTTCTTTTCAGCACTACATCACCTATAGCTAGTGGTTCAGCTGAGGCGTGCTTGTTGAAGTCTTTTTCTTGTTTGGTTCTACTGATTTCAAGGTTCCTTTCAACACTCTCTTGTACTTTCTTGTACCTTTCTTGGCGTTGACTGACCCAGTCTTCATCAGAAGAGTCTTCTGTGGGTTCAATGGTTCCCATCTGCAAATCAATAGGCAGTTTACCTGGTCTTGCTCTCATCAAGTAAGCAGGTGTGTAATTTGTCGAACTGACAGGTATGTGGTTGTAGATGTCCACGAGATCTGGAAGTTTCTCTGGCCATTGATTTCTCTCTTCAACTGGTAAGGTCTTGAGCATGTCAATGACTATGTGGTTCATCTTCTCACATAAACCGTTCGTTTGAGGATGATAAGGTGTTGTGCGGATTTTCTTACACCCATACAGCCCTAAGAATTCTTGGAACAGAGCTGATTCGAAGGCTGGTCCTTGATCAGTTAAGACCTGGTCTGGATACCCATGGGGGCGACAGAAGTAACTCTGGAACGCTTTGGCTGCTACCTCAGCAGTTAAATCCTTAACTGGAACGACTACCAGGAATCTTGAGTAGTGATCAACGATGGTGAGAGCGTAGGTGTACCCGGTTCGACTTGGGGTAAGCTTCACGTGGTCGAGAGCAACTATTTCAAGAGGTTTGGTGGTAACAATTGGTTGCAACGGAGCTTTCTGAGTTAGATGGTCTTTTCTTCGAAGGTGACATGGTCCACAGTTTTTACACCATTTGTCAATGGAACCTCTCATACCGACCCAGTAGAACCGATCCTTCAGGAGTCTCTCCAGCTTCTTCCATCCAAAGTGTCCTGCATCATCATGGTATGCTTCAAGGATCATTTGGACTTCAGTCTTGGGAACTACAATCTGCCAGATGAGTTCATGGGTTCGTGGGTTGAGGTATCTTCTGCATAGTTTACCTTGGTAGACGAACAACCTTCCTTTCTCCTTCCACAGGCGTTTAGCAGTTGGTGAGGCATCAGAGTCCATATTGGCGTGTTCTTGAGTGATGAGATCCCTTACCAGGCTGACATCTGGGTCGTTGGCTTGAGCCTCCTTCCAGTCATGGTGAGGTAACGGGTTCACGGTCCTCTCTACACGTGTCTGGTTTCTCTGATGACATGTTGCTGTACCGGAACGGTGGAAAGCAGGTAGTTCAATCTCTTCTAGGTCGTCTATGTCTTCTCCCTCGTCAGGAAGATGAGGCATTCGGGACAGGGCATCAGCATTGCCGTTCTTGTGACCTGCCCGGTACTTTACAGTGAAGTCGTAGTTAGCGAGTCTTGCTACCCAACGCTGTTCTAGGGCTCCCAGCTTTGCAGTCTCTAAGTGTGTTAGAGGATTGTTGTCTGTGAAAGCTGTGAATGGGGCGGATGCCAGGTAATGCTTGAAACGCTCTGTGATCGCCCAGACCAGGGCCAGGAACTCCAGCTTGAAGGAGCTGTAGTTTTCCGGGTTCCTTTCGGTGGGACGGAGCTTTCTGCTGGCGTAGGCTATCACCTTCTCCTTGCCCTGCTGACGTTGAGATAGGACTGCTCCTAAACCTTCATTGCTTGCGTCAGTGTACAACAGAAACGGTAGATTGTAGTCAGGGTAAGCCAGGATTTCTTCTCCAGTTAAAGCGTCTTTTAACGTTTGAAAGGATTTGTCCTGTTCTGGGCCCCAGTGGAACGGGGGTCCCCTGATCTTGCCGTTTTTGGATTGACCTACTAAGAGATCTTGCATAGGTGCGGCTATCTTGGTATAGCCTTTGATGAATCGTCGGTAGTACCCGACCAGTCCTAGGAATTGACGTACCTCCTTGTGGTTGATGGGTGCTGGCCAGTCCTTGATGACGGTTACTTTATCCGGGTCCGGTGCTACGCCTTCGGCGCTGACCACATGTCCTAGGTATTGGACCTTGGGTTTCAGCAGGTGGCACTTGGACGGTTTCAGTTTCATCCCGTACTTGGACAGTGACTCGAACACTTCACTCAGGTGCTGGAGGTGATCTTCATAGGTCTGAGAGTAGACAATGACATCATCAAGGTATAACAAGACAGTCTCAAAGTTCTTATGGCCCAAACAACACTCCATAAGTCTCTGGAATGTTCCTGGGGCATTGCACAAACCGAATGGCATACTGTTGAACTCGCATAAGCCCATGGGAGTCGTGAAGGCTGTCTTCTCACGATCCTCCTCTGCAACGGCAACCTGCCAGTACCCACTAGTAAGATCTAATGTGGAGAAGTAATTGGCAGATTTGAGTGCAGCTAGTGACTCTTCTATGCGGGGTAACGGGTATGCATCTTTGTGTGTGACTTTGTTGATTTGCCTATAATCTACACACATCCTCATACTACCATCCTTCTTTTTAACCAGGACTAGTGGTGCGGCCCAGGGACTACAGCTATCCCTAATGACTCCTGCATTCTTCATGTCCTGAAGCATCTCTTTTGCTTTCTGGTAGTGTGTGGGTGGTATAGGCCTGTACCTTTCTTTGATGGGTGCATGGTTGTTTGTGGGGATATGATGTTGTACCCCTTTAATCCTCCCAAAGTCAAGTGGGTGTTTGCTGAACACTTGCTCATACTCCCGAACCACCCGGTATACTCCATTTTTCTGGTGAGAGGGTGTATTGTCAGTTCCTACACTGAGGTCTTGACACCATTTCTCTAACTGATCTTTGGAGTGAGGGGGTTCATCAGTGACTATTTGGTTTGAGGATTTTACATCAATCACAGCATCATCTTTTACTTGGTACAATTTAGCTACAGTTGCATATCTAGGTAGTCTGACTTCGTCATCACCATAATTCAATATGCGTACGGGGACTCTCCCCTTTCTTACATCGACTAACCCTCTGGCTGTCAAGAGCGTAGGACTACTGTCAGACATTACAGGTTCTACTACGGCTTGGTAGTCCTGCCCTCTGAGGCCTATGGCTGCTCGACACCAGATCATCATTTCACTTCTGGGTGGTACCACAATTGGAATGGGATCTGTGACTCTTACTCTACCAATCTCACCATTTGACAAGGTTACCTGTTGTTGATACACCAGAGCTCTGATCTGCTTTTGGATAGCCCTCTTTTCTCTGGGTTTACCGGCTTCAGCACTCTGTTGGAGCAAAAACAACACTTCATCGAGGCATTTGATCATGACATTGGTACCCAATATGACATATGGATCCTTGTGGTTAGGCTTATCCTGAACCACTAAGATACCCTGGTTTTTCAACTGCACCCTCCCCACCTTTACTGTAGCTTCCCACTGTCCCTCTATGGTAACCGGAATACCATTAGTGGCTTCAAGGTTCATCTCGGGATTTGGGGGTTCTAGCTTAACATCTGGCCAGAACTGCTTGTAAAGGGTACTGGGGATGGATGTCACCTGGGATCCAGTGTCTATCAAGGCGGAGATAGCGATGCCATCGATGACAATTGGTAAGTATGGACAGTCTCCCACATACTTGTGTTCCCAGCTGGACGTAGGGCCTGCACAGTCTACTCCTGGGGTTGGCCCTTCTCGCCCAGGGGTCGCTCGTTTAAAGGACGGGATTGCAGGTTGCGTCCTCCTAAGTCGTTCTGCTGACTGTTGCGGCGTCTGTCAGGACTGCGGCGGTCTGCAGGTTTTCCTCGCGACGGCTGTGTCTTTCTCCTCATCCACGGGACGTCGTCTGGACTGTCGGCGAGTAGAATCTTGTCCGATGGCCTTGCATCTGTCTTGGGTCTTCTCCCAGCTTGTAGCTTGGCCACGTCTTTCATCAGCTGCTCAACATTAGCACACAGTTGATCAAACCGGTCAGGTGTTAGAGTCTGTGCGTTGGACTGAATCGCAGGGACTGGAGATGCTGCTGCCGGCACGGAAGGGGTGTCAGCATACTGCTGCTGCTGCGGTGAAGCGGGATCAGGTACTTCAGCGAGTCGCTGTCCCCAAACTGTTAAGTCTCTCCAGGTATCAAACTCTGCGCCTGGGTTTTGTATGGACCACCAGCTTGCTTGCTTCCTATCCTCAGATAGTTTAAGGCCCACAATAAATTGTCCAATTAACGCTTTGTTCTCATCTCGAGCACTGTCAGGATCGACTTGTTTTAACAGTCTGTATGCTTCTTGCAAGCGCAGTGAATAATCAAGGACAGTTTCTTGTGCCCCTTGGTTACAACGATAGAATGACAGTCTTAATCCAGCTTCGGTATGGCACTCAAAGACCCGAGTTAATCTAGCGAATATCTGCTCCACAGATTCCTGAACTTCTACAGGCCAGCTGCGGCTCTGCAGTTCGGCTGCACCGGTTAATTGTCCCATAATAACTGAAGCTCTTTGCTTACCGGTCATCGGGTACATGTCCAGGGCTTGGCATATCTTCCTCTGGAAGTTTTCCAAGGTGCTGGGTACGCCGCTGTACTTGGGTAACCAGGTCGCACTAGGAACGTAGGGTAGAGACATCGGCATAATCGGAGCGGGTTGCGGTAGCATACCGCCGACTTGTTGCTGTCCATCAATAGGTATGTTTTGAGGTGCCGCTTGGTCTAGCGGGGGCACCGCGTGATCGGGAGCCGGGTTACTCATGGTCGCTCCCCCTTAGTTAAGCGTAGCCTTTCCCTCGGTTGCAAACGGAAGTGTCGGCCTCGCGGTGAGGAGTGAGGCACCACGGGAGTTTCCGGTTCCTGCTGCGTACGGAGGAAGTCGTCAGAGCGTGGGGGTGGAGTCAATCTTCGCGCCCTCTGCACAGTCACGCCCCTTCTTTTCCCGCCTTTTCGCGCAGCAATGGCGGACCCAATGTACAGTTCGATATTTAGTCAATAAATAGCACACAATACCCGTGATAACGGGCCTGCTCGTATCCTGTTCGTGACGCCAAATTCTGACTCACCGTAGCCGGGGGGTACACGTAGCGGGCGTTGTTTCTCCTCCAGTCACGGAACCGCGCCTGCGGTGGTGTAGGCCCGGTGGTCCAGATCAATAGGGGAATGGCGGAACAGTGGGGTGATTTGTCTTCGTGACGCCACCTGCGGGTGTTCTGGTAACGGTACCAGCGCTGTTCGGGTCTCCGGGGGATGGTACACAGCGAGATGGAACGCTCCCCACAGGATGAGCGGGAATCCCCGGAGCCGGGAGCTGCGCAAGATGTTGTGAGGCAGCTGCGGGACGCTGCGCGCTGAATCCTGGAGTAATGCACAACCACACAAAGTCTCTTTTAGGTACCTTTACTGGTTGGTAGGCAGGTACACTCGGACCGGGATAGTGAAGTTGGCACTTATGGAGTTTCACAGCAAGCAGTGTTAGGCTTCCTTTCTCTACTTCTGGTGCTAAGGTCGGGTGGATGTGGAATCCAGCCGGACCGGGCAGTTTGTTCAATGGAACTTGCTTCACCTGGTTAGCAGCACTGAGGGCACTGTAAAAGGGTCTGAGCAGGATCAGTACTCTTCCCTGGGCTCTCGTGGATGGGTGCATCAGGTGGAACAGGTGGCTAAACCTCCTGTTGGATGTGCTGGTTCTCTGTGACGGCTTTGTAGCTTCCACAGCTTCGGTTCCAGTAACCGGATGGTTTGGAAAGAGTTGGATTAACTCTGTATTCCTGAGAGGTGATCTCCTTCTTCCTATTATCCCAATTGCAGGGATCTCCACTGGCTAACAGGCTAGCAGGGCCTAGTGTGTTCCTCATAGGGTGGAGGTTTCACACAGGCAGGCAGCTCTTGTAGCGTCTACCACACTCTGAAGTTTCTCCCTCCAAGACTCTTTTTATAGGGGGAACTGGTTAGAAGTCACCAGTGTAGCTCCCCCTAGAGGCTCGGGGTTGAAACCAGGTGTTCTAAGTGTTGTTTGTGTTGTGGTTTTGCTGTGCTGTTACTTACTCCATTTGTACCTAAGGATTTCTGTGGTGCCCAGCAGGTGCCAGGGTGCCACACAGCGGCTGTGGAGCGGAGTCACCAACCAATCTAGGGTGAAAATCCTCCACTGCCAGGCAGGTATCAGTAAGGAAACGTTTTTCTTCCCGTCTATTATTTCTTACCTTGTTGGCTGAGACTACTGACATACAGTGCTTACCATACAGCGTACACATGTAGATACCCAATTTTTGAATATTACGGAAGGGCACGTCTGTTTGATGTTTGCGTGTCTGTCGATTTTAATTATTAAGAATAAAATATTGATTTTAGGGGTTTTGTTTTTTTGGTTGTTTACTCTATTGTGATCCCTACTAGTATTCCATTTTTGAATAGACTTTATAGAAAATGGAGGAAAGCTTCTCCGAGATCCCTTTACATGCCATTCCTTCTATATCTAATTTCTCCCCAGATACATTGAAATCCCATCCCACAATTATCACTACAAAACACTGTTGCTCCAGCCCAGAGATCCACAGCTCTTTCATCCCAACTAGAGATGAGCACATTTTTTAAGGTTCGATTTGGGTTGCTGAACTTCCTGGTGTAGAGCAAACCTGTTTGAGTCCTTTACGTTTTGTTCGGCTCAAATTCGGGGTCATGAACAGTGTGGCAAAATGTTTGATTGTACCGCCCAAACTCGAACGTCAAAGATTCGCTCATCTGTAATCCCGACTCCTTCTACTCATTCTCCATTTATTGGCTTTCTGGACTTCCACCCTGACTTGTCGGATCTGGTGTTTCGGCTCTGCATTGCTGGAGGAAGATTTTGTGCCTTTTAAATCGACATGGGCAATGCTTGGCTTACTCTGTAGGCCCTTCAGGATTGCTTGGTCCCAGGGCATCTAGGCACATGGCGTTTTCTTCAGCTAAGACACTTCCTGCACTTCCTCCCTAGTTTTGACATTCATTGCAAACTCCCCGCTAGGCTTGAAAAACTTTGCATAGGAGGTGGAGTGCTTAGACACTCACTCTCTGAAGTTCACTCCGTTAGCTAGTCCAGAGGACCTTCCATCCCTTAGGTATTTGATACTGTGGAAGAAAGTCACTTTCTTCAGAGCAAAGAGATAAGTTTCCTCCTCTTGCACACAAGACTTCTATAAGCTCTAGGCTTCAGGAGATCAATTTCAAACGTCTTTTGAAGATGGTATAGAGTCCTGGATAAAGTAAACAAGATTCTTCTCTCGTGGACTCCAGGTGCTGGCGATGTGGTTGGGGAGAGGGTAGCTTTTTGCATATTATTTGATCATGTCCGATATTGCAGCTGTTTTTGTCAGGTGTGAAGTACATAATCAGGTTATTGACAAGTGGCCATATTATGCATCCCTTTGAGTTGGAAGTCCATCTTGAGCTGACATTTTTAATGATACAATTTTTGGGTAGATGTGTTCTTTTGATCGCCCGTTATTGAATTTTATTGCGTTGTTGCAGCAATCAAAATAATGTAATTTTGGCGGTTGAACTTTTTTTCCAATATGTAATTTACAGGTTTGATTAATTGATTTAATATTTTGATAGATCCAGCCTTTCTGAACACGGTGGTCCCAAATATGTGTATTTGTTTCACTTTTTAATAGTTGTATTTTCAATGGGGTAAAAGGGGGGTGATTTGAACTTTTGTGGGTTTTTTTTTATATTTTTTAAAACTTTTTTATTTCTTTCTTTATTTTATACTGGCCACTAGAGAGCCTCAGTGCTGCACACTGGAATTGCTTGTCCTATGTACTGGTGAGCTGCAGCACTTCAGTGCATAGGGAAAGTAATTACTTCCTGCTGGTGATGTCACAGGGTCATCGCCAGCAGGAAGTGAATCGGGACAGCTTACGGGGTCATCACAGGACCCCGGCCTCTCCAGGTAACAGATTGAGGTCCTGTGATCTCCGATCATGGCGAGGAGCAACACGATCCCCAGTGCGGTGCTTGTCAGTCATTGAGAGCGCGATCCGATCTGTGGTGTTAGATACACACCCCAGCTGATCAGACCAGCTGAGATGTGGGACGGGGAATGCGGGCTCACAGCATGACGGAGGGAAACACATGTGCGTCATAGGTCAAGAAATACAGTGTTCACAACAGGTGTAAAATAAATTCCTTCAAATTATCCAACTATTTCCCAATTATTGGGATAGAAAGATAGAAGTGCAAAATGACAAATTAATTCACTCCGTTTTTTCACATTAACCTTTCACTGGTCAAAAATACTTTCCAATGAGCCAATGGCAATATGGCTGCCGCTCGCTGACACAATTTAATCGTCATTGATCGGAGTGGAGATGATGTGAAGGTGTCCTTGATGTGATTGCACCTGGACTCTCATCTTCTTCTCTCGCACGGAAAAGAAAAATTACAAACAACAAACTGCGACAGGCGCGCTGACCCCTTTAGTGGAACGCTTAAATATTCCTATGCTGTGCCAAGTCTACATGTGCAAAGTAAATATTTTAATCCCTAATTAATCACTTTGGTTAAATTGGTAACACAGAAGTCTGACAAAATAATATGAAATTTCCTCCATGAATAATTGTTGAGCTCGGGGAATTGTGGGTAAAGTCAATAGTTTGACCTTCCGTCCCTTCTACTAAAAAGCTCTCTTCTAATACATTGCAAACTTTTATTCATTCATTTTTTCATTAAGTTTACTACAAGGTCAGTGCTATCGGTATTAGTGAATTGTAACTGTTGTGTGTATATAATACACAACCTCGTTGTCCCATCAGACACCATTGTTAATATTTCTATCGAAAGAGTGGTTGATGGAAAAAGAAGCTAAATATTTTTTTTAAAAAGTATCATTTTTTTTATACCTTCTGATGGGTTTTCCAAGACGATTGTTTTTTGTAGTATTAAGACCGTAGCCCCTACCAGGGGCGGACTGGCCCAGGGGGCAGGGGGCAAGTGCCCCCTGGGCTCGTGGTATAGCCCATATCTAGGGCCGCCCCCCTACAGAAACGGGCCGGCGGCGATACAGCGTTGGAGGTGGTAAGAGAGCTCTGATAGCACCCCCCCTGGTCCTCCAAAATTTCCGATAGCAACCCCCCCCCCACGGTCCTCAAGTCAAGAGTTGCCACCCGGGGCCTGAGGACCCAGCCAGCCCCTGGCCCCTACTGATAGCTAGAGTGTGACACAGTCACTACTTACCGGTAGTATAGACAGCGGTAACAAAGTTCAGAGAGTATCCAGCTCACCTGGAAGGAGTCAGCACGCAGGACCCGGCGTCCTGATATCGCCCGGCTGACAATAGAAAAGTGAAGCCAGCTTCCGAAGTGAAATCACAGTGGTTTATTCAAATAAATTCAGTTTTCCAATACACGGTACAAGGCAGGCACACCAGCAGATGGAATGGCGAATGTATGTGCTGCCCAAAGGCATCTACTGGTGTGCCTGCCTCGTACCGTGTATTGGAAAACTGCATCTATTTGAATAAACCACTGTGATTTTACTTCGGAAACTGGACCTTTTCTTCACTTTTCTATTTAGAAGTCAGGTAATCTGGGGTCAGATTTCAGGAGAGCACGTAGTATTCAGGATAGCAGAGGATAATCAGGGCACTATCATGGCACGTTCAGGTACGTTTCAGGAGACAAAAGATCAATAACGAGATACAGTCATACACCGTCCGGGGGTGAAAATACCAGGAGATCACAACAAGTACAGGGAGCCGACAGAATAATAATTAAGCAACAGTCCGGGATCAAATAACAGATCAGAAAAAGACAGACACAGGAGTGCAGGACAAAATAAACTTCACATAGAATGTACAACTGGAAACATTCTAGGAGAGGCTGCTCAGTAAAGGAGCAGAGCAATTACTGGAAAGATGGAACACCTGAGCAACCAAGCACCTCCCAGAAAAAGAATGGAAAAGTGCAATCAACTACTGACAACTCAGCACACCAGATACCAAACACAGCAGTAACTCTTATTTAGCCTGAGATGTACTGCATGGAGGAATTATGACAGATGTCCTTTTTATTTAACCATGTAAATTCTGCTTTTGGTGATCAACAGCAATATCAGAGAGGTTAAACAGCAATGACTGAATCTAGTGCCACTCCTGGCTATTGGAAGCAGGTGTTGGCTGTATAATACAGCCGAGGTGCCTGTTGTGCATGGAATAGGCTTATCTCCATGCGTTTGCACAGGACATATAACAGACATGGGATAGGATATTCCAGTCCATAGAACTCCAAAATTGTCCTCTTTGGGATGAGGCTTATCAAAAGAACTCCAAGATATCAGAAAGATTAAATTGCTTTTTCTCCTCCACAACGTTCTCCACAGTGCGGCAGCCCTCTACCTCCCCACCTTCATCTCTATCACCCCATCCCTTCTCTACTCTCCGCAAGTGACTTTTGATTAAAGAAAACCTGGCACCTCCATAAAGCCCCCCCAGGCTATCACTACCTGTCCCTGCACCTTTCTATTACTACTCTAACTATCCCTCCCTGTGCTAAATGTGCCCTATGACTGTGTAATAAAAGCTTTTTATCACTTACTCACTACTATGTTAATGATCCGAGGGGGCTACCATTGCTAGCCCCCCTTGGGCATCCTCTTTGTGTCCCGTGGCCGCCTCCTGTTTAGTTTATCACGCCCCTATGGGCGTGATATTGACTTCCATATGTGCGCCCCCCAGCCTGGCTCGCTCCGCTCTGCAGAATGCCAGGTATGACGCCGAACGCGTCATTTCCGGTACTCCGCAATGCGCAGCTCTGTGGATGAGCTGCGGAGTATCGGAAATGACGTGTTCGGCATCATACCTGGCACTCTGCAGAGTGAAGCGAGCGAGGCTGGGGAGCGTGCATTTGGATGTCAATATCATGCCCATTGGGGCGTGATAAACTATACAGGAGGCGGCCAGGGGACACAGAGAGGATGCCCAGGGGGGCTAGCAACAGTAGCCCCCTGGATCATTAACATAGTAATGAGTAAGTGATAAAAAGCTTTTATTACACAGTCATAGGGCACATTTAGTGCAGAAAGGGATAGTTAGAGCAGTAATAGGAAGATGCAGGGACAGGTGGTGATAGCCTAGGGGGAATTATGGGTGACATGTTCCCTTTAACATCCACACTTATCTGAACCTCTTAATCCCAGTTCCAAGACTTCTCCTGAGCTGCACCAATTCTCTAGATTGCTATACCCTAAGAAATTAGGACTAACCACACCTTACACAGTTTGAGCCACTCCCCAAAAACACATCTTTTTTGGGCAGTCTATCAGGTTCCCTAATCGAAGTCCTAAGCACCAGAAGAAGATAAACTCCGGAGTTGAGCAGGTTAATGATGCTGCAGGTTGTTGTTTACCTTTGTTTGATGTTTCCAAATCACAAAGTGTTTTTTGGCTCTGGATTGGAGCCTTCGTCAGGTATTGCCAATCACCTTATGAGGTCTTCGATTTGGAGCCAAAACCACTTTGTGATTTGGAAAATTTAAATAAAGGGGTTATGCCATGAACAATTGTACATTTTAATTAATAAATCTTAAAAAAAAAATAATACCCAAAATTTGATGTGTTAAAAATCAATGTTCCTGTCCCGAGAAAGTCTTATAAATTTGCCTCTGTGTAATGTATGTGCCCCTGTGTAATGGATGAATTTAGCTATGCAGAAACAGGTCGGATATACCACAGCTCCTGGGCAGGGGAGGAAGTAAGAGTATACAGACATTACAGCAGGGGATCACCGAATATAAGAGTATACAGACATTACAGCTGGGGATCACAGAATATAAGAATATACAGACATTACAGCCGGGGATCACAGAATATAAGAGTATACAGACATTACAGCCAGGGATCACAGAATATCAGAGAATACAGACATTACAGCCGGGGATCACAAAATATAAGCGTATACAGACATTTCAGCCAGGGATCAGCCAGGGATCACAGAATATAAGAGTATACAGACATTACAGCTGATAATCATTGAATATAAGAGTATACAGACATTACAGCTGGGATCACAGAATATAAGAATATACAGACATTACAGCAGGGGATCACCGAATATAAGAGTATACAGACATTACAGCTGGGGATCACAGAATATAAGAATATACAGACATTACAGCCGGGGATCACAGAATATAAGAGTATACAGACATTACAGCCAGGGATCACAGAATATCAGAGAATACAGACATTACAGCCGGGGATCACAAAATATAAGCGTATACAGACATTTCAGCCAGGGATCAGCCAGGGATCACAGAATATAAGAGTATACAGACATTACAGCTGATAATCATTGAATATAAGAGTATACAGACATTACAGCTAGGCATCACAGAATATAAGAGTATACAGACATTACAGCCGGGGATCACAGAATATAAGAGTATACAGACATTACAGCTGGGGATCACAGAATATAAGAATATACAGACATTACAGCCGGGGATCACAGAATATAAGAGTATACAGACATTACAGCCAGGGATCACAGAATATCAGAGAATACAGACATTACAGCCGGGGATCACAAAATATATGCGTATACAGACATTTCAGCCAGGGATCAGCCAGGGATCACAGAATATAAGAGTATACAGACATTACAGCTGATAATCATTGAATATAAGAGTATACAGACATTACAGCTGGGGATCACAGAATATAAGAATATACAGACATTACAGCAGGGGATCACCGAATATAAGAGTATACAGACATTACAGCTGGGGATCACAGAATATAAGAATATACAGACATTACAGCCGGGGATCACAGAATATAAGAGTATACAGACATTACAGCCAGGGATCACAGAATATCAGAGAATACAGACATTACAGCCGGGGATCACAAAATATAAGCGTATACAGACATTTCAGCCAGGGATCAGCCAGGGATCACAGAATATAAGAGTATACAGACATTACAGCTGATAATCATTGAATATAAGAGTATACAGACATTACAGCTAGGCATCACAGAATATAAGAGTATACAGACATTACAGCCGGGGATCACAGAATATAAGAGTATACAGACATTACAGCTGGGGATCACCGCTGAGTCTTGCGAAGACAAGAAAGTAAAGCGACATAAATATCTCAATTGATGAGTAAGGCTTGCAATGTTTTGAGCCCTAAGATCTGGACTCCACATAGGAGGATTCACCACAGATTTCTGCCTAGTTCTTTATATCAAGGTCGAACCAGAGACCAAATCTGTTGTTTTTCACGTTGGCTCTTGTTATTTATTGCTGGAAAGCAGTTTGTCTAATATTTCTGCCAGTTTTGTGGTCTGTTGAAGTCCACCTGGTGGACCATCTGCCATCTTCCTACACAGCAACCATGTTGGCAACATTGTCAGGTTTGATAATCATTGTACCTTGATACTATAGTCCTGTCCAATGTGTCTCACACTGACGTCCGACCTCTCTGTAGATGTCTGCAAACGGCAAAATCTCCCTTATGTTATTTTTATCAAAATGTAAACTAAAATTTTTTGGAAAAGGAAAAAAAATATGTTTTTGTTTTATATTATAATCTCAGAATAACATTATGTTTATTCTACATTTGTAATATATACTGTGATCCATTAGGTTTGTCTTGGTGTATTCTAAATCTATTGCATGAGTACATCTGGCCATTCCCTTAGAGTGTCAAGAATTGGCCATTGCGGGCCATACTTAGAAGCCCAGTAAACCCTCTACGTAAGACCACCTCTTTGCGAAAGACCACCCCTCAAGACCAAATTTGCCATGGCAGGTTATCATTTCAATCGTTCCTTACGCATCCTAGCCATCATCTTTCAGAGTACCACCATCGTCATTTTCGGTGATTGATTGATTGCCTCAAATTGATATATTTAAAGAGGGAAATAATGATTGATGGCCTCTTTTTAGTATCAACTAATTTTTAGATCCAAAATTTAGAGTTGAATAATTGCAGAGGATTTGAAGCTCATTTTCAGAAACATGAACTTCCAACTTTTACATTAGGCACGATAAAAGAGTTTTTATAAGAATCACCCAGGGCCGCCATCAGGGCATGAATGCTCTGACTGCTGTGAGGGGCCCGAGAAGATTGACAGGAAAGGGGGCCCAGGGGAGAGGTGAGGGGATGAGCCTCCTCTCCTGTCAATATCCTCTGAGCCCCGCCTCCTCACCTGCAGCCCCCCTCTGCTGTCATTATCTGCGCCAGCTGCCAAAGCAAAGGGGGCTGGCCTGGCTGAGACTGACATCTTCAGTGACCAGTCTTGGTCAGGTTTGTACTGTGCATGCTCCCATAGGCTGACATGCATAGTACAAACTAGAAGTCATTGCAGAGTGCACGTGCCAACAGGATGTGAAGGGTGGTGAGTATGATGTGTGTCTAGTGTCTATGTGTCTGTCTGTCTCTACACAGCACTATACTGTATATTCAGGTCCACACTATATCTAGTATTACAGTGTGTCTGTATATACTATATGTATATAGTGTGGACCTGTATATACAGTATAGTGCTGTGTATACAAGATAAAGAGCAAATAGTCTCTGTGTATACAGCTGGCAGCAGTCTAATATGTATACGGTCCGCAGCAGTCTCTATTGTGTATTTGGCCCGGAGCAGTCTCTAATGTGTGTCTGTATATATGTATGTATGTCTGTGTGGCGCCCCTGTGGACCAGTCGCCACGAGATGGCACAGCAGCCGGGATTGGCAAGTCGGTCTCCCCACACAAACACCCAACACACTCCCAAGTTTAGGTACTCTATGTCCAGCAACGGGATAGCGGGAGGAGCCAAGTGTTGGTTGGAAAGTTAAAGAAGAACCCGGTTAGGGGTGGGAACAAAAGAACAAAAAGGGCACACAAAACCAAGTTCAGATTAGTCAGTCAGTAGGAGAAGAGTAGTAGCAGACCAACCCAGACAAGCCAGACCAGTCATAAGGAGAGGAGAGACCATCAGACAGGACTGAGAGAACATGGACCAAGCCGCCTGTGCCACTTTGGGGCTTGCCCAGGTCCAAGGCTGCAGACCGTGGTAAAAGAATGAAGGGGTTCAGGTGTGCTCATGTTAGCAGGGACACTGGTGGATCGGGCCAGAACCAGAGTGCCGGCTCTGCTGAAGTGGCAGGGAATCTTTATGCCCCAACCACGAACTCCGGCGGGGTGTGGGTTCTTTACGTCCAGAGACCCAACCTCTGATGCGGTGAAAGGGAGGCCATCGTATTAGGGCTAGGAGACCTTGAAAGTGACCCAATGAAAGCCCGTGACCGCTGGACTGTAGCTAGCATGCCAAACAGACCGAAAAGGCCCGAAAGGGACACGAAAAGGTTGAGTCGCAGACAAACCATCCCGTCTGCCTGAACTACACCAGAGCCGCTGCTGAACTGTTGTAAGCTGTACCAACTGTCGAGAAAGGAAAGTAAAACCCAGTTAAAGCTTGACACTTTTTGTGACTGAGTTTCTTGCACCTGAGAGGAGATACACTGATGCTGTGATCAGGTAGCAAGAGGCTGCCTGTAACTGTGAACGCTGCACCCCGCCTAACCCTCAGACTTTACGGTTGCCCTGGGATCCAGCCCTACCCGTGGAGGGCTCAAAATCTTTGCTGCTACCCCCATCATCCCCAAAGGTCCCGACTACAGTGGCGGGTACCCATAGCCACGCACCATGGGTGGCGTCACGTAAAATCCATAAACTGTTTTCCCCTTTTATTGAGCGCCCAGTACCACGGAGCCGGGTCACAACACTGTTGCATCTCGCAGCCCTCAGACAATGACAAGAGAGAGCCCAATTCCGAGTACCCCATGGTCCTGGTGGGTGGATCATGTGTGCCCAGATAGAGGCGGAGCCAGGGCAGAGACTTGGTGGTGTCTCAGGGAGGCCCAAAAATTTTGCCAGTGAAGGGCCCTGAAATTCCTAGTGGCAGACCCATACTCACCTGCGGGGTGGTCCTGTCTGATGGGCGTCACAGGCCTTGATCCAGCGCCTCCTCTCTTCTTCTGATTGCTATCCTCCTTCTCTGCTTCTAGTGGATGTTGCTTCCTATGCCATCTACACAGTCTCCGCCATTGGGCTCCTGTACACGTCTCTCTGTCCTGCTTAGGGCAAAGTGTTGTATCTGCGATGCACGTTGAAAGGTCAAAGAATGCTGGCGTAGTTTGCATTTTGTTTAAAGTTTTACCACAGCGTGGTGCCTTCACCCTGTGTTGGTTAAGTAGTGCCCTGCCCATGTAAAAGGTGTTTGGGTGTTCAGTTGGATGAACCCCAGTCCTGGATGGTCTTTCTAAAGACTTTCAGGTCAGTGGACGAGAGCACCCCTTGACCAATGTATCTGCACAGAAGCACCATCTAAACACAGCACAACTATGCTGGAAAGGATATGGAAAAAGAGTGCACAGTGCAGGATTGACGAAGGACACAAACTAGAAAAGAACAGTTCCAATGGCAACTGATGGGTAAAAAGAAGCTGGAGGGGATGATATGTGTAAAAAAATAACACATACATAAATATATGCATGCATTATTAATACATTGTGACTCTTTAAAGAAGTTGCACTTTTTGGACAATCCCTACTAAAAAAGACAATCTGCTGAAAACAAAGGGTCTACTTGAACTTCAGAGACAATTGTAGCTGTAAAAGTTCATTTCTCAATCAGTGCCGCCACAAGGGAAATAAGAAATGACACAATGATCATGTAAAGCCCCAGTCACACTGAGCGAGATTTTTTTCAGTTTTTGTGACGCAACAGCGACCTCGCCAGCGATCTCGCTCAGTGTGACACGTAGCAGCGACCAGGTCCCTGCTGTGAGATCGCTGGTTGTGTTGGAATGGGCCTGGACCACTTTTTGATCGTTGGGTTCCCGCTGGGCAGCATGCATTGGTGTGTTTGACGGGGACAACGACTAACGACCTCAATACTACACTTTAAAGTGACAGGGTCCCAGCGACCGCCATATCGTTGCTGTGTCACTGGTGAGATCTGACTGTTTGACATCTCACCAGCGACCACATAGCGACGCTCCAGCGATCTTTACCAGGTCCGTATCGTTATCGGGATCGCTGGAGTGTCGGCAAGTGTGATGGTACCCTAAAGGCAACGGGCGAGTTGAGTAACGCCGGACAGGACCAATCCTCCAGAATTAGAGACGAACTATGGGGCCAAGAGATGTGACTCGTCAATAAAGGTCATCCATCTGCTTTCTCGGGGATATACAAGAATGGATCTTTTGAACTTGACAACATCCCTAATGGTACCTTTACACACCGCTACTGGATGGTGGCAACAACCAGCTACTTCACGTGCACGAGCACGCACAAACGGTTGCAAACGGTAATCGCACCACCTTTACATGCCGCAACAAGGTGCGCTACAGTAGGCTACATCTATCTCTAGATACACCGCCGGGTGCCAAAAGTTACCTTCTGCAGAGCACCTTACCTCATTTACACACCGCTACAACAAGCTAATATGGGCGGACCTGGTGCAGCAGGGACAACACATAGGCGTGCCACAATTGTGCATTACGAGACGTCCGTACGCTGATAGGGCACGGCAATAACATCATGATTGGGCAGGCAGCGCAGGAGGCTGATTAATACATGACGCTCGAGCAATTGTGTAGTGTGACTGGTCAGCTCCTTAAATATGCCGCTCTATGCAGCAACAACCAATCGTAACGCAGGAGCTTCCTCCTATGATCGCTGAAGGGGGGTGGTTTCCCGGAGGCTGTGTCACGCCCCAGCTACATACCAGGTACATAGCCTGGTGTAGAAACAACCCTTCTGTTCCTTCTTTACACGCCGATACAGGTCGCTACAATCGGCTGTGTAGCCACCTGTTTTAGGGCAGTGCTCGGAAACAGGTGCCGCTACTGCCGGGTGGCTACAACCGTCTTCACACGCCGCTACCACGGGTTGAATTGGCGGTGCAAGATACATTTCTCTCATGTACCCGGTTGTTGCCACCATCCAGTAGCGGCGTGTAAAGGTACCCTAACTGTGAACAGCGATTGCTGCATCTGAAGACAAGGAATATAATATGTGCTATTCTCCATTGTTACACATGTGATTTCCAAGCATCACCTAAAGTCGGATTAGCCGTGTTCGCAGATCATGTGATGCCGTTCCGCCTCTTGGCCTCATACTTAGTCACTTGCTTGAGCTTCACATTCATTTTTGAATTGGATGATTGTTGGATTTTTCTTATTTCTAATTTTGTCTTGGGGGTGGGAAAAAGCCTAGAAAACAGTACAGCTCCGAGGACAAAGGAGCCTATTATCACATAACTATGATGCTCGGGGAAGTGGATGGAAATTAGCACTTGAAGGCTGTCAAACAAATTAAGCAATATATGTTTTTCATAGCTGGCAAAACATATGTAGGGATTTTCTGCCATAATTACACTTTTCAATGCTACTTTGCATTTTATATTTTTCATTTACCCCTGCGATTCTAATAACCTACATTGTCATATACATAGAAGGGAGCAGAGAAAACTCCGATTATCCCCCTCACAGCATGACACTTAGTGCATTTAAAGGAGGCGCGTTTTACTGGAGGTATAGCGAATATATTTCTACATCCAATTGTGGGATACAATCAAAATTTAACATTTACTAAACGCTCCCTTTAATTATATATATAATTAAATTATATCTTAGATCATATGAAGGTGTTTTAAAATATTTCCATTTTTTGTTTGAAAGGCAAAATGAGTAATCCTTAATTTCCAGGGTTCATATGGATTATCCAATTGCTGCTTTAAAGATATATCCAGATTTTTTTTTTCAAATGTGCCCAAGTACTAACATACAGGTAGTTACTACCTGCCTGTTCTGCCCAGCACTGTTCACCACCAGCACAGACCGCTCCTTCCAGGGAAACAATGGCTTCATCAACGGAGCGGAGGATTCTTTTCCCCTATGCTCTATGGACGAGGTTGGACCGCCAACGTCATGCTGATTAACAGCCCCTACCCCAGCTGCCTACTTTTACCTGGCTGGAAACCAAAAATATAGGGAAGCCCTAATTATTTCATGAATTTCATGAAATAATTGAAAAAAATGACATGAGGCTTTTCCGTATTTTTGTCTTCAAGAAAAGAACTAGGCAGCTGGGGGCTGGATCCTCATGCAGGGTGGCCCATGTTTTTTGGGACTTCCCTGCTGTGAATTGCAGCCCGCAGCTGCCTAGATTCACAGAAGTGTAATTTTCGGGCACTGTACCATGACTTTTCCAGTGGACCTTGTGGCATTGGCACACTGGGTAATAAAGGGGTTAAAGCTAGCTATGTGTTGACTGCGGGCACTAAGCTTCAAATTCATAGTGTAAGCGATAAAAGAAAACGACACAAAAAATGAAAGAAATAAAATACAAGACAACCCTGTTTCCCATTTTTAATTAACGAAAAAACCCTTCCCTCCGACATATTCAACAGGGAACATGTTCAGTGCTGCTGCATATCTCTGTGAGCAGATGCCCATTCTCTGTGACAACGTCTGTGAATGGCTGTTGGGCCCTCTACAGTGAATATCTAGATAATGAACATCACCGAAAGTAATTTGCAGCAAGATGGAGGGGCGGTGGGACGTAACTATAATGCTGAATAACAACTATTTTCTTTATTTTTACAGCACCCCCACCCCCGAACCCAAAACCCAAACCCGAACTGTAACACGAACTTCCAAGAAAGTCTAGGTGTTCGGTACGATCCCCGAACTTTACAGTTCGGGTTCGTCCATTAATAGTCAGAAGGTCTCAGCGTTTGATAAATCTCAGGCTTCCAGTAGAGCTCACTTAACGGATTTTAATTTTTACTTCATCATAAGAGGAAGTCCCCTTACAGTTCAAAATCAAGCAAACAGTAGAAAAAGGAAAAAAGTGAAAAAAATAGTTTGAAATACAGTTAAAAAAGGACACTCTGTGGGCATCTGCCTGGTTCCAACATTGCCATAGAGGCACCAGACAAAGCATAGAAGGCAGGAAGCAGAGAACGGCTCTGCAGTAATCAATCATGCCGTAAACCAGGCTGGGTCCAGTTTTTTCTTTTTCTGTGCCTGAGGAGCTCTTTTGTCATTCGGATATATAGGCTGAATCTTCCATTTTAGCAATAAATCTCTCGCCTTTTCCGGGGATGTGCAGACAAATATGGAATTGTCCTTTAAAAATTTCAATTTCGTGGGGAACCCCACTGGTACTTTATTCCTTGTTCTCTGAGGGCTGTAGTATATGGCATATACTGCCTCCTGTGAGCTAGAGTAGCTGCCGACAAGTCAGGGAATACCTTCAGGTGGGCCAAGTTATCTGGAAGTTTCGGCCTTTTCCTTAGGCCAGCCATAAAGTCTCCTTTATTGTATAGAAATGAATGTGGGCAATACAATCTCGTGGTAAATCTGGGTTGAGGCCTTTTGGTTTTGGAATCCTGTGTATTTTATCCACAATTAAGTCCTTGCTGTCTGCAGAAGGAATCACCGTGTATATGAAGCTTTGCAGAAGACTTGGCAAGACTTTGTCAGGAGCAGATTCATCAATCCCTCTAATGCAAATATAATTCCTTCTGGATCTGTCCTCAAAATCCAGGGTTTTGTTGTGGATTTGAGAAAGCTTCTTTTCTAAAGCCTCATTAGCATCTATTAGTTCATTATGAGATTTAGTAAATTCTACCGCCAGCTTCTGCTCCAGATGATCTATTCTAGATCCCAGATCATGTAATTCTCCCCTGATCTGTGCCTTAAACTTAGCTATCATCCTTTTAAGATCAGCTTGGAGTTCTTGCCTGAGGGCCTTAAGCAAAGCCTCCATTGTTTTATGTGTAAGAGGTATATCTGTCTGAGCTTCCTTCCCCCCATCCTCCTGAGACTGCCATATGTGAAGAGCAGGTAAACAAACTGTAAGCGGTCTAATTGGAGGCGCTCAGGCACAAAGGCAGCAGGCATTGGGATGGTTTTTCAACAGACCTTTATTCAGGCTCCCCTCCTACTCCCTATCTTCCTCAGGTCCACCTGAGGAAGATAGAGAATCTATCGAAACATGTTGTGGAGTAGGAGGGGAGCCTGAATAAAGGTCTGTTGAAAAACCATCCCAGTGCCTGCTGCCTTTGTGCCTGAGCGCCTCCAATTAGACCGCTTACAGTTTGTTTACCTTCTAATATAAATCCCTCTCTGAGGGTAAAGCGGTGGGGAGCAGCTAGGCGCAGAGTGCAGCTTAACGTGAGGACCTGGCATCACCTGGCAACAGGAGCTTTAACTTAAGGACCTGCGGTGACGTGACCAGATGCTCGGAGCCCCCGGAGCACGCGGTGTGCTGATGAGCTAGAGCCTGTGAAGGGCGCCTTATCAAGTGTATTACCGGGTTGTGCGGGGACAGCAGAACCCGATAAGGTGAGTGGCCACCTATTAGTACGCCACGCTAAATAAAGCCCCCCCTGGTAACCGCACTATTGCGCCCCTTTCTCTCTCTTTTCTCTTGCATATGTGAAGAGCAGGAAGAAAGAGCTGGGGAGTGACGAGCTGCAGCCATATTGGAGGCTGTATTCAGTACCTGGTCTCTGGAGAAATATGCAGTCAGCTTCCTTGGAGATCTCCTTCTTGCTGACTTGCCACGAACCATTGGAATCACTGTGTCCTCAGGTCACCAGGTAACTTATTTAGAGATTCCCAGAGTGATTTTTCACCTTGCCGTTGATGGATTAGAACAAAACATCTGAAAACCCCAAACCTTGTCTACAATAATAATACAAAACCACACATATGAAGACTGTAATAAAGGAACAAGTTAAAAGAAAAAAACTCTTTTAAACGAAAAAAACGGATTAAAAACATCAAAATTTTGGCAAAACAATATCACATGCAGTAATGGATTGTGGGCCCGAATTTTTAGTATCATAAAAAAAATTACATAAAGCCAACTGGAAGTCAAAATCGAATTTGTTGCTAAGGGAGGGTTCCTGTGTTACTTTTTACATTGTCCTAATTGATAATATTGTACAGCGCTATGTTCACATGTTGCGTTTTTTTCTGCAGCCTAACTTTCAAAAGCAAATTCTTCTGCATTTTGTGTTGCGTTTTTGGTGGTCATTTGTCTACAATACTTGTTTAATAAAGTTAGTTTTATTCAGCACAAAAGCAGGAAAAACACACATTTTTGTACTCATTGCTTTTAAAGAAGAAAACGCTGCAAAATTACACACTGCTTTTTTAAAAAACGCAGCAGTTTTCTATTTCAATTAGTGTGACGACACAGCTTTTCTCAATGCATGTTGAGGGTTAATGTTCTTAATATGGCAAGACGTATTAGTCTTTTTTGGTTATTATCTCATGTTGGCTATGATATTGTTTTTTGCAAGACTATTCGGAGCCTTTTATTGACTGAGTATGTGTATTGCTAATTTAATGTAAATTACCTCACCTTCTCTGTCAGTGATTCAGAGGAGAATTATGCAGATATTGGATTGAAATGCCAACCAATAAGAGAACAGACTTATTCTACCAATCCTGTTAGAACACAATACCTGGAGATAAGTTCTTGGGCTATATAATAGGACTTGCTTCAGTCACCAGAGCTGATATGCTTTGTTGCCTCAGTCTAGACTTTGGCCCTGACTAGAGGAGCACCAGAAACTACTTAAGGAAGATATTCAGGTCAGGTAGCTACAGACTTTTTTGTGCTCGGTCAGCTTCCTAAGCTTGTCTCTATTCCTTTCTCGGTGGGTGCCTGCCAAAAGTGGGGTGCTGCTGGATTGGAGTAAGTGGCCCAGACATGAACATTGTAATCCCTGATGAGCCAGCGGAAGGGTGAGACCCTGATGCCTGTTACATTGTGTTTTGCAGGTTATGTGTTCTATGACTTTGATTGTTGCAGTTCCAATAAAGTGTCACGCGCTTAGATGGCGCTGACATTGTTGGATGCTGCTGTGTATGTGTTCGTCTTTAAGAGCTGCATGGTTGATGGTTGTGAAGGTCTTTGCCTCCTGTGGTGTGCTCCAGAACTGCAGTCACTATTATGTTCAATTGCTGGTTCAAGAGTTGATGTGTGACTCACCTGGACTCCCCTCCCACTGGCTTTAAATAGCCTTCCCTCTCCTCTGTCAGGTGCTGCCGATAGCTATGTGCTCTAGGTCTTGGTGCTGTGCTGTGCTGATGCTTAACTGATGGGCTAAAGTCTTTACTTGGGAGAAGCTGTGATTCCTAGGGTAGGGGCCCTCAGCCTAGGGTTAATCAGGAGTTTTAGGGTACAGGGTGGCGGCTTGGAACTCCTCACCATCAGAGGTACCTCCGAGATCAGGGCTTGCCAGGGACCCCAGCATCAGGGTCAGATTAGGCTCTCCTGACCCCCCTTTTGCCCAATTCACCTACCTGTTACCAGATTCCCTCACGTCCCAAGCGTGACATAAAGCTTTACCATTGTGGGGTTCGCTCACTCTGTGTTGTCTGAGCAGTGTTCCACCCACGGTTAAGAAATTTGGGCGTTCAGTTGGGATGAGCCCTGGTCCATGCAGTCTTTTCAAAGGCGGTCGGGCCAGCGGACGAGAGCACCCACTGACCCCCGTGTCTCCACAATCAGGAAAAAAAAGCAATCTGTAATCTAATAGCTTTTGCCGATGCTGTAAAAAGCAGCCATTAATTTGCATAAAACTCATGAAAAACCACTGCAAATAAACCCGCAGCAGAAATATGTGTGAACATAGCCTTACTTTTCGTTGCCGCCTCCTGAACGATGGTGAATGTATCATCATGTTAAATATAAAGTACATTCTAGTATTAATAACTCGCACTTTCTAATTACGATGACTATCTTAATGGCAGCACTGACCCGACAGAAACAAAAGCTTCACAAATCTCTTTAATTTTTTTGAAACACAACATTGCAATTAAATGAATATTATTTAGCGGGCGGCTGCTAGAAAACTCCGAACTGGTTACTTCCCTATAATCCCAGAAACAGAATATTCTATTTCCATTAATTAAAGATACAGTGAGTTATAAACAGTTATTGTGTAACATTAGTAAAACAGTAATTAAAGTAATTGTGTTCCCTCATTATAAATGGGCCATCTGCCGGTGCTGACGGGAGACACGCGCTGCTCGTGTCTGCCTCCGATTCTCAAAGAACTGCAATATTCTCCCAAAATCAGTTTAATAATGGAAGATAAACATGTGAATAAACAAAGCTTGGTTGCTACTTTTTAATGTTTTCCTGCCCTTTCATTTCTTTAATGGGTAATTCAAACATGTGTAGGAGAAATGGGAATTAAGGAGCGCGCTCCCGTTCAGAGGAATCCAATGATTCAGGTTTGGTAAAATTCAGATGGTGGTTTATTACGTGTTTCGGGGTCAAACCCCTTCCTCAGATAACACAATACAAAAAGAACATCTATCTGTGTGGTGTTATCTGAGGAAGGGTTTGACCCCAAAACACCCAACAAACCACCGTCTGAATTCTAATGAACCTGAATCATTGGATTTCACTGAACGGGAGCGCGGTCCTTAATTCCCATTTCTCCTACACACAGGGGCTGGCTGGTAGATCTTGCCCTGGGGGCAGTCTACTTCTTCCAGCCTCTGCCCAAGTGAGGACCGGGGGGGGGGGGCAGGTGCTATCAGACTAGGTGAAGAGCGGGGGGTGCTATCAGACTATCAGACTAGGTGAAGAGCAGGGGTGGGTGCTATCAGACTAGGGGAAGAGCGGGGTGGGGGGGGGGAGGGCTATCAGACTAGGTGAACAGCGGGGAAGGGGAAGGTTTGGGGTGCTGTCAGCTCACCGGCCTCCACCACGCTGTCTGCCGCAGCCCGCCGCCTGCTTCCCGGGTCCCTCTGTCTTTGCAGCAGCTGCAGCCACAAAGCACCACCGGGCAATACCACCAGCCCGGGGGGCAGATGCCTCCCTGCCACCTGGGCCAGTCCGCCCCTGCCTACACATGCTTTGATTGTTCAACTCGCGGGTGGACTTCTACAGGCCAAAAAGCTTGACATCTACAGTTGTCACAAGTTTTTGAGGGAGTTGTGACATCTGACAATCCGAACAGGTGAGCGCTTCTAACAACTTCCATATTCCTTCGGCTAGTGGTGCCGGTGATAGGGGGGGGCCATGTCATCATCGGGACCTGCTCCTTTGGTTCCATCCTCTGTCACTGGGCATCGACATGCTCCTCTTGTGGGTGACGCTGGTGACAGGAGAGAGGTCCCTCCAGAGGCATCTGGTTGGCAGCTACCTCCTGGGCTCTGCTGTAATTCCAAATCCCTGTATAGGGGTAAAGAGTCTCGGGTGTTGCCTTACCAGCAGGTCCACCGTTGCAGTGGACGGTCGTCACAGCGCCCTTTCTTTTTTAGCGCTTTATACCATTTCTTTAATGGGAAAGAACTTGAGCATTGTCCATTTAGGATATTTAGTAGCGTTGGGCTAGGATCATCAACAGCAACATTTTACATTGTAGAGTCAGTCTACAGATCTGCATCACAATCTACCAAGAAATTCAAATGCATTACATTTCGATTTTTTTTTGTAGATTTCACTTTTTCCATTTGCAGCATAGCTAGAATCTCCTTTCTTCATAGACAGTACAATATCTTCAGAAATAAATAGAAATGTACCAAAGTTTTATCCTCAGGATTTTTTAATTAGTGTCCAAATTATTACAACAATAAAACATTGTTTGTCAACTTACATATTGTAATTTCAAAGAAGAAACAGAACAAACAGCATGTGCAGCAATAAAGGCCCCTGATTAATACTTGGTCGCCCCCTTTGGCATTGATGACACCTCCAAATATTTCTTGTAGCATCTAGAGGTTTCTTGCATTTCTCCGCTGGTAATTTCTCTTCCTTTGCAGTTTGTTGAAGCTGTTGAATGTTTGCAGGGTTCTTCTTCCCAATGTCAGATTTCAGCTCACCCCAAAGATTTTCTATGTGATTGAGGTCAGGACTCATGGCTGCCATTTTAAAAGTCCATTTTTCCTTTTCAACTATTCCTGGTACTTTTGGATGTGTGCTTTGGGTCATTGTCTTGATGGAGGACCCATGATCTTCGACTTAAACCAAGTTTTCTTACACTGCATAGGAAATTTTGCTCTAAAATCTATTGATCATTCTCTGATTTCATGATTCCTGTGATATGATCAAGGCCTCCAGTACCAGACGCAGCAAAGCAACCCCATAGCATTATGGATCCCTCACCATGCTTAATTGTTGGTAGGATGTTCTTTCCCTTATAAACTTCATTGTAAACAAACTGTTGCTTTGCATTGCCAAAAGGGTCTATTTGTGTTTCATCTGTCCACAAAACGTATTCCCAGAAGGATTGTGGTTTGTCAAGGTACTCTTTGGCAAAGATCAGTTCCTTTTCATGTCTTTTCTTCAGCAATGGTTTCATCCTTGGCCTTCGCCCATAAAGCTCTGCTTCGTTTAGTGCATGGCCTATGGTACTTGTTGAATCCATGACCCCAGACTGTTCCAGGTGGGCCATCAGGTCTTTGGTGTGAATGGAGGAAAAAACTACATCAAACATCCAATCTTTAAAAATATCTCTTGTCAATTATCCTCTCTCCCACAAATCGAGGGAGTTTCTTGATGGTTCCATACTTGGCAAGCTTCTTGGCAAGATTGTGCACTGTTGAAACTGGGACACCAAGCTCTCTGGAGATGACTTTATACCCTTTGGAAGTCTTTTGTTTGTTAATAATAGCAGTTCTGATGTCCTCAGACAGGATCTTTGTCTTCACCATTGTGACAAAGGAACAGGGCCTAACATGTGGCTTTTTAAAACACTGAAGTCATCATTCATTGGCTAATTCATATTACATAGGCACCAACAATTTATCACAGGTGATTCTCATTTGTGATTTAGCAAAGGCGAGTCAAAATGTGTTTCCATGTAAAGGGGCCAATACAAGTGTCACAGCAATCTTATTTTCTTGTTTTCCTTCCCATCGATTTTTGTTTTAAATTGTTGTTTATCATTTGTTCTTTTGTATTTACCACTAATGATGAATTAACTTTGCTCGAACATGTTCGCCAATTTCAAATTTGGCATGAACATGGCCTATTCGGCTCAGGGATCAGGAACCCGAATGCTTTCCCCAAATGTCAGCAAACGCAGCATTGTTTGGTAAAACATTTGAATGTTAGAATGGCCCTAAAACTTTACCTGTTTATTTGGGGCCAAAATGCTCGCCGGAAGACCCATTGACTAAGGATAACACCAAACTGAAGGTTAGGAGTGTTCCTGGCCATCGGGTCAACCGGCTTATATCAAGGTGTAGCATCAACCAACACATCCTCCAGTGTCCTTTGTTGAGGAGATTCAACATGCAGATGCCATCAGCTGGGACTGATTGCATGGACCTTAGGCTAATGACTTCCTCGACAAATGCATCCAAGTCAAGGTGGTGGCATTCCAGCAGGATAAGGGGTGTGGATTCCTTGTGGAACTAAGCATTGGTGCAATGTCAATCGCGCCACCCTGCTGCATGACAATCTTCCACAAAGACTACATACCATCTTCATAAAGTTGTGGGGCAGCAAGGGGTGGTTTGCGGTTGGTATATGTCGGGTTGCCACCACTGACCAATTGGAGAAGTAGCAAGAGGAGGCCGACCTGGAGAGCAGTTGATGTCGGGTTGACCCCAATAGTCTCTTGGTTGGCCATCCAGAAGCACCCGAACCCAGAGGGCCTGTCAGTGTTCCCCAAGCGGGTCCTGTCTGTCCTATAGGCATGGTCATCCCCTAGTTCCTCCATTATCCTCTCCAGCGGTAGCCATGATGGAGTGTGCAGGGGAGCAGGTGGTGGATGGAGAATGCCCCTACAAGAGTTTCCCCTGCGACTCCCAAGATCATCTGAGTAAGGAAGGAAGGAAGGAAGGGTGGGAGTAAGGAAGGAAGAAAAGAAGGAAGGGAGGGAGGGGAAGGGAGGGAAAAAGGGACGAAGGAAGGAAGGAAGGAAGGAAGGAAGGGAGGAAGGAAGGGAGGAAGGAAGGGAGGAAGGAAGGGAGGAAGGAAGGGAGGAAGGAAGGGAGGAAGGAAGGGAGGAAGGAGGGGAGGAAGGAAGGGAGGAAGGAAGGGAGGAAGGAAGGGAGGAAGGAAGGGAGGAAGGAAGGGAGGAAGGAAGGAAGAAAGGAAGGAAGAAAGGAAGGAAGGAAGGAAGGAAGGAAGGAAGGAAGGAAGGAAGGAAGGAAGGAAGGAAGGAAGGAAGGAAGGAAGGAAGGAAAAAAAGAAGGATCTCACTCTTAGAATGGCTGTCTTGTAAGTCTATACTTCAGGCATGATAAAATATCCATTTAGGTCTGACATTGTTGAAGGTGATTGAAGTGGACAACCCAGTCTCAAGCCATGCCAGGGAATTCAGTAACCAGTTGGAGGAAGATAATTCCCATGTGGCATATAATTATTCACCATATTGTACAAAAGCTTCAGTTGAGAAAGAAGAGTTAAACACCACGCTGCCGTAGAAAGAAGACTTCATACAGGATCCTGGATAGTGATTTTATTTTATGTGTTTCGGAGATAAACTCCATCCTTGGGAATTATCACCATGATGATTATTCTCTAGGAAGGAGTTTGTCTCCAAACACATAAAATAAAATCACTATCCAGGATCCTGTTTGAAGTCTTCAACCCTTTTTCTCCACTGAAGCCTCGTTTATATCTCTGGGTCTGCTGCAGTTGTTTTATGCTACATTGGTGGTAGAGTCTCACAGACCCCTTCCAGGAGAGCCGGTCTTCCTCATTATCCAACATTTATCCTATTGCGCTTTGTGCATCTCCTATATATCCATGTTGTAGAAATGGGGGTTGTACTTGGTATTAGGCCATACCATTGTAGACCTTCAGTTATCGGGAGTGATGAAATATAGGTTTTATGATACCATGTACTTTCGTGTCGACAATTATCTCACCAGTCGTACTTGGCACTCACTGAATCTACTGTTGTAATGTGAGTCAATTATATCTACCAAACAAAAGAATATGTACTTCATGCGGATGTAAGGAGGTGAAATACAAGGAAATGGCTTGCAACATGGCACTCGTGTTTTCATAATGTGCTGACATAACAACGTATTCAATAGCGCTGGGAATGGCACATACTTTACTCTGCCCAGCAGTAATATAAACCAATAGTTGACTATCAATCTATGCCTTACTTTAATCCTGTTTATACTTATGGATCTCATATTTCGACCTGTGCCAGTTTGTGGTTTCACCCTCCATGAGAATTGTTTGGGGGAGTCGGGGTATGATGTTCTTTGAGGTTTTCTATGGTTTTTATCAAAGTCTGATTAAGTTTCTAAAAATGGGTCCAGCCCAAGCAAGAAGCTAAGAGGAGTGGGGGGGGGGGAAGGCGACAAGGGGGGTCATGAACTCCTATTTTACTTTGTCCCTGGACATTTAGAGCAGCAAAATGGAATTTTTCCATGGTAAAGGCTAAACCGGGCTCCATCTATCCATTAAGAGCCAAAAAAAGAGAAAGCCCGCGAGGAAAGGCTTTGATGAACAACAGGCGGTCATTTATAGACATGAAATACAACCCCACTGACCATATTAATTTAGGATACAATATTTTAGCATTATTAGGACTAGAGGCAGCAGTTTGTTTTTCATCACTGTTAACCATTGGTTCCCCCTTTGGGTAGAGCTTAGTCATTATAGGAGTCCTCTACTAGGACAACTCCTTTTCACTCCCCTTGTTTTCCCCAGTTAAAATAGTAGACCCTGTACTCACCTCCTGTGCTGGCGCCATTCCAGGGCTGTTAGTTATCTCAGTTTGGGGCTCTTGTGACATTGTGAGCCTCTCGTCCAATTATAGACAGCTTCCTTCTCTCCGTACCTTTGGACCAAATGAAAAATCAACAGGAAGCGACGCTCCAGCTGACGCTCACTTCCTGATTGCTCATTTGGTCCGCAGGCACGGAGAAGGAAGACGGTGATGATTGGATGAGAGGCTTCTGTGATGTCACAATGTCACGAGAACCCCAAACCGAAGTAACTGACAGCGCCAGAATGCCGCCAGCACAGGAGGTGAGTACAGGGTCTACTATTTTGTCAGTTTTTCACCATAACTGTGTAAATGATGTACCTCGGTCAATATTAGCCGCACTTATGCCCTCCTCACCTGCTTGACCAACAGGGAATCATGTAGCAAAAGAGAAGAAGGAAAATATTTATGGGTGACAGTGCATGGATTCTTGTCAAAATAAAAATATCACTTGAATCTTCAATATTAAAAGGAAGGCCCCCCCCATGGGGAACGCTAGGGTGCTTTCACATAGCGTTTTTCTGAGATCCGTGGCTGTCCGTTGTAAAACAGACAGCCAAAGATCCGATTTGGCCCCCATGTATCCCTATGGGCGACAGATCTCATTGGATTTGGCCTAATTGCCATCCGATTTGCGTCAGATCCAATTGTGCCCAATTTTCTTCAGTGCCCAAAATCGGAGTATGCTCCGATTTTTGGCACAGTTAATCAAATCTGACACAATCACATCCGACAGGATCCGCGCCAGTTAACATGGGGGCTTATGAGCGTGAGTCCGAGGAAACAGCTGATCGCGCCTCGGACCCGATTTTAGTGTACTGAGCATGCTCAGTACACTAAACTGTACACTAAAACTGTGTGTGCCGTCTAATTTCACTTCTGCAATGTATAATACACATTGCGGAAGTGAAATTAAGTAAAAGCAAGGGTTAAAAATAATAAACATGTATTCTCACCTGTCCTGCGATCCCCCGATGTCGGCATCTAGCTCCCAGTACAGGACCTGGGGTTGCTTGGCAACTCGATAAGCTGATCGGGTCACATGACTGGTTACCGCATGACATGTGACCGATGACGCTGATCGGGTAGCCCCACCCAGCCAGGTCCTTCAGCAATCGGGAGCTTGATGGAGGCATCAGGGCATCACTGGAAAGGTGAGAATACATATTTATTATTTTTAACCCTTGCTTTTACTTAATTTCCCTTCCGCAACATATAATATACATTGCGGGAAAGTGCCCCGCCACCTCCTGTCAGCTGATTTTTCTGTGTCTAGACACATGATAATCACGGCCCGGACACAGAAATAGCAGCTGGAGGTCACCTCCGATGGTGTCCTTTCCTGTCCGTGGGGTCCTGCAAAAAGTAGGATCCCCCGGACAGGAAAAAAAATGCAATGTGAAAGCAGCCCTATGCTACATTCACATAACATTTTTTTTCCTGTCTGTGGGATCCTACTTTTTGTAGGACCCCACGGACAGGAATGGACACCACAGGGGGTGACCTATTCTGTGTCCGGGTCCGTGATTATCACAGATCCGGACACTGTGGGGCACTTTCACTGAAGTTTAGAAAAAGCAAGGGTTAAAAATAAAAAATCTGCGGTGACGTCACAATCTGATCAACGGTAACTGCGGTCATGTGACCCAATGATGCACCCGAATCCTTGCTGGAGGCAGCGGTGGGTCCCGGACAGGTGAGCATACAGATTTTTTATTTTTAACTTTTTCTTTTACTCAATTTCACTTCTGCAATATATATTATACATTGCAGAAGTGAAATTAGAAGGTTAGGAGCAGTTTTAGTGTACTGAGCATGCGGTTTCCTCAGACCCGCGCTCATAGGCCCCCATGTTAAAGGCCTAGGATTGGATCGGATTTGGCCTAATTGACATCCGATTTTGTGGGATCCGATTTGTGTCCGATTTTTTTCTGTGCCCAAAATGGGAGCAGTTTCCGATTTTGGGTACAGCAAAAAATCGGCCACAAATCGGATCCAACACAATCTGATGTGATCTGTATCGCAATTAATAAAACTCCTGATGTCATAAGTGTCATCAATGGTGCGTGTCTTTTTTTGCATATGGGCAGGCATTACATGTCACAATGTCACGAGAGCCCCAATGGCGCCAGCACGGGAGGTGAGTACAGGGTCTATATGTTAACTAGGGGAGTGAAATGGAGTTGTCCTATTAGTGGAAAACCCCTTTAGTGACTAAGCTCTACCCAATGGGGGAACCAATGGTTACCACTTCTGCCTCCAGTACTAATAATGCTATTATTTTAACTGAAGGGTTTGCTCAAGTAGGGGGGAGCCAATAAACAGTTCGCCAAGTTGGATATGTCAGAAGAGTCGGATTTATAGCTCACAACTGATGAATAGCTGGAAAAAAATGTTAGCAATGCAAAAGGAAATTATATGATGTCAAATGTCGTTCATATGTGGTGGGACAGCCCTTTACATCATTCTCTACTGATTTTGTCTTGCACTCTATTATTATGTATGTCAATGTCTAAAGTATGCAGTTGTGTGGGTTTTCTTTAGCTTCCGTCTCTTTTTCCCTAATCATTGTCCCTACAGGTGTGCACCTGGAAAGTGTCCATTTACGACCAGATTTTGAACAAAGACGTACCTAGGAAACGTTATGGATTTTACTCAGCCGCTGTGTCTGAGAATTAAACTAATAAATATCCAATATTGGAACCAAACCAGGTTCTAAAAACACGTCCGACACTCCTGCTCCAGCGGGAAACAGTTTCCTTTCGGGTTCATGTCGTTCCTACCCTCACAATATTTGCCGTGTGTAAAAAGCATGCACGGAGCAGTATACAATGCTATCAGTTGTCTGAGAAGCTGGGTTTTGTAGTGGGTGGTAGGTAGGAATTACAAATCCGATCTGCTTGAGTTAACTCAAAACAAGGATTAGGGTTAAGTTCCAGAATCTGTTAATCTTTCTTTACAGAGGTAAACTTTATAGCGCTGCCATCCACCCTATGGTTTATAGTGAGAGGGAACAATGACCCAATTAAACTCCAGAAAGAGGAAGAGGAGGGGGGGGGACGCACAAGTTTACTGATTGTTACCCAATACACAGGATTTCTTTCATTCTTAATTATTTGGCTTTATGTCTTAGATGCTGAGTATACAACACGACCATTCATTAGCGTGTGTCCTAAATAAGCCACTGATTGTAGGAACGGCAGGTCGGCTTGTTTGCTCTCCTAATTGGCTGTTGGTGTTTTTGGAAGATGGTCAACATTTTTACATCTGCCTAAATTAAAGAATTAGATATGATCTTGGACACTTCAACATCTTTTATTTACAGATGTAACAGCCATGATCATGGCATATTTTTTCATTGGGTTGTGGGTAATTACGGTAAACTCCACTTGCAGGATTAGTTGTGTTTCACTTTGAAGACGTGATAGGATTAAGGATTCCCCTTTTGATTTGCTGATCAAATGTGATTGCACATGATTTATTTTGCTTTTCTTCAAAAAATAATGCCACAACCACAAGTCGAATGGTTTCAGTAGTCACTTTTGGGTTTGGAAGCTTGGTGGTTGCAATACGCAATAGGCGGCACGGTCATGCTTGCTGGTTGCTTTCCATTCCTGGTGAAAATAAAAAGAAGAGGTGCTCCAAGTGTGTTACCTCAATATAAAACAGCCATCTAGGGATTGTATATGTTTCTCTTGATATGTGACCTGGCACAACTCCATTCTATAAGAGTGAAGAGCTGTTGGTCCAACCATTGTCACACGTGTGTCCCACCTGAAAGACCTCTGGCGAGGCTGAGATCTGGAGGTCTGCAACTTGTCTTTAAATTAATCTAAGTTCTTTTAGCGTGGCAGAGTTAAAGACTCTATCTTTGCTGGCAGTTTCTTGTGGCTTTTAATCTCAGGTACAGCTCTATTGTGACCGCTCCCCTTTGCTGTAAAATGCGTCTTACAATCTGATGCCAGTAATAGAATCCCATTTTATGCTGACCACTTTGGAAGGAGCCTGTCTCTGGAAGAAGCTGAAATGTGTTAATTGCAGCCCTGTTATTTTGCTGCATTGGAGGAGTTTGGATTGTTTTTCCTTTTGGGTCTGTTTTCCCATTTGTCTTCCCTTCCTCGTATTGTGTTATCGCAGTGGTGAGACTATGTCCTTGCCGGCTGTAGACTAGCCAGGGTTAGTGCAGGGCAAGCGAGGGCCTAGGAATGTAATGGCGATGGTGGAAGGATCTGTATAAGGATGTTAGGAAGCTCAGGGCCCAGCCTCAGGGGAATGTCAGGGGATGACCTCTCTCCCATCTCCCTCTTGTCAGGGCCTTCCTCCTATTCCATTCCTCGCCGGTGGAAAGAAATGTGTTCAAACCAAACAGGAAACGGAGCGGTGATTCCCGGGAGCTACTGGGCAGCGCTCATGAATCACCGCTCTTTTTGCTGTTTGATTTGAACACATTCCCGGTGATACAAAATACTTGAACAATACAGAAGATAACAATATTAACTGACCAAACCTATCACTCCCATTCAGTTTCCTACACAACCGAACTGGTAAGGCCGGCTCACATGCCTCAGACCAGCCAGTCTCCTGCTCCACACTGTTCACCAGACACACCCAGGCTGGCATCCCAGATAATTCCTACTAGGTTCCTATGGTTGACCCTCTCACCATGTGGGTTTACTTTATTTCTGACGTTTTTTGTCATGGTGCTCATCAACTTTCACAGGACTAATTTTTCCTTAGGATGATAACGCATTCAGTTCCCCCTGTTCGGCAGCAGCCAGCTCACGGCCCTACAACTGTCCCTTCGAGAGACTAGATTATCCAAGGCCACTACTCTGAAACATGAACAATTCTTTACGTTAACTCAATCTCTTCCCCAGTGATGTTCTTCAACCCTTGCTAGGTGATATTTACTTGGCATCTCTCATAATTGGGTTTTAAAAAGTACTGTATATCATGTGTTCCAATATGAAATGTCCT
Organism: Allobates femoralis; assembly: GCA_033576535.1. Lineage (NCBI taxonomy): Eukaryota > Metazoa > Chordata > Amphibia > Anura > Aromobatidae > Allobates > Allobates femoralis. The sequence continues at coordinate 30,721,117 of JARQOC010000012.1, forward strand.
CATCGCTTCTTAGCACAAAAAACGCTTTCTTTTACTCCTTTTTTACCCCTCAGCATTGTGAAACATATAGACTATTTATGAGGTGGTCGACAGGGTAGGGGCTACCGGGTACCGGGGCTGATGGCGGCTTTGATCGGGAATCACGGCTGGTCGGTCCCGGCCCTGGACCCTCAATAACGGGGAATGGTGGGGGAATAAGAGGATTGATAACATAACACCACCTATGGTACCTGGTAACGGGTATACCAGCACTGTAGCCGGCCGCTGAGGTGATGGTGGATGCAGCAGAGTGTGGTACAGCTCCCACAGGTGGAGCTTTACCTCAGGGCAGCGGGGATGGATGAGGGGAGTAGTAGTTGCGTCTCTGCAGACAAGGCGGTGAATTGCGGCTGTTAAGCAGGCAAACACACACAGTAATCGTTGTTTCGTACCTTTTACTGGTGACAGGGTAACAGGTACAGTCCAGAGAAAACCAGGTCCCCGGTGTAACTTGGGACTTCCACCTTAGAAAGTTTGAGGCCTCCTCTGTCTCTGTGGTTTGGGATGAGTCCTGCCTGTGACTTGAACCCACCTCCTTCTCTCTCTCAGGGCTTTGCTCTAAACTGACAATGAGGTCCTTCTGCGGGGTCCCTGTTTCTCCTGTGGCCCCTGGTCCTGTCCTTGGTCAGTTTTAGCATCTCTTACTGTGTTCCTTCACGGGTTAACCCCTTTGGTTCTTCCGGGCTTTTACTGTTACAATAAATGCTCGCAGCATCGGACTCTGGTGTCCGGGTGTACTATAGGGAGACCTTAACTGGTTCCCTTTCTTGATTCCCTGCTCTCCACTTGCCTCGACCCTTACCCTAGGGTGCAACACAGCGGTCAGTGGTCCCTGGGCCTGGATCCTTCACAGCGACCAGCTCCTCACTCCTCCGACTCTCTCCTGCGACTCACTCTTGAGACTAACTCTTGGGACTGACTAACTCCTCCCCTCAGGTCCGGATGTTTTGAAGGGGAATTGGCTTAAGGCAGCCAATAGAGCTCCCTCTTCCGGTCTGGGGTGGAAGGTGTGGTGTGCTGTGCGAACCAAGGTGTAACTCCCTCCTTGCACTGGTGGATCCTGTGGCAATCCCCCGCAGGGGTGCCACATTTACCTTACAGGAGGAGTATAATGGTTATAACAATTACATGCACGGTGTTTGTCAGCACAGAATGACTGTTCATACCGGGCACAGGTGCTCAATGCATCCTAGTGTAACTGAACAGTTCAATGCACCTTCCAACCTACTTTGTTCCCCTTTTTCTCTGCCCTTCTCTGGCTTCTATAAGACTTGAGCTGTCAAACACGTAAAAGAAGGGCATAGATAAGAAAACACGTAGATAGGAAAAGCCGCTGAATGTCTTGTCCACTCCAACAGTGCACCATGCACCTGAACTTAGTTAGAACTGGGATTTTGTGCTGACAAACTCCTTTAAAGTGGTTTTCCACTACTAATGTAAGACCTGTCTTTTGTCCTTACTAACACTTTCCCAATATACTTCTGCTACCTACCCTGCTCCTGTAAGCTTATCTTCCTCAGGCTTGTACATACCTTTATTGTTGTTCTAGCTTTGATCTGCTGGGCTGTAGACCGGAATTGAACCAAATGAGCAGGGTATGTGACTGGTGGAGGCTAAGAGGAGAGAGAAATCTGATCTGGGCATGCATGCCCAGAGTGCTCTCACTCACAGAAGGCAGCCCCGCTCCCACCAGTGAAGTGCTCTGCTCAGTTGGTCCAAATCCGGTCTGCATACCAGAAGGATCAAAGCTACAACAACAGTAAAGGTATTTACAAGCCTCTTAGAGATTAGAGTACAGGATCAGGGTAGGAACTATATTAGGAAGCATTAGTTAGGAAGAGTTATGACAAAAGAAAGTGGTTCTCATTTCACATTAGTAGTGAAAAACCTCTTTAAGAAGTCATGCACAAGGACATGTTATTACTTTAGTTTATGTGGAGCCAACAATGGGGTGCCATAGAAACACATAATACTAATTTTTGGCTTGCTCCAGTGGATTCCATTCTCCATTAGAAGCATTGCTCTATGGTATGAATATCTTACGGTACCGTCACCTGTGGTGATCTCTCAGGCGATGTTGCCGGCAACTCCGGGGCGTGGCCAAGTTGACGCAACCCGGCAAACGAGTTGCCGCGTGTAACAGGGCGATTTTTACAGCTCTAAGTTGCCTGAGCACAGTTGCCAGGTTTCCCAACGATGTTGCTCTGACGATCTGCTGCCATCGCTCCGTGTGGCACCGCAACCCCGATATTTGAAGCAACTTCCCCTATTCACTGCAATGTTAAATGATGGCTGCTGGGTTGAAGTTAACCCTGCCAGCGAAAGTTCCTTTCAACACTGCAGCTGAGTTGCCGGAGAGGTCTCTGTGTGTAACATCTCCACGCAATCTTAGCAAAGTTCCCAAAACTTGGCCACGCCTCGGAGTTGCCGGCAACATCGCCTGAGAGATCGCCACGTGTGACGATACCATTAGTACATATGGTACTCCTAATGGAGTCTATATGGCAATATACAAAAGTCGTACATAGGGCTCTGAACTAAGGAGCCGTATGGCCTGTGTGCACTGTCATGCAAACTCCGTGCTTTGACTCTGCGTTATCTGTAGGAGCTTTGTTTCTAGACTCAACCCAACTGATGAAATACCAAAAGAGTTAAATGCCAACAGCTCTGCTACATACGTGACACACACTATAGGGTGGTTTATGCAAATAAAGCTATGCATGGCATTAGAGAGTCCTGGGCATTGCATGGGCCACTTCTTCTCCGGATTAAAAGGTTATCTGATTGGTGAAAGGACTGACATCAGAAGAATGCACCACGAATTAAAACTTTCCTTTTCAGGCTTCCAACCACCCAAGATGTGCATTATATAATCCCCTAGACTATAAAGACCTGCTGTGTGCTGTGGCTGTTTCAGACAAGAAAAAATAGCTAACCCCTGAAGTAGGCTCATTAAAAATTGTGTGATGGAAAAAAAAAAAAGCATTGTATGAAGTTTGGAAATGACCCCGTGAAGATTAACCTTTGCATGATGACACCAGTGATAGGCTTTTTAAACATCGGGATGATGGATAGACAGATGATGTGAGCATCGGACAGTGGTCATTTATACCTCTTGTCCAAATACGTGCATTGTCCTGGGTGAGTCAATGTATGAAATGGCTGCTTTATCCGCGAAGGTATGATCATTATAGTTTAGAGATACATTTATTAAAAATAAAATCAGCATTCACCTATAAAAGTTCTTTAAAATGCCATTAAGGTGAAAACAATTGGAAGTGAAATAAAACTTTGGTTTTACTTGCAACATTTTAGGCATAAGAGTTACGACCGTTCTCTCTCCATTCGAGAAAAACAATCCAATTATGCTAATCAGACTTTGATCTGAGTGACATGGAGAAAGGAAAAAAAAAGGTTTCCCCAACTTCTCCATAACATCAGTTTGTACAAATCAGACCGCACTCGTACCCATAGACTTGAATGGCCGAGTGCGGTTGGGTTATTGGAGGCAAATCGTGCATGCTGAGATTTTGGTCCAAAGAACAAATCGGTCATGTGCACAGCCCCATAAAGTAACTAAATCATGAGTGCAATCCATCAAAACCATGGATAGCTTGTCCGATTTCAATGGTCATCTGTACAAGCCCTAATCTAGGTTTTGTATGCAAGGACTCATCACAAATCTTCAGAATGGCTCAATATAGTAGTTCCAACCTAATTATTCTCTATCATTAACAAAGTTTCATAGGATATCTTTTTTTCATATATCAAAATAGGTGGAAAGGTAAAATTATCCACAGGAAACCTTAGCTAGGCATAAAATGGAGTAATTTTCTGTATGGGACCCTGACTCGTCATGACACCTGCTCTATTAGTGATTTCGGCATTTGATATAGTTTGGGATCATATAAAGGAGCTGTAATAATTATAATGGATGATTTAGGAATCTTTTTGCGTGGAGCAACGACACAACTGACTAGTTTATAGGTGAAATAGTCTATACAGTATTATAACACATGGTGATTCACAAGAAAGTGCAGAGGAAAACTCACAGTCCATGAACACACAGTGTAGATATTGACTGAAGCCTTATCAAAAAGTCTGTTGAAAAACCTCAGAGAGAAATGCAATCAGCGAAGCATTCTGCAAAGAGCAGTTTACACTTGGAGATGCTGTAAAAGAAAAGTCTATGGCAAGTCCAAACACAGAGTTGTTTAAGAAAGGCTATATAACACATTAAATCATCCAGGGAGGCCTGGAAGGAAGTATTTTAGAAAGTCCAGAAGAAGATGCAGAGCAAATTACAAGAAGTCCAGAACAGTCTCTATTTAAATGTAGAAAGTGACAGAGCACTTAATAAAGCAACCAGCTTACATGTAAGCAAAGACAGGTGAGGCAAGAGCCACAGCAGAGGGAGTAACACAGGCAGCAAGACCAGAAGGAAACACTGGCAGAACATCTTAAGAGCAGCAATCATGAGATTCACACAGGATTTGCAGGAGTAGGGAGAGAACTTGAGAAGCCATTATGGACAGGAAACCCGGCAGAATACTCTAGCGATGACTAGAGGCTGGGGTGGGGTTTATAAAGGCAGGAAGATAAACGACACATGAAGCAAAGGATGCCATCTTGGGAGAGGGCAAGAATGTCCAAAAAGATAATCAAAATATTTAGAGTCCTGACAGGGGCCAATTGATCAAATAGTTTGTAAACTAAAAGTTTCAAAATGTTTCTGACATTTCAACCAGTGTAATGTCAGAAACATTTTGAAACTTTTGGTCTTTTTCCAAAAGTCCTAGCTCGGTCAGCCAGCTTTTTGGAAAGTGCGTGGCGCTCGATTGGGAGGAAGCAAGGCTTAACTACTCAACAAATCATGTTATTTTTGCCTCAATCTAATTGACTCCAGTCTCTGGATGTCGTACATTTCTTGCAGTTGGGCAAGGCAGCCGAAAGCTGCGCCAAATTGGTTCACTCCTCTACATGAATGTGGCGCAGCTTATTCTAACACACTATATCATGACTCATGCAGAACGCCAGTCTTGGTTTTTATTCTCAAAATCCCAAACATGTCCAGTCCACACAATAAAGGGGTGTTTGCTACAGTTTATTTTCATCTTATTTCCATAAACACTGACCGAATACCCCAAATGTAAAATTCCGCAGCCAAAGAAAATGCATTCTTCTGGTGTTCACACTGAGTTATGGGCGACTCCACCAACTTGTTAGAACCCCTCGTACAACAATATAGATCAACATGTTCTCTGAATAAAGGAACACAGTGTTCCCATGTCAATTCTTTCAGAGAATTCTTTACTCAGCGGGTTCATTAAGCCGAGAGTGTTCAGTAATAGGCCAGTGTGGTCCATGTTAGTAGTTCATTGATTTCCGTCTATTTTAATAACCACTGACAGCTATATCAACATTCACCAAATATACCGGCTAATTACATTAGTATGAAATTATTACCAGGAAAAAAAATCTAACAAAGTAAAATTTTTATTAACTGAAAAGAAATGAAAGGACTTAATGTTTTATATAGAGAAATTTACAAATATATCATAGATTTTACACTAATTCAGATTTGTCATGAGCTCGTGAGTTATCTTAATATGGATAACAAACTAGGAAGATTATCATTTGTTTTAGAGAACTCAACAATGTTCATGTACATTGTAATGTTTTATTTCACCTGTGGTGGCGCTGTAGACTAATTGAATACATCCACTCAGGGGCGGACCTAACGTGGTGCAGCTGGTTCAGCTACACCAGGGCCCCGACCGACTAGGGGGCCCCTCAAGCCTGCAGGGGGGCCCCAACCGACCCCCATGACCCTGTCTCAGAGGTGAGGGGGTTAACCGAGGGAAGCTCCCTGCTTCCCTTGGCTGATCCTGCCCCTCCTCTCTCTGCCACCCTGGCTCCCAGGACTGCGCGGCCAGGCGCAGGTAGGAGCCGCAGCACCTACAGCAACCCCCCCGGCTCCTCCCGAACGTCCGCTAGCACCCCCCCCCCCGCTCCTCACCGACTGCCGCTAGCAACCCCCCCGCTGCACCAGGGCCCTCTGGGCACAAGGTCTGCCACTGCATCCAATTATAGGTTTGATGAGTGGTGGCAGTGTCAGTGTGTTGTATGGCCGGGGCAGGCTTTATGGCCATTTGATAGCCTATTGTTACAGAAAGACAGCTCCACTCAAATACTAAGACATGCTATGTTGACTATAGAACAGCATAATAGCTAAGGAAATATGAAAAATTAGGATACTTAGCATATAAACATGGCCATATCCATAACCACCCAGTAGCCACGTTGAGGCATGTCCATTTTACTGGGTCCTAACCTACTTTTATACCTGCACTTTGTCAAAGCCTCTCTATGGATTAAAAAATCTCGTTCTCAATGGCCGTGTAGGGACCTGATAACAAAGAACACTAGAACCTGTGGCTGGCGGGTAAAGGGTGCACTACAGAGGTCATTTGATAGCCTATAATAGAAGTTGACTGCTGGACTGAATATCCCTTGAGGACTCAATTCCTGTGCTGAAAAGTGTGTATGTGACAACATGTGGCAGAGCGGTGGGACAGAGTTTACTTAAAAGGAACCTGTCAGCTTGTTTATGCCCCCCCCCGCCACCATATCACTGTCGGTACATCTGTGCTATTCTAATCATCCCAGCTAAAAGTGTAATGTTAAAGGTGAAAACAAAGCATTGTAAAACTTACATTTTCTTATGTAAATGAGGCAACACCTTGGAGGACGTAGTCTATCTGGCAGGTTAATAGTTAACATTCTCAACCGAGTTTCAAAAGATGCTACAGGGCCTGTGTAATATCACGACCATGTGACTATAATAGGCGGGACTAAGTCTCCATAGCCCATAATAATTTGGCTTGCTTACCTTCGCCGACTATGGTCACATGATCGGGACATCACACAGGTCATTGATACAGAGACGTTTTCAGTGAGTTAACTATTAAACTGCCAGAGTGACTACGTCCTCCAAGGTGTAGTCACTGCCTCATTTACATAAAAAATGTAAGTGTATAAATCTATAGATTACACTATAAAGTCAGACAGGGATGATTAAAATAGTGCTATGAAGCTGCAGGAGAAAACAGTGATAGCTGGGGGGCATAAACGAGCTGACAGGTCCCTTTAATGCCAGAAAAAAAGGACTGGTATCTTTTTGAGGAGTGTACCCATTCTACAAGGTTCAAATCAGTGCTTGCTTAGACGTACGTGCAAACAGTTCCCCCTTTACGGTTTTTCTTTTCTATCTTTTATCTGGCTAAAGGCTGTTCTCCAATATGGCAGTATTATATGAGAAGCAGAGCAAGGAGACTTTGATCAACCTCTGTGAGCAGAGAAGTAGAGACCACAGACAAATCCAAGGATTTGCTGATTAGTACCTTGATGGAACTGGACTCAGAGCAGTGCACTGTGGCACCTGTATAAAGAAAAGAGAAAGCCCAATTTAGGGAAACCAAGCAATAGACATTGACAGGGAAATAATTTCTGAGGGTATCATCAATGCCAGTTGTGAGAAGCTAATGGGTTTTTCCAAATGGCCCAACCACAGCTGTGAGCAAGTGATGCCCGTATGCGCAAGTAGATTATTCTACAGTCTCAACAGGCTTCAGCTGCAGAACATCAAGTTGAGAAGAGGCTGCAGAATGCCGAGCTGAGGAGAGGGTGCAGAATGCCGGACTGAAAGGGAGGCTGCAAAATGGCAGGCTGAGAAAGATTTCCAGCTTTGGATGACTCAAGTACAATGGGGAAGTTTAGCGCCCTTGCGGTCTGGTCACGACAAAGGGGTACTGCACCCATCCCACGGGTGTGGTATTACAGGAAACGGGATGGTAAGTCTGAGCACCCACAAAAGCACCTGGCGGACCCCGATAGAGGGAAGGGTCAGTCAGGGGACGGGGGGCTAGAAAGATGGAGTATGGAAAGGTAGTGGAGGCCGTTAAAGTCAGTCAGAGAGTGGAGGAGGAGGAGTGAAGACCTGGAGGACTTGAGCAGTGAGGTGCTCAGCCTGGGTCCCGGAACAGCAGACTTCAAGAGAGACCCAGGGAGTCCTAGGGTCATGAGCAGAGAGAAATCCATCCATGCGCCCGAATCAGAGTACAATGGAAGGGCTGATTGGGAACCAGGGAACTGGGCCTGAAGGTGGCGAGGAGACTCTACGCTCCAACCACAGAACCAAAGGCAACAAGATCTAGAGGAGCTGTGGTCAACACCTTACACATGCGCCAAGAAGGTAGCTGTACTAGGGTCAGGGGACTTGGTACCCGTGGCTGCGGGATTGGGGCACTGTGAGCAGAGGCATGAGCAGGAGAGAGGTGGAAAGTTAGCGCTGAGAGAGAGAGCGCTACCAGTGAAGAAAGTAACATAAAGGGGGTGTCTTGGATGAGCTATCCCGGTTCATTGAGGACTATCCGGACTAAGACTTGGCAAGGACAGGACCCTGCGGTGTCGCTGAAGTGAAAAGCTAAGTAAACCAGGTATACCGTGTTTCCCCGATAATAAGCCACCCCCGATAATAAGCCATAGTGGGGGGTAGAGGAGGGGCGGCTAATATAAGCCATACCCTGAAAATAAGCCGTAGTAACGCGTTCATAGTAAAAATATAAGCCATGGTACCATTTTGCCATTATATGCATCGGCGCTGCCTAGTTCCCCTCTGTCCCTGCTGTCCTCCTCTTCCCTCATGTGCAGCCACAGGTGGCCCCGAGTGCATGGGGTTAATGTACTGTGTGCCAGCCCGGCCTGATGTCACCGCTGCCCTTGCAGGATTGGCCAAGCGGCTCCCCAGCATCTCGAGCGCTGATTGGCTCAGCAGCTCGAGTGTTGATTGGCCCAGACGCTCCAGCAAGAAGAAACAGCCACACCTGCACCCTGCACCGCAGAGGAATCCATTAGGGGAAGCCACCATTACTGTACAAAGTAAGGAACTCACAAAATGTTACCCTCTGGGCTGTGTGGGATACTGTACTGGGAGCTGTGACCCTCTGGATATTCTTGAGACATTGGTTTAATAAAACTGTTTTGTGGTGGACTACCATACTGTTCAGAATGTTAATAAATGTTAACTTTTTGGTTAAAAAAAAATCATCATTTTTTTTTCCCAATATAAGCCATACCCCGAAAATAAGCCATAGAAGGACTTTTGGGGGTAAAAAAAAATATAAGACACTGGCTTATATTCGGGGAAACACGGTAGAACTCAGAACTGTGTGTGAGACTGTTTATTTCCCGCCTGCGGAGCGATAGACTGATAAGACGCAGAGGCCACCAGGGATCTGCCTGCAAGGCGCTATGATCCCTCTTTCCCACCAGAACAGCGCCGCTGGCCTACCATCATCCTGAACCATTTCAGTTGCCCTGGGGAACTGCTCCACCCATGGAGAGCGAAATCACCAAAGCTGCAAGTCCATCATCCTGCACCGCAGCGTTGACCATAAATAGCCAAACATCATGGGTGGCGTCACGACAACCAATCCCTAAAACCCCTTTTCTCCTCAAACCCTAATCCCCATGAACTTCTATTGACACCGCCAGGGTCACGGAGCTGGGTCTCGATCCCTGTGACTCCCACAGCAGAACTGTAGCCCGGTTCTGAGTATCTCACGGCCCTGGGGAGTGTGTCAGAAGCAGTTCTCAGCTACCCCATTCCCAGGACATAAATCCTGTTTAAAAAGTTTCACTGTGATGGAGGCGCACGTAGACTTAGATACTTTTCTTTGAGCATTTCAAAAACCTGCAGGCAATAACATCAATCCCATGATCAGTAGGCGCAGTATTTAACTCCAGAGTTGAAAGGCAAAGCCTTGGATGTTTTTGATGACTCTACACCAAAGCTAGATGTGGACTATAATGCAATAAAAGAAGCCTTGGTCAGGAGGTACATGCTCTCCGCAGAAATGAATTGAAAAAAGTTCCAGAATCTACAGTGTGGATTAACTGACAGCTATGTGGGTGTTGTGCCTAGCCAGAATCCTACTCCACACTGATGAGGGGCAACACCCCGAAACAGCTGCCTGTGGATGGATACCTGGCCTTGGTATTCCCTGGTCATATCTTTAAGCTTGTAAAGAGCTGGATATTGACTCATAGGGCCACTTAATATGGTGGTTATCATGGCTAGGTCCTTCACTAGAGGAAGATCTGGCTAGTCCTGTGTTGAGACTCCTAAACGAGGCTCCACAGACTCTATTTGCATGTGGGTGTTGTGAGCGCTTTGAGGACCATGTTCCATCAATGGATTAGAGGACTTTCTGTTACCAGTTTTGAGGAACTAGAGGTTCTCATGGTCATTCCTTCATATCTATCACATGGATGTAAGACAATTTGTTTGTGATCAGGATCCCAACACTGAGGATTAGGCTGCAAGGATTGCTGACTCTTATGCATCCAACAGAATGTCTGAGATGGGGGAGCCGTCTGTCACCAGCTGGGGTAAGCGGACAACTGCCACCAGTGCCCCTGTCAGCTGACCTTTATGAGGTTTCGTCCCATCTGCGAGCATTCATATGATACCCGCCGGTGCTATACCTGCAACCAACCGGGCTATAGTCTCACCTACATGGATATGCAGAAGAGGAACCCCACATCCAAGGCCTAAGGGTCTAACGCAGCTGTTCTCTTGTGGTGGTGGTGGTTGGGAGGGCCCGTGAGAACTTGCAAGCTGTCACTGTGGGCCACACTGTCACTGGGGGGCTCAAGGACACCGGTGCAGAATAAAAATGTATCCAGAATAAACGTTCATCCATCCTGAATTTGTATTCCCTGAAAAGTTTATCCCTTGGAAGACCATGACTATCCCGAGGATCAAGGGTGTTCGCAGGTCTTTACTGATGGCTGAGGTCCTCTTCTACTGGGGTGCCAGAAGAGGGTTGAGGGAAGTTGGGGTGTCCAAGAACCTCCCCTACAATGGACAAATCTGGACGGTTGGTAGCTAAATTTATTCCTGACAGCCCTCCCAGTTCATGTATTCCAAATATTGATAATGTTTATGTGAATATCAATGGCGTGAATGATGAAGTGTTTGATTGCGCAAGGGAACCTAAAGTCATTCCGAAGGGGTAATGTTTCTGAGGATCCCCTCAAAGAAGTAGAAATTAGCGCTAAGGACAGTGGAGACAGGCAAGAGGACCATGAGGAACATCGTGATCACATGTAGCTTTTCAGTGTCATGATGACCAGTGACATGGCCGGTAAGTGCTCCATGATTAGTTGATCCTCAGGTATCACAGAGTGATTTGTTTCATTATACAGGAGAACTCAGCCATGTCATGCTGAAGGAGGATATCACTGTGGATCACCTGAAAAGAGTAAGAATCAGTGATAAGGGAGATGGAGAAAGGCATGGGGACCACGAGATAAGTGGTCACATGCAGCTCGTCAGTGTCACGGCGGACTGTGAAATGAACGTTGGTAGTTGCTCCATGATTAGCACTGGTCTTGAGGTACTCCGGGAGGAGGGAAAAGTGTTTCCCACAGCCTATCAGGATTGTGGGAAAGTGATACTGACGACCTTTCAGGGTGGTGGGAAAGTGGTATCTATGGCTTATCAGAATGATGAGAAAGAAGAACCCACTGCCTGTCATGATGTCCTTATACTCTATGGAAGAAAAAACTGTCTCAGAGATTCTGGAGTTGGAAACCTGCTTTGCTGGGATCCGCTGACCTGTAATGGCCCCAGAACTGATCACCACTGTACAAGGTATGAGAATCTGTAAGATGCCATAGCTGCAGGGCACTTTGTGGAGGCTCAGTATGATATTAGCTGATGTTTCAGCAGTGTAGAAAATGGTGCCAGGTACTTATTATTTTTGAAAGACGAATCAAATCTCAACATTTCTGTAATTGTGACTTGAATTTAATCCTTTATGGATCGATCTGCTCATCTCTACTGATAACACGATTCACCAATCACAATTAGGTGATGTCACAGCTGCCCCTCTCCTCTTTTCACAATGATTTTTGCACATGCTCATTAGACGCTTCAATTCATAATCTAGAATTAGAGTCTGCGCAATGTGGCTAATGTACATGCGCTTCCTGAAACAGCAGGAAGTTAGAGTCTAAAAAAGCCCCTGTGGCCACTGTGAGAATTGCATGATTTTTATTTTCTACTTTTAATGCAATTTCTGATATGTAAATAAAACAGTGTCATAGGCAATTTTCTTAAAAATAGCTTTCCTTTAAGAAAGTCTTTGTACATTGACTTCAATCATAGATCTTCACAATTGGGAGTCATTGAAACATAAAGAGCACTTAAGAGTCAAACAACTCCTAAAGTGTGACTGATAAACAAAGTCAGGTCAGTTTTTCACACTCTACAGGGCGGCCATTTATATGGATGAACCTAAATAAAATGGGAATGGTTGGTGATATCAACTTCCTGTTTAAAACACACATTAGTATATGGAGGGGGGAAAACCTTTCCAGATGGGTGGTGACCATGGCGGCCATTTTGAAGTAGGCCATTTTGGATCCAACTTAATTTTTGATAATGGGAGGAGGGTCATGTGACACATCATACATATTGACAATTTCATAAGAAAAACAATGGTGTGCTTGGTTTTAATTTAACTTTATTCTGTCATGAGATATTTACAAGTTTATGACCACTTATAAAATGTGTTCAAAGTGCTGCCCATTGTGTTGGATTGTCAATGCAACCCTCTTCTCCCACTCTTGACACACTGATAGTAACACCGCAGAAGAAATGCTGCACAGGCTTCCAGTATCGGGTGTTTCAAATGCTGCACATCTCGTATCTTCACAGCATAGACAATTGCTTTTTGATGACCACAAAGATAAAAGTCAAAGGATGTCAGATCAGGAGACCTTGGTGGCCATTCAACTGGCCCATGATGACCAATCCACTTTCCAGGAAGCTGTGCATGTAGGAATGCTGGGACCTGACACCCATAATGTGGTGGTGCACCATCTTGCTGGAAAAACTGAGGGAATGTGCCATCTTCAGTGAATAAAGAGGGCAACACATCATCATGTAGCAATTTCAGATATCCAGTGGTATTGAGGTTTCCATTGATGAAGAATGGCCCCACTATCTTTGTACCCCATATACCACACCATATCATCAATGTTTGTGTTCCCAGAGTCTTGGAGGGATCTACCCACTGTGGGTTGGTATCAGTCCAATAGCGCTGGTTTTCTTTGTTAACTTCACCAATCACACAAAAGTTTGCCTCATCACGGCACATAATGTTCTGTGTAAACTGAGGGCCCTGTTACAACTTTTGTTTTGCCCATTCTGCAAATTCAGTGCCCGATCTGGGTCATCCTCGTTGAGATGCTGCAGCAGCTGGATTTTGTAAGGTGCCATTTGTGAGTATCTAATATCCGCCGAAGGGATGTTGGGCTGATGCCACTCTCCAGTGACATGTGGCGAGTGCTACGCTGTGGGCTCTTGCTGAATGAAGGTTGGACATCCAATGATGTTTCTTCATTAGTGACAGTTTTCTTGTGTCCACATTTTGGCAAATCCAACACTGAACCTGTTTCACGAAATTCGGCAAGCAATTTACTAACTGTAGCCTGGGAGATGGGAGGTCTTGTAGGGTGGCTTGCATTGAAATCTGCTGCAATGACCCAGGTACTGCATTCACCAGACATCAACACAATTTCTATCCTCTCCTCACATGTTAACCTCTGCGACATGTCAATGGCTGTAAACAAAGAGAAACTTGTAAATAACTCATGAAAGAATAAAGTTACATTAAAACCAAGCACACCATTGTTTTTCTTATGAAATTCTCAATAAGTTTGATGTGTCACATGACCTTCCTCCCATTGAAAAAAATAAAGTTGGATCCAAAATTGCCAACTTTAAAATGGCCGCCATGGTCAGTACCCCTCCCATATAGTTATGTGCCACAAAAAGGAAGTTGATATCACCAACCATTCCCATTTTATTTAGGTGCATCCATATAAATGGCCCACCCTGTATTATATTGAAGCCCTATCCAGTCTGTCTGTGTGTAAGTTTATCCCCAAAACAGCGCCACCTATAGAACATCGTGTAAATTACAGTTAAACTGCAAAGTGAAGAAGCCCATAAGTTTGGTTGATCAATCAAGAGAGGAAAAGAAAGTGCACAGGTGGGAGAGACAGCATAAGGGGAAAGAGATTGCACAAGGGGAGAGAAAGCGCAAGAGGAAAGAGTGCACAGGGGGGAGAGACAGAACAAGGAGAAAGAGCCCACAGGTGAGAGACGGAACAAGGGGAGAGAGAGCACACAGGGGGAAGAGAGAGTGCACAGGAGGAAGAGAGAGTGCATAGCATGCAGAGAACATGCAGGAAGAGAGAGAGTGCACAGGGGGAAGAGAGTGCATGTGGCGCCCCGCAACGAGTGCGTCACAAGAGAGTATTGCAGCCGCAATATTCTCTGACAAAGCAGTGAAATAGTTAACTCTGAGATCCAACCCAACATACAACACCTAGAACAGGGGACCAATCATGGGTCCTGGTGGGTGGAGTGTTAGGGTAAGAGAGAGAGAGAGAGAGAGAAGAAGTCTAGAACAAGACAAGAGCAGACTAGAACTTGGAGAGGAGCGGGGGCTCCGCACTCGGTGCGGGCCCCTGGGCCGTCACCGGTCGGGTGTCAGCACCTGAGGCCTTAACCACCGGGATTGGGCTTATCTACACGGGTTCCCCAAAAGACTCCCGTGCCCACAACTTACAGCCGGTTCACTGGTACCGAAGCTGGCAGCAGTTCACCTCTGTCACGCGAACCAGCCCCGTGGAGGAGCAGCTTTATAGGAGCACCCCACCACCAGCCAGTTTCCAGTCGTCTAACCAGCGGTGTACCCACTGAGGGATCCAAGGCTCCCCAAAGCATCCAGAACGTACATCATGGATAGGGCATTGAAGCAGCCTCCCCGTACCCGACCTGGTATTCCTGGGCGACGCTGGCAAAAAGAAGGAACTAAGTAGGTAGAATGGAGGAACACTGCGGATCTCTGAGGAACACTATCACTGCTGAGTCCACCCGGTCTACTACTCAACCACTGTAAGCCATGTACTGCCTGCTGGTTACAGTAAAGACCGTTGCAGAGACTATCTGTGTCCGTGATTCCTTATGAACTGTCCGTCATTAACTAGAAGGTAACCGCAGCTGCCGCACAACATCTTGAGCAGCTCCAGCCCCCGGGGATCACCGCTCAGCCTGTGGGGAGCGTAACATCTTGCTGCTGTCCATCCCCGGGGGTTCCGCAGCGTCGGTAGCCCTTACCGAATCTACTCATAGGTGGCGTCACGAATAAAAACAAATTAAACCCCTTTTTAATCTGTTCCCGCAAGACGTCTTCAATTTTGATCTGCACTACACCGGGCCCCACTACCGGCAGGCGCGGTCCACCCGTGACAAGGAAGGAGAAGAATCGCCTGTATCAACCGGAGTCAGCCGGCCACGGTGAGTCAGAAAATGGCGTCACGAACAGGATACGAGCAGGCCCGTTACCTAACGGGTATATTGTGCTTAAACTGGACTTTATTGTCTAAAATTGGACTTTGTTCGTCCCTAAAAGAACTTTCCCGCCTTTTCACCATTGGGTCAAGATGGCGCCCAAGATGGCGTTCCCGCCACAAGAAGCCGCCACGTGAAGCCCAGGAGTGAGTCAACCCCCTCCTCATCGTGGGAGGGCTAAAGACAAAAGGCGCCAAACTCTTTGTCCGCCCTGATTGCTCGAATCAACCATGGGGGCGGACCTCAAAGACTTTTCCCACCATTGGACTACAAAAGCCCACAGGAAATGGGAGTGTCAGCGACATACCGACAGACGGAGAAGACTTCTTCACGAGCTCTACCAGAACGCTTACCGGTTGAACGGGTGTGGTTTCCCTCCAAGAAGAGAATGGCCAGCACGAGACTCCAAGACCTAATGCGGGAGGTCGAGGCGGAGGCTAGAGCAGCCATAGGCCAACCGGGTCCGGATCCTGCCCTTACTATTGACGGCAGCCCCGACTTCTGGCTAGAGGCTCTACAAGACCTCCGGGTGCGACTACTTGAGACTGTGGAGTGGACGATTCGCAGCTGGAGCGCGACCCTAGGCAGAAGACTCCATCATGCGATGCAGCAGAGCCGACCGGGTACAGCTTCTCCAAGCCCAGACGACATCGCCAGCTTTTCCACCACCTGTCCAGCTTCGTCACCGGAGCCCATAGACTGTGTTATTCCAGTGAGGACCACAACTCGACCCGTTCCAGCGGACGATACCGCAGCCGACCCCGTTCCAGAGCCGGAGCTTCCAACACCGCTCCCACGAAGAAGCCGATCTCTACCTGGTTCCACCTGCGGAACCTGCGACTGGTTCTCCCTTGAACCGGAGGCCTCCTCTGCAACTACAGAGGCCTACCTGGTGACCGGGATTGAAACACCACTTCCCGCTGCTACAGAAGAAGAGGCAGGCAGCCTGGAAGTCCTGCACAACGACCCCGAGGAGAACCTTGCAGCACAGCCACCCACCGATCCAGAGGATTCCATCCCATCATCTTCGCCAGCCGAGCAGCCCGACGTAGTCATCGAGGAGGTTGAGGAGGATGACTAGGAGATCTACAGTTCACCTGAGGATCTCTACACCGGGTTCGCCTGGGGAGACACAAGGAACCCTTCTGCCGGGCGATCAGCTCGGGTGCACTGGTCGGGTGCCGCCGCAACAGTGTCTTCTCCGGTTCCGTTGAACCGGGCTCCACTCCAGACTGCCCACCAAGCTCGAGCGGTTCAACAACCAACACGCCGTAGTGACTTTATCCACACGCCGCATCACTCCGACGAAGAGGTACGTCGTATCCGGAGAGACGAGTGGCCACACTCGACTGCAAGCCAACATGCAGGCTCGTGCCGAGGCCCGCCGCCAATCTCCACTGCCTGAACTATTCCGTAAAACCGGGTGGGTAAGCACATTTAACTTGTCCACCGGGTGGGGATTCGTAAGGGAGGAGGGTGTGAGTACTGAAGTGTTTGTGGGGCGCCGTGATGTGGAATCGCACCTACCGCGAGGCCATCCAAGCCGAGACTTGTATAGAGGGGACATAGTAACCTATGAGCGCCATATATGCCGCGATGGGTGGTTCGCTATACGGGTCCGGAACACTGCCCTCCATAAGTGACTGTTGTTGTTTGAACTTTGCTATTAAACGAGACTTCTTCCTGTTTGCACCGTAACACCGCGACTTGGCGGCTACAGCCTGAACTTTTATTCTAAGGACAGCCGACCGCCCGCCGAGTCCGCGCAATGTGTTAACCTGTTTATCTACCTCACTTTTATGCATATATGACCTGTCATTAATAAAAGTGTATTACCTGTTGTAAATTATAAAATGTAAAAACCTCTGTAATGTGAGTAGTTTGACGCTTGGGGACAAGCTGATTTAACCAAGGGGGAGTGTGGCGCCCCGCAACGAGTGCGTCACAAGAGAGTATTGCAGCCGCAATATTCTCTGACAAAGCAGTGAAATAGTTAACTCTGAGATCCAACCCAACATACAACACCTAGAACAGGGGACCAATCATGGGTCCTGGTGGGTGGAGTGTTAGGGTAAGAGAGAGAGAGAGAGAGAGAAGAAGTCTAGAACAAGACAAGAGCAGACTAGAACTTGGAGAGGAGCGGGGGCTCCGCACTCCGTGCGGGCCCCTGGGCCGTCACCGGTCGGGTGTCAGCACCTGAGGCCTTAACCACCGGGATTGGGCTTATCTACACGGGTTCCCCAAAAGACTCCCGTGCCCACAACTTACAGCCGGTTCACTGGTACCGAAGCTGGCAGCAGTTCACCTCTGTCACGCGAACCAGCCCCGTGGAGGAGCAGCTTTATAGGAGCACCCCACCACCAGCCAGTTTCCAGTCGTCTAACCAGCGGTGTACCCACTGAGGGATCCAAGGCTCCCCAAAGCATCCAGAACGTACATCATGGATAGGGCATTGAAGCAGCCTCCCCGTACCCGACCTGGTATTCCTGGGCGACGCTGGCAAAAAGAAGGAACTAAGTAGGTAGAATGGAGGAACACTGCGGATCTCTGAGGAACACTATCACTGCTGAGTCCACCCGGTCTACTACTCAACCACTGTAAGCCATGTACTGCCTGCTGGTTACAGTAAAGACCGTTGCAGAGACTTTCTGTGTCCGTGATTCCTTATGAACTGTCCGTCATTAACTAGAAGGTAACCGCAGCTGCCGCACAACATCTTGAGCAGCTCCAGCCCCCGGGGATCACCACTCAGCCTGTGGGGAGCGTAACATCTTGCTGCTGTCCATCCCCCGGGGGTTCTGCAGCGTCGGTAGCCCTTACCGAATCTACTCATAGGTGGCGTCACGAATAAAAACAAATTAAACCCCTTTTTAATCTGTTCCCGCAAGACGTCTTCAATTTTGATCTGCACTACACTGGGCCCCACTACCGGCAGGCGCGGTCCACCCGTGACAAGGAAGGAGAAGAATCGCCTGTATCAACCGGAGTCAGCCGGCCACGGTGAGTCATGCACAGGGGGAAGAGAGTGCACATGGGAAGAAAGAGCGCACAGGAGGAGAAGAGAGGGTGCACGGGGAAGAGTGGGCACACAGGGGGAAAAGAGAGTGCATATGGCAAAAAAGGGTGCACAGGAGGAAGAGAGCGCACAGGGGGAAGAGTGCACAGGGGTGAGAGACAGCACAAGGGGAGAGAGAGCACACAGAGTGATGGTGAGCAGCAGCAGCATCTGCCACGCCACAGCCAACCCGTGCAGCAGCGGGCTCCCCCCACCATCCGGTGGCGCTGCGATTAATAGTGGGAGTTGTTGGACCGCACACGTTCTAGCATCACCCGATGTGATAGAATCTGACTCCATTCTTGTCTGATTGTAAACACGAATACTTCCATTCATTCACTGCAAGCAGAGGTCTTGAGAACAGTCTCTGAGATGTGCAGGCAGCAGCGTTATCATTGGAGTTACCCTTTAAATCTTTAGTGGAGATCATTTCCAAGCTAAGTACCCACACGATGAGTATGTTGAACTCTACGTATAAAAGATATTTTCATTCTTTGACAGCAACATGTGAAAATATTGCAGCTCCCCGGCTATCGCTGTATCAATATGCAAATGGAGCTATTATAAATTCAATCTCATTGAAATAGAAATGAAACAGCAACACAATTTCTTCGGCACGGTTCACTAACCCCGTTCACACTTAGTTACTGATGCTCAGCGGGAGGCTGCTTGTGCCAGCTCCAGTCAGCCCTTGATGATTATGGGGGATTTAATTATAATTGAAAAAGCAAAAAAAAATAAAATAAAATAAAATAAAATCTAATCCAAAAATCAATTCTGCATAGAATTTAATAATATATGGCCATTTAAATGATATATCATGTAAAGTAAAATGGGTGAATTATGAGCGATGTGTCACAAAACTAAAAAGTGCCTTCTGGTCAGTTACTCTCTACAAGGGAACGTCCATTGTGATCTGGATATTAGCGGCAATAATTGCTATTCAGCGCAATGTTCTATAATTGCCGGCCGCATGGGATGAGCAATTTCATATCGTTTGCTGATTGATTTTTTTTTTTTGTAGGGAGGACATATAGTATTCATGGAGCAAAGATGCCATAGCAAATAATTATCTCTATTATCGTTCGTCTCATTTGCATTGATATTTAGACTGATGAAAATGAACTTTGGCGATTCAGATCTGTCACGTTGAGACCCGCTGGGAAAAATATGACAAAAAGTGAGAGAGATAGTTCTGAGCTGCATGCAACCATAATATGGGACTCATTGGCGGACACAGACAGAAAAGGGCCCATGAGCAAGAATTGTTTACTGTGCCATTTGCAGTCCTATAGCTCATCAAAATACATCATTGGATGAAGAAATGGGTCCCGTAACCACTTGGGCCCCTGTGCCTCCACGAGGGCCTGGTCTACCTCCCATGCCCTGGATTTCAAAATCATGCCATGTTCCATCTAGATGTCCGTTGCTTACCACTTAATACCCCAGTTTCGTAACAAACCTCAAAACCATGCAAATGGTCATTTTGTCCATGTCGTGTCCGGACGAGTCAACACCTGGCATGTGGCGCCACAGGGATGATGTAAAGGAAGGTTCTAGCGATAGGTAGGGGGGTCATCACTGAGATGAGCAGACCCATGGAAGTTCAGGTGTTGGATTTACTTTTGTGATGTGTTCGGGACCTGTACTGAATATTTCACCTCATTGGAAGTCACTGATTGGGCAGTTCGGTTCTCCGCCTACATATAGACAGCTGTCAGCAAAACACTTTTCGGGGTGGGAGAGCGGCGATATGTTTTTGTTTTGTTTTTTTTTATCTCAGAAAGACACTACACCCGAAAACTCAGCTTTTACCCCCAGTGCAAGCCGATCAAATACTGCACATGGCTCACACTGGGAAAAGCAGCTAGCACATACAAGCACAGCGATACATGTGACACGCCCACTCCAGGGCCAGTGAAGACTTGGTACCGGGCAGTTACTAGCTGTTCTCACGTCTTCACTTCTCTGTTCTTTTCATGGGGACAGATGGGGGCAGAGACCCGGTCCCATGACCCTGGCGGTGTCATTTTAATAAAGGGGGGATATTACAGAAAGTATGTTTCGGCTGCACCCTTAGGGCTCTTCTCTCCGTCAGTCAGGCTTTCCCTCCCGTTGGCAAGCGGGGTGGCATTTCTCTAACCCACAGGAGTCGACACCACACCGCCTCTGTATTCCCGACTACCACTCCTCCATCCATCAATTGATGTTACTCCTCCATCTCCTACTACTGAACTGAACTAACACTGTTCTGTCCACCTTTTATGGCCTGGGTCCTACCTCAGGGTCCACCCATTGTCCCAGGGGCCTGTCACTGTGTATTGTGTGCTGTGTTGTGGCTCAACCATACAATCCCGACACATCGAGAACAGAGGCACTACACTTCCTAACCACACAAGTGCAGTACCTCTGGTGGCGGTTTACCCGGAGGGGTGCCACACACACTCTGATACTTGGGAAATGGAAAGTACCTGAATTCCAATTCTGGACAGGTTCACTAATCTCTAGTCACCACTTGAACTCACCTGTGGCTGATCTCTAAGCCCCCGAATGTCCCTAGACGCGTCCTTTCTCTTGTGCGCGATCACATGATTAGGCCCTGGCTGATCCTGGACTAGCCCTGACTAGTGAATAGGCCAGCAAGACACAAGTTTTACTACTAACGTAAAGACAACTTGAGTAAGGGGAGACAAAGAAGGGGAACAGATGCAACAGGAAATCCACTGCATCCCCGGGAAATATAATCATAGCTTTCTCCAGAGACATTTTCTTCACAGGTCAGCATAGAATGAACTATAGCCGACATAGGAGAGGATAAGGAGTGGGTTTATATAGTGGAAGGGAGTGGCAGCAGCTTAGATTACATGTTAATCACAGCAGAATAAAAAAGAAATCTTAACCCATTCAACGCCGAATAGAATTAAAAAAGCTCTTACGAAGGATAAATGGCAAACGGGCTCTAAAGAGGATCTGTGATCAACTAAACCCTGCAATATTCTGATTCCAGATGCCTGTAAGATAATATCAGTCCACAACACACTCGTGACAGCCATCCAATGAAGTTAGTTCTAGTAGGTGTTTGATATATAAATAGAGACTGTCAAAATGATGGCCATTTTAGGCAGGGGCGGGCTGGCCCAGGTGGCAGGGGGGCAAGTGCCCCCTGGGCTGGTGGTATAGTCCACCATTAGGGCCGCCCCCTGCAGAAACGGGCCGGCCGCGGGCGTCACTTTGCGGCCGGTGCGACGGCTTGCGGCAGGCGGGCTCGCTTTGCGGCTGGAGGAGGTGAGGACCTGACAGCACCCCCCCCCCGCTTCTCAAGGCTGCCGGACCGCACCCGATAGCACCCCTCCCCCCCCCCCCCCCGCTTCTCAACCAGGGCCGGGGATACCTAACTGCCACCCAGGGAAAGAGGCTCCAGCCAGCCCCTGATTTTAGGCATAGCGCAACAATGGAAGTAGTAATAAATACTTTTTTGGAGAGTATACCAATATGATTTGGAATAGCACTGTACTGTGTAAGGATAGGTAGTTTAGATGAGCGGAGAGATCTGCAGAGGATCAAGTTCGAGTTGGATTTTCTGAAATTCTCGGTTTCACAAGAATTGTAAAACCTTGAGATTCGATTCATGGTTTGCTAAAAAAACAAAAAAAACAACTTGCAGTCCACCATATCCCACACTGTTAAAGCATCAGAGAGTAGGCCAATGTAATTTTGTGTTGAGTCCCTCATACTACTTGGCAGCTATGACACATAGCGGATTGTAATACCTTGTACAGTGGTGGTCAGTACCTGGGCCAACTGATCAGTGGTTCCCAGCGGGCACAGTTTGTACAGTAGAATCGTTTCCAATCCTCACTAAGGCTGGCTTCACACTTGCGGACCCCTCCGCAGCGTCCTGCGGAGGGGATCCGCAAGCTGTCCGCAGCCACCACAAGCCCCTATGTTTATAATGGGAATGCATGGTGCTGCGCATGTCTGCGCATGACCGTGCGCTCCCATTCACTGCAATATGTGATTTGTATGCAGGCGCATGCCTGCGCACAAATCACTCACTCTCGTCCGCACCAGGAACGTGACATGTTGCATTCCTGGTGCGGATGAGAGTGTGTGATTTGTGCGCAGGCATCTGCCTGCGTACAAATAGCATATTGCAGTGAATGGGAGAGCACAGTCTTGCGCAGACATGCGCAGCACCGTGCGTTCCAATTATAAACATAGGGGCTTGCGGTGGCTGCGGTCAGCTTGCGGATCCCCTCCGCAGGACGCTGCGGAGGGGTCCGCAAGTGTGAAGCCAGCCTTAATCTTTCTCCTCTAAAGTGTAAATTCTTATGGTCAGTAGGTTTCTCTATCTTCTGTCCCCCACATGTATTTTCCGAGAAATTAAAAGCTTTCCAGTATTGAGATTCATGCAAACATATTTGCCCAAATCAAAAATTTTGCAGGAAAAATGTGTTGAAGTTGATGAATTTGAATTTCAAAAGATCTGTTCATCTCTACTAGATAGACAAGCAAGAAAAGAATCACCAGAGACTCAGAGCCAGGAGTGAGGACATACAAAGAAACTGAAGATGGATCCACCAGGGCCGTGAGGTACTCGGTTCAGGGCGTCAATTCACGGGGGATGTCACTGGGGCCTGTGCCCGCTCCCTTGGCCCTGGTGGTCACTGAAAGAAGTCATAAAAATGATTGTGACGCCACCTACGGTCCGGTATGGTTACGATGCTGCGGGTCACACTCTGGGGTGATAGTGGAGTCAGAAAGATGGTTACGCTCCCCGTAGGTGGAGCGGATCCAGGGGCAGTTGTAGTAGTTGTTTTTATACAAAGAGGCAGCTTACCACATGGCACAGTCATTGTCCTTTTCACTGCAGCAAGTGTGTGGCTCATCAGGTGGAGAAATGAAGTACACAAACAGTCTAACTCTGAACGGGTTACTTCAGGTTCTCAAGACAGCAGACAGATGGTACAGGGTTGGTTCACTCCCTGGCCTGGGTAGTCACTGGAGCAGTGGTGTAACTAGGTGTGATGGCGCCTGGGCACGAATCATTTTGGCGCCCTCCCCCAAGGTAGGTGTGAGGAGGTGAGGATCGGGGGGGGGTGATGGGGGGAGATCGCCGCCCTGCAGCCTTGATGAGGACCGGGGGGGGGCTTTCCTCGGTCAGTTACCCTGCTCTGCCCCCTCCTCCTCCCCGGCTCCTCGGTCACTCACCCCTGCTGTCTCCCGTCCCGTCCAGACCGTCATCTCCCGTCCTCTGATCACACACTGGCGGCGGCGCTGCCAGTGATGCAGTTTCCGGGGTCTCCTGCGGTCACCCCGCACCAAGTCTCCCAGGGCCCCCGACTGGCGCGGAAGTGCCGCCGGCGGCCCCCGCTAAGGTGGCGCCAGGTGCAAAAGGTCCGGCTGCACCCCCCTGGATAAGCCCCTGCACTGGAGAACCAGGATGCTTTACTCAGTACCCCTGCTGGTGTACCTGCCGTTCCTCTCCGATCCTTCCTAGCGCTCTCCTTTCTCTCTCTACCGTGTAGCACCTCCACGCGAAGAGCCTCGAGCCGGCTCCCATGGATCTTCAGTGGAGGACTCCCCTCCAGGTCCCCCTGACCCTAGTTTGGTATGCCTTTTCAAGGATGTGCCCAGTCTCTGGCCACGACTTCCTACAGAAGCTCGGGGCCTCCGGTTTGACGGCTCGGGGTTAGACTCCCGCACCGTGCTCGGAGCTGGTCCTCTCTTCCGGAACCAAACCCCTCCGGTTGGTAATCGTACCGGGTACGGATTCAGGCACACCGCAACTCCTGGTGCCCCTAGGGTCTATCTCCTGCCACGATGGCTTCTCTGCTGTCCTTTATGCCTCACTCCCCAATGGAGCTCTCCAACTCAGACTAACTGTCTCAATGTTCTAATGCTCTTCCCACTTACACACTTTTCTACCCTCCTAAACTCCTCCCACAGGACTGAATCGGCCCTACAGTGGGTTCACCCATGGTCCCCTACTCTAGGATGCGTGGGTTTTGAGCCCAGAATTAATTGCACATCAGCAGGAGTTGCTGAAGAGATGCGCAGTCAGATAAGGCTGGCTTCATACCATGGTTTTGTGCATCAGGTTCTGTCTGGTTTGAACTAGACAGAAGCTGATCTGTTTTTTTCCTCCCATGTATCCCTATGGTGCCGGATTGGTCCTATTTGACCATCCAGTTTTGTGTATTTTGATCCTGATCCAGTTTTGTCCGTTTTTTCACAGTGCACAAAATCGGAGACTGCAGCAGTTTTGAGCTTCGGTGAAAAAAAAAAAAAAAATCGGACAAAGTTGGACAGTCCCGGATACGGACTGTCCGGAGGCAATCCGGCGCCTATGACATGGGACTGTATGGGCACCGGATCCATAATAAAATCGGATCGT
The DNA here is from genome assembly GCA_033576535.1 of Allobates femoralis. Taxonomy (NCBI): domain Eukaryota; kingdom Metazoa; phylum Chordata; class Amphibia; order Anura; family Aromobatidae; genus Allobates; species Allobates femoralis. The sequence goes on from JARQOC010000012.1 coordinate 30,746,101, forward strand.
TTCCCGGATCCGATTTATGCACAGAGCATGCTCTGAAATCCTGCCGTCAAAATGGACAGCAGCATTTCATGCACAGGCTGTGAATTCAGCACCTAGAACAGCGGCAGATCAGATCCTGCAAAAAACAGGATCCAGCACCATATTTGTCCACACTTTCTACACATCCTGGGATCATGACCTCCAACCATATTATATTGATGAGTTATCCTAAGGATAGATCATTAACATCAGATAACTTAAAGGGGTACTCTGGGGAGATTAAAAAAAAATTGTAGGGTCTCTGTACTCTGTGACTGTGACAGGTGTTGCTTCTCACCCCTCCAGTATAGAACCTTATATCTATCCCCAGTGTGCATGCTCCGCTCTGTATCAGTCTACTGATAATAGTTGTGAGAACAGGGGGAGGCACGTAAAATCTCAGAAACTGCCTGCTATGATTATAAGTGTCCTGTTATCTGCTTCCCTGGCACCCCCCCTTTCTTGAACAACAGAAGCAGCTATTATAGGAGACTGACTGATACAGCACAGAGCTGCACACTGGTAAGGACCTAACGACCCATACCGGAGGGGTGAGGAGCAGCTCCTGTCAATTAAAAGAGATCTAAACATAGTAGAAGTGTACTAGCTATCTCAGCCTTATAGTGTATAAGGGAAGAAATAGTACAGAAAATGTCGGGTTTAAAACACAGATTTCAGCAATGTGTCTCTTATCAAGCTCCATGCTGTTGTTTACTTCTAGTGATTATTTATGCATCAGGAGATGACCATTGCTGGACTAGATTAGCTAGTCTGACCACGTCCCCTGCTGTGATTAGCAACTCACTGTCTGTAGAAATTGTATATAGAGAGCCTGGTGTGGATGGGGGCAGATTTCTAAGTTTAGCTACATGCTAAACCTAAAAACTCTGATTGTGTCAGAACCGCTGCACCCAGTAAAGTAAGTGATACCTTGCTGGATTCAGGGTCTCTTTGCCTACATCATGCTCTTCTCAGATAAGGTAGAAAAAAATACAGATGACAGTCTTCATGGGCCCCTTTACTATTTGGCTAAAAGAATGCAATTCACTCTGAAGGATCCAGCATATCTGTGCATTACATAGACTGCCTTTTGGTTTGGAGCAAACTCTGTATTGCTTCTTTTTTTGGGGTGTAAAATTGAATGATGAATTGAACATTCCTGACCGATTTCTACAATAATTATATTAAAGTCCATGCAACAATAATATCAACACAATGTTTTTAATACATACAATGATGCCAACCACACAGTAGTTCCAAACTCATAGCAGTGCCCGTAGAATAGAACCAACCTAATTTACTCTACATTTCTGCCAACTCTACTAGTTATCCTATTGTACGAGCTTCATTGTAACATACAAATGTTGCAGCAAAAGCGTAGGCTTTGAAAAGATTGGGTATTTTCCCCTGGGGACAGTTAGATTGTGATAATGGGCTTTTATTATACCAATTTTTTTGTGACTACATTTTAGTATTATTCTATATTATATGACTAGTATGTTTCCATTTCACATCCATCATGGTGCTGGTCTGGGAAATATTTTAGCCGTATTTCCATGGATGAAGGAGGATGTTCCTTTTTCTCAACCAGCATTGAAATGTAGCGCCCCACTAGTCAGTGCGCTACAGAGGGGTACTGCACGTGACTCACCGTGGCCGGGACTCCGGTTTAGACAGGCTGAAGCTCCTTCCTCCTTGTCACGGGTGGGCCGCGCCTGCCGGTAGTGGGGCCCGGTCGAGTACAGATCAACAGTTGAAGACGTCTTGTAGGAACAGATTAAAGGGGTTTAATTTATTCGTGACGCCACCTATGAGTAGTTTCGGTAATCGTTACCGATGCTGCAGAACCTCCGGGGGATGGACAGCAGCAAGATGGAACGCTCCCCACAGGCTGAGCGGTGATCCTCGGAGGCTGGAGCTGCTTAAGATGTTGTGCGGCAGCTGCGGTTACCTTGTAGTGCGGACGGACAGTTCATAAGGAAGCACGGACACAGACAGTCTCTGCAACGGGTCTTTACTGTAACCAGCAGACAGTACATGGTATGCAGTTTATGGGTAGTGGACCAGGTGGACTCAGCAGTGATAGGTGTCCCTCAGAGATCCGCAAGTGTTCCTCCATTCTAGCTAAGTGCTTTGCCATTGTCGCCCAGGAATACCAGATCGGGTACGGGGAGGCTGCTTCAATGCCCTATCCAAGTTGTACGTTGTGGATGTTTTGGGGAGCCTTGGGTCCCTCAGTGGGTACACCGCTGGTTAGACGACTGGAAGTTGGCTGGTGGTGTGTGTGCTCCTGTAAAGCTGCTCCTCCACGCTTCTGGTTCGCGTAGCAGAGGTGAACTGCTGCCAGCTTCGGTACCAGTGAACCGGCTGTGAAGTGTTGGGGCACGGGGTATTTTGGAACCCGTAGTTAATGATGCCCGATCCAGGTTGTTGAGGCCTCAGGTGCTGACACCCGACCGGTGACGGCCCGGGGGCTGCACGGGGTGCGGAGCCCCGCTCCTACTCCAAGTTCAAGTTCTCTGTTCTAGACTCTGATCTAGACCCTTCTCCTAGACTAAGTTTCTGTTCTCCCTACACACTTCCCTAGCACTCCGCCCACCAGGACCCTGGATTGGCCCTCTGTTCTAGGTGATGCATGCAGGGTTGGATCTCAAAGTTAACCAGATCACTGCTGTGTCAGAGAATATTGCGGCTGCATTTATGGCTGCAATACCCTCTTGTGACGCACACTCAAGACAGAGTGCAGTATTCCTGTTATGGGGGTAGGTAATGTAGGTCCGAGGATCTCAATCTGCATTCACACACTTAGAGCAGGGGACTATAGGGTTAAATCCTTTGCTGAGAGACCCAGTCCCGGTGGGAGGAGTTTCAGGCTAGAGCAGTGTGAGCGCGGGAGGCAGAGAAGGTAGAGCATCTGTGGAGAGAGACAGAGAAGGACCCTTCAGGGGACACCACAGGGAGGGCACCCAGAAGGAGCGGCGAACCAGACAGAGAGAGGCAGACAGAGGGCGACTGAACATCCCAGCCCAATCCAAAGCGGGGTACAGGCTCTGAAGCAGTGCATAGGTCCATCCTTGAGCCGCAAATACCGGTATGATCAACAGCTTCATAGGACCACGATCCGCCCGACATATGTGCGGTCCCCACCAGAAGCACCAAACCGGCTTGAGCACGTACGCCGGTGAACTGTGTACAAGCTGTAGGTAACTGGAGTAAAGCACCTGTGCAGAGCAAGCGTCTGTGTTTCTTCCTGGTTTACTGTGACACTCCAGTCTCACAGCAGAGACAGCGCTGCCCTATTCGAACATTCTACACTGTCCCAGGGGACCCTGCTCTACCTGTAGGGAGCTACAACACCTTGCTGCCATCCATCCCCCCGGAGGTCTGCAGCAGCGCCGGTGCCATCACTGGATCTACAGGTTGCGTCACGACTTTTATAAACTCTTATCCCTGTAAATATTTCCCTTTTTGTTGTCACCCAAGGGCACAGACTCGAGCACCGACCACCCGTGACATCCACCGTACCCAAACGACCGAGATCTGAGTACCGCAGAACCTTGTGGGCCCGACAGAAAGAATGCATAGTCCCCCAATGCAGATTATGAATTAAATGAAGTTCAAGTTATATGTTAGCTTTAGTTTAAATGGGCTTATATGTGACGTGACCAGGAGACTTGATGTAAGGCAGAGGTCCCCAACTTTACTGATCTTGAGAGCCACATCCAGCTCAGAGAGAGGATCATGAGCCCGATCTAGCACTGGAAAGGGTCACGAGCAGTGGCGTAACTTGAAGCTCATGGGCCCCGAGGTGAAAGCTCCAACGGGACCCACAATTATTACAAATCTTTAACAGCAATAGTCTTTTTCTATAGGCCAAAGGGACTTTTGTGGCCCCCTAGGCTCTGAGGCCCGGGTGCAACTGCAACCCCTGCACCTGTAGTAGTTACGCCCCTCGTCACGAGCCTCATCCACCTCTGAGAGAGGGACATGAGCCACATCCAGCTCTGAGAGAGGGTCACGAGCCACATCCAGCCCTGAGAGAGAGTCATGATCCACATCCAGATCTGAGAGAAGGTCACTAGCCACATCCAGCTCTGAGAGAGGGTCACGAGCCACATCCAGCTCTGAGAGAGGGTCACAAGCCACATCCAGCTCTGAGAGAGGGTCACAAGCCACATCCAGCTCTGAGAGAGGGTCACAAGCCACATCCAGCTCTGAGAGAAGGTCACGAGCCACATCCAGCTCTGAGAGATGGTCGCAAGCCACATCCAGCTCTGGGAGAGGGTGACGAGCCACATCCAGATCTGAGAGAGGGTCGAGAGCCACATCCGGCTCTGCGAGAAGGTCACGAGCCACATCCAGCTCTGAGAGAGGGTCATAAGCAACGTTCAGCTCTGAGAGAGGGTCGTAAGCCATATCCAGCTCTGAGAGAGGGTCATATGGCACCCCAGGGGTTAATGTGCCACAGTAACATCACACGGCTTCCCTCCCCACAACACACTGACACTAGCACCTCTGGGTCAGGAGGGGGAGCTAAACCAGCTCCCTTATATACTCCGGGTCAAGAGGAAGTAGTTAGTCTAGTCTAGAGTTGAGTTTAGTTTAGTCCAGTACGAAGTAGTACTGTGAAAAGTCCAGTTCCTGGGAGAACTGAGGGAGACTGTAGTGTAAAGGAGCTGCGTCAGGCTTCTCTACAGTCTGCTCACTGATTCCAGGCCTAGCCAGGGTCTGAGGGAAGGAGAACTGAAGACAAAGGAACACATCTGGGAGACAGAGTGCCATCACCACTTGCCCCGGAGGAGCGCACAGAATGGACACCGGATCCGAAACTGTGACTGACACACACAGCACAGTAAATCCCGGGATAGTGGAGTTTCTAGATCGACACTGTACCAGAGCGAAGCAACACGGCGGGGTCAGCAGTACACAGAAGACTCAAGTTGCCTAGCAAAGGGGTACCTGTGAGGAGAGAGACAGTGCCAGCAGCTCAGCTAGAAGCAGCGTCAAAGCCACACACACACAGCGCAGCAGGAGGAAGCTGAGGACCCGGACAGGGTGGGAGCAACCCGGCCCCAGTACAGACTCCGTGGACAATAACCTGCTACAACATCTGCAGTAAAGCTTTGGAAAACTTCAGAAACGTGAGTGTGTGATCCTTCAACCCGTCTCCACTATTAATCCCTTTATTACCACATCTATCATATCCGCCATAGACTCTAATTACCACTGCCCCGGGGAACCAGCCTCTACCTACAGAGCGCCGTTCCATCTAAGCTGCCCAACATCATCCCCGGAAGTTCTGCAGCAGCGGTGGTCCCATTACTGACCACACACCATGGGTGGCATCACGACAAACATTTATCCCTTGTAAATACCCCCCTTTTACTTGCGGAACCCGGGACACGGTCCGGACCAGGCCCTCCGTGACATCCCCCAGCAGCAACCCGGTCTGGTACCGAGTACCCAGTCCCAGTGGTCTCCACAGTCACAAGCCACATCCAGCTCTGAGAGAGGGTCACGAGCCACATCCAGTTCTGAGAGAGGATCGCGAGCCACATCCAGCTCTGAGAGAAGGTTGTGAGCCACATCCAGCTCTGAGAGAGGGTCACGAGCCACATCCAGTTCTGAGAGAGGGTCACGAGCCACATCCAGTTCTGAGAGAGGGTCACGAGCCACATCCAGTTCTGAGAGAGGGTCACGAGCCACATCCAGCTCCCTCCTCCCCTCACAGTAGTGACACCCAGAGTCTTTATTACCAGTACAGCCAAAACGTGTCCACAGAAATCATACTGGGCCAGTAGACCAATATCCATGGGTTCCTACCTTACCTCATTCAGATCTGCTCTTCTATGTGGGGCTACTCACGGAAGTCACCATCTGTAGACCTGCTCTTCATAGCTGTTTGCTAGACCTGGTGCTAATGCACCAAACTGGAAGATATTTGCGAGCCACTTATCACAGACCCACGAGCCACATGTGGCTCCTGGGCTACAGGCTCAGAACCCCTGAAGTGAGGGAAGCAAACAAGAGTGCTGACTCAGGCTACACCTGTCATTGCCCAGACCTGGAAGAATGTAGTCAGAGTCGTCTGGAAACCATGGGATCATCTTGGTCAAATTTTACCACCTGTCACTCAGGAAATAATCATTTTCTTAGCAGCTTTCAATTACATTGATGAATAGATCTTATAAGGTTATTTCCTCATTAAAAACAGCCTTGCTGGGAAAACTTTACAATGCCAGATGGGCAGTGAGGGCTTTGAGGGTGCCAGGGATAATCTCGGAGTTCCAAAATTAATGGATGTTCACAAAGTCCTGAGCTGTACATCTCCATAATAGTCATTTACTATGAACATGCTTCTAAGTACATTAACATAATATGTGCTCAACTTAGGTTAGTCAATCAGTGATGTGACCCCAAGACATCAGGGTAGACAACACACGACCCACAGTCAAGTGCATAGATACAGTCCTCACATTTCATTGGCAGCGAACAGCAGTGGAAATTTTGTCACTAGAGAATGACTATTCTTAAAGGGAATTTGTCACCAATTTTTTTCCACCTACCATGAGAGCAGAAACCCCAATTCCAGCGATGTGTCACTTACTGTGCTGCTGGCTTTAGATTTAATAAAATAACTGTTTTCTCAGCAGGAGCTTATCATTAAAGAATTAGTAAACTTTCTGTGATATAGTTCTGTATTACTCCGCCCTCATCACTGATTGTCAGCTTTCGATCTATGCACAGGGTACACAGAAAGCAGTGCTGTGGGTGTCTTAGGGCCACATCACACACACAGATATCTGTGCAGATATTGTTCGCAGATCTCTGGTTGCAGTGAAATCATGGACTCATTGCTACATTTTGTGGCCGTGTACAAATGGAACAATCTGTCCATGCTTTCACTGCAACCAGAGATCTGCAAACAATATCTGCACAGATATCTGTGTGTGTGACGTGGCCCTTATACAGAGCTCAGCATTGAGAGAACTGCTAGATCTGTAGCAGATAAAACAGTGCTATCAAAGCTGAAGCAAGAAGCCCAGTAGGCGACACATTACTGGAATCATGGTGTCTTCCCAAACATAGTGACACATTGTTGGAATCAGGGTCTCTTTTCCTACATCATGATGCTCTCAGATGGGGTAGCAAGCACCTGGTGACAGATTCCATTAAATACAGAGGTTCACTTACTATCTTTTAGTTGTAGTGCAGACTAGAGCAGGTTTTCAGTGAAAATTATTCTGCATTTTGCTGAATTTCTTTAACCTCTCCTTCCATTTTTGACATACTTTTTTGCTAAAAAAAGATCAGCAATTGTAGTGTCTAGACACAATTTGCTTTGTAAGAGCTCATACACACAGCAGAAATTGCACGGAGAAGCAAAGGTTTTTTTTTTCTGCACTACAGATTCATAGATACCAAGCTAAATACCCAGAAATATGAGTGCAGCACATGCCCGTTTTATTATATGCATTAGAAACGTCTTGGACCTTTATTAAAGAGTTATGAAAAGTATCTAAAAAGGGGTGCAGTTTTAATTGTGTCAACAATGGCGCCAAATTATTGCGTTAAACCCCAAAATAATCCAACCAGAAGATGGAATTGTGATGCCAGTCACTACACACAAGCCATGAGGCAGGATGGTCAAACATTCTGGGATATCTGATACCAAGAAAGCACGTTGTAAACTAAGAAAAAAAAAACAAGGACGTATTTACGGCACGGTCCGAGGTCAGAATATCAGGACAGCAGATCAAAGCAAAGGGACAAGGCAATAGATCTAAACAAAGAGCATAGATAAATGAGGCCAAAATACACCATTGAGCCAAATGCTACAACTGGCAGAGATCTGGGACTGACTGCTCAGCTAAGTAGCTGAGCAATCACTCAGAACAGGGAACATCGGAAGAAGCCCATCACCTCCCAGTCTCAGACTAGAATTGTCTGAACTATCAACACACTGATCGGTTAGCGCGCCCCAGTGCTAGATTGGACGACTGAGCTGTCACTCACCAAAATGACAGTTCACCACAGCCCTGATTCCATAGGGCAGCAAACTATCACTAATTGTGTGGCGTCCCTGCAATCAGGAGGCCACAAAGGGAACTGCAGCCAGGAAGGTAGGAACGACAGTTGCACACAAACACCCTCACAACCCACACAATCCACATACCAGTAGAGGGCAGCACCCAACCCGGAGCCTGGAACTCTAGTCAGGCAAGGGGTGGTGGGTTTAGAGACAGTGGGTGGGCCAGCAAGCAGGTCAGGTGACAGAAGGTAGATATAGAGAAGGGGGAGGAGAAAGGAGTCAGTAGGCCGGTGTAGGCTGAGCAGCAAAGAAAAAAGCACTTGTCCTGGAAGAGTGAGGTGGAAGGAGCGCAGAATCTGGAGAGCCAGTGCGAGCCACAGAGAGAAAGCACGTCCGGAGCCAGCACCCCAGGAGTGTGAGGGACGAGAGGACCAGTGATACTGGGTCCTAGAACCACGGCTGAGATGGCAGACTGCAGGCGGAGTAGCCCTCCTATTTAACTCAAAGACACGGTTAGAAGGAGCCTGGTAGAGCCTCACCCAGGAGGACTGTTGGAGGCTAGGCTAGCAGTAGAGTGTCGGCTCTAAAGGGGACCGACGCTTCACCCGGTATCCCCAGACAACCAACGGGGAACTCTAGCTACACGTTAGGGTTCCCACCCCAAAGGACAGGTAGCTCAGTGACAACCCGGAGGACCCGCAGGGGCCCGAGTCACTGCCATACTGTCTGGAGATGCACAACAAGTGAGAGAGAGAGAAAATCAGAGCCTGGAATGGACAGAGAACGAGTGAGGGGTCATAGAAAGGAACAACCTGGCTGCAGAGAGTAAAAGGACCCGGAGGGGAGAGTTATGCCCGTGTAAAGACTGTAGACTGTGACTGTGAACTGGAACTTTAACTGGAACTGAACCGAGAAGGTTAAGAAGTAAACACGGTGAACCCTGATTCTGACTCCCTCGCATATTTCTACCTGCACATGATTCCCTTCAAACAGGTCTGTAGAAGATCACAACCTGAGGAGCCACAGCTTGTCAGCTCCGAACGCTGAAGGAGGATTTCTGCAGCATCAGGACAGTAAGTGACTCACCGTGGCCGGGGACTCCAGTTTAGACAGGCAGTAGCTCCTTCCTCCTTGTCATGGGTGGACCACGCCTGCCGGTAGTGGGGCCCGGTTGAGTGCAGATCAAAGAGTTGAAGACATCTTGTGGGAACAGATTAAGGGGTTAATTTATTCGCGACGCCACTTATGAGTAGTTCAGTAAGTCTTACCGACGCTGCGAGGCCTCCGGGGGATGGATAGCAGCAAGATGGAACGCTCCCCACAGGCTGAGCGGTGATCCCCGGAGGCTGGAGCTGCTTAAGATGTTGTGCGGCAGCTGCGGTTACCTTGAAGTGCGGACAGACAGTTCATAAGGAAGCACGGACACTGTAAGTCTCTGTAACGGGTCTTTACTGTAACCAGCAAGCAGTACATGGCATACAGTTTGTAGATAGCAGACCGGGTGGACTCAGCAGTGATAGGTGTCCCTCAGAGATCAGCGGTGTTCCTCCATTCTAACTAAGTAAGTTGCCGTTGTCGCCCGGGAATACCAGATCGGGTACAGGGAGGCTGCTTGATGCCCTATCCGAGGTATACGTTCCGGATGTTTTGGGGAGCCTTGGGTCCCTTGGTGGGTACACAGCTGGTTAGACGACTGGATTTTGCGGTGGTGGGGTGCTCCTGTAAAGCTGCTCCTCCACGCTTCTAGTTCGCATAGCAGAGCTGAACTGCTGCTAGCATCGGTACCAGCAAACCGGCTGTATAAGGGCACGGGATGTTTTTTAGCCCGCATAATGATGCCCGTGATTGGTAGGGAAATGGCCGGTAGAAGGTGGCCAGGGGGCCGCACGGGACTGTGCGAGCCCCCTCTCCTACGTTGCAGAGCTGGAGTTCTGCAGAGGTCTTCTAGGTTGCTGTTCCTTGCAGACTGACTCCTCCAGACTGGACTAAGTCTGAACTTAAACTTCCACTACACACTACCCTTGCACTCCGCCCACCAGGACCTTGATTGGCCCTCTATGCTAAGTGAGGCATGCAGAGTATGGATCTCTAAGTTAACCAGATGACTGCTGGGTCAGAGAATATTGCTGCTGCATTTATGGCTGCAATACCCTCCTGTGACGCACTCGTTGCGGGGCGCCACATAAGTGCACTGCACGCAGCATCAGCTAACATCATATACTACACTATAGACTTTATCATCACTGCCCCGGGGAACCTAGTTCTACCCGTGGACAACTATGCCATCTTAGCTGCCATTACATCATCCCCGGAGGTTCTGCGGCAGCGGTGGTCCCCACTACTGACCACAAACCGTGGGTGGCGTCACGACTGACATTATCCCCTGTAAATTATTTCCTTTTCACTGCGAGGCCAGGGACACGGTCCGGACCAGGACCACCCGTGACATCCCCAGTAGCAGACCTGGTCCAGTACCGAGTACCCCGTCCCAATGGGCTGACAATTGCGTCAAAAACACACTGGGTGGAGGAATTGTTACAGGAATAAGGTCTATCACATCTAGCAATGTGCGCCAGATCTGTCAAACTGCATGTGGCTCTGCGCATCCTCCTCCTGCACGGTCCAGACTTTAAGCTTTCAAAACCAGAGGAATTATATGTTGGTTCTGTTCTGTATCATGGAGTATTCTTCCTTAGAAGCAAAGCATATTTAACAGAATATGGTAAAAAAGAAAACCTGAATTTTCTTATGTTGCCTCCTAAATAAAATCAGAAACATTTGTGGGTAAAGTATGGCCCCATAGACCCCTTTGAGTGCTGCTTTACACTTCTGTACTGTCAAGTTATGGCTTGAACGGCTTTGTATTCAATTTACTATTGAGGTTTTTGTGTTCCAGATGGAACAACACATTTTAGGCTGTGTGTACACAGTGCGTTTCTTTATGCGTTTTTGTTTGCAGATTTGTCACAAAACTGCAAGCAAATCCTAATGTCAGTGTATCGGTCGGAGGGACCAGGTTATTCAGCAGCTGGGCCAAGGTTCAGTTCACAGTAGCCATGCCCAGCAGCTGTGGTCCTAACCACACATTTAAAGTAATAAAGGGGGTAATAGTAGGGATAAAGTTTATTCATGATGCCAGTCAGGATAATCAGCCTGATGTTGTTGGCACTGCAGCGTATGCCTGGGTGATGACAACACTGCAGGTGGTTAACCCTTCCCAACCAGGGCTGGCTCCCAGGGAGATGAGGAGGGTAGTGGTAAAGATGTAGTGGAGGAAGTAGACAGATGGAGGCAGTGTTTGCTTTACCTTTATACTGAAAGTGTGGCGCCCTTCAGTCCGATCACCACTAGAGGTTGCAGCAACCGGGATCGGTAAGTCCAGTCACCCACACACACACCCAACACACCCCAATCCCAGGGCGGGGACTCAAGGTCGAGCTGTGGGATGGCGGGAGGAGACAGGTGGTGGGTGGGAAGTTAGCACAGGAAACGGTAAGGAAAGAGACAACAAATAAGAAAACACCACAGGACGTAAGGAGCAGAGGGGCGAGTAGATAGCCCTGGAGTCGGGAGGAGAGGAGTTAGTCCATCAACCAGTCAGATGGAAAGGAGAGAACAATCATTACATGAGACTGAAAGGACACGGACCTGGCAGCCTATACCATCATGAGGCCTGTTTCGGACCCCGGGCTACAGACCGTAGAGAGACAGGAGGAGACTTAGGGGTGCGGGTAGAGAAGAATCCACCCGTGCACCCGAATTAACTGGGAAGCTGAAGGACGGGGTAGGAACCAGGGAGCCTGCCCTGAAGTGGCGAGGATGCTCCAAGCTTCAACCACAAAATCAGCCGGTCACGGAGTCTTTATGTCCCCGGACCCAACTTCCAGCGCAGCGAAGAGAAGGCCGCCGTACTAGGGCCAGGGGACAAAGTCGGTTGCCTAACGAAGGCCTGTGACCGCTAGATCAGAGCTTTGCATGTGGAAGTGCGTGCAGGAGGGTGAAAAATAAGCAGCATGAAGAAGAGAGGCCCACGGAAAGGAACGCACAAGGGGGTGACCTGGACGAGCCATCCCGGCTGCAAAAGACTACTGGAGCCACCACTGTACTGGCTTGTAACTTGAATTGCCTGATGAGAACAGCCAAGTAAACCTGGTTGAAGCTCAGCATTGTGTCAGACTGTTTATTCTGTGCCTGAAGAGAGGTAGACTGAAACACTGAGCAGGCAGCTGGAGCCCGCCTGAGAGTGTCCCTGATCCCTGCCAGCATCCAGCTCAGCCCTTCTGGCCTTCCATTTCACCAACGAACTAGTGATGGGCGAATCCTAAACTACTTGGAATCGCTAGACTCCGACGAGTCTGAGTCCAGGACTCGCTACTCGTTGCGAGTCTAGCGATTCCAATGTTAATGAATGGGGAACGAGTATTGCAGCGATTCCTCTGCTGCCGGACCCTATAAGGATTGAAAAATAAAACGATTGAACCGGGGGAGGGTGGAGAGTGTGGGGGGTGCACTGGACCGGCCGGCTACTTACCGCTGCCTCCGCCGGCGCCGGCTGCAGACTCGCTCCCCGAGTCTCTGCTGCTTTTTCCGGAGATTCCCGAACACTGACAGAAGCCTTGAATAAATTAACTTCCGTCACTGCTCGGGAATCGCCAGCAGCAGGACCGGCGGTGATGAAGACGCTGGATGGTAAGATAATTCAGCGGGGGGGGCTCTGCACAGTGTGGGGAACGAGTGCCACTGGGGGCCTGCTGTATACCTATGGGGGCTTGCTGTATACCTCTGGGGGCCTGCTATATACCTATGGGGGCCTGCTATATACCTCTGGGGGCTGTATGCACGGCTCCCCCTGCCGCTGTGATGGGCGGGGGGAGCCGTGCATATCTAATGAGCGGCCCCACGTGACGGGCCGCTCAGTCACCAGCCTCCCCCCGCCTCCTCCAGCCTCCCCAGCACCCGGACACAGCCCCCACCAAGTGAAACACATATATTACCGTACTGACCCATGTATAAGCCGAGGGGGGGGACTTTTCAGCCCAATTTTTGTGGTTAGCACTGTATAGAGGGCAGCACGGTGGCTCAGTGGTTAGCACTGTATAGAGGGCAGCACGGTGGCTCAGTGGTTAGTACTGTATAGAGGGCAGTATGGTGGGTCAGAGGTTCGTATTGCATAGAGGACAGCACTGTGGCTCAGTGGTTAGTACTGTATAGAGGGCAGCACGGTGGCTCAGTGGTTAGTACTGTATAGAGGGCAGCACTGTATAGAGGCAGCACTGTGGCTCAGTGGTAAGTACTGTATAGAGGGCAGCACGGTGGCTCAGAGGTTAGCACTGTATAGAGGGCAGCACGGTGGCTCAGTGGTTAGCACTGTATAGAGGGCAGCACGGTGGCTCAGTGGTTAGCATTGTATAGAGGGCAGCACTGTGGCTCAGTGGTTAGTACTGTATAGAGGGCAGCACAGTGGCTCAGTGGTTAGCACTGTATAGAGGACAGCACGGTGGCTCAGTGGTTAGTACTGTATAGAGGGCAGCACGGTGGCTCAGTGGTTAGCACTGTATAGAGGGCAGCACAGTGGCTCAGTGGTTAGTACTGTATAGAGAGCAGCACGGTGGCTCAGTGGTTAGCACTGTATAGAGGGCAGTACGGTGACTCAGTGATTAGCACTGTATAGAGGGTGGCATGGTGGCTCAGTGGTTAGCACTGTATAGAGGGTGGCATGGTGGCTCAGTGGTTAGCACTGTATAGAGGGCAGCACGGTGGCTCAGTGGTTAGCACTGTATAGAGGGCAGCACGGTGGCTCAGTGGTTAGCACTGTATAGAGGACAGCACGGTGGCTCAGTGGTTAGCACTGTATAGAGGGCAGCACGGTGGCTCAGTGGTTAGCACTGTACAGAGGGCAGCACGGTGGCTCAGTGGTTAGCACTGTACAGAGGGCAGCACGGTGGCTCAGTGGTTAGCACTGTATAGAGGGTGGCATGGTGGCTCAGTGGTTAGCACTGTATAGAGGGTGGCATGGTGGCTCAGTGGTTAGCACTGTATAGAGGACAGCACGGTTGCTCAGTGGTTAGCACTGTATAGAGTGCAGCACAGTAGCTCAGTGATTAGTACTGATAGAGGGCAGCACGGTGGCTCAGTGGTTAGCACTGTAAGAGGGCAGCCAGGTGGCTCAGTGGTTAGCACTGTATAGAGGGCAGCACGGTGGCTCAGTGGTTAGCACTGTATAGAGTGTAGCACAGTGGCTCAGTGGTTAGCACTGTATAGAGGGCAGTATGGTGGCTCAGTGGTTAGCACTGTATAGAGGGCAGCATGGTGGCTCAGAGGTTAGCATGTATAGAGGACAGCACGGTGGCTCGTGGTTAGCACTGTATAGAGGGCAGCACGGTGGCTCAGTGGTTAGCACTGTATAGAGGGCAGCACTGTATAGAGGCAGCACTGTGGCTCGTGGTTAGTACTGTATAGAGGGCAGCACGGTGGCTCAGTGGTTAGCACTGTATGAGGGCAGCACGGTGGCTCAGTGGTTAGCACTGTATAGAGGTGGCATGGTGGCTCAGTGGTTAGCACTGTATAGAGGGCAGCACGGTGCTCAGTGGTTAGCACTGTATAGAGGGCAGCACGGTGGCTCAGTGGTTAGCACTGTATAGAGGGCAGCATGGTGGCTCAGTGGTTAGCACTGTATAGAGGCAGCACAGTGCTCAGTGGTTAGCACTGTATAGAGCGGTGGCTCAGTGGTTAGCACTGTAAAGAGGGCAGCATGGTGGCTCAGTGGTTAGCACTGTATAGAGGGCAGCACGGTGGCTCAGTGGTTAGCACTGTATAGTGGTAGCACGGTGGCTCAGTGGTTAGCACTGTATAGAGGGCATTGGTGGCTCAGTGGTTAGCACTGTATAGAGGGCAGATGGTGGCTCAGGGTTAGCACTGATAGAGGACAGCACTGTGGCTCTGTGGTTAGTACTGTATAGAGGGCAGCACGGTGGCTCAGTGGTTAGACTGTATAGAGGTGCCAGGTTGCACTGTATAGAGGGCAGCACTGTGGCTCGTGGTTAGACTGTATAGAGGGCAGCACGGTGGCTCAGGGTTAGCACTGTATAGAGGCAGCACTGTATAGAGGGCGCACTGTGGCTCCGTGGTTAGTACTGTATAGAGGGCAGGCACGGTGGCTCAGTGGTTAGCACTGTATAGAGGGCTGGCATGGTGGCTCAGTGGTTAGCACTGTATAGAGGGCAGCACGGTGCTCAGTGGTTAGCACTGTATAGAGGGCAGCATGGTGCTCAGTGGTTAGCACTGTATAGAGGGCAGCACGGTTGGGCTCAGTGGTTAGCACTGTATAGAGGGCAGCACGTGGCTCAGTGGTTAACACTGTATAGTGGCTCAGTGGTTAGCACTGTATAGAGGGCAGCACGGTAGCTCAGTGGTTAGCACTGTATAGAGGGCAGCACGGTGGCTCAGTGGTTAGCACTGTAAAGAGGGCAGCACAGTGGCTCAGTGGTTAGCACTGTATAGTGGCTCAGTGGTTAGCACTGCAGCCTTGCAGCGCTGTAGTCCTGAGTTCAATTCCAGCAAGGACGACTTCTACAAGGAGTTTGTATGTTCTCCCTGTGTTCTTGTGGGTTTCCTCCAGGCACGCCTGTTTCCTCCCACACTTTAAAGACATACTGATAGAATGTTTAGATTCTGCTCTCCAATGGGGACAGTGTTACAAATGTATGTAAATAAATAAATATTTACATTATATTATAATTATTATATCCGTACGTTTGTCCCAGTATCTGCAACGCGGGATAATCTGCATACGCAAGTTCAAAACTAAAAATAAAAAAAATAAATTTCAAGGTTTTAGTTAAGTATTTGTAAATATGACTTTATGAGAAAAAAGAATCCATTTTTTTAAAGCTTACAAAATGATTTATGTTTAGTAAAGCAATAAACTCAGTCTAATTTGTGGTAAGGTTTTGGTGCATTATAAATTCTTCTTGTTGGGATATTGCATACAGGCTCGGGAAAGGAATTCTTAAAATTGAATTTCATGCTTGCGTGTGTCTCTGTGATCTGCAGTGTGTATGATCTCTGAGTGGAAAACTCCTCTGAAAGTAAATGGATTACCCTTTTCTCTTGCACTCTCTGATGTCTTCTCAGAAGATAGCACTCCTGCACTCTGTGATCTTTAACCCACTGCAATCGACTTGACAAGCGTTGAAATGAGCGCCTCTGGGTGGCGCCCTACGCCTTTCTGGCCTTTTCTTTAATTTGGCGTTGTGTGGACAGTAAATGCCGGATACAGCTGTGTAATGACAGCTCCAAGTGTTGACTGTAAGCACAAATATTCTTTATACCGACTGTACCGTAAATAGTCAATTATTGTCTTATGTTTTTATTTCTCCCCCACAATTATTATTATTAATTTTTTTTATGACATGCATTTATATTTATCGTGGATCCATAAATGTAAGAAAACAGAAAATACTTCACTAATTTACGGAATTTATATTTAAAAAAATAACAATTCTATCCTTAAAGGGACTCTGTCGCTAGGTTTTTGCCATCCGACCTGACAGCAGCATAATGTAGAGATCGAGATCCTGATTCCAGCGATGTGTCACTTACTGAGCTGCTTGCTGTCATTTTGATAAAATTACTGTTTTCTCTGCTTCAGATTGAATATGCCGGTCTGCTTGATAAGTCCAATAATGTTAATCTCCAGCTTTAATTTTATCAAAACTACACTGAGCAGCCCAGTAAGTGACACATCCCTGGAATCAGGGTCTCTGTCTCTACATTATACTGCTGTCAGATGAGATGGCAAAAACCTGGCGATAGTGTCCCTTTAAATGAGCATTTAGGTAGGGACCATCTTTTTATTTGGGGTTTTTTGGTGCATATAATAATAATAATCTTTATTTATATAGCGCCGACATATTCCTCAGCGCTTCACAAATTAGAGAATTCAGATACAAACAAAACAGTTATAAGAAACAGTTGTGGAAAATACAATAATTAAAAAATATTGACGACTCTGCTCGCAAGAGCTTACAATCTACATTCGTTTCTTTTGTGCTATGGCAAAAATGAAAATGTGGATAGATTGTTTTAATCTTTTCAAAAAGAGAAAAATATACTTTTAAACATAACCAAGGACAGATGGTTCGGTTTCTAAAAAAAAAAAAAAAAAAATCAATAAAAAATTTATAAATAATAATTAATAATAATAATAATAAAATGTTTCCATGTTCATGTTCTGAACAAATACTAATGCTTGTAATCTGTTAAAATCTTTAATAAAAATTAATTGAGAAACAAAAAAAATGTAGATATGGAAAAAATACGTCCCAATAGGAACGATATTTTGCCTTCTATAAAGCTTGCGTATTCATGTTTTTAGAACCCATTTCTTTATTTTTTCCCATATATCCATTAAACGTTCTGTTCCCGCTTTGTTTGCCCCTTGCATAAAAAAAGGTGCACCCAATGTCCTTTAGGTTTGCATTGGCTGTAAACCATAATCATCAACATTAACAGAATTTAACACTTGAATTATTAAGGCAAACGTAGAAAAGGAAAATCTAGCTAATGTGTATAATGGTAGAGAAATGAGGGAAAAAATTCCTTTTTTATAAAAACATTTATTTCAACAAGTAACAAAAAACCTGTAGCATTTGCAACGCGTTTCGAGCATGAATTGCTCCTAATCATAGCTATCTGTTCCTGCTCTAAACGTGTTGGCCAATGCTACAGTTAATTCAGGTCTTTTTCAACTTGTTGAAATAACTATAATATTTTTTTTTTCCTCGTTTCTCCACCATTATACACAAGAGCTGGATTCTTCCTTTCTGTGCTTGCCTCACTATACCGCTTGCGAAGCTGCCCGGGATCCATCCGTACACCAAACTCTTGGCTAATCTACTTATATACAGGAGCATCTCAATGAATTAGAATATCTTCAAAAAGTTAATTTATTTCAGTAATTCAACACATACAGTGAAACCCATATATTATATAGAGTCATTACACACAGAGGGATCTATTTCAAGGGTTTATTTCTGTTAATGTTGATGATTATGGCTTACAGCCAAGGAAAACCCAAAGGTCAATATGTCAGAAAATTAAAGTATGGAGGATGAAGGGTTTGATAGATAAAATATGACCTAACTAGGTATCAGAGGCTTCACCTTGTGTGGTTGTGAGAGTCACAACCACTATAAAAGCAGATCACGGCCAGGGCCGCATCGTCCATTGGACAGTGTGAGCCCTGAGTCTCAGGCGGCAAGCAGGCAGCGGGAGCGGCTTTGCAGAAGGGGGTGGCGCCTGCATCACACAGCGGCTTCCTGTGTGATGGTCACCGCCGGCTGCAGCATGGGGTAAGCCGCACACAGATCTTCCCCCTGCCTGCGCCGCAGCCCATAAATGCTCGCCCTCCCCTCCGGTCCTCACCTGCGGCCAGCAGGCCAGTAGAATCCTTCCTGCTGATCAACTGCGGCTCAGCAGCACCCCTCCCCCGCTCGTCACCCGCAGCTCAGGCGGCTTGAGGGCTTGATGCACCCCTGATCATGTCTGCTGCAGTCCCCATTGTGGTGCATATAGAGTAGGGAGGATGAAGGGTTAAAAACCACACTGCTGTATTCCACGAGAAATCAAAGTGTGAATATAACATTGATTTATTAGTCAACATGTTTCAGGGCTCCCTGGCTCCATCATCAAGACAAATCAATATCATATGGCCATTTTTCTGGGAACCCTGAAACGCGTTGACTAATATCAATATTATATTCCCCCTTTGATGCTTTGTGGAATACGGCAGCGCAGTTTCTAACCCTTCATCCTCCCTGCTTTCATTTTCTGAGATAATGACGTTTGTTTTCATTGGCTGTAAGCCATAATCATCAACATTAACAGAAATAAACACTTGAAATAGATCCCTCTGTGTGTAATGACTCTATATAATATATGTGTTTCACTTTATGTATTGAATTACTGAAATAAATGAACTTTTGATGATATTCTAATTCATTGAGATGCTCCTGTACTTGGACTGGTGAGCTGATATTTGTTTGTCTTTTTACACCTAGAATATGCCAAAGAAGTGCTATTTTGGCATTCATATATCTGAGGATATGTCCCAATGTATATTTCTGACAAAGGTATAGATCCACATTTAAAAAGCCCAATAAACTGAATGAAAAATACAATCAATAACATAAACTTATTTGTGTACCGGGTTTGTCCAATAAGTCACCCATTACCCATTGTGAAAACTATGGAAGCATGGAAAATGCATTTTTAATAAGGCTCAAACTTACAGCAATACATTCTATGTGTATTTTCTGGGTTTTATACAGTAAAAACAAAAATATTTTGGTTAACAGATCTTATTAATATTCTATTAATACTCACTTTACAACCAAAGGCCTGACATCTAACATAGAGGTATATGTACAGTTGTAACTAGAAGTTTCCATAGACTACCGTATATACTCGTGTATAAGCCGAGTTTTTCAGCCCAAAAATTGGGCTGAAAAGTCCCCCCCTCGGCTTATACACGAGTCACTATACGGGGTGAGTGGGGTGGGGGCTCTGTCCGGGTGCTGGGGAGGCAGGAGGAGGCGGGGGGAGGCTGCTGTATGAGCGGCCCCGTCACGTGGGGCCGCTCATTACATATGCACTGCATCCCCCTGTCAATCAGCGGCAGGGGGAGCAGTGCATATATGTGTATAATGCCCCCCAATCTGCTGGCACACGTCCCCCCTGTTGTAAGGCCCCCCCTGCTGAATACTTACCATCCCTGGTCTTCAGCAGCACCCCGGCGCCGGTCCTCTGTGCTCCGGTCCTCCGCGATCCCGTCCTCTGTGCTCCGCTCCACGGCTGCATCCGGGTTCCCCGCGCGTCGCCGACGCGATGACGTCATTGCTTCTGCGACGCGCGGGGAACCCGGATGCAGCCGTGGAGCGGAGCACAGAGGACGGGATCGCGGAGGACCGGAGCACAGAGGACCGGCGCCGAGGTGCTGCTGAAGACCAGGGATGGTAAGTAATCAGCAGGGGGGGCCTTACAACAGGGGGGACGTGTGCCAGCATTTGTGTGGGGCTGCAATACCACTGGGGCTGCTGTATACTGGGGCTGCAATACCACTGGGGCTGCTGTATATAGGGGCTGTATACTGGGGCTGCAATACCACTGGGGCTGCTGTATATAGGGGCTGTATACACCACTGGGGCTGCAATACCACTGGGGCTGCTGTATATAGGGGCTGTATACACCACTGGGGCTGCAATACCACTGGGGCTGCTGTATATAGGGGCTGCTGTATACACCACTGGGGCTGCAATACCACTGGGGCTGCTGTATATAGGGGCTGCTGTATATACCACTGGGGCTGCAATACCACTGGGGCTGCTGTATATAGGGGCTGTATACACCACTGGGGCTGCAATACCACTGGGGCTGCTGTATATAGGGGCTGTATACACCACTGGGGCTGCAATACCACTGGGGCTGCTGTATATAGGGGCTGTATACACCACTGGGGCTGCAATACCACTGGGGCTGCTGTATATAGGGGCTGCTGTATACACCACTGGGGCTGCAATACCACTGGGGCTGCTGTATATAGGGGCTGCTGTATATACCACTGGGGCTGCAATACCACTGGGGCTGCTGTATATAGGGGCTGCTGTATACACCACTGGGGCTGCAATACCACTGGGGCTGCTGTATATAGGGGCTGCTGTATATACCACTGGGGCTGCAATACCACTGGGGCTGCTGTATATAGGGGCTGCTGTATACACCACTGGGGCTGCAATACCACTGGGGCTGCTGTATATAGGGAGTGCAATACCACTAGGGCTGCTGTATATACCACTGGGGGCTGCTGTATATACCACTGGGGGCTGCTGTATATCATACTGCTGGGGCCTGTATACCACTGCTGGGGGCTGCATACCTGTGCTGGGGTCCACCCTCGGCTTATACGCGAGTCAATAGATTTTCCCAGGTTTTGGGGGCAAAAGTAGGGGGGTCGGCTTATACACGGGTCGGCTTATACACGAGTATATACGGTATATAAAGACACACATGCATGTTCTTCTCACTATCTGACATGAAATCAGAATTAACGTCTGCTTTAGGTCAATTAGGATTACCATAATTATTAATATTTGCCAAATGCCAGAATGAGAGAGAGAGAGAATGTTTTAAGGCATTTATATTACTTTCTGCAAAGTCAAAACTTTACATACACTAAGATTACTATGCCTTTAAACAATTTGGGACAACCCATATGGTGATGTCTGATAGGCTTATTGGCAACATCTGAGTTAATAAGAGACACACCTGTGGATGTATATTAATGTACTCTTGAAATACGCTCCTTCTTTGTGTAGCATCATGGGAAAATCTAAAGAAATCAGCCAAGATATCAGGAAGAGAATTGTGGACTTGCGCAAGTCTGGTTCATCCTTGGGTGCAATTTCCAGATACCTGAAGGTTCCTCGTTCATCTGTACAAACAAGATGAGAATGTCCAGTCATCATGCTGCTTAGAAAGGAGATGGGTTCTGTGTCCCAGAGATGAACATGGTTTGGTCCGACGTATGCATATCAACCCAAGAACAAAAGCAAAAGACCTTGTGAAGATGATGGTAAGATTGTGTCATTATCCACAGTGAAACGAGTACTGTATCAACATGGGCTGAAAGGCCACTCTGCCAGGAAAAAGCCAATACTCCAAAAGACATAGTAAAGCCAGATTAATTTTGGCAAATTCACACAGGAACAAAGGCCTACATTTTTGGAGACATGTCCTGTGGTCTGACAAAAATAAAATTGAGCTGTTTGTCCATAATGACCATCATTATATTTGGAGGAAAAAGGGAGAAGCTTGGAAGCCTAAGAACACCATCCCAACTGTGAAACACGGGGGTGGGGTTGTTTTGCTGCAGAAGGGACTGATGCATTTCACAAAATAGATGGCATCATGAGGAAAAAAAAGAATGTGGCAATATTGAAACAACATCTCAAGACATAAGTGAGGAAGTTACAGCTTGGCCGGATATGGGTCTTTTAAATGGACAATAACCTGAAGCTACTGCCAAACTGGTTACAAAGTGGCTTAATGATAGCAAAGTCAATGTTTTGGAGCGGCCATCTCAAAGCTCTGATATCGATCCTGTTGAAAATGTATGAGCAAAGCTAAAAAGGCTGCGAGCAAGGTGACCTACAAACATGGCTCAGTTACACCAGCTCCGTCGGGAGCAATGGGCCCAAATTCCAACCATTGTGAGGAGCTTGTGGTAGGAGATCCAAAACGTTTGACCCAAGTCATACAGTTTAAGGGCAATGGTACCAAATACTTCTGAAATATATGTAAACTTGTGACTTTGCAGAAAGTAATAAAAATGCATTAACCCCTTCACGACAGTGGCGTAGCTAGCCTGCTCTGGGCAGTTCTTGCACCCGGGCCCCCCATGTGAGGACTGGGGGGGGGGGTTTGCTAGCAAAGATATCTGCGGTCCGGGGGGGGGATGGGGGTGCTAGCTAAGGATTCTGCGGACCGGGGGGGGGGGGCGTTTGCACACTCACCGCGGCCGCCGTCCGTCTGCTGTAAGGAGGAGGAGAGGAGGGGCGGGCAGAGCTGCAGGACAGGAAGTCCCGTCCTCCCTCCTCTCCGGTCGGCGCGGCGGCCGGCGGCCAGCACGGGGCCCCCCCCCTGAGGGGTGCGGGGGGCCCCCAGGGGGTGGGTAGTGGGCCCCTCATGCCAGGGGGGCCTGGGGCGATCGCCCCCCCTCTGCCCCACCGCTAGCTACGCTACTGCTTCACGACTTATGATGTACATGTACGTCATGGGTTGGCTGCCTCAGTTTGATGTGCGCTTTCGCAGTGAGCTCACATCATTCACCTGACATCTTAACTGATCTTCTCAACTGAGATGTCGGGCTAACAGCATGGATGGGATCCAAAATCCGATCAGTGCTGTTAACCGTTTGGATCGTGCTGTCATTTACTGACAGAGAGATACAGAGGAGCCATGGCGGGGACCGCACCGTTCCCCGCCGTAATCGGATATCCTGCGATAAAATCGCGGGATCTCCGGCCGTCACTTGATAGCCCGGGGTCCTGCAGTGACCCCAGATGCTATCAGGGCTCACTTCCTGTGAGTGGTTGGCAAGCGCTGCCAACCACTCACAGTGATCACTTGTGCCATGTTGCCGATCTGCTGCAGCTCATCGGGACATGGCACAAGCGATAGGACTGTGCAGCACTGTGGCGCCCTATGGGGCTGTGTAAAATAAAAAATTAATAAAAAAAGTTTTTAAAATCTGAAAAAAAACACAAAAGTTCAAATCACCCCTCTTTTGCCCTATTCAAAATAGAAATATTAAAAATAAAAAATAATACACATATTTGTATCGCCACGGTCAGAAATGTCTGATCTATGAAGATATAAAATCAATAATCAGATCTGTAAACTGCGTAATGAAGAAAAGGTCCAAGTGCCAAAATTACGTTATTTTATGTAATAAAATACAATAACAGGCGATCAAAACAGTGCATCTACCAAAATTGGTATCATTAGAAACGTCAGCTCTAGACGCAAAAATAAGCCGTCACACACCCAGATCCCGAAAATGAGGACACTGCGGGTCCTGAAACATGGCGCAAAAAGTGCAATTCTTTTTTCTTTAAACTTCAGAATTTTTTTTCACCACTTAGAAACCAGTAAAAGTAACATGTTTGGTATCTACGAACTCGTAACCACCCAAGACATCATACCGTCATGTCAGTTTTACCATATAGTGAACATGGTGAATAAAAAACCAAAAAACAAACGTGCACTTCTTTGCAATTTCATCGCACTTGGAATTTTTTTTCCTATTTTCCTGTACACTATATGGTAAAATAAATGATTGCATTGAAAGTACAACTCTGACAGGTCATATGACTGTGATGTCACTGTCAGAAGGGCTAAAGAGTGAATAGAATGTTGTGTGTGTGTGGCTGTTTGTCTAGAATGTATGAGCTCCTGGTGGTATATAATAACCCCCTCAAGACATCCTCCATGTATGTATGGCTCAAGGTGGAAGTGGGTATATGGAGTGGACTCACTCGAGGTGAGCTTGTTCCTATATTCGGCAGTTAATATTTCTTTATTACAGTGAGGACCTTCCCCGACAATTGTTAACCTGTTCTCAATCTCTGACATCAGCATTAAATATGTGCCGGCATTGGGACGAGCCATTTTAAGTGGCCATCTGCTTGCCTGTGACGTGATCACAAGTCACCAATAGGTTGCTATGACAGGCTGGGTTCTGTGTTAGTGTGGCCTTCCTCTTTACTGGAGAACATGATGGGGTTGAGTCGGATTATCCAATAGGCAGTGGCGTAACTTGAAGCTTATAGACCCCGATGCAAAGGCTCCACCGGGGCTCCCAATTATTATTATTATTATTATTATTTATATAGCGCCATAATATTTCATGGCGCTTTACATGCTAAAAGGGCAGACTGGGACAAGTAACATAGTAACGATACAAGTAACAATAAATGTGGACAATTCGGTTGTAGAGATACAAGAGGGGAGAAATCCTGTCCGCGAGGGCTCACAGTCTATGAGGGGCGGGTGGGGACACAGTGGGAGGGGGAAATTCCAGTTGTGAGGCGGTGTGGTAGACCGGGTCTTATTGCAGGTGGTAGGCTTGGCGGAAGAGGTGGGTCTTCAGGTTTCTTTTGAAGGTTGCGAATCTTTAATAGTATTGGTTATTTCATATAGGTCCAAGGGACTTTAGGCGCCCCATAGGGCTCCAGGACCAATCCCTGTACCTGCTGCAGTTATGCCCCTGCTAACAGGCAAGCGGTGGTCCAAATGCAACTATTTTAGGGTTGGCCTTTGATAAACCATCAATCTACCTTAGATGTTCAGTAACATCTGCTTATCATCTTCTTATTCTCAAAAACGTCATAGAAATGGTTTACTCTTGGCAAAGTAGAAAACCTTGGGTCAATTGTTGACCAGGGCAAGATCTACTGAGTCATAAGTTAGGGCAGATATCTCCAACCTATGGATCTCCAGCTGCAGAGTGTGACTACATCTTGTGCATTCTGTTAATTATATACCAGAAATTATATAAAATAATACACGGTAATAATGGTTCTTGGACATTAGAAATGTTGACAGTTTACGACCAAATTATGAACAAATTCCAACATCCAAACCTCGATGATGCCTAAAACTGCTGTTTCTTGGACCTGATACTGATGAGGTCTGAGGATTTTCACAGGAGTAGCTTACTATACCATTGCCATACCTGAGATAAGGAGCAACAAGAAAACAACAGCAGGCAATAATACGATTCGATATATAGATAATCTCTATGGAGACTGATAAGACCAGTAACATGTACCTATGTTTTCATGATTTAAGCTTCACAGAAATGGATGATAGAAGCTACCATACAATTAAAACTGTGGTTGGTCAACTTTTAGGGGAAATTCACATAATAATGCACTATTCAATAAACACGTATACTTCATTAATTACATTAAAATAGTACTTGAAAAAAATAAAATAGGCCACCAATAAGAGACACCATACAGATAAGGTGTAAGTAAACACACCAAACACAGGGCCCATTTTTTGGAGGTTTTTTTTGGGACCTAATAGTCCCTATCTTGCCACTAGTGTGTCGCTACCTTGCTGCAGAGGTTGGCACTAGAGATGAACAGACCGTGGAAGTTCATGTTCTAGGGGTTCGGTTCTGGACCCAAACTTGACCCGAACCTCATTGGAAGTCATTGATTGGGCAGTTCGACTCTCCGCCCACATACAGCCATCAATAAACAAACCACTTCTCGTGAGGGCGAGTTTTGTCATTTTCTTTTTTTGTACACACTACTAGATATAAGCAAACCCACTGGGGTTTGGGTATAGGGGTTGCATGTTCGAGGCCTGAATATGACAACGTTTGTCATTGTAGCGCCCCTGCGGTCTGGTCGCCACCGTGGTATTTAAGGTCATCAGTACTAAACTTCAGGCATCCAATGCTACACTGCCGAAGCAGACACACACTGTCTGAACTCTGATCAGAGGTCTGAGCACAAGAAGGTCTGATTCAGGCTGGGCCAGACTCTGGTTTGAGGAAGAGGTTAGCAGTAGTGGGTAGTAGAGAGGGGTGGCAATAGGAGTTATTCGGAGTTAGACAGTGAAAGAGAGCAGAAGTCTCCCATCGGTCTCCAAGCCTAGCAGCAGGTCAAGCTGCAGGAGGGTGCCAGAACCCCAAGCTGCCAGGTCTTCATGACTGGCAGTGAACTGGAGGCTACTGGGCTTCAAGCACAATAGCCATACTGTGTGAGACTGTCCAGGGCACTGCAACTACCATAGCACTAGAGAGCCGGTGTGGGTCTGGCTGCTCATAGAGTCTGTGTTGCCTGCCTGGCTGGAAGTCAGCCACAAGGGAGTTACACAGGAACAGAGAGGCTACAGGCACCTAAGCCTCATCTCAAGGAGAAGTCAGCTGTAAGCCATATAAACGTCCAGCAGAGCGGTCCCTAGTTCTCTCATACTGACCAGACCAATGGCCTGTTGAACCAGTACCCCGGACATGCTACAGTGCAACGCCTACTTTGCTTTATTCCTGCCACCTCTCTGCGCTCCTTGCACTACAACTCCCACCATCTTACATATCATCCTACACCCCAGGGGTCTGCCCTGGCTGAGGAGTGTTATACCACCTAGCTACAATAACATCTATACTCTGGGAGTAACTACATGCAGCACCGCCTTCCCTGGCTGGACACCTCCGCTGGCATCACGAACTTTACAAACTATTCTCCCTGTAAATTTCCCTCATTTAGTGCTCGCAAGGCCATGGCGTAGGGCGTTGCCTCCGTGACATGAACCCATCTACCCTGCTGCTGAGTATCCTGTTCCTTAGTGCGATACATCATCGCTAGTAATTAGTTGTCGGCTCTCACCTACATACAGCCAGCTATAACATTTTAGGCAGGGATTTTGTTTTTTTAATTTAGACAAGATATTGTGGATGATTACCTGGCTTTAAGGGCCAGTGCGAGACGATCACACACAGCAATCAGCTTGGCTTGCCCGACCACCCAGCATACGGAGCAGAGCGATCCAGGCTCCAACACTTTGAAGACAGAAATCCCCTGAAAGCCAGCCCCGAACAAACCCTGAACAGGTATGCTCATGTCTACATACTACATCCGATAGCATTGATTTTACCCCCCAGTAGCCATTCAAACACTGCAAGCAGCTCACATTAGGTCGAGCACCGAGTGTACCTGAGCACAGTGATTGTCCTCCAGTGATTTGCATACGTAAAACACCCACCAACAACTCCGAACCCCAACACAGATAACCAGGCCTGCGATGAAAAAAATACAAGAGAAGTTTTCACTGATTTTTAATGTAATTTGGTGGCTGATTACGAAAATACCTCCATTTTTTTCCATCACGTAAGGATTTTTTGTAAAACCAAGATCGATATTTTTGCTAAAATCCTATTTAAAAAGGAATTCTGTCGAACAACTGTACTTGTAATATCGGGCAACAGTGGTTTTTATCCATTTAAATTTATGATAAATATATCACAGAGTATCACCCCCTTGCTGGCACACGGCCCCCCCATCGGTATACAGAGGCCCCCCTGCTGGCACACGGCTCCCCCATCGGTATACAGAGTCCCCCTGCTCGCACACAGCCCCCCCTTCGGTATACAGAGGCTCCCTGCTTCCGCATTGATCTCACCCACCCTCCGATGTCCGCAGGCACCCAGGGTCCTCCATGCACTCTCCTCGCTGGGATTTGTAAGTCAGGTGCGTTCTGGGGAAGGGGGGAATGGTGCTGATGCGGCTCTCCTACCTTGCGCTGAGCCGCCAAATGCAGTGGAGCCGGAGTGGAAGAGGAGAGGATGGGATCAGGCAAGGAAGCAGGAAGCTTCCCTCAATGACCCTCCTCTCCTCTGACATGGGTTACGGGGTCGGCTGGGGGCCCCCCTGCAGGCTTGGGGCGCCCTAGCCGGTCGGGCCCTGGTGCAGCTGAACCAGCTGCACCACGGTAGGTCCGCCCCTGCTCCACAGCTAACATATGGGCTTGCAGGTTGGGTGGAATGATTATTGAAGCCAGACATATTTTGAGGAGAAATATTAAGTTTATTGAGATAAACACCAATTCATCTGGAATGCTGAATTAGGTGGAAACACTCTATGCGAGTTGCATGCAAGTATCTCACATGCATCTCACATCAGTCACAGGAAAAGGCCCCTGCCTCTCTGGAGAGGAGCACATCAGCTGCATAGAAATACAAGCAGCTGACATTCTCCTGTTCAGAGAGGCAGGGGCCGTTCCGGGTGACTCATGTGAGATACATGTGAGATACTTGCATGCATCTCACATAGTGTGTTTCCACCCTAAAGTTAATGAGCAGCAATGCAAGGACAAGTTTAATATAAATTATACATATGACACACTTGTTACATGCCAAAAACCTGTATTCCAAATTTATGGAATAAAAGTAAATAGTGATTGTTCATTTTCAAGAAGCAATATCCTTAGTTTGCTGTTGAAGTGTGACAGACCTATAAGACTATGTAAGTGAAGCATATAATAGCCATATGCTATTTTTATATGAATTGCTATCATATAAGTGTAGAAGAGATGGCCTCGCATGCTGCTGACCCTCTGCAATAATAAAGTTTGCTCTCCAAAATAAAAAATAATAATAATAATAAAAATAATAATAATAAAAAAATAAGAAATAAAAATAATTCCAAAAAATTAACCTTCTAAATGGATGTTTTACAGACAATTGTAAGGTTCCTTGACTTCCCAGCTGCTGCCACATCTGGCACGGTTTCCAAAATTCACACAAAACACCAATCTCCGGATAGCTTTAAAAAATATATTTTAAAAAAGGTGCCAAACAATTCTACAGGTTAGCACAAGCCGGTAGTCCATTGGCGGGAACACTCCTAACTGTAAGGTTAAGTTTGTATCTGGCCAGCGGGTCTTCCGGCAAGCGTGTTGATACCAAACAATCAGGGAAAGTTTTGGGACCATTTTAAGTTTCAAACTTTATTCCGAAACAAAGCCCTGTTCATCGATTTTTTTTGTAAATTGCTCAGGTTTTTGATCGAGAACCCAATCATCAATGTTTGTGTCAAATTTGAAATTGGCTAACATGTATGGGGAAAATTCACTCATCTCTATTTACAATGTTCTGCCAAATATCATGTCACTATGCAATTATACAGTGTCAGCATCCGGAAGCAGAGAAACTCTCCAGCTGAGAGTGCGGCACAGTGCCATTCACCAACGGGTAGGATGGCTATCGTTCATGCCATTCGGAATGACAGCCAGTTTTCCTTCCCCCGGATGCGGACACTGTCAGGTACTGAATCTAGAATAGCAAGCAGACAGCATCAGCATCCTGAGGCAGGGCAGCGCGAACGGCAGTCATCTTACCTCTGTTAGTGAAGGGCACTGTGCCGCACTCTCAGCAGGAGAGTTGCCCCACCTCCCGATGTTGACTCTGTCTGTTTGCGGCTACAGCTTCAGTACCTGACAGTGTCAGCATCTGATGGTGGGGCAAGTCTCCTGCTGAGAGTGCAGCACGAACGGCGGACATATTACCTCCGTTAGTGAAGGCAGTTAGGCAGTGAAGTCAGAGCTCCCACCGGCACTAAATTAATTGCGGCCTTGCATCCAGTCAACTGGGAATGCAAGAACTTTGTCCTAAATTTGCCCTGTCAGTGGCAGATGGCTCCATTCCAGTGACTACAGGAGGATAGGAGAGTCATCTCTAGCATGTGTGCTCCATACACCCTGGCCATTATCTTAAAACAGCTACTAAAATTTCACCCTGCTGCCATTGTACCTCAACAAAGTTACCGCTCAGTAATACTGGGTGAAGTGAACACTCCATCAGAGACAGGTAACCCTGTCAAAACCTCACTGTGCTGCCACTGTACCCCAACACAGTTACCGCTCAGTAATACTGGGTGAAGTGAACACTCCATCAGAGACAGGTAACCCTGTCAAAACGTCACTGTGCTGCCACTGTACCCCAACACAGTTACCGCTCAGTAATACTGGGTAAAGTGAACACTCCATCAGAGACAGGTAACCCTGTCAAAACCTCACTGTGCTGCCACTGTACCCCAACACAGTTACCGCTCAGTAATACTGGGTGAAGTGAACACTCCATCAGAGACAGGTAACCCTGTCAAAACCTCACTGTGCTGCCACTGTACCCCAACACAGTTACCGCTCAGTAATACTGGGTGAAGAGAACACTCCATCAGAGACAGGTAACCCTGTCAAAACCTCACTGTGCTGCCACTGTACCCCAACACAGTTACCGCTCAGTAATACTGGGTGAAGTGAACACTCCATCAGAGACAGGTAACCCTGTCAAAACCTCACTGTGCTGCCACTGTACCCCAACACAGTTACCGCTCAGTAATACTGGGTGAAGTGAACACTCCATCAGAGACAGGTAACCCTGTCAAAACGTCACTGTGCTGCCACTGTACCCCAACACAGTTACCGCTCAGTAATACTGGGTGAAGTGAACACTCCATCAGAGACAGGTAACCCTGTCAAAACCTCACTGTGCTGCCACTGTACCCCAACACAGTTACCGCTCAGTAATACTGGGTGAAGTGAACACTCCATCAGAGACAGGTAACCCTGTCAAAACGTCACTGTGCTGCCACTGTACCCCAACACAGTTACCGCTCAGTAATACTGGGTAAAGTGAACACTCCATCAGAGACAGGTAACCCTGTCAAAACCTCACTGTGCTGCCACTGTACCCCAACACAGTTACCGCTCAGTAATACTGGGTGAGAGAACACTCCATCAGAGACAGGTAACCCTGTCAAAACCTCACTGTGCTGCCACTGTACCCCAACACAGTTACCGCTCAGTAATACTGGGTGAAGTGAACACTCCATCAGAGACAGGTAACCCTGTCAAAACTTCACTGTGCTGCCACTATACCTCAACACAGTTATTGCTCAGCAATTTTGGGGGAATGGAGCACCGCACCCGAGACTCCAGTTAACCCCTAATTGCCTGCAGGGCTTACAGGTTATCCATCTCCTGTCACCCCCCTCTCCCAGTCCCCAATGGAGAACCCAAAAAATAAAAAAGCAAAATGAAATAAAGAGAGTGGTAGAAGCAGTAGCCGACCCTTTCAAGAGGTATGGACCGAGATGGACGGCATTATCGAATCAAGATTTAGCAAACGATATTAAGCAACACAACTCAGTAAGGTAA
This sequence comes from Allobates femoralis, assembly GCA_033576535.1. Lineage (NCBI taxonomy): Eukaryota > Metazoa > Chordata > Amphibia > Anura > Aromobatidae > Allobates > Allobates femoralis. The sequence goes on from JARQOC010000012.1 coordinate 30,777,437, forward strand.
GGTATAGAATGATTTGTTTTAGCTTTATTAATAAATACAGCACATAACGTATATTAAAATATTAGAGCAAAAATATCACAAAATTACAGATTTTTCGTTATGTGACAAACCATCCGATTTATGCTCGATTTGTTGTTTTTTACGACTTTTAACACAATAAGCTGAAAAGGTCGGCCATCACTGATCTGACTCAAAGTAACATACCTACACCAATACCAGGATTATTATTTATTATCATAGCGCCATTGATTCCATAGCGCTTTGCATGTCGAAGGCGTATACAAAGACAAGTATAAGGTGCATGGACAACATATGGCACACACAGTGGTGTAACTTGAAGCTCATGGGCCCCGATGCTAAAGCTCCAACGGGGCCCCCAATTATTGCAAATCTTTAATGGCAATAGTCTTTTTCTATAGACCACAGGGACTTTTGGGGCCCCCAAGTCTCCGGGGCCCGGGTGCTGTAGTTACGCCCCTGGGCGCACAGGTACAGCAGGGGAGAGGACGCTGTCCTCGAGGGCTCACAATCTACTAATATAAATAAATCCTACAAAAAGAGTACGGTATATATAAAAGCCCAAATCTTTATTATGTAGTTACCGTAGTTAAAATTCTCATCAAATAGAAAACAATGCAAAACAAGTTCTGCTGGATGAAATAATTCCAGGCTCAAATTTATGTAAATTGTACTCAGTTGAAGATGGGTATGTGAACCTAGCGAAAGTCAAAGTAAATGTACAGTGAAAAGCCATTTTAATCTTTACCTTCCTGTATAATTCAATGTTTCCATGCAGTCCTATCTATGATAAATATTGTTGCAAATAATTAAAGAGGAAAACAGCAGACAGATCTAATTAAAAAATGTTATTTAGTTAACAGCTGGTCATAAAACATAGAATTTCCTCTCCCAGGATGAAAGAATTGTCCTACTTTATCAATCGCAGGCATGGAACGCGCCTTTGAATGGAAGTTGAATAAGAATTTTTTCTCTTACTGACGGCAGCAAAGGCTTTAAAAGGACTTGTGGGGGTTACTTACAATAAAGTAAATTATGATTATTTCTGATAATTTTGGGAAGCAATAACCAGCCCGATGCAGCCTCCCCCTAGGTTGACCTGTGAAGGCATTGTCTGAAGCTTTTTATCAGAGTAGCAGGAGAGATTTGGAAGTATCGGGAGGTTAGAGGGTGGCCAAGCATGTTGAGGCAATAAATGCACACACTTGAAAAAACATCAAACATCTTAATTGTATGCTTCACTGTGCAATGAATAAAATTAGGGCTGGTTGGCTAATGTATAATATCGACTGGCTGCTAACTTTAAATTCATCTTAAAGGATGAGGAATTGGAATGTGTTATATACGTGTCAATCATTGGAAACCTAAACACACCAGCTCATTAGTCAGTTGTGCATTTATTTTTTTTAATTGATGACCGATATGGCTGGAAGGGGCGCCACTATTTCATTTGGGTCAATGATCGTTTTCGCTTTAACCCCAGGTTTTCTTTTTTTTCGTAGAACTTTTACAAAAAGTGAATTTAAAAAAACTTTTCTTTCCAACAATGTTTTTTAAGCAAACTGAAACCTTTATTATTCTTTTTTAATTATACTGTAGAACACTAATGATTCCATGGTGCTGTACATGAGAAAGGGTTACTTACAAACAAGTTAAAAAACAATTAAACAAACTCAATAGTGACAGACTGGTATCGAGGGGAGAGGACCTGACCTTGTGGCTTACGTTCTGCGTGGTAATAGGGAGGGAGACAGTAGGTAGGGTCAGTGCCGATGGCAGTGGAGTACCAGCTCCGATGGTGGTGGAGCGTCAGGTCAGGTGGTGGTGGAGTGCCAGCTCCAGTGGTGGTAGAGTCATTGCAGGTTGTAGGCTGTTCTGAAGAGATGGGTTTTCAGGTTCCGCTTGAAAGTTCTGAGCGTAGTGGATAGTAGGACGTGATAAGGTGCAGAGATCCAGAGAATGGGGGATGCTGGGGTGAAGTCTTGTAGGCGGTGGATGAGGATTGTACACGTGTGGAGAAAAGAAAAGAAGGAGGTCTTGGGAAGATTGAAGATTACGAGTTGGATGATATTGGCAGATTAGTTCAGAGATGTAAGGGGTAAATTTATGCTGATGACACACAATTATACACTTCAGCCCCTGACCTTAACCCTGGGGTATTAAAGAACACCAATGACTGTCTAGCTGTAGTTTCCAATATCATGTCTGCTCTCTATTTGAAACACAACCTTTCCAAAATGAACTTCTTCTGCTCCCGCCCTCGACTAACCTCCCTAAATCTGACATCTCCCTCTCAGTTTGCGGCACCACGATAACGCCTAGGCAGCAGGCTTGCTGTCTGCATGTTATATTAGACACTGATCTCTCCTTCACCTCCTATATACAATCTCTCGTCCGCAGGGCTGCCACTAGGAATTTCGGGGCCCCTGACTGGCAACATTTTGGGGCCACCTTAGGCTCCGCCCTCACCCAAGCCCCGACTTTCATTGACAGCTTGTGAGAGCAGCTTCTGACTTCCAGACTTGTAACTCCAAATGGCATTGCTGCTCCGAATCCGTGATTCTCAGGTATCCGGAGACAGCAGCGAGGTGGGAGGAGAGAGAGAAAAAGAAAGAGAGAGAAAGAATGAAAATTACCTGGCTACATTTAATTAATTAACTCACCTAATTGGATGGCTGCAGCTGCTTCTGCGATGTTCGGTGCTATCTGATCTTCCAGGTTTGCATTGGTCTTGAACGCAGTTAACTCTGTGATAATAATTTCGTAACTCAAATACCGTACATCACATAGGAGGCTGCTAAATATACAGGACCCAGAGAGCATATACAGACAGCAGAGTGTTAGGGGGCACAGACTGGGGGTGAGCTGAGCTCTGCAGGAGTCACAAGCTTCCGGAAAATGGTGAAGATCTCGATCTGCGCATGCACCGCCTCCGCGTCTATTTTCTGGAAGTCTGGACTATAGAGGCTGGGCCATAGCTTGGCAATGCCTGCAGGCACATGGAAAATGGATGTGACACCCCCGCAGCCCTGGCCCTGGGCCCGCAGTGTTGCCCCCCTCCCCCCATGGTCCCTGCAAACCTGCCTCCTGCACCACCACAACCTTTCCTTAACCCTCTTTCTCTCCCTTGGCAAACCATGGCGGGTCCAGGATGGAGGACATATATACCATTATGGTGGGACATAGACACTGATTGTAAGACGGACACTGGCATTATAAGACAGACCCCATTTAACATTAAAAATCTTTTTTTTCTGTCCTTTCCTTCACCAAAATTTGGGGAGCGTCTTATAAAGCAAAATAATATGGTATATGCTACTCTCCGACCACACCATTTCCACAGACTCTTATCCCCCTGGGGGGGGTCCAGAACCCCCTCCACACCATGTGCTCACTCCTATTCACCTGGGGGATCCGGGACCCCCTCCACACCATGTGTGCGCTTTTAATCCGATCCTCCCACTCCCGGCTCCAAAATTTCTCCCGAGCTGCACCAATCCTCTGGAATGCTCTACCCCAAGAAATCAGGACTATCCACAACTTGCATAGCTTCAGATGCTCCCTAAAAACACATCTTTTTAAGGCGGCCTATCATACTCCCTGATAGAAGTCCTCTAGTACTGTATATAGCCCATTTGCTATCTCTCTGGACATAACTCTTCTTCAAACTCCACCAAACCCAAAAGCTTCACACAGATTGTCTGGTGACCATTCATGTAATTTTCTTTCTACCCCCACTTCCACAAGATACCTGGACCATCACTGTAAAAGCCCTGTATGTTGTGTAACTCTATCCCGTTGTAGATTGTAAGCTTGTGGCAGGTCACCTTTATTTTTGCTTTAATTATTGTATTGTACTTTTACACTGATTCTATGCTTATTGTATTGTATCTAATTACTGTACTGAATTTTTTACATTGTTTCTCTGCTTTATTATTGCACGATTTACATTGATTCTCTGCTTAGTCTATTGGATTTTTTACATTGATTCTCTACTTTAATTACTTACTGTATTGTATATTTTTTATTGTTACCAATGACTGTTCATACACAAACCACTGTATTGTAAAGCGCTGCGCAATATGTTGGCACCATATAAATAAAGATTTATTATTATAATAGTTTGTAGACGGCTTGCAAGTCAATTTTAGTAGTGTGAATTGGATATGCTGCGTGATTAGGAGCCAATGAAGGGATTTGCAGAGGGGAGAAGTGGAGGAATAGCTCGGATAGAGGTGTATTAGTCGGGAAGCAGAATTAAGGACATACTAGAGAGGTACGAGAGTGTTAGCAGGGAGGCAACAGAGAAGGAGGTTGCAGTAGTTGAGGCGGGAAATGATGAGGTTGACTTCATATAGTGGGATATATACCCATATTTCGGGCTACAATATCTTATATGAGGAACAACTGTTTGGCAATAAAAAAAATATCATCTCTACTATTTTAGAAATTGTTATGAGTGATAAATGGAAATTCTAAGTAAATAACACATAATACAAACTTAGTTTGTAATTGTACTTTAAGAAGACCAATAAATATATACCGATTTATTTTTAGAAGGTGTGAATGCTGCTCTTTTCCTGATACTATTGTTTTTCTTTTGTTTGTGTGCTGAGATAGGATTCCCTCTTCCATATGCAAGTATACAGTAGCATGTAAAAGTTTGGGCACCCCTGGCTTATATTACTACTTTGTAAACAGTTAAGCAAGTGGAAGATCAAATTATCTCTAAATAAAGGTATAGATGTAAAGGTAAAGATGACATATTTCCTTTGTATTTAAAGAGGACCTGTCACCCCCCGCTGCATGGCAATCTAAATGCAGCACTGAATGCAGCATGTCTGCTGCATTCAGGGAATGGGTCCCCCATGTGTCTGTACGCTATGTAACCCGAGATATAGGCTTAGAAAAACTTACAGTTAGAAGCCATGGAGGCAGTCCCTGTGGCTGGAGTGAGCTCGATTGACTGGGGGGCCATTCCCTCCCCCTCTGCCTGTCTGTGTTGCCTCCTGCAGTGCGGTTTATGCTTTGTTCAGACAGCAGGGCAAGAATCTGGAGCTGATGTCAGAATAAATTATTTACATTTGCTCTGGTTGACAGAGCAGGAGAGGAGGAGGGCAGCACAGAGAGGCAGAGGGGGGGTGGCCCCCCAGTCAATCGAGCTCACTCCAGCCACAGGGACTGCCTCCATGGCTTCTAACTAAGTTTTTCTAAGCCTATATCTTGGGGTACACAGCACACAGACACATGGGGGACCCCTTCCCCGTATGCAGCAGACATGCTGCATTCAAGTGCTGCATTTAGATTGCCATAATGCAAGGGGGGTGACAGGTCCTCTTTAAGGCAAAAAAATACAGTGGTACCTTGATTTACGAGTAACTTTATTTGCAAGCATTTTGAAAGATGAGCTACCATGTCTGAAAAATTGTAACTTGCTTATGTGGCGCCCTTGCGGACCGGTCGCCACTAGATGGTGCAGCAGCCGGAATTGGCAAGTCGTTCACCCCAAACACACACCCACCACACTTCGATCCCAAGTCTAGGGACTCTATGCCCAGCAACAGGATATCTGGAGGAGACAAGTGAAGGGTGGGAAGTTAGGACAGAACCCAGTTAGGGGAGGAAACAAAAGGGACAACACCAAGTTCAGAGAGGGCAGTCAGCCAAGAGACACCAGAGAGTCAAGTTCAGTCAGAAGGAGAGGCGAGAACACCATCATACATGACTGAGAGGACCCGGACCCGGCGGCATGTGCCACTTTGAGGCTTGTCCAGATCCCGGGCTGTAGACTGTGGTGAGAAGAGGAAGGAGTCCAAGGTGTGCTCGAATTAGTGGGGACACCGAGGGCCTGGGCCAGAATCAGAGTGCCGACTCAGCTGAAGTGGCCAGGAAGCTCTCTGCTCTAACCACAAACCCTGGCGGGGAGCGGGGTCTTTATGTCCTGGGACCCAACCTCCGACACAGCGAAAGAAGGCCGCCGTATTAAGACTAGGAAACCTGGCAGGTTGTGTACTGTCTGTAACTAACCATCTGCTGAGAAAAGAGTAAACCCGGTTAAAGCTCTATGTTGTGTGAGACTGTGGTTACTGCTCCTAATGGGAGATAGACTGATTTCGGGAATCGGCAGCAGGAGGCTGCCTGATTGTATCGTGAACCTACACCCCTGATGAGCCCTGCATTATAACAGACTATTCGGTTGCCATGGGGACCCACTCTCCCATCATCCCCAGAGGTCCCGACTGCAGCAGCAGCGGTATCAGCCGCATTCCACGGGTGGCGTCACAACACTTTATTTCTGTTTTATTTTATTTTACTCCATTTTTCAAACTCCCCTCTTTAACTGCTCGCCCGATGAGGGTCACGTAACCATGACATCCCGCAGCCCCAGACAGCAACGAGAGGGCCCGGTTCCGAGTACCCCACGGTCCCTGACAGGGGGAGACAGTTAACGAGCAATGATTTGGATTATGAGCACTGGGCTAGCTGGCACTGTGCATACTGTGTGATGCTGTTCATTCTAAGTATTTACTGGCCTCCCGCTCACCACCAATGTCCGCTGCAGGCTACCGCTGTATTTATTCCAATACTGCTCTGAGCTCTCTCAGCTGCAGTATATGTATGGGAAGCCGCTGGCAGCAGATGAAGCTCAGGGTGCCGCTGTCTGCCCGACGCTCTGAGCTCATATACACACTCTCACCCTCACTGATCCACCACTGCACTGCACCCCTGTATTCCGGGTCACCAGGCGCCACACTGAGCTTTTTCAGCTGCCGAACATGTATGGGAAGCCAGCGGCCAATCAGACACCAGCATTCATCGGGCAATCAGATACCAGCAGCCGCTGGCATCTGATTGGCCGCTGGTTTCCCGTACATCTACAGCAGCTGAGAGAGAGCTCAGTGTGGTGGCTTGCGGTGCGGAATGCAGCAGCACAACACAGTGACGGATCCATGATAGGGTGTGAAAGAGTAAGAGTGTGTGTGTATATTGGGGGCTGAATGAGGATGATGGGGGCTGCAAGGGGATGATGGAGCTGCAAGGGGATGATGGGTGATGCATGGGGGTGATTCGGACTGCATGGGGATGATGGGATATTGGGGGCTGCATGGGGATGATGGGGGCATGCAAGGGGATGATTGGGGCTGCATGGGGATGATTGGAATATTGGGGGCTGCAAGGGGATCATGGGGGCTGCAAGGGGATTATGGGGTCATTGGGGTCTGCAAGGAGATGATGGGGACTGCATGGAGATATTGAGGGCTCCATGGGGATGATGGGGGCTGTATAGAGATGATGGGGGCTGCAGGGGCATGATTATGTTTTAATGTACAGTATTTTGTATTACAGTCATGTATGTGCATGTATATGAATACAGTAGATATTTTTGGGTTGTGGAATGAATTGTCTGTTTCAATAATTTCCTATGAGAAAATTTACTTTGATATACAAGCGATTTGAATTACAAGCCCACTCACGGAACAGATTATGCTTGTAAATAAAGGTTCCACTGTATTTATATTTTATTTAACATTTTAAAAATTACAAAAAGAATAATGGGCCAATGAAAACATTTGGGCACCATTGTGTGTTTAGATAACTTTGACCAAGGTTTCAGCCTTTAGTTAGCCTGTTAGGGTTATGCTTTTTCACTATCATTGTTAGGAAATGCCGGGTGATGCAAATTTCACAGCTTTATAAAAAAACCAAGCTTTCTCTAACTATGTGCCAAGAATCAGCAGCCATGAGTTCTTCTAAGCAGCTGCCTAGCACTCTGAAAATGATGGAGCCCCACAAAGCAGGAGAAGGCTATGAGAAAAAAGCAAAGTGTTTTCAAGTGGCGATTTCCTCAGCTTGAAATGTAATTTAAAAATGGCAGTTAACAGGAACGGTGGAGGTCAAATAAGGTCTGGAAGACCAAGCAAAAATTCAGGGGTTGCTTGTAGGATTGATTGATTGCTTTCCTTAGCAGACTCTGGAGTTGTGGTACATTGTTCTACTGTTCAGAGACACCTGCACAAATATGGCCTTCATGGAAGAGTCATCAAAGAAACCTCTCCTGCATCCTCACCATAAAATTCTGAGTCAGAAGTATGCAACAGAACATCTAAACAAGCCTGATGCATTTTGGAAACAAGTCCTGTGGACCAATGAGGTGACAGTAAAATTCTTTGGCCACATTGATCGAAGGTATTTGTGGAGAAAAAAGGGCACAGAATTTGAGGAAAAGAACATTTCACCAACCGTTAAGCACGGGGGCAGATCAATGGTGCGGGGAACATTTCACCAACCGTTAAGCACGGGGGCAGAGATCAATGGTACGGGAAACATTTCACGGGTAGAGGGAAGAATGGATTCAATGACATTTACAACAAATTCTTGATTCAAACATAACATAATATAAACATAAACATAAATTTGATGCAAATCAAGTTTCTTGCTCAAATTAGAGTCAATCTGCAAATTAGAATTTGGCAAATGTGCTGATAAACAGCTTTTTGGAAATCTAGTATAACGGATACAAATGGCCAACATTTCTTTCATATTCCAGACATTACTCATGGCCTCCTTGGTAAAGTTTCAACATACGGAGGTTGAGTTGATAGCCAATTTAAGATACAATGAAAATAAAATCAATGTCTGTGAGCGGCAAAAGGATGTTGCTTCCGATATCTGCTGTGACCTTCTTATGCAGCAATAACTTCATTTCAATGTTCCTGATTATCAGCCTGGAGGAATTTTAGCCCATTCCTTCGTAAAAAACGCATCAACTCAGTTATATTGATGGTTTTTTCCCATGATCTCCTGAACCAACTCACTTGGTCATCAGCAATTTCTATAGGATTAAGGTCAAGTCTTTGGCTTAATCATTTCAAAACATTACTCCTTTTTTTGGAACGATTTCTGTGCTTTACATCACGTATTACCCACATTCTTTTGATATTCAGCTCATGGTCAGATATTGTGACATCTTCCTTTAGAATTTGATAGTAGAATTCAGAAATTATTGTTCCATCAACCATCGATGACGACAGCTATCCTAACCAAGATGCGTCAATCAATGCACAAACCTTGATCCTACTATCACCATGTTTGATAGTATAAAGATATTATATTATAATTCAGTGTTTTTAATTCTCAAAATAGAATGGTTCTCATTTTAACCAAGAAGCTCTAATTAATAATTATTATTATTATTATTATTATTATTATTTATAGAGCACCATTGAATCCATGGTGATGTACATGAGAAAGGGTTACATACAAACAAGTTAAAAGTACAATGACAAACTAACAGTGACAGACCGATACAGAGGGGAGAGAGACCCTGCCATTGCAGGCTTACATTCTACAGGGCAATGGGGAGGGAGACAGTAGGTTGGGTCTGCTTGGGTGTTGGTGGACACTGGGTCCAGTGGTGGTGGAGCCACCGGGTCCATGTGGTGGAGCGCTGGGCCAGTGGTGGTGAGGTGGCCGTAGAAATTGCAGGCTGTAGGCTGTTCTGAAGAGATCGGTTTTCAATGTTCCGCTTGAAGGTTCCATGTGTAGGGGACAGTCGGACGTTTTGAGGTGCAGAGTTCCAGAGGATGGGGGAGACTCGGGGAAGTCTTGCAGGCAGTTAGATCGGGAACGTACAAGTGTGGAGGAAAGAAGGAGGTCTTGGGAAGATAAAAGATTACAAGTTGGATGACATCGGGAGATTAGTTCAGAGATATATGGGGGGACAGATTGTGGACGGCTTTGTAAGTCAATGTAGTAGTTTGAATTGGATACGCCGGGGAATTGGGAGCCAGTGGAGGGATTTGCATAGGGGAGAAGTGGAAGAGCAGCCAGGAGAAGAGGTGGATTAGTCTATCAGCAGAGATAAGGACAGATTGGAGAGGTGTTAGCAGGGAGGCCACAGAGAAGGTTGCAGTAGTCGAGACGGGAGATGATGAGGGCATGCACTAATAGATTAGTAGATTGAAGGTTGAGGAAGGGACGGATTCCAGAAATATTTTGGAGTTGGAGGTGGCAGGAGGGGGAGAGAGATTGAATGTGTGGTCTGAAGGATAAGGCTGTGTGCCACAGCTTCGAGGAGCTGTGTGTTGGACGCAGCTCCTCCGGACCTGAGTGAAGCCGCAGGTGGCCGCAGGGAGACTGCAGCCATCCTGTACTCAGCATGTGCGGTGGATGCAGGGTGGCTTCTCCCTGCAGTCACCCGATGGGAGCCGCTTCCAACTCTGCCGCAGCATGAAATGAACATGCGAAGGAGGAGCGGACTGCCGGCAACCCGCACCACACGCTGCGGGCGGGTTAAGCATAGTGAGGATGGGATTTCTTACAATCCCATCCACTATGCTTATACTGTACAACGCAGGGTTTTGGACGCAGCGGCAAGACGCTGCATCCAAAACACTGCATATACTGATCTTGTGCACGCACCCTAAAAGAGTCAAGGATTACTCCAAGGCAGCGGACTTCAGGTTCAGGGCAAAGAGTTATGTCATTTATTGTGACAGATAGTCGTAACTTGGCATAACTTGAAGCTCATGGGCCCGGATGCAAATGCTCAATAGGGGCCTCCAATAATTGTACATCTTTAATTAAATTGGTCTTCTTACATAGGCAAAGGCACTTTTGGGGCTTCCAAGGCTGTGATTGCAACTTCTTCACTATGTAACTACGCCCTGGCAACAAGGCTCTTATTTTGAAGGACAGTGGCTTTCTCCGTGTAATCCTGCAATACACAACATTGTTGTTCAGCATCCTCCTGATGGTGAACTCATGAACATTAATATTAGCTGATGTGAAAAAGGCCTTTAGTTGCTTAGAGATTACCTTGGGTCCTTTATGACCTTGCAGACTACTACAACCTTTACAGGGGTTAGCAGCCAGCCTGCAAGGAGAGGGTATGACAAAACAATTGTGGTCCCTACTAGAATGTGTAATCTACCTTCATACATGGCCACACATAAAATAGTTTTAAAAAATTGATAGAATTATCATATAAAAATAAACTGACTGTAAAATGGAATAAAATAGGGTGAAACCATGAGACAAAGGAAAGTGAAAATACTACACTGAATGTAAATAAATATATATATAACTTTAGAAATATAATAATACATGTCTGCTCTGGTATAAAATTAACCACAAGGTGTATGTGTGGCATATGTTAAGTATTGTGCTAAAAAATATGCTGTCGTAACCCTATCTTGTTATATATAAGGATCCAGATATGAAGACCATGTGGAAAAAAGCCTTAACACATAACCATTATATACAGGGTGGGCCATTTATATGGATACACCTAAATAAAATGGGAATGGTTGGTGATATCAACTTCCTGTTTGTGGCACATTAGTATATGGGAGGGGGGAAACTTTTCCAGATGGGTGGTGACCGTGGCGGCCATTTTGAAGTCGGCCATTTTGGACCCAACTTTATATTTTTCAATGGGAAGAGGGTCATGTGACACATCAAATGTATTGAGAATTTCATAAGAAAAACAATGGTGTGCTTGGTTTTAATGTAACTTTATTCTTTCACGAGTTATTTACAAGTTTATGACCACTTTGAAAATGTGTTCAAAGTGCTGCCCATTGTGTTGGATTGTCAATGCAACCCTCTTCTCCCACTCTTGACACACTGATAACACCACAGAAGAAATGCTGCACAGGCTTCCAGTATCCGTTGTTTCAGATGCTGCACATCTCGTATATTCACAGCATAGACAATTACTTTCAGATGACCCCACAGATAAAAGTCTATGGGGGTCAGATTGGGAGACCTTGGTGGCCATTCAACTGGCCCATGATGAGCAATCCACTTTACAGGAAACTGTGCATGGAATGCTGGGACCTGACACCCATAATGTGGTGGTGCACCATCTTGTTGGAAAAACTGAGGGAATGTGCCATCTTCAGTGAATAAAGAGGGCAACACATCATCATGTAGCAATTTCAGATATCAATTGGCATTGAGGTTTCCATTGATGAAGAATGGCCCCACTATGTTTGTGCCCCATATATCACACCATACCATCAATGGTTGTGTTCCCACAGTCTTGGAGGGATCTATCCACTGTGGGTTAGTGTCAGACCAATAGCGCTGGTTTTGTTTGTTAATTTCACCATTTACAAAAAAGTTTGCCGCATCACTGAACATAATGTTCTGTGTGAACTGAGGGCCCTGTTACAATTTTTGTATTACCCATTTTGCAAATTCAGTGCCCGATCTGGGTCATCCTCGTTGAGATGCTGCAGCAGCTGGATTTTGTAAGGGGCCATTTGTGAGTATCTAATATCCGCCGTAGGGATTTTGGGCTGATGCCACTCTCCAGTGACATGTGGCGAGTGCTACGCTGTGGGCTCTTGCTGAATGAAGGTTTGACAGCCACTGATGTTTCTTCATTAGTGACAGTTTTCTTGCATCCACATTTTGGCAAATCCAACACTGAACCTGTTTCACGAAATTTGGCAAGCAGTTTACTAACTGTAGCCTGGGAGATGGGTGGTCTTGTAGGGTGGCTTGCATTGAAATCTGCTGCAATGACCCAGGTACTGCATTCACCAGACATCAACACAATTTCTATCTGCGCCTCACGTGTTAACCTCTGCGACATGTCAATGGCTGTAAACAAAGAGAAACTTGTAAATAACTCATGAAAGAATAAAGTTACATTAAAACCAAGCACACCGTTGTATTTCTTATGAAATTCTCAATAGGTCTGATGTTTCACATGACCCTCTTCCCATTGAAAAAAATAAAGTTGGATCGAAAATGGCCGACTTCAAAATGGCCGCCATGGTCACTTCCCATCTGGAAAAGTTTTCCCCCTCCCATATACCAATGTGCCACAAACAGGAAGTTGATATCACCAACCATGCCCATTTTATTTAAGTTCATCCATATAAATGGCCCACCCTGTAGAATCATAGAATGGTAGTGTTGGAAGGGACTTCCTGGGTCATCTGGTCCAAAGCAGAGGGGATGTATATTATCTCGTGATGTAGACCCCGACACACGTTTCACCTTAGCTTCCTCCTGGGACATCATAAACTTGCAGACTTTTACTTGCCTTCGGGCAGAGATGTACTATGCAAGATACTGGCACCGAGTCTTGCTTGACTTAGGCTGGCTTCACACCACGGCAGAGTCCGGTCCGAGGCTGTCAGGATGAACCTGACAGCCCCAGACCGGATAAGCACACATAACCGGAGGGGCAAATATGCCCTCCGTCTGGTGTGCAACCGGACGCAGCTGCAGCTGCTAATGATACAGGACCGCGGCTTGTGGGGAGCTAGCCACTGTCCTGAAATAACAGCAGCATACAGCCTCCGGTGTTCGTTTCCCGGATCCTCCCGGACCGGGGAAATCCGGCCCCATGGGCTCCCATGTTAGGGAGCGCTGAATTGCCCCGAATTGGGGAGATTTTTCTACCCGGACACAAAAACATTGCAAGCAACGTTTTTGTGTACGGTGAGAAAAATCTGATTTCTCCCGGATTCTTCCGGAGAGATGGAAACCAGATGGCAGATAGCTGCCATCCAACTCCATCCAGCCCCATAGGATACTATTGGGCCAAAGTCCGGTCCAGGGCTGTCTGGTTTACACCGGACTGCCCCGGACTCTGCCGTGGTGTGAAGCCAGCCTTACCCGGAATGGCTGCTGCCTCTCCGGACGGGAGCGTGGAGCTGCAAAGAAACTCAAGCAGCTGACATTCCCATGTACAGAGAGTCGGCGGGCATTCCTGGTGAGTCATGTGAGACTGATGAAAGTATCTTGCATGCATCTCGCATAGTGTCTCTCTGCCCTTTCTCTTGAGGTCATCTTTGTGGATCAACCACTCTTTCGCAAGGCAACAATGGTCTTTCCACCACTGGGGAAGTCCAAGCTCTTTAGAGACAGTTTATTAACCTTTACCAACCTGGTGATTGAAAATTAACAACTCTTCTTTTGCGGTCCTCAGAAAAGTCTTTTATTGCTGCCACAGTATACTTTTATAGAACTTTGATAGATCCCTGTCTCTTTAATAAAAAAAAAAGGTTACCCACTCACATGATTGTCATCCCATTCATTAAAAATGCCAATTTCACCTAATTTCAACTTTCAACAAATCTTGGGATATGTGACCTAAAGCTTCTTTCTGCTGGTAAAACCCCACAATTACCGAAAATGGTCTGTGTATTGGGAAGATCCACCAAAATATTGTGCTTATCGGCAAGTTCCTTATTATTTGTAAATGCTAATCATCATTTATTAAGAAAGTCATGTCTAATATTGGAATAGTTACACTTTGATGTGGAGTTTGGCATTGCAGGTAAGAAGTCTTATAATTTACCTGTGATTGGTGGGATGCAAAACTTTATTTTCCTATGGTCACCTTTAATAATCCATTCATTAATAGGCTAAATTTCTTACTAAGCAAAAAAAAAATGGCCGCATATTCACATAATCTAGCAATTAAGGTAGGGTCACTTACACTTAGCAGCCGATTTAACTGGTCTCTGCCCAGGGAGTTTGGCATTGCAGGTGAGGAGGAGTCTCACAATATTCCTGTGCCCTGTGGGATGTCCAACTTTATTTTCCTATGGTCACCTTTAATAATCCATTCATTAATAGGCTAAATTTCTTACTAAGCAAAAAAAAAAAAATGGCCGCATATTCACATAATCTAGCAATTAAGGTAGGGTCACTTACGCTTAGCACCGATTTAACTGATCTCTGCCCAGGGAGTTGGCATTGCATGTGAGGAGGAGTCTCACAATATTCCTGTGCCCGGTGGGATGTTCAACCTTATTTCCTATGGTCACCTTTAATAATCCATTCATTAATAGGCTAAATTTCTTACTAAACTAAAAAAATGGCCGCATATTAACATATCTAGCAATTAAGGTAGGGTCACTTACGCTTAGCACCGATTTAACTGTGCTCTTGCCCAATTCCCGGTTTCCGCCTTTCCATCTCAACGTATATTTCCCGCGTATCAAACCTTTAATGTGTTTGTTGTTCTAAATTCACTTCTAGATAACGGCCGGGCTTTGAATAAAGCGAGCTGCTGAATGACAGCGTCTTACAATATGGAATTGTTCCTGGCTCTAATTATCCTTTTCCTTCTTGACTTTAGTATCACATGTAGCCATGTGTAGAATCATAAAATAATTATGCAGTGTACAAGCTTTCTGGGAGCGTGTACCACTGTTTTCCTAATTCTTTATCGCTCTCATTGATCGTGGCGTGTGTGCATTGATCCAAGTCAGCCATCTGGTTAGGCAAGATAAGCGTGGTAGTGTCTTTGCAATGTACTGTCACTCAGGGAGGGGTACGTTTTGGCTGTAGGGAATTATAGGGGCAGGATTAGCCCTCTTCCTATGAGTAAACTGAATTTTAAATGCAACTTTGCAGCTGCGTGGACCATTTTGCTAACTTCTATTTTTACCCGCGGTGTTTATTTTCTCCTGCCAATAAATAGATCCAGATGTACGCGGAGTGGACTATAGGACACCGAGCTCCGGCGCTCTGTGATATGACCCGAAATGTCACCGATGGGACGGATAAAAATGCATCATTGTGGTGGAACAAAATAGATTCTCTCGAATCAGTAGGAAGTTAACTCTTAAGTCTTCCACCGCCCTTTGTTTTGGATTACCGCCGAATTATTCTCTGCACCCAATTGATTATTCCAATTGTAGCGAAAAGCCATGACAACTAGATATTGTTTTAGAAAATTTGTCTTTTTCATGTCCATCATTTTTTATTTTTTTTTCCTGCTATGCAAAACATGATTGCCTCCATTGTTTGGTTCTATGCTTGGAGTGTGTGTATGGGTGGGAAGAAGAAGAAGAGGGGGGGGGGGGGGCGGATTTTAAAGCTTTTCTCCCAAAATCGAACAATTCTGTCAAAAAAGATTAGTTCTATTTTGTCTGCCGGGGTACTGACTATTCATGAATTTAAAGAGAGAAGAAGGGTGTCATGGTAAGTCGCTAAGGTGCCTGGATTTTGGCTATTGACTTGAGGATCTGGAACCTACAAAAGAACAACCGAAAGAAGAGCAAAAATGGTCCGCCATGTGTTGTGTCTCTACCTACTTTGGTTGCCTATTTATTTCTTTTGTTGTTGCAACTTTTATTGTCAAAGAGCTGGAAAAAAAAAATGTTAGACGGCGGCTCCAAGCTGCACGGAGCAGAAAAGGGGATTAGCCTATCACCGGGATCATCTTACACTGTATCAAATTCCTTTCATGATGTATAATTAGGAAGTACAGTCTTGGATCCCACGTACCAGAGGCGTTAACGTACTGTATCTCTCCGGACAGTTCACACATGAACAATATACAGCATTAGTATTACAGCTAAGAGTTAATAAAAAAAATAATAATTTTAAATATGGAATTTTTTTCCACATATTTATACAGAAATAATCATATTTCGTACAATTGTGGCACATACACCAATACAACAACCGTATTATGTAGGATACTATAAATATGTCACAAAAGTTTCTACAGTAATATAATTTCACCAAAAGTTACCTATAAATCCAAAAACCAATGTAGACGGATATTAAACATACAATAGGTAGGGTCTATGTGTTCGTGCACTCGCGTAATGATTTTCGTTATTTTTATTTTTTTTTTCATTGTGTCATTTGCCAGTCAGGTTAATTCATTTAATATTTTGACAGATCGGGCATTTCTGAAGCCAGCAATACCAAATGTGTATGTATTTTTTTTTAATTGTTGTATTTTTAATGGGGCAAAAGGGGGGTAATTTGTACTATGGGGGTGTTTACTTTTTCTTTTTACTTTTTTAATTACATTTTACAGTTTCTACTAGTCTCCTTAGGGGACTTGAAGCTGTGACTTTCCAATGGCTTGTGCTATGCACAGCAGTGTATCAGCACTGCTGTGTATAACAGAAATCATGATCTGTGAATGGCGACTTGCAGCCGGTGTTCACAGGAGGATCATAATGACAGGAACAAAGATCATCAGCAAACCCCTGGCTGTCATGAAAACCAACCAGCGCACCGTGATCATGCGATGAGTGTCCCAATGGGCGGGATCAATATAGCGCTTCCTGTCTGAACCCATTGCTATTAGAGGCACTTGATGGCTGATTTTATCAGTCATCGAGTGCGGGTAAAGATGCGTGCTCAGTGTGCGAAGCCGCATCGAAGGCAGGGACAAGCCCAATATACATTGATCATGAAGGGGTTAAAAGGACTCTGTCTGCACAGAATGAGTGTTGAAACCAAGTAAAGGCGCTCGTTCATCAAGGCAAGGCTAATCATTTACATACACCTTCCAACTGCTTCGTTTTCCTTTTATCTCCATACTTTCCTCTACTTTGATTGACAGCTCTGGCTTCATAGAGTCAGAGAAGGGAAGAGATAGAGGGAAAACAAGCAAGTGCAAAGGTGCACTTAAATGTTTGACCCCGCCTTGATGCACTGAGCGGCTGTACTTGGTTTGAACAGTCATTCTGTGCTGACAGAGTGACTATAATGTCACTTGATGTCCAATTCCATCCCTTCTTGTAATCACAGTTGGGCCAAATTTAAATGTCTGAGTTCTATTTTTGTGTTCTATGAGGTTATGGATAGAACGCATACTGATAATCTACGGTCATGCTCATGGTCACGTGTCCATTTTGGAAGGGGCAGAATTATTGTCCACAAAAATATAAAAATTAAAAACTATTAGAAAAGGAAACATTCAGGTTTTATCCAATTTGACAATCAAAACCAATCATTTGGTTGGTGAAAAAAGTGGACAGCCCCTCGATGTCCCCATCCATGTATCAACTGAGTTCTGTTGTTGTGTATTAATAAAACTAACAGATGGTAAAAAAGGACAGACCGACCAAAAATGGAAGATAAATCAGTTTCACTACTCTTGTTAGATAAAAAAGGGAGTCTTGAACATTGCAGGTTACAATATCCAATGTTATTATTTTGGAATGAAACACACTACTTATATAACAGCTACATAAGTGTGGATATATAGTATTGTTTTTCCTATTAAGATATTTTTTTAATTGTAGTTCATTATAAAAAATATTATTGGGGACAATAAAATAATCTGGCCCAAAGATCAAGTCTATCCATTCTCTTATGGCCAAAGAAATGGGAAATTGCATATCCCTATTGTCACGTATAGACTGCTGTGCAGTCTCTGTGAATTGCTCTGCAGTACTTATATGGAGTTAATTTTCTATGATGGAGTTAATTAGTCTATGAAGGGTTAATGTCTGTTGCTCCGCAGTACGAGTTTCTGTTACCGAGTTTATCAGGTGAAGTGGTTGTTCACTCCCCCATCTTTAAACAGTACTCCAATGACCCATCAGGTGGTGCCACTGATAGAGTTTATTCTCTGCAAAGACCGTGATCTGTGGGGACGTTAGTGCAGTTTGTGCTGAAGCCATCCTGCCGTTTTGTTGCCTGGAAATTTACCTACTTTGTGGAAGTTGCTGTTCTTCCTGTGGGTGCAGGTGAGGGGGTGTTAGCCCAGGGCTGGTCAGGAGCAGAGCAAGGATGGCGGCCCAGAGATCCTCACTTTTAGAGGTAATTCTGGGAACAAGGTCAGCCAAAGACTCCTAGTCTAAGGGTCAGACTAGTTCTCTGATTAACTTAGTACATCACTGCGATCCTGCGATTCATCCCCTTGTCCATTATACCACCTCATGACATTATCAGCGATCTTACCCCCTTTTTTCCTATGTCATTATGACTCAGGCTGCTGCAGCTGATGCCTTTACATGCCTGATGCAGTCCATTTCTGATGAGGTTACTGGTCTGTGCTCTCAGGTTGTGCAGCAGCTTCAACAAGTTGTTGGGTACCTGGCCTTGGCCCACACCCAGGCTGTGCCAGAACCCAAGATATCTCTCTCTGGCAGGTTTTTGTAAGGAAGATAACATTTTGTTGTGTTTATTGAAACCTACAAGCTATATTTCCGGCTTTGCCCTCATTCATCTGGGCGTGAAGAGCAATGTGTGGGGATTATAACCCTTCTTCTTAAGGGGGTGGCGGCCCAGACATTCTCACCTTCAGAGGTAATTCTGGGAACAGAGTAAGGCCCCTTTCACATCAGCGGTATTAGAAAAATGCGGCAGTTGCAGTGAAAAAAACTCATCTGCCTCATTTACCGCATAATGGCTACACTTGCGGTTCACCAGTGGCAAGCCCCATGCATTGTCTATGGGGCTTGCGGTAAGTGTGCGGCAGGTGCGGTATAGTTGCAGTTTCAGCACTTGCGGCAGATGCCGCCGCGGAAAAACCGTGCCTGACCGCGGTTTTTTGGAGGCCGCATCTGCCGCAAGTGCCGAGACCGCAACTATACCGCACCTGCCGCAAGCCCCATAAACATTGCATGGGGCTTGCCACTGGTGAACCGCAAGTGCAGCCATTATGCGGTAAATGAGGCAGATGAGTTTTATTCACTGCAACTGCCGCATTTTTCTAATACCTCTGATATGAAAGGGGCCTAAGTCAGGGAAGCCCAGTCTAAGGCTGGAATCACTCTGTCAGTGTGATATGCAACTAAGTCGGACGTGTCACACATGATAAACTTGGACTTGCCTCCCACTCTCTGGACCGGAGCGTCAGCTGCTTGTGTTTATAAGCAGCTCCATACTACTGTCCTAACAGAGGGGAGAGCCATTCCAAGTTAATCATCCATGACACGTCCGACTTAGTTGCATATCACATTGACAGTGTGATTCCAGCCTAAGGGTCAAACTAGTTCCCTGATTACCTTTGATTTTCACTGCCATCCTGCTACCTTATCCCCTTGTCCATTATACCAACCCGTGACACCTGTTTAATATAAATAATTTTCATTATGAAATCTGTGACATACTTGAAACAATTTCTTACAGTGGGCAGCATGGTGGCTCAGTGGTTAGCACTGTATAGAGGGTGGCAGGGTGGCTCAGTGGTTAGCACTGTATAGAGGGCAGCACGGTGGCTCAGTGGTTAGCACTGTATAGAGGGCAGCATGGTGGCTCAGTGGTTAGCACTGTATAGAGGGCAGCATGGTGGCTCAGTGGTTAGCACTGTATAGAGGGCAGCACGGTGGCTCAGT
The DNA here is from genome assembly GCA_033576535.1 of Allobates femoralis. Classification (NCBI taxonomy): domain Eukaryota; kingdom Metazoa; phylum Chordata; class Amphibia; order Anura; family Aromobatidae; genus Allobates; species Allobates femoralis. Next base: position 30,797,521 of record JARQOC010000012.1, read on the forward strand.
GATTAGCACTGTATAGAGGGTGGCACGGTGACTCAGTGGTTAGCACTGTATAGAGGACAGCACGGTGGCTCAGTGGTTAGCACTGTATAGAGGGCAGTATGGTAGCTCAGTGGTTAGCACTGTATAGAGGGTGGCACGGTGACTCAGTGGTTAGCACTATATAGAGGGCAGCATGGTGGTTCAGTGGTTAGCACTGTATAGAGGGCAGCACAGTGGCTCAGTGGTTAGCACTGTATAGAGGGCAGCACAGTGGCTCAGTGGTTAGCACTGTATAGTGAGCAGCACGGTAGATCAGTGCTTAGCACTCTATAGTGGGAAGCACGGTGGCTCGGTGGTTAGCACTGTATAGTGGGAAGCTCAATGGCTCAGTGGGTAGCACTGTATAGTGGACAGCATGGTGTCTCAATGATTAGCACTGCATAGAGGGCAATATGGTGGATCAGTGGCTAGCACTGTATAGAGTACAACACAGTGACTCAGTGGTTAGCACTGTATAGAGTGCAGCATGGTGGCTCAGTGGTTAGCACTGTATAGAGTGCAGCATGGTGGATCAGTGGTTAGCACTGTATAGAGGGCGGCACGGTGGCTCAGTGGTTAGCACTGTATAGAGTGCAGCATGGTGGCTCAGTGGTTAGCACTGTACAGTGGGTAGCACAGTGGCTCAGTGGTTAGTACTGTATAGAGTCTATAGACGACAGCGTGGTGGCTCAGTGGTTAGCATTGCAGCGCTGGGGACTTAGGTTCAAAACCCACCAAGGACGCCATCTGCATGGAGTTTGTATGTTCTCCCGATGTTTGTGTGGGTTTCCTCCGGGTTCTCTGGTTTCCTCCCACACTCCAAAGACTGATAGGGAATGTAGATTGTGAGCCCCGATGGGGACATTGATGATGATGTATGTAAAGCGCTGTGGAATATGATGGCGCTATATAATCAATGTGTAATAAATAAATAATATATGTTACCACAATTCCAGTGAGCGACTGATTGAAAACTGGACACAATTGATTGTGAAACAATGGAGGGCGGCATATCTGCGGATATTGCAATTGTCTCAAATTCCAGAACTCTACATCTTTCCAAACAAATGTTCGAGGTGTGAAATTCTCCAGACGAAAAATCAACTGTAGTAAAGGGATTGTGAAAGCCGAAATATTAAAGAAGTGCATGCTCACCCATGCATGTTATCCAGAAGAATGTGAGTCTCGGGGCTGTTCTGTAAACTGAAGGTTGACACTAAAGTACATTAAAGTCACTGACTTGTAAGTGTTTTTTTTTTTAAGTCTATAAAACTTTGAAACGTATTGATCTCCTGCAGAGTAATGGCCATACTATGGGACTGTATTCAGATTGTAGGAAGATGTTCCTATTATTATTGTGTCTGGAAAAATAATTGAGTTTCATTGCCTATTGTACAATCAGGACAATAATGTTTTTCCAACGGAAACTGGAACAAAATGTTGAATAACTCAGGATTGGCCAAATATTTTGTCATGTGTCAAGGCTCATTAACGCCTTACATACATATAACATACTTGACGCGCCCACCAGGGCCGTGGGGTACTCGGAACCAGGTCAGACAGTTCTTTGGGGAAGTTACGATGGCATGACCCGGCTCCATGGCCTTGGCCGTGTCAATAAAAATGGGGGACAGTTTATAAGGGGATTAATTTGTGACGCCACCCATGGTATTCGACAATTGGATGGCCGACACTGCAGTTCAGATCCACTCAGGCCGTTGGTGGCACAACCAAGGGTGGTATAGCTCCCCATGAGTGGAGCTGGGCCCCAGGGCAGTTACAAAGTCAATAGTCAATGGTATCCATGGTAGGACAAGGCAAATGGTGCGATAAATGATTTGAGGACACAGCTGGATGCAGTTTTCATGTTTTACTCACAGTTCATACAGTTCTCCAGGTTCTCACCACTCAGACCCTGTCCCTGTCCTCTGGGTCAGGGATCCAGCCAACTCTCGGGTAGCTTAGGGACACTTTTCCAGAACCCCTTTCTGGTGTCCTTTCCTGGGTCATCTCTCTGCGCTAGCTCTCTTCCTCCTGCCCGCGCCTTGCACTCAGTGTCCCAAGCCAGCAAGCCAGCAGCCTCGGGCAACGTCTTCCTTGTCTCCTTGACCCTATGTGACTGCCTTTTTGACAATTAAGTGCAGATTCAGCTCCAGCACTTGAAGATACCACAGCCTCCGGTTGTCTAGCTGAGTCCTTAGTCACTCCTCTAGTTTTGGGCCGGTCCCCTCTGTGGCCCGGTCCCTCTGCTTGGATACAGGTGCCACGGGTGGATTTTCCACTTCCCGTGCCCCTGGGACCCCTTCAGTCTCTCTAGAACCCCTCACTGGCTCCTCCATCCTTCTTCTGCCTTTCCTTGTCCTTGGACAAGCTCCAACCATCTCTTGTCGCCAGGACGTCTCTCCCTGTCCGTCCACTCGCGATGGACTCCAGTTACCAACTCCCTTCTACTCCACTGTCTTGCCTGCTTTTTCTATGTCAGTCACATTTTCTACATTGTCACAACTCCCCTTCCTACGTCCTGGAGTGCTCCCCTCCCTACTTTCTCCACCCACACCCTTTACTTAGTTCCTGTCACGTCCTACTGACGGACTACTCACGTGGACCCACTGGACCGCGTAAAGCGGATGCCGATACCGGGTGATAGAGAGGCAGACACGTACCGTAGAGTCAACGGGTTTATTAAACAGAACTATAACACAGAACCACACGTCCCTGGAGAGGGCCACAAGGTCGCAACACCGGGAGCCCAGCGAGGGAGACCCCGGAGCGCTTGACCCCTATACAGGGATACCGCCGGGATCAGCCTCGAAGGGGCCAATGCTACGGACACAAGTGTTCAACCGACCCCAGGCGACGTGGTAATGAAACAGCACCCGGGAATACAATACGAAACGAGAACCGTGAACACAGAGCACCAGGAACACGGGGAACCAGGAACACCGGAGAGATCCAGGAACACGGAGAGATCCAGGAACACGGAGAGATCCAGGAACACGGAGAGATCCAGGAACACGGAGAGATCCAGGAACACGGAGAGATCCAGGAACACGGAGAGATCCAGGAACACGGAGAGATCCAGGAACACGGAGAGATCCAGGAACACGGAGAGATCCAGGAACACGGGGAGATCCAGGAACACGGGGAGATCCAGGAACACAGGGAGATCCAGGAACACAGGGAGATCCAGGAACACAGGGAGATCCAGGACCACGGGGGATCCAGGACCACGGGGGATCCGGAGCCGGGCGAGAACCAGCGATCAGCTTGGAGGGGATCAGGAGACCATCCAGGAACACGGTGATCAGCCAGGAACCGGCAGGAACGAGATCTGGAGGAGGTAACATAGAGCGATCAGGTAACAGACCAAACGGGGAGCGACCTGACAGACCAGAAGTGGCAACTTCACTCAGGGGAAGGTGAAGGTCGAAGTTGCCCTGGCCCCGACTGATTGAACACAGGAGGTTTAAATCAGAACAGGGCAGGCCTGATTGGAGGGACCCAGAGACCTGGTGATTGGTTGAGGGGAGGAGCAAGCTCCCTGCAATCTCTCCAGCAGAAACTGAATTGGAGACAGTTTCATGTGCTGAAGCAGTGGTACCGGAAGTGAGAGGAGCAATGCTGCTCAAGCCGAGGGAGTAAGGGCAGCAGGCCGCGGGCACGGGCGGCAGACCCCCGAGGGGTAACAGTACCCCCCCCTTTACGCCCCCCCCCCCGGACGGAGACCGGCTTGGAACCCGCGCAGGGGGCTCGGGGCACCGGCGTCCCCCACCCCAGTCCCCAGGACAGAAGGGACCCGAGGGTGGTTACTCGGGCGTCATGTGACGAGCACAGGAGGAACAGGACGTCATCAGGAGCACAGACAGGCAGGACGTCATCAGGAGCACCGACAGGCAGGACGTCATCAGGGACACCAGCAGGCAGGACGTCATCAGGGACACCAGCAGGCAGGACGTCATCAGGGACACCAGCAGGCAGGACGTCATCAGGGACACCAGCAGGCAGGACGTCATCAGGGACACCAGCAGGCAGGACGTCATCAGGAGCACCGACAGGCAGGACGTCATCAGGAGCATCGACCGGCAGGACGTCATCAGGGACAGCGACAGGCAGGATGTCATCAGGGACAGCGACAGGCAGGACGTCATCAGGGACAGCGACAGGCAGGACGTCATCAGGGACAGCGACAGGCAGGACGTCATCAGGGGCACCAGCAGGCAGGACGTCATCAGGGGCACCAGCAGGCAGGACGTCATCAGGGACACCAGCAGGCAGGACGTCATCAGGGACACCAGCAGGCAGGACGTCATCAGGGACACCAGCAGGCAGGACGTCATCAGGGACACCGACCGGATCAAGGCTGGAGACTCCCCAGGAACACGGAGGAGGAGCCCGTCCAACACCGACAGGCAGGCCGTCATCAGGGACAGCGACAGGCTGGACGTCATCAGGGACAGCGACAGGCAAGACGTCATCAGAGACACCGACCGGCAGGACGTCATCAGAGACACCGACCGGCAGGACGTCATCAGGGGCACCGACCGGCAGGACGTCATCAGGGGCACCGACCGGATCAAGGCTGGAGACTCCCCAGGAACACGGAGGAGGAGCCCGTCCAGGAACAAGACACGATGGGACATCGACAGGCCGGACGTCATCAGGGACACCGACAGGCAGGACGTCATCAGGGACAGCGACAGGCAGGACGTCATCAGGGACAGCGACAGGCAGGACGTCATCAGGGACACCGACCGGCAGGACGTCATCAGAGACACCGACCGGCAGGACGTCATCAGAGACACCGACCGGCAGGACGTCATCAGGGACAGCGACAGGCAGGACGTCATCAGGGACACCGACCGGCTGGACGTCATCAGGGGCACCGACCGGCAGGACGTCATCAGGGGCACCGACCGGCAGGACGTCATCAGGGGCACCGACCGGCAGGACGTCATCAGGGGCACCGACTGGCAGGACGTCATCAGGGGCACCCACCGGATCCAGGCTGGAGACTCCCCAGGAACACGGAGGAGGAGCCCGTCCAGGAACAAGGCACGGTGGGACATCGACAGGCTGGACATCATCAGGGGCACCGACCGGCTGGACGTCATCAGGGACACCGACCGGCTGGACGTCATCAGGGACACCGACCGGCTCAAGGCTGGCAAGCCGATCATCCAGAGAGGCCATAGGGGAAACCATCCGAGTCTGTACCCCACGCATCCGGTCCCTCTCCTGGCGGAGACCCAGCACCTGGAAGGAGAGAGCAGAATCAACAGTAGAGGGCACCCCCAAGAATGTGGGTGCCAGGCGGGGAGTCCTTCTCCGGCTGCTGGGGGTGCAGGAAGAAGAGGACGCTCGGGACTCTAATGACTGGATAATCCCCAAAATCCGGTCGTAACTCTGGCGGAGTGCGGTCAGCTCTCTCTTGACGTCAAACCTGGTATCAGCGGGGTCCATGGCCAGGGCAAACTCTGTCACGTCCTACTGACGGACTACTCACGTGGACCCACTGGACCGCGTAAAGCGGATGCCGATACCGGGTGATAGAGAGGCAGACACGTACCGTAGAGTCAACGGGTTTATTAAACAGAACTATAACACAGAACCACACGTCCCTGGAGAGGGCCACAAGGTCGCAACACCGGGAGCCCAGCGAGGGAGACCCCGGAGCGCTTGACCCCTATACAGGGATACCGCCGGGATCAGCCTCGAAGGGGCCAATGCTACGGACACAAGTGTTCAACCGACCCCAGGCGACGTGGTAATGAAACAGCACCCGGGAATACAATACGAAACGAGAACCGTGAACACAGAGCACCAGGAACACGGGGAACCAGGAACACCGGAGAGATCCAGGAACACGGAGAGATCCAGGAACACGGAGAGATCCAGGAACACGGAGAGATCCAGGAACACGGAGAGATCCAGGAACACGGAGAGATCCAGGAACACGGAGAGATCCAGGAACACGGAGAGATCCAGGAACACGGAGAGATCCAGGAACACGGAGAGATCCAGGAACACGGAGAGATCCAGGAACACGGAGAGATCCAGGAACACGGGGAGATCCAGGAACACAGGGAGATCCAGGAACACGGAGAATCCAGGACCACGGGGGATCCGGAGCCGGGCGAGAACCAGCGATCAGCTTGGAGGGGATCAGGAGACCATCCAGGAACACGGTGATCAGCCAGGAACCGGCAGGAACGAGATCTGGAGGAGGTAACACAGAGCGATCAGGTAACAGACCAAACGGGGAGCGACCTGACAGACCAGAAGTGGCAACTTCACTCAGGGGAAGGTGAAGGTCGAAGTTGCCCTGGCCCCGACTGATTGAACACAGGAGGTTTAAATCAGAACAGGGCAGGCCTGATTGGAGGGACCCAGAGACCTGGTGATTGGTTGAGGGGAGGAGCAAGCTCCCTGCAATCTCTCCAGCAGAAACTGAATTGGAGACAGTTTCATGTGCCGAAGCAGTGGTACCGGAAGTGAGAGGAGCAATGCTACTCAAGCCGAGGGAGTAAGGGCAGCAGGCCGCGGGCACGGGCGGCAGACCCCCGAGGGGTAACAGTTCCCTCTCTAACCTGAGATGGGTGACTGTACTCTCCCCAGGAGCAATCTCGCCCCCACCTCCTGGCCAGAGGTGGTGTGGTGTTGGATGCTGTGTGTGGGTACCGGGTAGTGTCTCCTCCTTATCTGAGAGTGGGGTACAACACCTCTGGCTGAGGTGCAGTACCTCTGTGGCGACTGGAACCTCAGGGGCGCCACATACTGGTACGCTATATGACGCCTCCCTGACTTTGATGCAGGCTTGCATGCTGAGCCTGCATCTTTTCCTGCACATGATGCCTGATTTAATCAGCCATCATGTGCCTTTAACAGCTGAAAGTGGATTGGAGATCCGCCTGTGGCTGTTAGCCTGTTAAATCACACCATCAATCTTTGACTGCAGGAATTAACATGCACTGGTGGGGGAGGGGGTTGTTCCATTCCTCCTGCCCATTGGTGTCCCGATGGGGCACCAATGATTTATGATGAAAGCCTTGGGTTAGCTGATATGGGACAAAATGCCATCTTACAGGCGATTATACTGGTTGTGGGTGACACAACCGAGCCAGGTGAGCAGTTCCTAATATATACTGCTATAACCCTTTGTAAAAAGGATAAGACCATATGCGCATTTATCTCACGTTTACAGGTTGGGTTAGCTGATGACCTCCACATCTGTCATTACGATCCTCCTGTGAATGCTATGAGTCATCATTCATAAGAGCCCGTGAAATAGCTGCAGAGGCAGCACAGATAAAGATCTTGGAGAGCTGAGAATTTCATCAGTATATGTGCTGCTTCCGATGCAATGGGCGAAAGGAAAATGGGTACGTATGAAGCACAAATGAAGATCTCGCACACCCAAAATCTCCATCTGTGTATGTTTCACCTCCGCAGCCATTTTCCTTTCGCTCATTGCATCAGAAGCAGCACATACTCAGATGAAATTCTCAGCTCTCCAAGATCTTCATCTGCGCCGCCTCTGCAGCCATTTTCCTTTCGTCCATCACGTTGGAAGCAGCGCTCGCACAGAATCTCTATTTGCGCATGCGTCACTTCTGCAGCCATTTTCCTTTCGCCCATTGTGTCGGAAGCAGCACATACACAGATGAAATTCTGAGCTCTCCGAGATCTTCATCTGCACTGCCTCCGCAGCCATTTTCCTTTCATCCATCACGTTGGAAGCAGCACATACACAGATGAAATTCTCAACTGTCTGACATCTTCATCTATGCCATCTCCACAGCCATAGTCTTTTTGATCATTGTGTCAGAAGCAGCGCACGCACAGATGAAATTCTCAACAGTCTGACATCTTCATCTGCGCCGCCTCTGCAGCCATTTTCCTTTCGCCCATCCCATTGGAAGCAGCGCGCGACAAATGAAATGCTCGACTGTCTGAGATCTTCATCTGCGCCTGCTCTGCAATTTTCCTGTCGGCCATCATGCCGTGAACCGCCGGGACATGAACTCAGTAATAACCTTCCGGGAAGCCCCCTTCTCCCAGCCTCTTGCCCCACCATGCCACTCCCGACCACCACAACCCTACCACCTGTGACCCCACTCCACCACCACCACTTCCTGTTCCCCCGGTAAACTATTGTTTGGATTACAAAAGACAAACCCTTGTTCTCCCCCCACTTCTGGGGGGTAAAAAGTGTTTCTTATCCGAAAAATACAGTAGATAGATACATATGAAACAGATAGATGTTAGACACAGACGGATTGATAGATATGAGACAAATAGACATAGATAGCTCCTATATTGTGTCCAGTGGCGTAACTACCGCGGTCGCAGTGGTCGTGGATGAGACCGGGCCCGCCCCCTGGCCCCGTGCTCTGTGCTTCCAGCCGCCCGCCGCGACCGCGACAGTGTTTGCACAAGGAGAGGAGGGAGGACAGGAAGTGAGTGCAGCCTCACTTCCTGCAGCTGTGCTCACCCCTCCTCTCGGCGGCGCCGAAGCTGGCCGGCCGCGGGAGACATTTGACAGCAGGCACTTTCGGCTCATGTAACGATATACCGCCCCCCCCCCCCCCGCTCCTCAACCTCCACTAGCACCCCAGCCTCACCCCCCGGTTCTCACCTAAGGGGCCCCGGATGAATTCCTGCACCGGGGCCCGCAGCCATGTTGTTACGCCACTAATTGTGTCGTATCATAAAATCGCCTTAAATCCCAGTTACTAACAAGCGTGGCCTATTAATGAAGGGACAGTTGTTTTTAGGTTCTTTGTTACAATCTTGACGTGCTCACATTTGAGACCTCCCATCTTTATTGTTGAATACAATCCATTTTATGGGGTCTATTGACTGCGCGCAAAAATCCTTCACGCATTCAATTATTTTAATCTGTTGATAGATTGCGACACAATTATTTTTGAGAAATAAAAAATATGGTTCTATTTGAGAACCGTTCTAATTATACTTCATGACAGGTCAGACAATGAGACAACAAAAACAGCAATTATTTACCGGTACCGCGGTAGCCATTCACTAGAAATACATTATTAATTGGGTAAACATTTTTTTTTTTATTTCATTGTATGTAAGTCCAATACCAGAAAGAAAAACTAATTTAAGTTTCTTTTAAAGGAACCAGAGAACATTAGCGAAAATTAATTGAAGTGCATTGAAATTGCAGTGTCCATAAACAGAAGCTATTATCTCTTAACGAAAAGGGTGCTGTAGCTTAAGGATGTTTTATCTGTTGTTTATTGTGCTATTATAATGTGGCAATTTACCAGCATGGAACAAATAGGCGCCATATGGAATTATATATTTTCTCAATTTATATTTCAATATCTATCTGCATATAAATGATGTACAAATCGGAGAAATAACCCTTGCACTGAAATCATTTTTTTTTCAGAAATAAAATTACTTTTTTCATATTAAGCCTCCTATTCTGTTCTGCATCATTTATTTGTACAAACTAAAATCTATTGCAGGATTTCCAGAGTGTTAATAATGATAATAAATGTGAAAAACTATATTTTTTACAGTTGTAGAAAACACCGGGTTACCACTTGTTTCACTTGTGTCAGTTAGTTGTTTTTTTTAGAGAAAGATCAATTATAGGAGTATAATTAGACAAAGGAATACTGGTTAATAATAATAGGTAATGCTATTTTACTTCTGGTTGTTTTGGTTCATTTATTGAGGTGCATGCTCCAAGCCCAAGGTTCCGGTAGGCACATAGGCCATGGGGGTTGGTGCACCAGGCACATGGGGAATGGGTAGTAGACAAAGTGGAGGCCGCAAGCATACAGAAAATTGGAAAGCAGGTAGTAGAAGTACTGGAAGCTGCAGGCAGACAGAAGATTAGGAAATAGGCAGTAGAAGTACTGTTGGCTGCAGGCAGACAGAAGACCGGGAAGTAGGCAGTAGACGTACTGGAGGCTGCAGGCAGACAGGATATCAGGAAACAGGCAGTAGACGTACTGGAGGTTGCAGGGAGACAGGATACCAGAAAGCAGGCAGTAGAAGAACTGGAGGCTGCAGGAAGGCAGGAGACTGGAAAGCAAGTAGTAGAAGCACTAGAGGTAGTAGACAGGCAGACAGAAGACTGTGACACAGGTAGTAGAAGAATTGAAATGCTGCAGGCAGACAGAAGACAGGGAAGCATGTAGTAGAAGAACTAGAGGCGGTAGACAGGCAGACAGGAGACAGGGACACAGGTAGTAGAAGAACTGGAGGCTGCAGGCAGACCGGAGACTGGGAAGCAAATAGTAGAAGAACTGGAGGCTGCAGTTACACAGAGGACTGGAAAGCAGGTAGTAGAAAAACTCTAGGCTACATGCAGACAGGAGACTGGGAAGCAGATAGTGGAAGAATTGGAGGCTGCATGCAGAAAGGAGACCATGAAGCAGGTAGTAGAAGAACTGGAAGCCGCATGCAGACAGGAGACCTTAAAGCAGGTAATAGAAGAACTGGATTTCAAAAACAGACAGGAGCCTGGGAAGCAGGTAGTAGAAGCACTGGAGGCTGCAGGCAGACAGGACACCTGGAGGTAGGCAGTAGAAGCACTGGAGGCTGTAAGCAGACAGGGCCCATGAACACTAAAGTCTATAAGAGGTTGTTCACTACTTAAACATTGATGACCTCCCTTTTAGAGAGGTCCTCAATGTCTGATTGGTTGGGGTCCAACACATGGTACCCCTGCTGATCAGCTGTTCTCAGGGCTGGCAGTGGCAACAGGTAAGCAGAAATGCACAGTTCTAGAGCCATCCTCTAATAGTGGCCATGGCTGGGTACTGCACATCCAACTCCTACTCAAATAAAAAGAGGGATGTGCAGTTCTATCTTCTATAGATATTTGCCTATGTAGATAACTCCCAAAGGTGATTATAAATCTTGAACAGTTTTATTTTGTCTGTTTACTTATATATCGTGATTAATTTTGCAACGCTTTACATACATCATCACTGTCCCCATTGGGGCTCATAATCCACATTCTCTATCAGTATGTCGTTGAAGCGTGGGAGGTACTGGAGAACCCAGAAGACGCACACAAACAGGCGGAGAACATACAAACTCCTTACAGATGTTGTCCTTGTTGGGATATTTGACCCCTAGGACCTCAGTGCTGAAATCAAGCCTGCTAACTACTGAGCACCATGCTGCCCTAACAGGTCAATAATTATGGCCCCAGATATTCCTTTGAGAGAGATGGAACGTATTGAATTTAGGTAGCTTACCCTTTTGTTTCGTTGGAAGATAAGTTTCTACCGGAGGAGTCTGTCATCAGTTCCATCATACAGAACACAGGTGCGCTCAACGGGGTCTGTATCTATATCTTTGTGTGCCATTATTTCTCCCAACCGCCCTACACATATGCACGCTTGGTTTGACAGAGCATTTGCTTTATATTGGGAGAGAGAAGTCACTACCAGACAACTTAGGATCGGCCATGATAAAATGCATCTTGGCACATCCTTCTTTCCCCTGACAGATGATGATTTGTAATCCTCTCAATCTATAGAATACTAGCTGTACTACCCGGCTTCGCCCAGGTTAATAACTGCTGTTAACAAAACAGAATGTGTTAACAAAAATGTATTCTGCACACAAAAACCACAAAACAAATAGATAGCAATGTGATTAATAAAAGGCAAAAACTAAGCTAATATAAAAGCATTTCACAACATATATTTCAACACCACAGATATTCCACACAGATTTAACTAAATTGGCCAAGTAATGTGAAGTAATCTTCTACTCCTTATTCGAGAGCCTTTTGATAAACAACATTCTTAGTTCTTCCTTCAGGTGCAAAGGCGAACAGATTTTTGGCTGTTCCAACTCTTGAACAGGCCACATAAAGTTGACCATGTCTGCAAGCCTCGCTTCCCTCTCCTCAGAAAGTTCATTGGCTCTTGAGGAAGCAGTTCTTGTTCTCTTGTCTGCAAGCCTTGTTTCCCTCTTCTCAGAAAGTTCATTGGCTCTTGAGGAAGCAGCTCTTGTTTTCATGTCTGCAAGCCTCGCTTCCCTCTCTTCAGAAAGTTAATTGGCCCTAGAGGAAGCAGCTCTTGTTTTCATGTCTGCAAGCCTCGCTTCCCTCTCCTCAGAAAGTTCATTGGCCCTTGAGGAAGCAGCTCTTGTTTTCATGTCTGCAAGCCTCGCTTCCTTCTCCTAGAAAGTTCATTGGCTTTTGAGGAAACAGCTCTTGTTCTCTTGTCTGCAAGCCTTGCTTCCCTCTCCTCAGGAAGTTCATTGGCTCTTGAGGAAGCAGCTGCTGTTCTCATGTGTGTCAGCCTTGCTTCTCAGTCTTCACATTTTTCATTGGCCTGTAATGCAGCTTTTCTTTTCGCATCAGCTGACATTCGTGCCAAGGAATTCCTTTTCTTATTAGGCATTATTGTGATAAAAATAGTCTGGAACTGGCAGTTTCTATATCCTCTCACATAGAGGTAATGTGACTGACATCAGCCTTTCCACCAACACACCCTAACTGACATCCTATTACCTCACAGACATCCTATTACCTCACAGAAGCTTTATTATACTGAGAATGTCCTTTGTTGCCTATATTCACCAATTAATTAACTGTAGCAAAATAGAAGCTGAGCTGTGATTGGTTGCTATTGGCAGCCTGATCCCCAGGCAACAGTAAACCCTCCCCCTGACAGTATGTATTAGCTCACACATACACATAATAGACAGGTCATGTGACTGACAGCTGCTGTATTTCCTATATGGTACATTTGTTATTCTTGTAGTTTTGCTGCTTATTAATCAGATTTTTATTGTTGAAGGATAATACCAGACTTGTGTGTGTTTTAGGGCGATTATGTGGTGAGGTTGGTGTATGTGTGGTGAAATGTGTGCTGAGGGTGGTATATGTGTTCAAGCACGTGGTAGTGTGAGGCGCATTTTGTGTGTGTGTTCATATCCCTGTGTGTGGTGAGTATCCTATGTCGGGGCCCCACCTTAGCAACTGTACGGTATATACTCTTTGGCGGCATCGCTCTCATTCCTTAAGTCCCCCTTGTTCACATCTGGTAGCTGTCAATTTGCCTACAACACTTTTCCTTTCACTTTTTCTCCATTATGTAGATAGGGCCAAAATTGTTTGGTGAATTGGAACACGCGGGGTTAAAATTTCGCCTCACAACATAGCCTATGACGCTCTCGGGGTCCAGACGTGTGAGTGTGCAAAATTTTGTGGGTGTAGTTGCAACAGTGTAGATGCCAATCCCTGATATACATACATACACACATACATACATACATACATACACACACACATTCAGCTTTATATATTAGATAGTCAGATAATACTGATGAAATCCACGGGTTTCAACAATTTTACTCTTGTGTGTCTGAGCACCTTAAGGCTGGGATCACCCAATATGGCTGTGGTACAGTTGCATACTGTAATTTTTAATAATTCAAACTTTTTTAAAACATTTGGAATATTGGCTGATCGTATCTACAGGCACATCTCAATGAATTAGAATATCATCAAAAAGTTAATTTATTTCAGTAATTCAATACATAAAGTGAAACATCTATTATATAGAGTCATTACACACAGAGGGATCTATTTCAAGTGTTTATTTTTGTTAATGTTGATGATTATGGCTTACAGCCAATGAAAACCCAAAGGTCATTATCTCAGAAAAATAGAGTAGGGAAGAAGAAGGGTTAAAAACTGCACAGCCGTATTCCACGAGACATCAAAGGGTAAATATTATATTGATTTTCCCTGAAACGCCCTGAAACATGGCAAGATGATATTGATTTGTCCTGAGGAAGGGGCCAGGAAGCCCTGAAACGTGTTGACTAATAAATCAATATTATATTCACCCTTTGATGTATTGTGGAATACGGAAGCATGGTTTTTAACCCTTCATCCTCCCTACTCCTATATGCACCACGCTGGGGACTGCAGCAGCCGTGATCTGCTTTTATAGTGGTTGTGACTCTCACAACCACACAAGGTGAAGCCTCTGATACCTATTTAGGTCATATTTTATCTCTCAGAACCTTCATCCTCCCTACTTTAATTTTATGAGATAATGACCTTTGGGTTTTCATTAATCATCAACATTAACAGAAATAAACACTTGAAATAGATCCCTCTGTGTGTAATGACTCTATATAATATTTGTGTTTATGTATTGAATTACTGAAATAAATTAACTTTTTGATGATATTTAATTCATTGAGATGCTCCTGTAACCGTAAGTGTCTTATGCCTATGGATTGCCTAATGGTTACCTTTGCTACAATTACTCTTAGGGCAAACTCATGGTAGTAGAACAGTAGAAATGGTGATTTCACACTTTGCAGATTAACTGTGAATTTGCTATGCGGATTAGGCACCCCAATGTACAGTACAATGCATGTGGACTTTTTATTAAAAAAATGTGTGTTAATAGGAGTAAGTTGTGGGGTGGGGGGGGTTTGTCAGTTTTTCAATGTGGAACATACCTGATCCATTCATCTCAAACCATCTCAACACTCATAGCAGGGAGGTAGAATCATGGATTCATAGAATGGTGGAGATGGAAGGGACCTCCTGAATCATCTTGGTCCAAACCCCTGCTCAGTGCAGCTATGACGTTCGTAAGGGTAAACTGTATAATGGAGTTTTCCCCACAGTTATGTTATATACTAATACTTTTACAACTTCATTGTAATGAAAATTACTTAACGACAAAAGTAATAGGAAGTCTTTATTTCTTCTGTTATAGAACTGAATGAACGGCTGGCAGAATTATCCAATTATGGAAGAACTTGTAGTGGAGAGGATTACTTTGGTGCAATTATGTTGGGCGTGGTGGTAGCAAGGAATGCCATAATGTGTTTAGAAATGAGCGGAGTGCCTGCTAAGTATGTGTTGGGATGGCCACCATTAAGTCCACACTAATTGCAAATGGTCTTACTTTGCTAGTTTACAGAAAGAGTCTTGACTCCTCTTTTGTATATCACTCTCACTGGCACTATTTGATAGAGGGCCTCTTTGGTTAATTGATGGATTTAGGTTCTATTGACTTAGAGATATCCATGTCTTGATTGAATGGGAGTTGGACAAATTGGTTTGGCCTGATACATTACATTGCGTAGTCATGAGGTTGTCCTATCACAGCCAACAAGAACATATAAATACATACATGGCCTATTACTCGTCGGAAAGAAGAAATACAAGCCGATTGTTCACTATTCACCGCGGAGGACTGGAACGTTACATAATACTCAATCCTTACTGGTGGTGTATTCATAGAATAGAGTATCAATGTAAAAGTCCAAGTACAGGGCTCTGGATGGAGGAGGTCTCGAGCCTTAAATTTATTCCATCAAGTTCCAAAAAAAGAAAAAATGTGCCCACCTGGGGAAATATGTAGACGATAATGTAACATCAACAGTAGATAATGCAATTAAGTCTTAAACTGGTCATGCGCATGAAATAACTGTTGGCCAAACGTTCGTTGGGTCAAAGACAAGCTCTCAGTATACAAACCAAAAAAGATAAACCCTTAATAACTATACATTTTTAGTATATATCCCTTAATGACAAAATATACCAAGCAAAAAAGAAAAATATATAAATATTGCCCAAAATATAGTTAATAAAAAAGAAGGGGAACAAAGTGCTCAAGTGAGAGTAGAAGGATAGACCACACATGACAGGGGATATGTGTAGAACCAGAAGCTAAGTATATATATTTTCATTGGGACATGTGCAATTTTAAAAGGTTTATTACTTAATATCATTGCATATCTATTTTACCTTTCCTTACCTTTCTGAGCTATCTGTGTCGGATAGAGAGAGCAGAGGGACAGGGGTTTAGGGTAAGACACCGTTGAGCGGGGAGGTCCCTTCCCTATCATTTATGGACCATCCTTCTACTCTACCTTGAGCACTTTGTTCCCCTTGTTTTTGATTATCTTTACTTGGGCAATATTAATATATTTTTCTTTTTTGTGTGGTATATTTTGTCACTAAGAGGTATTTTAAATATATACTAATAATTGTATTGTTTTTAAGGATTTATGGTTTCTAGTCTGTATATTTAGTCTATATGACATATCTGTTATACAAGACGGCTTGCTCTCCCCAACTTCACAAAACATGATATTTTGGCTCTGCCCATAGTTCATATGTTTATAATGGGAAGATAAAACACTTCTAGATGCAATTTGTCTCCATTGAAAACTCCGAAAACCAGCTCATAGTATAGTCATTATATCAAATCCGCCAAAACCTTTATCCACCACAGAATTTTCTCATCCAACCTCTTCAATATACCGTAAGATTGCAAGAGAAGCCTGTAAAATAGGAGTCTATGACAACCTTGTAAAAGCATGAAGGCAACAAATGTGTTCATTCATCATATCCGAAAATAAAGACTAATCGTACCCAAGATCATAAAGCAAAATTTGACATGCACTACATATTAAAATGTTGAGTTATAACATGCGCCGTCGTTTCCTCTTCGTGGTCAGTAGCTTATCCTTTCTTCTCATTGAAATAAATGGCCTTATACATTGGATTAGTGTTCAACCTTCAATTTTGGTAGGAACTACAAAGATTCATAATGTGTATTGGGACCTCCCAACTTCCAACCCCTCCGTCCGTCGTCAGCCAGAGAAAGGAAGAATAGGGCAGCTGAATTTTACATTCTATTGTTACCAGGAGTCATAAGTGACCATCAGAGAAGTCAATCAGTGGCATATCCCCCTCTTCTCATTCAGAATACATGTACACTCAGCTGAGAAAAGCATACATGTATAGTCTCGGGAGAAACAGTTATTGGCCAAACTAGCCCTTGACTCATAGCTATCTAAAGTATAAAGACCTTAAACCCCTACGCCCACCATATACATGACATGACTATTGGATAGACAATGCTTTGGCCGATCGTTTGCCCATCAGCCATCTCATAGCCAAATGAGAGCTCCTGTGTTCTCTAAGTAAAAGCCACTGTCAGCCATCTTCAGCGGTGGCTTATGTGTGGAAGAGCCAAAGTGTTATGAACCGATGATTCAGGAGTAACATTCAGATTCCATAGAAGTCGTTGGTAGCTGTACTGACCGCATCCCTGACTACACACCGCAACTAGAAGTAGCCGTGGGATGTAACTAACCAGACCTAGACACCTCTGCACAGCCGGAAAACTAACTGCTCCTAAACTTGGATGTAGGAAAAGCTATCTTGCCTCAGAGCAGAACCCCAAAAGAATAGAAAGCCCCCACAGATATTAACTGGAAAACAAGAGAAAGAAAAACAAACACAGGCAGAGTAAAAGGTTTAGCAAAAGAGGCTAAACTAGCTATATAGGAAAGACAGGATAGAATACTATTGAGGTCAGTATAAAACACTATAAAAAAAAAACCACTAACAGCAGATAGTGACTCAGGGTAATTTTTGCAGTAAGACTCGGCACTCTCTATATCTGCAGACTTCTATAAATCAAATGCCAGCAGAACTGGGAATAGCAGATAATAGTGAATGGTAAAATTCCTAGAAAGAAAACTTCCTGACTGAGAGCAGATAAACAAATATACAGACTAAATTGCAAACCCACAATCAGAATAAGACAAAACATAAGCAGAACGTTAAGCACACAAGAGTGTGCCACAAAATATCAAAAAAACATCCATTTAGCTTGTAAAGAATTCCACAGAGCAGAAGAAACCAGAGAGATGTGAACTCCTCCAGGAACCAAAGACAACTGGCAAGGATTGATCCACTTCAAACCATTATATGCTCCAAGAACCAGATTGCCAATCATCACCATCACCGGTGAATCCCACACAGTCAGCTGCATCACCAGCAACAACCACCAGAAGGAGCTCCAATGAATTCACAAGACCAAAGTATACCTAGTTTGAAATCCAACATGATGGATCCTTAACTCCCCTGGCAATCAACAGTCCAGGACTAGGGATGAATGAACCGGACTTTGAAGTTCTGAATTCATATCGAAAGCAGACCTTTAAAACATGTTCAGCGTTCGGAGTTTGGATGCCTTATGTACGCAAATCGCTGTGCTTGGGTACGCTCGGTGCTCGGCCCACTTGCAGTGTGTGATCAGCTGCACTGGGGGTAAAATCAGCCTTATCGGATATAGTGTGTACAAAAAAGAAAATGACAAAATTCTGCCCTCCCCCTCGGACGTATCATGCTTGTGGCTGGCCGTATATGGGTGGAGAACCGAACTGCCAATCAGTGACTTCCAATGAGATTCTGGCCAAGGTCCCAAACAGAACTTTAGTTAAACTCCAGCTAAACCCCCAGAATGGGAACCTCCATGGGTCCGCTCACCTCTATCCAGGACCCCCTCATACATTAGATTGCAGGCTGAAAACATGCATGTCTACATGTTTGGACAATGAGGGGGCTTAAGAAATTCCCAATGTTGAGGGAATTCTACACAGTGGTCTAGCTAACCCATTTCTTAATATTGGATTTGACTGATTGGGCACTATCCACTGCCTTTCCCCATCTTTATCTCCTCTTTTTGTTCTGTACCTGGTTAAATTGCACTTAAAAATAAATACCTTTATAAATTGACATTGTCCTGTGACTGGCCACCATTCATGGAGGTGAGGACTGGTAATTAGAACCTAATCTATATGCTGTAGTCATGGTCTATTTGTCTGTAACACCTGTATAATCAAATAGTTATGGTACTCAGCCTAGGTAAATAGGAGGGCTATGTATCAAAACACACCGGTGGGGAAAAGGGACAGTCAGGTCTACTGTAAATTAGCGTAACTTTGGGAGGAGGACCTGTATTGACTTGTTCACATTTACAGCATCTGATTACAAAATGGTTGGTGGCTTAAACCATTGTTTGGGGCCCATTCCACCAACCTCTTGTTTACTGTTAACAGTTTGAGATGTGGACACTGGGACTTTAGCTGTTAATGGCTCTAACCATTAAGGCCAACAGATTAAGCCTTGCTAAACATTAAGAAAATTGTCCCAAACAGAGATAGAAGGGAATCCAGATTGCATTTGCATAAAGGCAATTGTGCCCCTGACAATACCTTTTGGGCAGTCTAAATCACTTCGGATTGTTTGGAGGGCTATTCATTTGCTCATTAGTCAACTCTTAGGGTAAACAGATACTTTTAATACATATGGTAATAATATGTATAGTGAAAGTTAATTGTATGAAGTCTAGGTTTTCCTAAAAAAATAAACAAAAATGATCCATTATATTGTCTCAATAACTGATGGCAGCATTACAATACTCGTAATTAGGAAGCAATTATTTGTCTCAGATTGGGTTGGTTTAGTTGTAAATTTGACACATGTTAGTGATGTGGGGACTCGCTATCCATCGGCTATGACCAGTAGTGGTAAACAACAAAGAGAAAAACATCAATGGTTTGATAGTAAAAATCTTATTTTGCTCAATTAAATATATGTAGAAAAAAATATCTAAAATATACAAAATGGCACAAAAGAATAAGTGGCTTAGTCCTACTGTTAAGCACGTCAAGGGGCGGTGAGCGTCCAAGAGTGGACCCACTGTGCCGTGACACCGAACTGCCCTGGAGGAGCGAGTCTGAGAGGGCCACCAAGACATCTGCTGTAGCCACAGGAGGGGAAGACAGACTTAGCTGGTAGGTGGTTGCCAGGTACACAGCACCAGGGGGTCTAAATGCTATGATTGCAGACACCAGGGGGTCTAAATGCTACGATTGCAGACGCCAGGGGGTTGGCTCAAGCGGACAGAGTCTCTGGGATAGGTGGAAAAGTTGGAAGACAGAAGCTGGATGGTAGCAGGACTCTGTGGTAGTAAGCAGGTGCAGACTCGTAAAGGACTCATAATGGAACAGCGGATGCAGTATATAGCACAGTCGATGCAGGCTGGTATATGGCACAGGAGATGTAGGCTGGTATAGGGCACAGCGGATGAAGACTGGTATATGGCACAGGGGATGAAGTCTGGTATATGGCACAGCGGATGCAAGCTGGTATCTGGCACAGCGGATCCAGGCTGGTAAATGGCATAGGAGATGCAGGCTAGTATATGTCACAGCGGATGCAGGCTGGTATATGGCACAAGAGATGCAGTCTGGCATATGGCACAGCGGATGCAGGCTGGTATATGGCACAGGAGATGCAGGCTGGTATCTGGCCCAGCGGATGCAGGCTGATATATGGCACAGCAGATGCAGGCTGGTATATGGCACAGGAGATGCAGGCTGGTATCTGGCCCAGCGGATGCAGGCTGGTATATGGCACAGGAGATGCAGGCTGGTATCTGGCCCAGCGGATGCAGGCTGGTATATGGCACAGCGGATGTAGGTTGGTATCTGGCCCAGTGGATGCAGGCTGGTATCTGGCCCAGCAGATGCAGGCTGGTATCTGGCCCAGCAGATGCAGGCTGGTATCTGGCCCAGCAGATGCAGGCTGGTATCTGGCCCAGCGGATGCAAGCTGGTATCTGGCACAGCAGATGCAGGCTGGTGTATGGCATGGGAGATGCAGGCTAGTATATGGCTCATCGGATGCAGGCTGGTATACGGCACAGTGGATGCAGGCTGGGGTATGGCACCAGCGGATACAGGCTGATATATAGCACAGCAGATACAGACTGGTATATGACATAGTGGATGTAGGCAGGGCACTAGGACGAGACAGAAGTAATGGGCAAGGAGCAGGATGACAGGTACAGGCTTAATGGGAGCAGGAATACAAGAAGGGGACCTGAGAACTAGCATTGTGTTTGAGGGTAAGACTTCATTGCTCAGGGACCTCCCAATGGGGGGAGGTGCCTTAAATACACTGTACTTCTCAGCTATAGGCTGAGAAGCATTTCTGAGTTTAAAGGTGTACTAGAAGTTTAAAAATCACCTAATTGCTGCATATGTGCACTCCAAGGAGTCCTGTGCAGAGGACGCAGGCCCTGGGAGCAGGAAGAGACCACTCGAGAGTGGGCAGATGGCGCGGGACCACTGGCAGTGTGAGTACGCCATTGATGCCGGTCTCCCTACCACGTGGAGATCAGCGCCACAGTGACAGGCGCTACAAGCAGCAAAGTACAAACAAAGTCTACAATTTTGTAGAAGGGCAAATAAATAACAGGGTGCAATATGATCAGGAAGGTTAAGTATGGTACACAAAGAGGGTTTAAAGGACATATTGAATATTGATTAATATGTATAAAAAACTCAATGGTATAAACAGATCTTTGGGAGGAGGTCCTGAGGATTCTAATGCTTTTGGTCTACTTACTTGATATTTATTTATTATTAAGTATTTATATAGTGACATTAGGTTACATAGCACTTTACAAGTGAGAGGGTAGACATAGACAAGTGGTAAAAACGACGACAGATTGACAAATCAGTCATATAGGTACAATAGGGCAGAGGATCCTGTCTGCGAGGGCTCACAGTCTAGAGGGGGTTGGGAGGGAGACAGTAGGAGGGGGAGAAGTGAGATGGTGCAGTGAATTGGGTCTCAGTGTGTGTTGTAGGCTTGTAGGAAGAGTTGGGTCTTCAGGTTTTTCTTGAAGGTTCCCAGGGTAGGGGAGTGTCTGATGTGGTGGGGGAGGGAGTTCCAGAGTATGGCAGAAGCACGATAGAAGTCTTGTATGCGGTTGTGGGAGGTGGAAATGTGGCGGGGTTGAGAGAAGGAGTTCTTGAGAGGAGCGCAAGTTGCGCGAGGGGAGGTAGCGGGTGACCATGTCAGAGATGTAGGGAGGGGGCAGGTTGTGTATGCCCTTATATGTCAGGGTTAGAGTTTTGAAGCGGGATCGCTGGGGGGTGGGGAGCCAGTGGAGGGCTCGGCAGAGAGGAGAGGCAGGGGAGTAACAGGGAGATAGGTGGATGAGTCGGGCAGCAGAGTTGAGGATGGTGCGGAGAGGTGCAAGGGAGGAGGCAGGGAGGCCAGTGAACAGGAGGTTGCAGTAGTCCAGGCGGGAGATGATGAGGGCATGGACAAGTGTCTTTTGCCGTGTTGTGGTCAAGGAAGGAGCGGATACGGGCAATGTTTTTTAGTTGAAGTCGACAGGCGGTGGCGAGGGCTTGCATGTGGGGCTTCAAGGAGAGGGAGGAGTCGAGGATTACCCCGAGGCACTTGGTGTGGGGGAGGGGTGAGAGTGTGCAGTCATTGATGGTGATGGATAGGTCAGGAAGAGGGTCAGGGTTGTTCAGGGGAAAGACGATGAATTCGGTCTTGTCCATGTTGAGTTTGAGAAATCGGGTAGAAAAGAAGGATGCAATGGCGGATAGGCAGGGAGGAATTTTGGATAAAAGGGAGGAGATATCAGGGCCAGACAGAGAGAGCTGGGTGTCATTGGCGTAGAGGTGGTATTGGAGGCCGTGTGACTTAATGAGGTTGCCTAGGCCGAGTGTGTAAATGGAGAAGAGTAGTGGTCCCAGGACCGAGCCTTGGGGAACACCTACAGAGAGGGGGTGGGGCGAGGAGGAGGTGTGGGAGTGGGTGACGCTGAAGGTCCTGTCCGTTAGGTAGGAGGAGATCCAGAAGAGGGCAGGTCAGTAATGCCAAGAGATTCAAGGATTTGAAGTAAGAGGGAGTGGTCAACAGTGTCGAAGGCAGCAGAGAAATCGAGAAGGATGAGGACGGAGTAGTGTCGTTTGCTCTTGGCGATCAGAAGCTCGTTGGTGACTTTGGTTAGGGCTGTTTCAGTGGAGTGGTGAGGTCGGAAGCCGGATTGTAGGTGATCAAAGAGAGCATGGGAAGAGAGGTGGGAGGATAGTTCGGAATAGACGTGTTGTTCAAGAAGTTTTGAGGCGAACGGGAGGAGAGATATGGGGCAATAGTTTGAGACTGTTGTAGGGTCAAGGGATGTGGATGGCCGGATTTGGAGATATTGATGAAGAGGTGTGTTAGGGCAGGGATGAGGACTGTGATGAGGTTAGGGATGAGGTGGGAGGGGAGTGGATCAAGGGCGCAGGTGGTGAGGTGGGATCATGCTAGAAGGGAGGAGAGGTGGTCCTCTGTCACGGGGGTGAAACTGCATTTCGGTGAGGGGGGATGGGCTGGAGGTGGGATGGGGCGAGGGGAGTGTGGGTCGAAGCTTTGTCTGAGTTTGTCAATGTTTTTCTTTGAAGAAGGTGGCGAAGTCGTCGGCGGAGATGAGGGGTGAGGGAGGAGGTGCAGGGGGACGGAGTAAAAGTTGATGGTTTTGAAGAGTTGTTTGGGGTTGTGAGACAGGGCGGTAATTGGGGAGGAGAAGTAGACTTGTTTTGCGGAGTCAAGGGCAGTCTTGAAGGTATTGAGGAACGCTTGTATAGGGCGAAGTGCTCTGCGGAGTGGGATTTCTCCCATTTCCGCTCGGTTGCCCTAGTCGTCCATTTGAGTTTTTTGGTGAGGGTCGTGAGCCAGGGTTGTCGTTGTACTCGTGTTGTGTTAAATGTGAGTGGAGCAGCCTGGTCGAGGGCTGTAGTGAGAGTGGAGTTGTAGAGGGAGGCGGCTGAGTCAGTGTCTTGAGAAGAGGCCAAGTCTGAGAGGGGGAGGAGGGATTCTGAGAGTGATAAGGTTCATCTTACATTATTTCTTTATTTATGCATTTTTTTGTCTTTATCTATTTACGGTTATAGTGTTTTTATATATATTAATCAATATGCAATATGTTCTGTGAACCTTCTTTGTATGCCATACTTATGGAATTGACCTTTCTGACCATATTGCTCCTCCTTATTCATTTGCGCTCCTTCCAATCTAAACAATTGTAGACTTTGTACCTACTTATGTAGAACTCACCACTTCATTCTTTTGTGCTATTTTGGAGCTTTTAGATATTTTTAAAATACAATTAAATAAAAAAATTTACTATTAAATCATTGGTGTTTTTTCACTATTTGTTGTTTACATCTTATATGAACTACCTGTATAAAATAGTTGAATTCTAGATATTTTGACGTTAGTTGTGCGTTCTATGACCAGTAGCAGGCTTCACATTGAAAAATGCTCAAGCCTGAAGACAAAGACCTTATCTCCCATGCATATCTTATCTAGGAAAGGATGCCTCCCAGCCCACAAGTGGTATTTTGAGGCAAGATTCGGATGGGATGTATAATTAAAAGCTTTACCCCAATCTAATTGTCCCTCTGGGGCATAGTTTTATGATTAAAAAAAACTATTTGATATTAGTAGGAATTAAAGACATTGCCTCATCTGGTCAACCTTTTGTTTATTAATCCTGTTGAGTAGAGATGAGCGCAGGTGTGGACACATTCAGTTCTCCTGTGCCAGAACAGTATATGGTCCCTTTGAAGTCGAATAGGCCATCATAATGCCACCTACTTTGGATGTGGTCATTGCTCTTTTATCTCTCGCGACTGTTCAGGTTGCACTAACGGTATGTCTGCCTCTGCATGAGCGAATAGCTCTGCAGGACCCTATGGTGGTGTTCAGTCCTGCATCCATGTCACCGTACGGGAGCCCTGCTAATGCCTCCTGATTTATAGGTCCAGCAAGACATCATTTGCGGGTCTACGAATCAGAAGAGATGCTGGAGATTCCAACAGGTCACAGGCACTTCGCAGGGCTTCCATACGATGACCAAGGACTACTAATGATTTGCTCATTTCTACTCTGACATGGTCTACGGGAACTTCACTCAGGACTCACTACTCTTAAGGCCCTGTTACATAGCACAACATCATTAACGATATCGTTTAAACATCAAGGGTTTGGAGTCGTTCAAGCGACATCGTTAGGACGTCGTTTCGTTTAACTCTGGGATTCAACTACGATAAGTCGTTGGATCACTGATCGCAGGATTGAGGACATGTTCTCAAACCACACGATCAACGATCAGCCAACCTGCTATATCGTTGTGTGTGACACCGCGATAACGATGTCGTTTACAACTTCGCTCATTCACAGCAATGAGCAGGTATCGTTCGCTGGGTTCTGCGAACGATACCTGCTTACAATATCGTTGGTGTGTCGTCCACGATATCTAGACATGTGACATCTTACCAACGATGTCAAAATAATGTCAGAAACAACCTCGCGCCCACGAGATTGTTGCTGACATCGTTCCAACGTCATGCCGTGTAACGGTACATTTAGCCTCATGATAGGATGAAGAATCTTCTGCACTGCCGTAGAAAAAAATCTAAATTAGAGATGAGCCTTCCTGTTCGGTGTTGGACCTTGGGTGCTTTACATTTCTAAAGCACTGGAGCGAGCATTACTGTGGTCGGGTACAGTTGGTGCTCGGGCCAGTTCGAGCTATGTGCAGTGTTTGATTGACTCGCTCTGGGGTTCAGCACAGTTATTGGATGTAATATGTTTCCAAAATTAAAAAAATATATATACCCTCCGTCCCACCCCAGAAATGCTTTGTTTATGGCTGTCTGTATGTGGACAAAGAGTTGACTTGCCGATCAATGACTTCCAATGAGTAGTGATGGGCAAACCCGAACTGTAATATTGAGGGTCTGTGCCAGACACCTAGTGTCCGTGCACATATCACAAACACGGGGTTTCCCTGGGAAACCCATGTTATAGTTCGGGTCCGGGGGCTGTAAAATAAAGCATATAATTAATAAACATAATCGTTATAGTTACTGGGTCAGCAGCGCGCTTCCTGCCATCTCGCAGTCCCGGCCGCTTCTAATACTTCAGGGGCCCCTCATTAACTTCAAGGGATATTCATTGCACTGCTGAAAACTCTGAGGTTTTTGGCTGTTTTCGGCTGTGTTCACTGTGACGTCAGGGTTCACCCGATTTTACGGCTCAGCCATGAACTAGATTGAGCTTTGACTGTCACTGTCAGTCTCAGCCTGCTTGTCACTCTGTTCAGACTGCTTGTCTGTACAGAGCGATGAAGCAGCGCTAACATTGCTCTGCCTATGGACTACATCGGACTGAGGGTTTTTTTCTAGTAAAGATGGAGTCTCTAAATGTGTTTTTTGTTTTATTTCTAATTAAAAAAAATTTTCTCTGTGTTGTTTTTTATTATTGTTTACTAGAAATTCATGGTGGCCATCTGTAATTTGGAGTGACGCCATGAATTTCGAGCTTAGTACTAGCTGAGAATACAAAGCTGGTTTTTACTCCTTATTACGCGGAGTGCCATGCCCCACCAGGAGCCTGTGCATTTTTTAATT
Organism: Allobates femoralis; assembly: GCA_033576535.1. Taxonomy (NCBI): domain Eukaryota; kingdom Metazoa; phylum Chordata; class Amphibia; order Anura; family Aromobatidae; genus Allobates; species Allobates femoralis. The sequence continues at coordinate 30,823,644 of JARQOC010000012.1, forward strand.
ATTTAAATAATTAAAAAAAAATATTGGGCTTCCCAATCACAAATACTGCAGAGCGCCACATCTTTTTTTTAATTTTTATTTTTACACTACTATATGTGTGACTGACCCAACAGCCAATCACAGATGCTGTGACAGAGAATGTGCGTCTGTGATTGGCTTTTGGAGTAACCTGGAATCTAGAATGTATGGGCTGGTTTCAGGTTACTCCAGTAGCCAATCACAGATGCCCACTCTCTGTGACAGCATCTGTGAATGGCTGTTGGACCCTTCACAGATTGACTGACATTATAGTAATGTAAAAATAAATAAATACATTTTACAAAATGACGTAGCTACGGGCTGCCACCTCCAGCTGGCTCACTTCTCCTTGGCTGGCAATCAAAATACACTGAAGCCCAATTTTGTTTTAATTATGTAAATAAATAATAAAAAAAAATGCGTGGGATCCCGCCATATTTTGATCACCAGCCAGGTAAAACCAGGCAGCTGGGGCTGGGATTCTCAGATAGGTAAGGCCCAAGCATTCAGGTACCCCCATGCTGAAAAAACACAGCCTGCAGTCACCCCTGAAAATGGCAAATTCATAGTAGTACCATTTCCAGGCGCTTTACTCGGCTCTTCCAGCAGCCCTGGTGCAGGTGACTTGCTGGGTAATTTTGGGGTTAATACCAGTTTTGTATTCTCAGCAGGTACTAAGCCCGAAATTCATGGTGTCATGCCAAATTAGCCATGGCCACCATGAATTTCTAGTAAAATTGTAAAAAAAAAAAAAACACGGAGAGAAAATGTTTTAATTAAAAATAAAACACCAAACACATTTAGGGACATAAAAAAGTGAAACACATGGGGCTTTGCCATGTTTTGTATGCCAGCCAGGTACAGCAAGCAGCTATGGGATGTTTCCTACCCTCAACTGCTTATTTTTACCTGTCTGGAAACCCAAAATATAGGGAAGCCCTTTTTTTTAAAAATTATTTTATGGCTTCTCCATATTTTTGGTTTCAAGCAAGGTACAACTAGGCAGCTGGGGGCTGGAATACTTAGCAAAGGGTGGCCCAAGCTTTCTGGGCATTCCCCCCCCCCCTGCCTGCAATTTGCAGCCCGCAACCTCTCCAGAAAATGGCGCATTCATCATAGTTTTCAATGGCTTTAAAAGTTGAGTAAGCCACATCCAGACATCTCTGTTGACTGCTTACCCTTTTGAGATTACAAAAGGATTGTGGAAATGTCAAGAGGGCAACATAAACAATAATTAAATGAGTGGTTCAGATTACTTTAAATTAATTTCCCAGCATAAAAAAATCACCAAAATTACCAAAAACATTAAACCATTGTTATTCGACTACTGTAATGAGTCAGTAGGAGACTTGTGACTGCTCTGGGTCTTGTTGATTTTTAAACGTGATCTGTGGCGCCCCACTGGTCTGGTCGCCACAAAAGGGCTACTGCACTCATTGAAGGGGTGTGGTGTCTCAGTCCTAAAGGAAATGGGATGGTGAACCTAGGCCTCTAACAAACACACCCACACACCCTAAGACCCGAGGGACCGAGGGCGAACCCGGGGGGAGGGCCCAGTAAAAGAGGGGACAAGAGAAGAACAGTCGGTGGTAGTAGTTAGGCAGTGAGTGAGGAGCAAGCTGAAGCCAAGTGTGCAGGCGAAGACAGAGAGAGAACCCCAGGGGCAGAGGCAGAGTGAAAAAAGCCTGGGTGCCCAGATCCAGGATTAAGATAGTTGGACGGAGGGGTGGTCAAGAACCAGGGAACCAGCCCTGAGTGTGGCAAGGACGCTGTAAACCCGAACCACTGAACCGGAAGCAAGCACAATCTCCAGGAGTGGTGGCCACAACCCGACACACCCACTGAGAAGCCAACTGAACTAGGGTCAGGAGACAGGTAACAGTTGCCCGACAGGACCTGTAGCTGCTAGATTGGGGCACTGCTGCGGAGGCGCTGACAGGAGAGGTGAAGACGTAGCGCTGGGAGAGTGACCAGAGAACGTAGAGGCACATGAAGGGGTTCTAGGCGAGCTATCCCGATTCCTTGTAGACAGGCCAGACTGGACTTGGTAGAGAGAAGCACCCATTGGCCAATTGCAACTGAAGTGATTAAACCGTGTACAGAATTCCAACGCTGTGTGAGACTGTTATTTCCCGCCTGCAGAGCCGCCAACTGCCACAGTAAACGAAACACAAAGACCCAGCATAATCACAGCCTTACACTCTTTCAAGTAAGCACATTTGCCCCGGGGTACTGCTCCACCTTGGGGAGCGATGACATCAGGCTGCCTTACCAACAACCCCGGAGGTCTAACCCGTAGTGTCGGTCCACGCTGACCGAGTACCATAGGTGGTGTCATAAACATTTCCCCTATAAACTTTATTCCCATCCAACATACCCTAGAACCTGATCCCCAGCCAGACAGTAGTACCGACTCTCCTGGGGTGACAGAAGCCAGGTCCCGAAACCTGTGATTCTCCCAGCAGAACTGTTAGCCCGGTTCCGAGTACCCCACGACCCCGGGGTTGGGTGAGTCAGATCCATTCATTTTATACCAATAAGGATTAATGTCAGTTTTTCTATGCTGGTAGCTTCTGCTTAGTGACCACACCCACCTTCCTTTAAATAGTCACATGATGCCGATTATAATTCAGTCTATGCTGACCATTCTTGGAGGATGGAGATCTCCCGTTGCTGGAGAGCTGCTGTCTAGAGCAGTGTCATTTGCATGTTAAGGTGTCTGGCTGCCACTCTCAACTTGGTGGTATCCTATTTGTCTATGTCCCCTGTCTCCTCCCCCTCCATCTCCATAGAATGTTTTCTGGTTCTTCCTGTAGCTCTTTCCCCTCCATAGAATGTTGTCTGGTCCTGCCTCTAGCTCCTCCTCCTCCGTAGAATGTTGTCTGGTTCTGCCTCTAGCTCCTCCTCCATAGAATGTTGTCTGGTTCTGCCTCTAGCTCCTCCCCCTCCATAGAATGTTGTCTGGTTCTGCCTCTAGCTCCTCCCCCTCCATAGAATGTTGTTTGGTTCTGTCTCTAGCTCCTCCTCTATAGAATGTTGTCTGATTCTGCCTCTAGCTCCTCCCCCTCTATAGAATGTTGTCTGGCTTTGCCTCTACCTCCTCCCCTCCATAGAATGTTGTCTGGTTCTGTCTCTAGCTCCTCCCCCTCCATAGAATGTTGTCTGGTTCTGCCTCTAACTCCTCCCCTCCATAGAATGTTGTCTGGTTCTGCCTCTAGCTCCTCCCTCCATAGAATGTTGTCTGGTTCTGCCTCTTGCTCCTCCCCCTTCAAAGAATGTTCTATGAGGAGGTGGGCTATGAAGTGGGTATGGCTAACTAAAGTGGGTGGGGCTATGTGGAGTGGGCAGGGCTCGGTACATACATATACGTACATACACTCAGCTATATATATATATATATATATATATATTATATATATATATATATAGATGTGCTGCTGAGAATGATGATTTTTAGTCAATTTAAAAATCATTTCACCTGATGGTTTTGTTTGTTTCTCAGGCGATCGACATCCTGTGTAAACTGAATAATTATAGAAAAATGCAAGTTCCTAGGAATACTCATTCCTGATAATTGGCCCTTGTAAATGATCCTTAACTTGTCCTATTGAGTTTTGGTATTTCTGAATCATAGAGGAAATTAATAACCTATCGGTAAAGAATGATAAATTATCCGCATGTATAATAAGACATGAGTATATGAAAAATCTCGAAGATTGTGTACAGCAAATCTCAACCATAAGATATGAGTGTAATTATTACTGAGTTATGTCACACGAGAGACCATTACATCTGTTCTCCACTCCGGTAATTCTATGCGAAGCATATGTGGTTTTGGCGTCCAAGAAGATAGATTTGGACATCTAATTATTAAGGTACTGATTTTAAGCCGTTCTTTTGAGTTCTACACTCTCTTTAATAGGATAACATTAGCTTAAGCATTTAAACCCTGGATCAAGTAATTGGTGAGTCCTGTGGGTTCTTCTGGACAGTGCAGCGAACTGGAAAACTTGATATAGTCCTAATATATCGACATTGCATGAAGACGACCAATCAATCATCAAAATGAATAGATAAAAAGGTCATACAGTTAGGACCAGAAATATTTGGACAGTGACACAATTTTCGCGAGTTGGGCTCTGCATGCCACCACATTGGATTTGAAATGAAATATCTACAACAGAATTCAAGTGCAGATTGTAACGTTTAATTTGAAGGGTTGAACAAAAATATCTGATAGAAAATGTAGGAATTGCACACATTTCTTTACAAACACTCCACATTTTAGGAGGTCAAAAGTAATTGGACAAATAAACATAACCCAAACAAAATATTTTTATTTTCAATATTTTGTTGCGAATCCTTTGGAGGCAATCACTGCCTTAAGTCTGGAGCCCATGGACATCACCAAACGCTGGGTTTCCCCCTTCTTAATGCTTTGCCAGGCCTTTACAGCCGCAGCCTTCATGTCTTGCTTGTTTGTGGGTCTTTCCGTCTTAAGTCTGGGTTTGAGCAAGTGAAATGCATGCTCAATTGGGTTAAGATCTGGTGATTGACTTGGCCATTGCAGAATGTTCCACTTTTTTGCACTTATGAACTCCTGAGTAGCTTTGGCTGTATGCTTGGGGTCATTGTCCATCTGTACTATGAAGCTCCGTCCAATCAACTTTGCAGCATTTGGCTGAATCTGGGCTGAAAGTATATCCCTGTACACTTCAGAATTCATCCGGCTACTCTTGTCTGCTGTTATGTCATCAATAAACACAAGTGACCCAGTGCCATTGAAAGCCATGCATGCCCATTCCATCACGTTGCCTCCACCATGTTTTACAGAGGATGTGGTGTGCCTTGGATCATGTGCCGTTCCCTTTCTTCTCCAAACTTTTTTCTTCCCATCATACTGGTACAGGTTGATTTTTGTCTCATCTGTCCATAGAATACTTTTCCAGAACTGAGCTGGCTTCTTGAGGTGTTTTTCAGCAAATTTAACTCTGGCCTGTCTATTTTTGGAATTGATGAATGGTTTGCATCTAGATGTGAACCCTTTGTATTTACTGTCATGGAGTCTTCTCTTTACTGTTGACTTGGAGACAGATACACCTACTTCACTGAGAGTGTTCTGGACTTCAGTTGATGTTGTGAACGGGTTCTTCTTCACCAAATAAAGTATGCGGCGATCATCCACCACTGTTGTCATCCGTGGACGCCCAGGCCTTTTACAGTTCCCAAGCTCACCAGTCAATTCCTTTTTTCTCAGAATGTACCCAACTGTTGACTTTGCTACTCCAAGCATGTCTGCTATCTCTCTGATGGATTTTTTCTTTATTTTCAGCCTCAGGATGTTCTGCTTCACCTCAATTGAGAGTTCCTTTGACCGCATGTTGTCTGGTCACAGCAACAGCTTCCAAATGCAAAACCACACACCTGGAATCCACCCCTGACCTTTTAACTACTTCATTGATTACAGGTTAACGAGGGAGATGCATTCAGAGTTAATTGCAGCCCTTAGAGTCCATTGTCCAATTACTTTTGGTCCCTTGAAAAAGAGGAGGCTATGCATTACAGAGCTATAATTCCTAAACCCTTTCTCCGATTTGGATGTGGAAACTCTTATATTGCAGCTGGGAGTGTGCACTTTCAGCCCATATTATATATATAATTGTATTTCTGAACATGTTTTTGTAAACAGCTAAAATAACAAAACTTGTGTCACTGTCCAAATATTTCTGGCCCTAACTGTATATAATTACAAATGTTTTGTTACTAAGGGGTTAAATATATCCCTGAATTCATAAATTTCTAACAATGAATCAGCATTATAATACAAATTAGAGACCTCTTTTATCAAAATGTATAACTGGAAAAAAAGGGCCAAAGCAACCAATCAGAGCTCAGCATTTATTTCTTAAACTGCTCTGGTTATATGAAAGCTGCGCCGTGATTGGCTGCTTTGGGCAATTGACAGCTTTCAGTAAAGGACTTGCTTAAAGGGAAAGTGTCATCAGAAAATGACCTGTTTTTAGATCAGGTTTTCTTTTTTACATATCACAATTTGTACTAAAAATAATAATTAGAAACGTTGCTATTTTCACACTGACCATTGGGGCTTTGTAAGACTTTAAGTTATGATCGTTTTTTGGAAATTCACATGTACATTAGCCACAATAGGGAGACCCTAGTCAGTATGTTTTCTTAGGTAAGCATCTATTGAGCATGTTCAAAGTATTATTCTAGCGAGGGGGAGTGGTTTCATTGTGACACCTCCTACTGTGATTGGTGGATCCACATACCAGTACTTTCAGTTAGTTGACGTGACCGGCTTAGTTTGTGGGCATGACACCCACCTTGATGGCCGTGGCCCAGCATCTACTTCCGCACTTTACCCTGTTAGCACCCTTTGACCATTAATTTCCATTTTTCCATTGACTGAGCCTGGTCACCGCACCCTCCCACAAACTCTGTCTCCCAACACTGCGAGGTGAGAATACCACGATGAGCGGCTGGCATGCAGGAGACACCGATCCACACCCAATAACTCAGTTTCTCCCCTTCTCTTCCTTCAAACAAGGCAACTACCAACAAGCAGTGTACTGAAAGCAGGCAATGCCGGCACGCTGGCAATTAATGCAACTAACAATTATAAGCCGGCCAGGAAGGACCACAATATAATAGCTAACCCACTGAAGGTAACACAGGGCCATTCCCATCAACTAAGTTGGTTTCGCCCACTAAACTTCCTGTCCCCAATGCGGCAAGTATGCTGGTGGATCCTATGTTGTCAACTGTGTATAGATGTGCCTGATGGTCCTATTTAGGCTTGGAGAAGTTCCTGGTTGGCCTATCTAGGGTTGGAGAAGACCCTATCTAAGCTTGGGGACGTTCCTCTTTGGCCTACCTATCTAGGCTTGGAGAAGTTCCTGGTTGGCCTATATAGGCTTGAAAAAGATTCTATGTAGGCTTGGAGAAGTTCCTGGTCGGCCTATCTAGGGTTGAATAAGACCCTATCTAGGCTTGGAGAAGTTCCTGGTTGGCCTACCTATCTAGGCTTGGAGAAGTTCCTGGTTGGCCTATATAGGCTTGGAAAAGACCCTATCTAGGGTTGGAGAAGACCCTATCTAGGCTTGGAGAAGTTCCTGGTTGGCCTATCAAGGCTTGTAGAAGACCCTGGTTGGCCTATCTAGGCTTGGAGACGTTCCTGGTTGGCCTATCTAGGCTTGGAGAAGACCCTGGTTGGCCTATCTAGGCTTGGAGATGTTCCTGGTTGGCCTATCTAGGCTTGGAGAAGACTCTATCCAGGCTTGGAGAAGTTCCTGGTTGGCCTATCTAGGCTTAGAGAAGACCCTATCTAGGCTTGGAGAAGTTCCTGGTTGGCCTATCAAGGCTTGGAGAAGACTCTGGTTGGCCTATCTAGGCTTGTGCAAAATGGATCTTCCTACAGAGCATTCATCCATCAAATCACTATGGTTCGAGATCAAGCTGAAGGCCGGTAAATACTAGAAAAAAATATTTTCTGCCGAAAGCTGAAATCTGCAACATGCTTGGCCGAAACCGTGTGTGCATGTGTATGGAGGTTCAGAATAGAATGTCTGCTGAATGAGTGTGGGAGGCCTTCTTGATACCGTTGAACCTCATTAATGTCTATGGCTGCCTTATTATGGGTAATATTATGACACGGCCATGTGCTTAGGATCTAACTAAACGTGTATGTATTAAAGAAAATGCAAATGGAAGGATTGACTGCGCTTTTATTTTCTCGTTTCATTATATTAAGCTTTTGCGAAAATATGCCACTCTTCACATAAAATCATAAAAGATTGTATTTTTCATACCAGATAGGATCCATTTAAGACATAAAGGCCCAGAGGACACAATAGCTGGCAGGCTGATGATATTTGCTAATTTTCACTTGCTGTCCCACTAATCAACTTTAACCATGCAAAGAGATTTGCAGCTCATTCAAGGAGCCTTGTTCAGATGCATTAGAATTGGAAATGTATCCGGGAAATAAGAAGAAAGGGATGTTCGCTAAGGCACAGGGGCCTCACGCTGCTCTAAAACAATACAATAGTCTAATTTTCTGAGTTTTAGGACAAACTGCTATGCGGATAATGCGAATGTGAAAAGTGAACTAAACTGAGCTGTTAGAGACTGTAGAGGAAATCTTCTGAATTCTTTTCATGAGATCCGGGGGGTTATTTATTATATTTGCAAAGCATAAAATCTTCACAAAGTCACACAGGCTTTTCTTCTCATCGGAGAATATTGTGCATTAATTGGCTAATATATTATTCATAAAATGCTGTGGAAAAATAACATAGCAAGTAAACAATAACAGGTTATGATCGGCATTGTGTGCGTAGGGCTTTTATGTTACTCTTAGGTTACGTTCTTCACACTTGTGTTTGGACATTAAGGGCTCGAGTCATCACTGTGTCGTTTTGTGTGTTTTTGGTTGTATCATATTCATCTTTCTCATTTTCACCTTTTTTAAAGTCAATTTTTTATTTGTTTGCCTGGGGTTTTCTTTTATATACAGGAGCAATTTCATGAATTAGCATATCATCAAAAGTTCATTTATTTCAGTAATTCAATACATAAAGTGAAACACAGATATTATATAGAGTCATTACACACAGAGGGATCTATTTTGTGTGTATATTTCTGTTAATGTTGATGATTATGGCTTACAGCCAATGAAAGCCCAAAGGTCATTATTTCAGAAAATTAAAGTAGGGAGGATGAAGGGTCTGAGAGATAAAATATGACCTAAATAGGTATCAGAGGCTTCACCTTGTGTGGTTGTGAGAGTCACAACCACTATAAAAGCAGATCACGGCTGCTGCAGTCCACAGCATGGTGACTATAGAGTAGGGAGGATGAGGGGTTAAAAACCACGCTGCTGTATTCCACAAGACATCAAAGGGTGAATATATTATTAATTAGTCAATGCGTTTCAGGGCTCCCTGGCCCCTTCCTCAGGACAAATCAGTATCATATGGCCATGTTTCAGGGAGCCCAGAAACGTGTTGACTTATAAATCAATATTATATTCACCCTTTAATGTCTCGTGGAATACAGCAGCGTGGTGTTTAACCCTTCACCCTCCCTACTCTATATGCACCACGCTGGGGACTGCAGCAGCCGTGATCTGCTTTTATAGTGGTTGTGACTCTCACAACCACACAAGGCGAAGCCTCTGATACCTATTTAGGTCATATTTTATCTCTCACAACCCTTCATTCTCCCTACTTTAATGTTCTGAGATAATGACCTTTGGGTTTTCATTGGCTGTAAGCCATAATCATCAACATTAACAGAAATAAACACTTGATATAGATCATTCTGTAATGACTCTATATAATATGTGTTTCACTTTATGTATTGAATTACTGAAATAATTAACTCTTTGATGATATTCTAATTCATTGAGATGCATATGTAGTTTACCATTTTGTATGAGATTTTGGATTTCCAGATGTTGCGCCCAATTCATCATTCACGTCTTCTCGAAAAGTCGCAACATTTTGGTACAAATGTACTAAAGTTCCTGAACTGATTTTAAATTGCCGGGACATTTGTATGCAACTTTTGCAAAATACGCCACAATTTATGCTAACAAATTGCAAAAAATAAGGATTACGTTTTTACTTTGTGCAAAAAAATTAAAATCAAGAATTGTTTGCACCATTGTTAAGAATTTGTCGGAGAAAAAACAGGAACAAATACTATGAGCCAAAAATAAGAAAATCCGCTATATCCTGCTAAAGTGTAACTCGGTGATTAGAACGGACAAAGGGGTTAAGTTGCTGGATGGCAGTGACAGGCAAAAGGTGATCAATGGTATTAGTCTGACCCTTAGTCTGGGGGTCCCTAACTGACCATGTTCCCTGACGTACCTGTAAAAGGTGAAGATGTCTAAGCCACCACCCTTGACCTGCTGCTGACTAGCCCTTGACTAACACCCACTCATCTCCACCCTGGGACCGGGATAAGCACAGTAACTTCCAGACACTTTAGCAATCACATAGAAAGCTACAGGACTGCTTCAGTTATAGTTACATTGTAGGAGGCTATTCTTTCTTGTAGTAGCTACTTCACCTTTTTCCACTTGCAAGTATTTAAAGTTTCCACACTTTGGTTCCTTACCTATCTCTGCATGCTTTCTTTATCCTGAGTTATAGTGCGTATCAATCTCCCAAAACAACTCAACGGCCTTTCAGGCAGCCTGGTCTGTGTTGTCTTTTCCTAGTGTTGTGGCTAAAGATATTCCAGTCTGTGCATGAATATTAGTCTGTACAGGAACCAGTTGGGCTTGGAACAGTTTATAGGAGATAGGCTTTATTTATTTGTGTTGGAATACTCATGCACATAACAGACAGATTCCCTTTAAAGAGAACCTGTCACACCCCTGGTGCTTTGTAAGGTGAATGCACCACTGTATGCAGCACGTATGCTGCACTCAGGGAAGGTGTCCCCCATGTCTCTACTCCCCTTGTAACCCGAAAAAATCCCTTTTGAAAGCTGTGAGTTAAGAGGTCCGGAGGGACTTATCTTATTTCGCAGTCCTTGCTGCTCACGGAGTCCTCCCTGCCTCCTACTGTCTGTGCTGCCTCCTGCCTGTGTGGGTCATCCCTCCTCACCTGCGCCTCCACCTCAGTGTGTTAATTCACGCAGGCACATAGCGAGGAATTCATGAGCGGGTCCCGGCTGCTGGAACAGCGTATGCGCAAAAACATCAGCACCAGAGCCCGCCCTGCTGAAGATTATGCTGTATGCATACAGCAGGGAGGCAATCTGGCGCTGAAGTTTCCGCGCATGCGCCATTCCAGCAGCCTGACCCACTCCTACCAATTCCTTGTTGTGCGCCTGTGTGAATTAACATGCTGAGGCGCAGGCGAGGAGGGGAAACCCAAATAGGGAGGAGGCGGCACAGGGGGGCAGGAGAAGGAACAGAGAGGCAGGAGGCAGGGAGGACCCCGTGAGCAGCGAGGACTGCGAAATAAGATAAGTCCTTCCGGACCTCTTAACGCACAACTTTGTGATTTTTTTTTTGGGTTACAGGGGGGTAGAGACATGTGGGTCACTTTCCCTGAATGCAGCATACGTGCTGCATTCAGTGGTGCATTCACTTCGCAATGGGGGGTGACAGGTTCTCTTTAAATCTATCCAATGCTCTATATTTAAAGGAAATTTGTCTATAGGGTTTTGCAACCTCATCTAAGAGCATAATTGGATACTAACAGCTGAGCCAGATCACAATGTGAACAGGTCTGTAGAACCGTGTTCACACCACCAAGAATTTATACCACAAAAAAGACAGTATAAAGAAAAACATGTAAAATACTCTGCTATATAGGTAAAAGTAAAAAGCCAGTGCAAAACAGTGTCAATAACAGGGTACTTAGTTGACACGTTTTTTGCAAAAAATGTACGGAAGCTGTTCTACCAACGCCAAGGTGACCCTTATCAGAACGGTCCTTAAACTAACATATTTAAAACCCAATCTAATGTGAACATACCTCAAAGATGCAGGATGCAGCAGGGCCAAAATCCAAATGGGCACAGGGCAGAAACAGCACTTTTGTGTCTTGCTCAGTGAGGAAGGGTTGGGGCTCTTCCCATCTTGCATAACAAAAGACTAATTGGATACTAACTGCAAATGGAGTCTGTGGAGCCTCGGTTAGGAGTCTCAAACACAGGACTAGCCAGTTATCCCTCCAGGGAAGGACCCAGCCAAGGGGTGGCTCCTTGTGGAGAACATGGTGTTATATGTGGAATAGGTAGAATATGGTGGTAATTGGATACTAACAGCTGAGCCAGAACACAATGTGAACAGGTCTGTAGAACAGTGTTCACACCACCAAGAAGCTATACCACAAAAAAGACAGTATAAAAAAAACCGTCTACAAATACTCTGCTATATACATAGAAGTAAAAAGCAAGTGCAATATCTAACAGCAGCATAAACCCTGATTTCAGTGATGTGTCCATTATTGGGCTGCTTGCTGTAGTTTTGATAAAATGCAGTCCTCCATATTCACCGTCCACTCCCATTATAAAGATAGGGCTTGCGGTGCTGCGCTCACATTGCGGCTCCCCTCCGCAGAACGCTGCGGAGGGGAACGCAAACGTGAAAGCACCCTTAAAGAATGTTTAATCATTTTATTGTTTCAACATGAGCTATTGTTCTCTGGCATCAGCTCATCCTTCGCCATTTCATACTGACGGCTCTCCCTAGCTCTTTACGTATTGGCGTACCGAGTGGCAGTGTCATGCCATTTCTTTGTCATACCTGTTCCTTGGTGTACAGTATGTGAATTAAAGCTCCGCATGTAAGTTATTAAGCAGAATCTTGGTTGAGCCTTCGCAGCTCGTCTGGGTGTAGATGGGAAACGTTTATTCAGTAGCACGCAGTAAATATAGCTCGGAGTGACGGAGCGGTGCTAGCGGTACAACATTTGCTGAATCCCTCTGCACTTGTTACTTTTTCTAATGGCGTTCTGGTTATATTTTAAATACAGATCTTAAAAACCATATCCGAGCCACAGGCTGTTTAATTTAATGTGGAGAACATCGAGCAGGAGTGTTTCATGTGCGTTTTGGATCTCCTGCCTGCGGAAAGCTTTTATAGGCATAGCTCAGCCAGGCGGAATTGTGCAAAAACACAAGCCGATTATGCTGTCGGGTCATTCAATGTACATATATTAGAGAAAGGCGCTACCGCTTACAAGAGACTATAACGACAGTACATGTGTTAGGTAGCGTATTTTGCGGATCACAAGATGCATCAAAAAATTTAGAGGAGGAAAATAGGAAAAATGTTTTAATGTTCACATGGGAGTCCATTTTATTATCCTAAAGCCGGATTATATTCCAAGTGTATTTTACCAGAGGAGCACAGTGGCGGTGGAGCCCCTAAGGAGGGTCACAGGAGGCAGAATCGGTTCAGGGGAGGGGGTAGTGGCGTGATGTGGGTGCCATTGATCTGCCGGGATCTCACTGTGTGCACACACCACTTCCACAGCCATTTTCTTGAAGTCCATCGTGTCAACCACCAGCAGATCAATGGCGCCTGCATCCTGCATCCAATCAATGGTGCCTTCCTTGTGCCACCGCGACACCATCTTCTCTGAGCCTGCAGTATCACCGACCGTGCCTCCTGTGACCCCGCTCCTTTGCTGCCACACCAACCCTGTAAGCTATATCCAGATTTTAAGACAACACCCCCCATCCCCACCCCCAATTTGTAGAATAAAAGTGCATTTTATAATCTAGAAAATACATCAGCCTTGACCTTTTCTGTAAGATAATTGCTACAGTGGCATGCAAAAGTTTGGGCACCCCTGGTCAAAATTACTGGTATTGTAAGTTAAAAAAGTTGAAGATGAAATGATCTCTAAAAGGTATAATGTTAATGATGACACATTTCCTTTGTATTTTAGGCAAAAAATTCAAAATATTTTCATCAACATTTTAAAAATGACAAAAAGAAAGATACACTTATGCAAAAGTTTGGGCATCCTGCATGGTTAGTACCTAGTAGAACCCCCTTTCGCAATTATCACAGCTCGTAAACACTTTATGTAGCAGCCAAAAGTCATCGATTCTTGTTTGAGGAATTTTCATCCATTCATTCTTCGAGAAGTCTTTCAGTTCTGTGAGATTCCTGGCTCGTCTTATCCACTGTTCGTGTGAGATTCCTGGCTTGTCTTTCAGTTCTGTGAGATTCCTGGCTCGTCTTCCAGTCTGTGAATTCCTGGCTCGTCTTCCAGGTCTGTGAGATTCCTGGCTCGTCTTCCAGTTCTGTGAGATTCCTGGCTCGTCTTCCAGTCTGTGAGATTCCTGGCTGTCTTCCAGTCTGTGAGATTCCTGGCTCGTCTTCCAGTTCTGTGAGATTCCTGGCTCGTTCTTCCAGTTCTGTGAGATTCCTGGCTCTTCTACCAGTTCTGTGAGATTCCTAGCTCTTCTTCCAGTTCTGTGAGATTCCTGGCTCTTCTTCCAGTTCTGTGAGATTCCTGGCTCTTCTTCCAGTTCTGTGAGATTCCTGGCTCTTCTACCAGTTCTGTGAGATTCCTGCCAGCTCTATCTTTTCTTCAGTTCTGTGAGATTCCTGGCTCTTCTACCAGTTCTGTGAGATTCCTAGCTCTTCTTCCAGTTCTGTGAGATTCCTGGCTCTTCTTGACGCTCGCTCCTTCTTGAGGTCTGAGCCACAGATTTTCAATGATGTTCAGAACAGGGGACTGTGAGGCCATTGTAAAACCTGCAGTTTGCACCTTTTGAGGTCAAATATTGTGGATTTTAACATGTGTTTAGGATCATTATCAGTTCGTAGAAACCATCCTCTTTTCAACTTCAACTTTGTTAAAGATAGTGTCAAGAATGAAACATCATTGAATCCATTCTCCCATCCCTGTGCCATTGGCTGAAACTCAACCCCAAATGCATGACTGATCCACCCCCGTGCTTAATGGTTGACAAGATGTTCTTTTCCTGGAATTCTGTGCCATTCTGTGACATTTCTTTTTCATACATATCTTTGATCATTGGAGCTAAGGAGTTCTATTTTAACCTCATTGGTCCACAGGACTGGTTTCCAAAATGTATCAGGCTTGTGAAGATGTTCTCTTACATACTTCTGACTCTGAATTTTATGATGATGATGCAGGAGAGGTTTTCTTCTGATGACTCTTCCATTAAGGACATTTAGAACTGAGGAAAGCGCAACTTGAGAACACTTTGCTACCTTCCTATAGTCTTCTCCTGCTTTGTGGCCTCCACCATTTTCATTTTCAGAGTGCTAGGCAGCTGCTTAGAAGAACTCATGGCGGCTGTTTTTTGGCACAAGGTTAGAGGAGACTGGGTGGGTTTTAAAGCTGTGAAATTTGCATCACCTGACCTTTCCTAACGATGATAGTGAAGAAGCCATAAGCCTAATGGTACCGTCACATGGGGCAATCTCTCTGGAGATGTTGCCGGCAACTTAGGGGCGTGGCTAAGTTGCCGTAACATCGCTCATGAGTTGCCACGTGTGACAGGACGATAATAAGGCGATAAGTTGCCTAAGCAACATCGCCAGGTTTCCCAACATGTTAGGAAACCTGGCGATGTTGCTCAGGCGATCTGCCTGCATCGCCCTGTGTGACGCCGCAACTGCGATGTTGCCGGCAACTTCCCCATAGACTCCCATGTTATGGATCACTGCCAGGTTAGAGTTTAACCCTGGCAGCGATAGTTGCTGGCAAGATCGCAGATGCATTGCCGGCGATATCGCTGCGTGTGACCTTGCAACAGCAACCATGGCGGCACGCCAAAAAAGTGTGCACTCCCGTGAGTTGCAGGCGATATCGCCCCGTGTGACAGCTTGGTCAAAGTTATCTGAGCTCACAAATTTCCAAGGGTGCCCAAACTTTTGCATCGCCCAATTTTTCTTTTTGTAATTTTTAAATGTTAAAGATTTTTTTTTGCTTAAAATACAAAGTAAATGTGTGATCTGTAATTATATGCCTAGATCTTCTGTTCACAACAGTAATTTTGACCAGGGGTGCCCAAACGTTGGCATGCCACTCTGTATCAAAGTCTCAGTCATTGGGTACCTGGAAACGTTTGTACTGTAGAAGGGTCACTTGCAACACAGTACAATCCACAATCAGATACTATGCCGCCTTACAAGATCTTTGGATGGCGTCAACATCATTTAGTTTGCAAGTAAATGCTAAATGATCGACCTGATAAAGGTCATCGAGGGAGGTTATATATCAAATATAATGAAAAAGACACCTGGAGGAGCATGGGGTAGAGGTGTGTTGTAATGAATTGATCTTTGGCACTCGGGGGGCGGCTGCCATCTGGGAAAATAAGAATTGGATGTGTTGGATTTTAATGGAGTAATTGCTAAAAGAGATGACTTCTTAAAAATAGTGAACAATCCCAAATCGTTTGCGATCTCTGCTTGCTACCTGTGAGTGGAAACATTAGTTATATGTGCTTTACACTGTTAGCTGAGAAACTAAACAATCTCTATTGTAAATACTATTTATATAGAATTTATATGTCTTTATTACATCTTATCACATGTTCTAGAGATATAATGCCTTATGCTATTACTACTATTAGTTCTGAGTCCTATTAATTAAAATTAGGCACCCTAGAAGTCACTTTATTTAAATAAAAATGTCTTACCCCTAAGTTTTGGAAACCTGGACAGGTTTATCTGCATTTGAAAACAATGAGCATGTCAGTTCTTTTAAAAATGCAGAGCTGTATTTTACCATTGGTTTTGTAATGTCTATTCTAAAATGAGAGAGAAGAGAGGAGAGTGAGGGAGGTAAGAGAGGAGAGTGAGAGAGGAGGAAGGAGAGAGAGGAGAGAGGAGGGAGGAGAAGGAAGAGAGATTGAGGGGGAGAGAGGAGAGTGAGAGAGGAGGAAGGAGAGAAGATGAGAGTGAGGAGGGAGAGAGGAGAAGGAGAGAGAGAGAGAGTGAAGAGGAGAGGAGAGAGAGAGAAGAGAGAGAGGAGGAAGAGAGGAGAGAGAGGGAGAGGAGGAGAGAGGAAGAGTGAAGAGAGGAGAGAGAAGAGGAGGGAGGAGGAAAGAGTGAGGAGAGAGGAGAGAGGAGGAGAGGAAGAGAGGAAGGAGAGAAGAGAGAGAGAGGGAAAGAGGAGGAGAGAGGAGAGGAGGAGAGAGAGAGGAGAGAGAAGAGAGAGTGAGAGAGAGAGGAGGAAGAGAAAGAGGAGAGGATGGGAGAGAGAGGAGAGAGGAACGAGTGAGAGAGAGAGGAGAGAGAGAAAGAGAGAGGAGGAAAGACGTGAGCGAGAGAGGAGGAAGGGAGAGAGGAAAGGGAAGAGAGAGAGAAGGGGGAGAGAGAGGAGGAAGAGAGGAGAGAGTGAGGAATAGATGAGAGAAAAGAGAGGAGAAGGAAAGGAGAGAAGAGGAAGGGAGAAAAGAGAGAGAGGACAAAAAGGGAGCAAAGAGAGAGAGAGGAGCAAGAGAGAGAGGGAGGAGAGAAAACAAGAGAGAGGAGAGAGAGAGCTTGAGTCTAGCTTACAGGAAAAATGCTACAATTCTGCTGCAAAAATGCAGCAAAACTTTAAAGAAAAATGCAGGAAACCTCCTGCCAGGGAAATTGTTTATAAATAATATCACCCCCGTTTATGCTGAAAAAAAAACCCACACTATGTGAACATAGCCTAAGACAGCTTTTCTGGCTCGTGAAATTTTGACGCGATGTTTACATGACCAAATATTGCCACATGGAAGGCGCTTGTTTCATGAACCATTCCCTTTAAGTAAATTTACTGTAACAATTCAAAAGTCTTGCACAAATTCGTCTTGAAAGTCAAACAAATGATAAAGAAAGCGGAGCGGTAATTGAATCACAGGATTGGATTATTTATGGGGCAACACTTGACTAGGTCAAAATGACTTGTAAGAAGAAATATACATTTTACAGAGTACTTCACATTGATTAGGTAATGTGCGAAAAGAAAAACAAAGGAATCGGAATGTTAATAACTGTCATTTGCATTATATAAACATTGAGTTTCCGAGAGAGGAGCACATTATAAGAAGCCACTGTCTGTTTTGGTTGCATCAGTGAGCAAAGTAGCTGTCTGAATATGTGTGTCAACAGTGTAAAATTATTATTGATGTAGTCTCTGTGTCTTCAGCTCTTCAAAACCAAATGAGATTGCTGAGGCCGAGCACTGTGACACTTCACTTGGGAAATCTAAGTGGGTCACTTAACCTCCCGAGTTACCAAGCCGCGATTCCCTTGTTAATTTGCTTTTTTGAGGGTTGCACTTACTCCGGCGATGGATGGGCGCTTGTGTCTTTTCTGCGTGGGCAATAAATTTAATTGTTTCACTTAGGAGTTTATTCCCTGTTCCGTCCATACTTATCTATGAACATTTTTTAACCCCGACTTTGTTGTTTCTTCCTCTTTCCGAGAGGCATAACGCGTTACATCGTCCATCGTCATATCCTTACGAAGGCTTTACAAGTTGTAGAATGACACAATTTATTTTACTATATAATGTACTGGGAAATTTGAAAATAAAATGGTCAAGCAGGATAAAATGATGAAAGAAACATACAGTAGATATGACATTATACTATTCTTTGAACAATAAAAGTCACCTGGCAAGATGATTCATCAAGTCAATACAATTATTGCAAATCCAGACTTGTATCAATTTTATTCTAACTTTTAGAAGTAAAGAAAATTCATGGTAATGTAAATAAAATTGGGTGTGGTCACTTTCTGAGACATTGACCAATGTATGGGATTGATATATATGTAGGTACATAGATATATATGTATTGTGGACGTTCAGCTCGCTAGACTGCGGATCGAGGTAATTGCAGGAGCTGTCTGCATTTAAACTGCATTTGATTTACTTAGGTTTTGTAAACTAGTCATAAACATGAAACTGAACACGGCCTTTCTCCGGAAATAAGGAACAAACAGAATTTAACAGTCCACATGCAGCTGTGGGGTCTGCCCGATTAGGTAAATATTCAGCTCCTTTAGCACAAGCACTCGGTTGGACGTATGCACGCAGCACACCTCCATACACACAGATACCTGAATGAGTACCTAGGTCTCCATTTTAACCCCTAGACCACACCTTATGGCCACTTTACACGTCCCGATATCGGCATCCAACTCCGATAAAAAGTCACGTGGTTTGTGCGTTGGCCCAGATATCTTTCGTGCGTTGTATGGTGTAAATGTCCAATACGATGCAAGAACGATGCCAAAGCGATATCGGGGATAAAATGAGCAGGCTCTCCAACGGCCCGATATTGGATGGAGGTTGTGGCTGGATCGTGCTGTGTGACAGCCCAAGAACGATTTGGAGTACAACGTCCTCTATTCTCTCCCATGTTAAATGGTCATTCCTGGGTCTCCCCTACAAGGGGGCGTAGAAATTGCAGTGGCGTTGCCTGCCGATATCTCCCTGTGTGACTGCTCCTATGCGATCTTGGAATTCTGCCCAAAAAAAGCACGCTCCCGCGTCGTTGTATTCAACATCGGACCGATGTTGGGACGTGTAAAGTGGCCATTAGGTTGGAGGTAAGTGAACAACCGTTCCACCCATCTCTTGACTGTTCACAAAAACCTGGCCCTGTCATAGCCATTTAAACCCTCGCAGCAGTTAACATGCTGGAGCCTACTCCCGGGTTTACATCAATGAGGCTATCAACCTCGGTGAAACATATCTCCCCGCCAGGATTTTAGGATTTTACCAGCGGCCATCCTACAAATATATATATATTTATATATATATATATATATATATAAAACAGAAAAAAAACTGCATAGCACTCACAGACTAATGTGAACCGGTGCCAGCAGGGCTGCTGGATCAAATAACTAGAAAAAAATACTCTGCAGCACTCGGTTACTACCAATGATGTACATATGCTAATAAGCTATATATATAGGAGAAAAAAGTTAAAAACTTACGTTTTTTCAAAAAACTCAAAATCTTATCTTTTTATTTCTGAAGTTCTTGGTACACACATTGGCCAATGTCTGTTTGCTCGTCGACTGCGACAAAGTGACTTCAGGTCCGACGAGTCCTAACGCTGACATCCCTGTCCTCCTTGTCCACCCCCCACTTCTCAGTGGGCAGACTCCATCTCGACCCTAGATCACCTGTGGTCAACAAGGGTGCAAATTGCAGCATGGAGCCAGCCACTCCATAAGATACAAAACAGAAAAAAAACTGCATAGCACTCACAGACTAATGTGAACCGGTGCCAGCAGGGACGCTGGATCAAATAACTAGAAAAAAATAGAAAAAAATTATGGAGTGGCTGGCTCCATGCTGCAATTTGCACCCTTGTTGACCACAGGTGATCTAGGGTCGAGATGGAGTCTGCCCACTGAGAAGTGGGGGGTGGACAAGGAGGACAGGGATGTCAGCGTTAGGACTCGTCGGACCTGAAGTCACTTTGTCGCAGTCGACGAGCAAACAGACATTGGCCAATGTGTGTACCAAGAACTTCAAAAATAAAAAGATAAGATTTTGAGTTTTTTGAAAAACGTAAGTTTTTAACTTCTTTCTCCTATATATATAGCTTATTAGCATATGTACATCATTGGTAGTAACCGAGTGCTGCAGAGTATTTTTTTCTAGTTTTATATATATATATATATATTATATAAAGCTGAATGTGTGTGTGTATGCATGTGTGTATGTGTGTATATCCGGGATTGGCATCTACACCGTCGCAACTACAGCCACAAAATTTTGCACAGTCACACGTCTGGACCCCGAGAGCATCATAGGCTATGTTGTGAGGCGAAATTTTAACCCTGCGCGTTCCAGTTCACCAAACAATTTTGCCCCTATCTATATAATGGGGAAAAAGTGAATGG
The DNA here is from genome assembly GCA_033576535.1 of Allobates femoralis. Classification (NCBI taxonomy): domain Eukaryota; kingdom Metazoa; phylum Chordata; class Amphibia; order Anura; family Aromobatidae; genus Allobates; species Allobates femoralis. Next base: position 30,844,045 of record JARQOC010000012.1, read on the forward strand.
AAAAGTGTTGGAGGAAAATCGACAGCTGTCAGCTATAGTCACAAAAGTTTGCACAGTCACACGTCTGGACCCCGAGAGCATCATAGGCTATGTTGTGAGGCGAAATTTTAACCCCGCGCATTCCAATTCACCAAACAATTTTGCCCCTATCTACATAATGGGGAAAAAGTGACAGTTACCAGTTGACAGTTGTGAATGAGAGGGCCTTAATGATAGCGCCAAAGACTAACAGCACACACCAGCATATAGTCACTAAGGTGGGGCCCCGACATGAGATATTCACCACACACAGGGACATGTATACATACCACACGCAGACAAAGAGTAACAGCAAGTGTATAGTCACTAAAGTGTAGCCCCAACATTGGATACTCACCACGCACCCGAACATACACACACACCACAAAGAGACACACACAACACAGACACACACACCACACAGCCTTCCCCCCACAGGGACACACACACATAGCCACCCTATAGGGACACATGCACTCACCCCACAGGGACAAACACACACCACAAAGAGACACACACAACACATATACACACACACCACACAGACCCCCTACAGGGACACACACAAATACACACCCTATAGGGACACATGCACTCACCCCACAGGGACACACACACACACACCACAAAGAGACACACACAACAGAGACACACACCACACAGACCCCCCCCACAGGGACACCCCCATACACACACCCCAGGGACACACACACCACACTGACAGAAACAGATGTGCACAAATCACCTCACACAACTCGCCTCATACGTGTGCCATCTTTAATTTCCAAACATAAACATCTGATTAAAAACAGCCAATGTGCAACACATGTGCCATATAGGGGATTAATACAAAAAAGGTGGGGAAACAAGAGGTGCAATAGTGCCCTATCACTAGTAACACTCAGATGTGAGTGGTGTAATGCAGTTACACTCACCTATTCCAGTTGTGAGACTCACAACTGGTTTAACAGCATATCACAGTATCAGCTGCTGCAGGACCTCCACCGACCACTCCAACGTGGGAAAACTGCCAGAAAATATGGGAAGCAAGGTGTACCACGGTCCGCGCTGCTGAGTCCCTGAGGAAGGTGCCAGGAAGGGCGCCGAAACGCGTAGGAAGGAATAAAGAAGTATACTGCTACAACATCTTGCATCCCAGGTGATTTTGTGGACTCAGCAGCGCGGACCGTGGTACACCTTGCTTCCCATATTTTCTGGCATATAGGGAATTAAGGCAGATGTCAGTCACATGAGCTGTCTATTATGTGTATGTGTGAGGTAACATATACTGCCCGGCCAGGGGGAGGGTTTACTGTTGGCTGGAGATTTATTAGGCTGCCTATAGCAATCAATCACAGCTCAGCTTCTATTTTCCTACAAGTCATTAATATGACATATTCAAATTCTATTTTGTTATAGCTAACAGCAGTTATTTATTAACCCAGGCGTAGCCAGGTACTACAGCTAGTATATATCGATATATGTGTAAAAATAGGAACAGCACAAAATACCTTAACGCAGTGCACGTTTCTCCAGACACTTCAATGTCCTTAGATAATAGCAAAAAAAAAGAAAAAGCAGCACCAAAATAATAGTGGTGTGAACTTTTTTTTATTGTCACGCAATAAAAAAAGTTCACACTACTATTATTTTGGTGCTGCTTTTCTTTCTTTTTTTTTTGTTATATATATATATATAGTGGTAGGAGGGCCTTGCACCCGCTGTATACTGCTGTGATTTTTCGTTTTTCTTGGTTTTCTATATATATAGATAGTTAGATAAAAAAATATATTTATATAAATAAAGCTGAGTGTGTGTATATCTATGTATGTTGTCCACTAAAGTAGTCCACACCATTGCATCTACAATCACCAAATATGGTAATATCACCAATATATGGTAGTAGTGTACAGCCCTAGTATACAGCCCAAGGTTGACCACTGACCCCAGTATACAGCAGGAGACCGCATAAAGCCCTCAGCATACAGCAGGAAGTCACACGCAGCCCCAAGTATACAGCAGGAGGCTGCACACCAACCCCAGTATACAGCAGGAGGATGGACACAGCCCCCAGTATACAGCAGGAGGATCGACACATCCCCCAGTATACAGCAGGAGGATCGACACATCCCCCAGTATACAGCAGGAGGAGCGACACATCCCCCAGTATACAGCAGGAGGAGCGACACATCCCCCAGTATACAGCAGGAGGACGCACACAGCCCTCATGTACAGCAGGAGGTCACATGCAGCCCCAAATGTACAGCAGGAGGCCACAAACAGCCACCAGTATACAGCAGGAGGTTGCACACCAACCCCAGAATACAGCAGGAGGATGGACACAACCCCCAGTATACAGCAGGAGGCCACACACAGCCCCAGTATACAGCAGGAGGTCACACATAACCCCAAGTATACAGCAGTAGGCCATAAACAGCCACCAGTATACAGCAGGAGGTTGCACACCGACCCCAGTATACAGCAGGAGGCTGCACACAGCCCCCAGTATACAGCAGGAGGATGGACAGCCCCCACTATACAGCAGGAGGCTGCACGCAGCCCCCAGTGTAAAGCAGGAGGCTGCAGAAAGCCCCCAAAATTACAGCAGGATACCGCAAACAGCCACAAGTATACAGCAAGAGGCTTATTTACTTTGTGACTTATGTGCAAAATAATTGTTTGTTAAACCATTCTATTTTGTTATAGCTAAGAACAGTTAGTAACTATCCCGGACACCTCATTTAACTCAGGGAACATCCTAGACTATGTTTTGAGGGAAAATTTTAAACCCGTGCTTTAAAGTATGTCGCCAAAAAAAAAAAAGCCTATTAACTGTTTGTCTGTGTGAGATAATAGATACTGTTTTGACAACCTGCATATTTATCAGGTGACCTATAACTTACCATATATGGAAGAAAACAAAACAGTGATGTCACAATAGAATGGTTCAAATGCAAATCCACAATACCAATCCGCAAGTAGAACTCTAGGTAAGTGTGCTCTCAGGAGACACAAATACCAAGAATGATCAGGCAGTGATATCTAAAAAAGTTGAGCATGCGCAATAGGGTCTTATCTTTTTTTACACAAGATAAAAAGGTCCAAAATCAGAATTGCTCACCTGATGAGGTTGTGTCACACACAACCAGCTTGATCGCTCAGAAATGCAGCTGCTGCTGGGACCGTACCTCCACAGGTCACTGCGGTTAGCAATCAATCTTCTGGACAAAGTACCTCAAGGTCCGCGCTGCTGACAAATGAATACAAGAGGTCACCAGAGACAACGGGATGTCTGGATCAAGGTGATGACTTGATTTATTATCCAACGCGTTTCAGAGCCACATACCGAGCTCCGTGTATAGCCACAGAAATCTATCAACTGATGCAACTGATACAGGCAGTGACATCACACGGAATGTTGAACATTCTATAGTGACATCACTGCTTTGTTCTGTTCCTATTGGCATACTTGGTGCTTGGCTCAATATGAGTCGCTTGCAGTGTTTGATCAGCTTGCACTAGGGGTAAAAGTGTGGTTGTAAAATAAAAAAAGACAAATCCCCACCCTCCTGCCTCGAAAAGTGCTTTGTTTATGGCTGTATGTGAGCAGAGAACCGAGCTCTGCCCAATCAGTGACTTCAAATGAGGTTCTGGTCAAGTTTAGGACCCGAACAGACTTTTACTTTATAAAGAGTCCGGCTGAACCCCTAAAACCTGAACTTCCACAGGTCTACTCATCTCTATTCTACTCTTGAGTGCATCATTAATAAGTAATACGATCCAGAAAGTCCTAATAAAAATAATAATTATGCTCGGAGTGCACCTTAGTGAGTAACACTACTGGACAGATTGAGTAAATAATGTACCAATCTATGGTTAACAGCTCATCCTTTATTTGAAGTAATAGTTTACCATAGATATTTCTTTAAAAGTAAAAATGACCGAAAAAAAATTACGCTTTTTTCCCCAAACTGTAGACCTCGCCAAGCTACTGAATTAGCAGCCAAGTGCAGTCAACCATATTGGTGTTGCTGCCTGCACAGGGAGAGATTAGGGGCATATATCAAATACATCCCCATTCCCCCCTTTAGGGTACCTTTACAAGCCGCAACTACGGTGTAGCAGCTGAGAGGCAATCCGGAGTTCCGTCACCGTTGTCCTGAAATTGCTATGAAATTGCGGCGTGTAATTGTGGAACGTGATGGTGCTCCCGGTTGCGGTTTCAAAGCATTGTTTCAAAAACCAAAGGCAACCCTGAAGGTGAATTGCCCTGGTTTTGGCGTGTGAACGGGTGATAGGGATGGAATCTGCGTCGCCTAGTGATTTCCAAGAGGCGTGCCAAAGCGTGATGGATACCGTGCCCCATCAGCAATGATTGGTGGGGCTACCGTGTGTCCGTTGGCTGTCCCTTCACAGGGCGCCATATTTGAAGAGCTGTCCATTCACACTACACAATGTAATGGTGTATGTATTAGCCAGCCTTCCTGTGCAGGCTGGCCAATCATGACGCTATTGCGTTGTCTAATCAGCGTGTTTGGGGCGCGGAATACGCAGTCTGTCACGCCTATGTTCTTGCGGCGCTGAATATGTACGTCCACATTCCTTTGGGGATTGCGCGTGTGAAGCGGTGTCAAGAGTCAACTGGATGTTTCCAAATGTTGGTGTGGGAACGTCCGGGTCAATACAATTGCGGCGTGTACATGCGGCATCGGCGATCGGAGGCAACCATCAAAAACGTGCACGCGCACGTTCGGTTGCCTCTGATCGCCGGCAATAGTTGCGGTGTGTAAAGGTACCCTTACATGTATCTACTGATTTGTGTAGGATATACAGTCCATGTTTTTAACATTAATATTAAAAGTTATATTTTAGGTAATACCTTTTTTAGATGATACTGCACTGGGAGGCAGATGTCCTGTGTTTTGCCCAATGCCCTTAATGGCATAGGTACGTCAAAGACTCACTCCTTTACCATTACTTTTCATAGTATTGATGTCCCGATACAGTTAAGAATGGATTTAGGTGGTCCCAACCATGCAAGTGAGTGCCGGATGCCCCCATCTCTGCCAACCTTCCACATCGCTAGCTGCTCTACTGGGTGGATGGATCTACCAAGAGGGCGAAAGGCCATTCCTAACTGCCCACAAGGAGCCGGGGAACGATCGGCACAGACTATTATAACATTGCAGTTTATTTCAAGAGAAAGAGAGTGCAAAAATGTCTATAACATATCAGAAAACCAGCAAGTGCTGTCTGTGCCACCGCTCTACACAACAAGGAGATACACTTCAGACTGTTTCATGTAAATGTGGATTCTTTCAAGTGTCTTCTCGAGCGCCACAAATCAGTAAAAGGAAAATGTTTTCTTTACTCAGAAATGGTCTCGACTGTAGCCTGAAAGCAAAGCAAAAGAAATGAAGTGACAGAGAATAAGACGTTCACATTGCAGGAATTCCATTAAGGATCTTTCTCCACCAGCAAACATTTCTCCGTTGAGAGGATAATGCCGCCATTACCTTTAGGATAGTAATTGTGTCTTTGCAGGAACCATGTGACAATTCAGTCTTCTTTTTATGTCCTCACTTGAAAGGAAAAATCTTCTCTGGTCCTTTTCCTCGTGATAATCCCTGCACTTTAAATGTGGATTCTCATAAGAAGAGCCCAAGAGAGAAAGGACGTCAAGTGCCAAAGAGGATGATGTGAAAACAGCGCTGAATCGTTCAGACTGTAGTGTGAACAACGCTGCAACGTCAACCTCACCGACTCGCTATTAGTAAATTGAACGGTGTTATAACGTCTTGTGGAAATGAAGAGGAGAAGTAGCATTCTTAATCATATTGGACTTTCAAGCAACAAGTAGGACCTTAACAAAGAGGAAATATTTATTTCCAGTTGTCATTAATACTAATATTATATCCAAACATTAACCATGGCAGACCGCTAGAATTGAGGCAGAAGTTAACAATATCCATAAGAAGCCCTATATTAAGTAACTAGCTGTAGTACCCGGCTACGCCCGGGTTAATGAATAACTGATGTTAGCTATAACAAAATAGAATTTGAATATGTCATATTAATGACTTGTAGGAAAATAGAAGCTGAGCTGTGATTGGTTGCTATAGGCAGCCTAATAAATCTCCAGCCAACAGTAAACCCTCCCCCTGGCCGGGCAGTATATGTTACCTCACACATACACATAATAGACAGCTCATGTGACTGACATCTGCCTTAATTCCCTATATGGCACATGTGTTGCACATTGGCTGTTTTTAATCAGATGTTTATGTTTGGAAATTAAAGATAGCACACGTATGAGCCGTGTAGTGATTGTGCATCTGTGTTGTCTGTGTTTGTGTCCTGGTTGTGTTGTGTCCTGTGGGTGAGTGCATGTGTCCTTAGGGTGTGTAGTGTGTGTGTCTGTGGGAGGGTCTGTGGGGTGTGTGTCTGTGTGTGTGTCCTCTTGGGGTGTGTGTGATGTCCTGTCGGTGGGCATGTTCCCTATAGAGTGTGTATGTGTGTGTGCCCCTGTGGGGGTGGGGTCTGTGTGGGGTGTGTGTCTGTGTTGTGTGTGTCTCTTTGTGGTGTGTGTTGTCCCTGTGGGGTGAGTGCATGTGTCCCTATAGGGTGGCTATATGTGTGTGTCCCTGTAGGGGGGTCTGTGTGGTGTGTGTCTCTGTTGTGTGTGTCTCTTTGTGGTGTTTGTGCGTGTCCCTGTGGGGTGAGTGCATGTGTACTATAGGGTGTGTGTGTGTCCCCGTGGGGGGGGGTGGTCTCTGTGTTGTGTGTGTCTCTTTGTGGTGTGTGTGTGTCCTGTGGGGTGAGTGCATATGTCCATATAGGGTTTTGTGTGTCCCTGTGGGGGGTGTGGGGTGTCTCTGTGTATGTGTGCTCTTTGTGGTGTGTGTGTGTTTGTTCGGGTGCGTGGTGACTATCCAATGTTAGGACTGCCCCTTATGACTCACTTGCTGTTACTCTTTGTGTGCGTGTGGTGTGTTATACATGTCCCCTTGTGTGGTGAATATCCCATGTTGGGCCCCACCTTAGTGACTATATGTGGTATGTGCTGTTAGTCTTTGGCGCTGTCATTAAGCCCCTCTCTTCACAACTGTCAACTGTAACTGTCACTTTTTCCCATTATGTAGATAGGGCAAAATTGTTTGGTGAATTGGAACGCGCGGGGTTAAAATTTCGCCTCACAACATAGACTATGACGCTCTCGGGGTCCAGACGTGTGATTGTGCAAAATTTTGTGGCTGTAGTTGCGACGGTGCAGATGCCAATCCGGACACACATTCAGCTTTATATATTAGATTAGTAATTGCATTAAAGCAGCAGCAGTCCACTCCTTGTGAATCTCCCCCAAATTGAATAGCTTTTTCTTAATAAACCTTTCAAGGTTGAGTTATCCCGGTTGCTGTGTGAACCTTTTTCTACCACACGTTTTCCTTCCACTCAACATTCCATTAATATGCTTGGATACAGCACACTGTGAACACCCAGCTTCTTTAGTAGCATGACCTTTTGTGGCTTACCCTCCTTGTGGAGTGTGTCAGTGACTGCCTTCTGCATGGTTCACAAATGTAGGGATGGACAGTGTTCACGACCTGTGCTGCGCTGTTCAGACCATTAAGGGTCAGTCGATGTTCATCACTAAAGCTTTATTTCACGTTTCGGAGTTAGTCCCAACTCCTTCCTCAGGGAACAGTAGTAGCAGTAGATGAACATCGACTGATCCTTAATGGTCTGAACAGCGCCGCGCAGTCCGTGAACACTGTCCATCCCTACATTTGTGAACCATGTTGATCGTTTGAGGTGTGGACCTTGCAGCAGCTATAATCTTCCTATGTCTTGATGCTGGTTGTGTGCTACACAACTCACCCAGGTACGTGGCTATTAATATCTCCCTCCGCATAAAAAAGATAAGACCCTATTGCGCTTCTTTTCCCCTTTCTGGATTAATGACTGTCTTCTGGACATCTGTCAAGTCAGCAGTCTTCCCCATGATTGTGTAGCCTACTGAACCAGACTAAGGGACCATTTTAAATACTTAATAAGCCTTAGCAGCTGTTTTGTGTTAACTATTCTAATTTCTTTAGATAACCAATTTTCGGTTTTCATGGGCTGTAAGCCATAATCATCAACATTAACAGAAATAAACACTTGAAATAGATCCCTCTGTGTGTAATGATTCTACTGAAAAAGAAAACTTTTTGATGGTATTCTAATGTATTGAGATGCACTTGTATTACTTAGTTCACTGGGTGTAGCAGTTCCTACACAGTCTTTTTGATGTAGGGTGTATCAAGCTCAGAAAGCTGACTGAGCCCACACCACAGATTTCTGAGTACATTGTGTATTGACAATGAGCTTCTTATCAGTAGGGGGGCATGTCTGGACCAGGTCTCACATAGGGACCTAGTCATGGCAGTGATAAGCTCCTGCTGATAATACACTCATTTTATTGATATAGCAGCACACAGCCTAATAAGTGACACATCCCTGAAAGCAATGTCTCTGCCCCTAACTCGTGCTGCTCTTGGATCACTTAGTAAAAACCTGTTGACAGATTCCCTTTAAATAATGAAGGGTTTAGAGTTAAAGCAGGAAACTGGAAGAGAATAATAGGAAAATGTATTTAGAAATTGAGCAGATTAACAAATTGAAGATTATTGATGCCCAATAAAACAGTAGGTAAAGCTCAATGAAATGGTCATCATTGACTGACGAGCCTACATCACTTGGATAATTCTTTCTCTACACGAGGATCCATTATTAAATCAACTAGTCGCTGGTGATCCAGTAGGAATTGTGACACCCATTGAAATAAAGGGGTAACTAATGAAGGAAAGAAGCAGAAGCTTCAAGTTTAGCACATATGCCATTTTCCTCTTCATAGAGGAAGAGGACTTGAACTCTGGTGCTACCTATTGGAAGTAGCAATCCTGAAAGTCAATATCAGCCCTTTAATAAGCCCTGTACTATGATTTAGGATAATAATAACCAAACCAGAATCTCAATTTGCAGACATGGTGTTTCAGGATATTGCCCCTCATCAGTGCAAAGTATGAGATCAGGTTTGGCTAGGTGAGAGGCTAAGATGGGGATGTAATGGATCAGTATGAGGAGACTTAAAACACCTGCAATACTCCTCTGGGAGGCAATTTGAATAGGTCTCCTCATACTGGCATGCCAGGTATGTCACTCTCAACAAGGAGAAACCTTACCCCTTAGCCTGCCGCATAGCTAAACCACATCTCATACTTTGCACTGATGAGGGGCAATACCCTGAAACGCTGTCTGCAAATTGAGATGCTGGTTTGGTTTTTATTATCCTAAGTCATATGACCAGGCTCGTTAAAGGGTCAATTTTGACTTTTAGGCTTGCTACTTCCAATAGGTGGCACCAGAGTTCAAGTCCTCTCACTCTCTGAATTTGCATATTTAATTTCCCAGAGGAGCATTACAGGCATTTAAGTCTCCTGATATTGGCATGTCACTCTCAATAAGGAGATCCAAATGCAGCACATACACATGGGTAGACCGGATAGAAAGATCCTTTAAGCCTCTAGAAATTTCATGTCATGGATAGGCTTTACCATGCTGCACCAACTATAACTTTCTGGAGGTATCCATAACGGAGGTCTAATACACCGTCCAACCAGAAGTAATCCTTAAATAAACTGGTTTTTAATCTGTCAGAATAGCCGGACTTTACATAAGGCTTAAATGCCACTCGAAGGCTCAATGGTAACACGACAACGTACTATTGGAAACGCGATCAGATAAATTCCCTCTTATACAGTGTAAAGTCTGTAAAATATCAGATTATCTGATTGTCACAGTGTGGCAAGGATTGAATGGATTAATTGATTTGCTTACATATGATGTCCTTTGATTGCAGCTCAAAATGCTATTATATCCGTCAATGGTTCATAATGACACATTCAACTGTTTCGCCTTCAGCAATGGAATCTTGAAGGAAATATTGAGATACAGTATTATCACTTATAATGAATGTGAGTTGAGGCTTAAGATCTAAAGCCTACCCAATGGTCTATTGCTGGAGATATTAGGAAAGGGAGAAATCTGGAAAATGTGTCTCAAATCTGCAGGCTCCTTTACACTGCATTAGGGTGTGTGCGCACTTTAAAGGGGTTGTCCGGGCTTTTGTTTTTGCTTGAGTACCACATTTAGCTCAGAGAAAGAAAGAGACCATAGATGTTTTTGTAACCCAAGTAAAGTACCTGATTGTCCACAACAAAGGTTGCATACAAATATATTTATTAAATAACTGGTGGTACAGACAGGTAAACTTAACAGTGAGTCCGAAAGGTGTGGAAAAGGGAAGGGGGAGAAGGGAGGAGGTGGGGGATGGAGGCTGGAGAAGCAAAGGACTAAGTAAACCCCACCCTGGTTGCAGAGGAAAAGTGCCTATGCTCATAAGAGTCAAAGAGCAGACCAGCAATACTGTATGGGTCTGTCACCAGACTAAGTACACAGAGCTATAGGCTTAACCATCTGACACTTACCCATGGGTGTTAAGTACTGGGGGTCCCGTGCACTCCTGCCTCCGTCCCGAGGGCCCCGACACGTGTTTCGCGTCCGGCTTTCTCAAGGGGCGAGTGGTGAGGGGTGCTCAAACTGACCGGCTTACTTGTCGTCTGGAGTGGATCCGTCCCCGAGCTCGAGAAATTTGTATCATCTCTGAACTCGAACAGTCTCAATATAAGACTGACATACAAATGGGCGACGGATGAGATTGATTTTTTGGACATCAAGGTCAAAATCCAGAATGATGGTGAGGTCACTACTGATCTATATAGAAAAGACACAGCCGTGAACTCTCTCCTGCACGCAACTTCTTCACACACACCCTCCACCATCAGAGCCATCCCCGTAGGCCAATTTTTGAGGCTACGGCGTGTTTGCTCTGATGAGGGTGTGTTTGACGAACGGGCGGCGGAGATGAGAGATAGATTTATAGATCGTGGGTATAGCAGGAGAAGTATTAAAGTAGGTTACCAACGGGCTAAAACGACACTACGCCGTAATCTCCTAGCTAATAAACCCTCTAATCTACCTACTTCGGATAACTATGGTCTCTTTCTTTCAAAATGTCTTCTTGATGTGTGCCCAATACTATGACAGTCCTCGGCCCTTTATATATTTATTTATTTAGCTCAGAGAGCATCACGAGCCACATTTAACCGTGATCTAAAAAATGGGAGACAAAATGCGCATAGGGTCTTAACTCTAGGCAGAGTGGAGCTATTGCCCAATGAAATTGCTCACCTGGTCCAGTTGTGTAAACCCACAACCTTGCGTTGTGACCCTAGCATGGCGCAAGCGCTAAAAACTTAGAAATGTCCTCCGCAGCGCATAGCGTTAATGCTATGTGCCACCAGACAAAGGAGCCGATAGTGACCCGATGTGAACCTTGCCAACCAGCCACACACAAAGCTGCAGGAAGTGCGCTTTAGCTGAGCACATAGGAAATGCTGTCTGCAGCATATTCCTGTGCGCTGTTGTAAAGCGTGACCCACTCGAGGGCCGTGGGGGTTCTCGGATCCCGGCCGTTGATCAATGTTGTTGTCACTGGTGGCCGATGCCCAGGGCCGTGGCCTTGGTGGTCACTGAAAAATGTAGAAAAGAAAATAATAAAAGGATACTGTTTGTGACGCCACCTGCGGTGTGCTGCCAACAGACCACTGGGGACGATGGATAGGCAGCCGGATGATGTCGCTCCCCGCAGGTGGAGTGGAGTCCCCAGCGCAGTGTAGTAACTGATGTTGTAGTAGGAATAAAACATGGAGACCTTCTTGCTCTGCACGGGTCTTTACTGGTGACTCAAGTTGTTCACAAGGTACTCAGTCACGGGTAGCTGGCTGGGTAGTCACCAAAGGATGCAAAGTCTCCCTGAGGCCCCCAATGATGTTCCTCTAGATTTCACTCTCTGTCCTTTTTTCTCACTGCGCTTTCCTTACTATCTTTGCGCTGCCCTGCACGGAGCCCTCTTACTACCAGGCTCTTCTCTCTAAGGGGTTCAACCCGGTTTGGAGCTGCTGGTGGGGACGTGCATGTGCATGTGCATGTCAGAGCTTTATAAAAGGCCTGCGACCCATCGGGTTTGGCGACTCAGAGCTGGACTTTCCTGCACCGCACTCGGAGCCAGTACTCCGTTGTGGACTGGATTCCTTTCCGGACCGGTATCTGTATGGCCCGGCTCTTGGCTTGCACAAGCCATGGATCCCTCTTCTGTCTGAGTTGCCTTCCTTTTCTGGCAGCCTCCACTGCAAGCCTCGTAGGGTCCTTTCCCGTCAACTTCTCTCATGGTTCTCTCCTCACTTCACTGTTTTTCCCACTCTTTTTACTACACCTTCTCTCCTCCCACCGGGACCAGTTACCCTGGTAAAGGGTTTAGCCAATTGGTCCCCTAACTCTAAGTGTATGGATGTGGGGATGAGGGTCTCAGGTTAAGATTAACATCTTCTGGTGACCAGGATACCACACGCACTTATCTGTGTGCAGTACCCCTGTAGTGGCGCACTGACCAGTGGGGCGCCACAAGCGCACTTCCTGCAGCTTTGTGTATGGCTGGTTTGCAAGGTACACATCAGGTTACTATGATCTCCGTTGTCTAGCAGCGCATAGCGTTGCGATGCAGAGGAAATTTCTAGGTTTTAAGTGCTTGCGTCATGCTAGGGTCACAACGCAAGTGTGACCCTAGCCTTAGCGCTCATACTGCTGCCACATCTGCATGTTGCTAGCAACTCATTGCCTAAGCAGGTAATGGCCCAGTACCTGCATCGGCAATGAATAGCTAGCATCACCCACAGTGCCACCAATGATAGTGAAAGCTCCACATCGCTAAGATAATTGGACAGTTTGCATGACCACCACCTGGCAACCTTAAAGGGATCCTGTCACCCCCAAAACACCTTTAAAGCTATTAAAACCTGTCCCTACAGCATATTAACACTTTCCCTACACTCTTTTTAGCTCCTAAATGCAGTAAATGATATTGCATAAAAACGTTTTATAAGTACCTGATTAGTGATGATAATGAGTGACTATGCTATTCATAGTCACTCATCAAGACTGCCCCTCTGCTTCATAGCACGCCTGAATAGGCGTGATCTACATCCAGGATTCAAAATCGCGCGTCCCTTCTGTGCCCTGTGTCGTAGGAGGCTGCAGTGTGGCTTGTGACGCGATCCGCGTCATTCCCGGCGCCCTGTGACGTATTTACAGCGGCGCCGCGCTGTTAGCTTCAAAATGTGCACTGCGCATGCCCAATGCGCATGCGCAGTGCGCATTTTGAAGCTGACAGCGCGGCGCCGCTGTAAATACGTCACAGGGCGCCGGGAATGACGCGGATCGCGTCACAAGCCACACTGCAGCCTCCTACGACACAGGGCACAGAAGGGACGCGCGATTTTGAATCCTGGATGTAGATCACGCCTATTCAGGCGTGCTATGAAGCAGAGGGGCAGTCTTGATGAGTGACTATGAATAGCATAGTCACTCATTATCATCACTAATCAGGTACTTATAAAACGTTTTTATGCAATATCATTTACTGCATTTAGGAGCTAAAAAGAGTGTAGGGAAAGTGTTAATATGCTGTAGGGACAGGTTTTAATAGCTTTAAAGGTGTTTTGGGGGTGACAGGATCCCTTTAAATAACAGATCCCAGTCATCTTTTCAGTGTGAAAATTCCTTGATTATTCCAGTAGGAGAGTCAGCATATAGGATAATTCCAACAAAACCATTAGAAGTAGGCATATTCTTACAGAACCTACTCCTACTACAGGGCATCACCAATATCACAAGCGTGTCCACTACTACTAACACTCCCAAGTCATAGGTTGTGGATCCCTAATCAATGGTATTACTGGAAATAGAAAACCTATACTCCGCTTTCTCTGACAATTCAATAGGAATTGGAGCATTTAAGATGTGGCTGCAGAGCCCTAATCATCGAGGATCCCAGTAGCCAGACCTCCGGATAGGGGAAAGATTGCTGCATTAGTAAAACCACTCTTATGGTATAAACATTTTGAAAGCGCATATTTTTATAACCTGTATTGTATTAAAGAATATTGAAAATATGATTTAAAGGTGTTGTTTCTTTTCAAACATAATTAGTTTTTTTTGCTGCATTTTATTTAAAAAAAAACAAACCACGCTCTTCTCTCATTTCCCGGGTCTACTGGTGGGGCTCCGCTGCCTCTCCCGTTATGTTGTATTGGCTGCAGTGCTGATGTCAACCCAATAGCGCGGCAGCCAATCAGCGAGTTTAATAGCTCTGATTGGGGCAGTCAGGTATAGAGAGAATGCCCCCATTATGACCATGGAGCTCAATGATTGGCTGCCGACATGAAGTCAGATACCGGGGGCAGTGGCGGAGACTGGCATTGACCCCAAGCAAGGCAAGTACACTGTGGTTTGTTTATAAAACAAAGCGCAGAGAGGGATACATTGTGCTTTCAAATAACTTTTCAGAATAAGATAATCTGTGCCCTATATGAGGAATAACACGATTTCTGGCCTGTGTGTACCTTGTATCCTGCAATTGCACCAGTTTTCCCCTCTGCATGGTCTATCTGTAATGGTGCCGTCACACAGCACGATCTGGCCAGCGATGTCGGAAGCGATGCGCGGGTGCCCGCTCGCTTCCGATATCGCTGGCCAGCTGTCACACAGCATCGCTGCGGCCGGCGACACCGCAGCGATGCGGGCGGTGACATCGCTTGCTGGGCTGGGCTCAACCCAGCGAGCGATCCGCAGCAACGCTGCGGTATAGGCTGGATTGCCGCCGACATTGCTCTGGCGATGTCACACGGCGCGATCCAGCCTTATCGCAGGTCGCCGGTTGACAGGTTTACGGTTCTTCCCGTAAACCTGTCAACCTGCGACAAAACGCGGTCGCGCCGCTCATTTACACAGCGCGACGTCGCTAGCGACATCGCTGATACGTCACTTTTTCGGCGATGTCGCTAGCGACGTCGCCAGGTGTGACGGCACCTTAATTTGCAGTCCAATGGGAGCCTCAGGAGGGAGAATTTCTGCAGAGATTTCTCTCATACCCAGCACAGAGAGGGGAAGGCCTGCTCTTCATTAACTTTTAGCTTATGGAGAACATCAAACAGCAGAGCTGAGCTGTCTTGATCTGACTCAAGCTCTGATGTAGGACATAACACTGGCTATAGTGCTCTGCACAATGTTTTCAGTCTGCTTTTCCATGTTCCCTTCCCGACTCCTTATTCTTCTTCCATGTGTCAGATAATAGAGGAAAAAACTTCCTTTCCCAGTTAAGATCCATTACAAATTTTCTTATTATCACCTGCACTATTGATTTATGCAAAGTTTGTTGAAAGTTAAATTCATTTTTAAGTTAGTTGTGTTAAGTAATAATATATTATAGTAGCACAGAGAAATTCTTATGAATCATAACATACACAAATGCAATACCGGCTTATGAAATTAATTTCTCTTACAGTTTTAGGATAAGTTTTAGGATTCTTCACATGTACATGCCTTGCTTTTAAACATGCTTAAATACAGAAAGAAGATTTTAATTTGCCATCCATTTGGGGGCGCCGACTTTCTTCTAATCCTTATGGTGTTTCACATGTCTTATGGGCAGACATGGTCTGAACACTCTGTTGTATACTACTGGGATTATCTGGATATCTAACACATGCTGTTCTCCACCCCCTTCTGTGGGGGTGCAATATACAATATAGAGGACTTTGAGGCTGCAATATACTATATCTGAGGGCTGTGTTGGGGTCCATTATAGAGTGTGAAGAGATGTAGAGGACATTATACTGTATGTAGGTCTATTATACTGAATGGAGGGCTGTGTGGGGGGTCACAGTTTGGGATCATACTGTGGCGGGGTTGTTCAGGGGGTACAGTAGGGTCATTATACTGTGCGTGTGGAGGAATACACTGTGGGGTCATTATACTGTGCTTGAAGGGTACTGTGGAGGAATTAACTGCGGGGTCATCACACCGTGCCTGTGAAGGGTACTGTGGAGGAACTCACTGTGGGTCATCAACCGTGCCTGTGAAGGGTACTGTGTAGGAATTCACTGTGGGGTCATCATACCGTGCCTGTGAAGGGTACTGTAGAGGTATTCCCTGTGGGGTCATCACACCGTGCCTGTGAAGGGTACTGTGTAGGAATTCACTGTAGGGTCATCACACCGTCCTGTGAAGGGTACTGTAGAGGTATTCACTGTGGGGTCATCATACCGTGCCTGTGAAGGGTACTGTGTAGGAATTCACTGTAGGGTCATCACACCGTCCCTGTGAAGGGTACTGTAGAGGTATTCACTGTAGGGTCATCATACCGTGCCTGTGAAGGGTACTGTGGAGGAACTCACTGTGGGGTCATCATACCGTGCCTGTGAAGGGTACTGTGTAGGAATTCACTGTGGGGTCATCATACCGTGCCTGTGAAGGGTACTGTAGAGGTATTCCCTGTGGGGTCATCACACCGTGCCTGTGAAGGGTACTGTGTAGGAATTCACTGTAGGGTCTCATCACCGTCCCTGTGAAGGGTACTGTAGAGGTATTCACTGTGGGGTCATCATACCGTGCCTGTGAAGGGTACTGTGGAGGAATTCACTGTAGGGTCATCACACCGTCCCTGTGAAGGGTACTGTGTAGGAATTCACTGTAGGGTCATCACACCGTCCCTGTGAAGGGTACTGTAGAGGTATTCACTGTAGGGTCATCATACCGTGCCTGTGAAGGGTACTGTGTAGGAATTCACTGTAGGGTCATCACACCGTCCCTGTGAAGGGTACTGTAGAGGTATTCACTGTGGGTCATCAACCGTCCTGTGAAGGGTACTGTGAGGAATTCACTGTAGGGTCATCATACGTGCCTGTGAAGGGTACTGTGGAGGAATTGACTGTAGGGTCATCATACCATCCTGTGAAGGGTATTAGGGAGGTATTCACTGTGAGGTCATCACCATGCCTGTGAAGGGTACTGTGGAGGAATTCACTGTAGGGTCATCACACGTCCCTGTGAAGGTACTGTAGAGGAATTCACTGTGGGGTCATCATACCATGCCTGTGAAGGGTATTATGGAGGAATTCACAGTGAAGTCATCGTACCATGCCTGTGAAGGGTACTGTGAGGTATTCACTGTAGGGTCATCACACGTGCCTGTGAAGGGTACTGTGGAAGAATTCACTGTAGGGTCATCATACCGTGCCTGTGAAGGGTACTGTGTAGGAATTCACTGTGGGGTATCATATCCATGTCTGTGAGGGGTACGGTGTAGGAATGCATTTTGGGGTATCATACAGTGTTTGTGGGGCACTTTTGTTGGGATTATACTTTATGAGGCCAAAGAAAGAGAAAATCTAGTGGCTTTCATAAAAGTAAATTTACTTTGTAAGGACTGCAAAGTTGTGATATGTAGCTATGTGACACAGCCAAATCTTTTTTGGGAAGGGGGCAATTCAAACTTCTGCTATGGGGCCCCATGATTTCTGTGTTTGCCCCTGGACAGGATGTATTGTTCCTTTTACATATACCTCTGCTGCAGGACTGATTGGCCATAACTTACACACCACGTCCCGTGCCACCCCTCGGTACATACAGGCATCCAGCCATGTTTCTCCCGAGCGGAGGTTGGTCAGTGGTGCTCATCCCCCTTCTCACTCCCACATCCTTTGTTCAACCCAATTGGATAGCCCCTGCTATTAGCTCCGGACATCCTTGTGTGCGCCGCTTGTGATTAGCTAAGCATTTTGGGAAAATGAGGCGTTGTCTGTTGGGGAAGATGCACCATTTTACAGGCTTAGTGCAGTGGCGGTTGATCCTCATAATGCAGGTTGCTGTTTGTGGTGTGTGGACGGTGCGGCATGGTGGATGTTTTTGACTAGTTAGTGCCAGGCAGTGGCCACATTGGAGCTGTCCAGAGTTTTATAGGCATCTGCCAGAAACAATAGGTTGGCAATCAGAGCTGGCTCCTGTGTGTATGGTATAAGGATACAGGACTGTGTGTCTCTACAGCACCATCGCTCTGCAACCATCATTGTGTGTACACTTGTGCCAAGCCTGCAATTGCAATTAATGATCCTTGTTCTGGATTCCTCTGTGTAGTTCTTGTATGTGCGTGTGATGGCGCTGACATCCTTGTACTGGACATCTTTTCTATTTCTCTAAATTAAGATGTCCACTATTGTACTCATTTTTACAAGATAGATATAAATCTCTGTAAACCAGATTAATTTCCACCAATTTAAAAAGTTTACTAGCGTGGCAGGGAGGGGGGCGCCATTTTGCAGTTCGCCTCAAGCAGCACGAGACTAGGTTCAGCTCTGCATGTGAGGACATCATTCTGCATAGCTGTAAGGGGAGATATTACTGTGAAAGGAGGCTGGGTGGGGCCATAATACTCTGCAAGAGGTTGTGAGAGGGGATTATACGGCATGGAGGGGCTCTGTGATGACATACCATGTGAGGGGATATCATACTGTGTAAAGGCTTTGTGGGGAAATTATACTGTGTAGTGGGACTGTGCATGATCATGTTGTGTAGGGGAGCTTTGTGGGGACATTATACTGTGTAAGGGAGTCTGTGTAGGGTAATAATACTGTGTGAGGGGGCTGTGAGGATCATAACGTGTAAGGTGTGTAGGAAGGAGATGTGTGAGGGCATCATACTGATTAGGGGGACCTTGCAGGGCTATATTGGTAGGGGTCTTTGTGGGAAAATTATAATGTGTAGGGGGCTGTGTGGTATTATACTATGTGGGCAGGCTCTGTTGTGACATTCAGTGTGAGGGGACATCAATCATACGTTTGGCACTAGTGGATAAAGACTGAAATGGGCCCCCATGCAAGAACAATATATTGGCCCTTTTTAGTCAAATATTTCAGCAAAATGCGCAATTACACCTGCTTTGGGGTAATAATTGGCCCCTTACTTCTTGGGCCTCTGTGGAGTTGCACAGGTTGCACCAATGATATATACCTCCCTGAAGTTTGGGGAGCTCTGTAGGGACATCCTACTATGTGTATTGACTGTGGGGGTATCATATTGTGTAGGGGGACTTTGCAGGGTTATCTTGTGTAGGGGAGTTTTGAGGGTACATTATATTGTGTAAAGGGGGCTACGTGTGGGCGTTACATACTTACTGAGTGGTTGGTGGGGACACCATATTGTTTTAGGAGTGTGTGGGGACTTTGGGGGTATCATATTGATTGTTTGCTGGTGATCAAGGTAGAATTACTGAATAGTAAGAGCAGTTTGATTTCTAAACCTTTATAGCAAGCAGTGAATTATATGGTTTTGAATAACTGCTACAGGTAAGAATATATGTTAGAAGAAGTCCTATCTTTATTAGGAGGTTATAGCAAGTCAGCATTCTTAATTCAGCTCAATATAAAATGATAAAAATGAATATAAATAATAATAATAATGACCAGAATTAGGCTTCACCGGTTGATTCATGCCCTCCACAACAGTCAAGTTATTCCTTAAAAATGAATTGCCATCCCTGCCATAGTAAAAATCAAGAAAATATTTAATTTTTAAACTTTGTCAAATTTTCGACATCTTGCAGTACTGTGTGTCTAAAGGCAGATTCGAGAAGCATGGACTCTAAGAAGACACTTGTTCTATGTAAATGGCGGGATAAGATTACAAGAACATAGTAAAAGTCCTTCAGTTCCGAACACAGTTGGTGCAAACCTCCATCTTCCATTTGCAGTCTCCGTATCTTATCCCTTTGAGTCATCTATTGTGTTCCACGCAAAGATCTAAGAAGTGGGAAAATCTTTTTTTTTTTTCCATCCAGTCCGCATCAAAGTTGGGACTTTGTTAGGGATTCCTGCTATAGGCATCTGCTACCCCATTTCACAGGGGGCTCAAGAAGAGAGGGCTGCTGTGTGGCTGAAAAAGACTCTCATTCACTTTGGAACCGCCAGCCTTTACTTCGCTGTCACACTGTCAAGCTCAATCAGAAGGCAATGAAAGTGATATAGCGGCTAAGCTTTGCAGTCTAGCCTTAGAACAAAGGGAGTCTCGGAGCCTGGTACAGATTTCACATTCAATTTAACTCTTTGGAAAAGGATTTCGGAGATACATAGTCAAGAGTTGAAAAAATAAGAGTTGGGACTACTATAAAAGCTAAAAGTATTATCCTGGCTTAGATAAGCTACAAAGATAGGTTGATACTATTTTCTACCATAAACCACATTAGCCGGCATTACACGTTGAGCTTTCTTTCCTCGTTAAGTTGCAAGGAGATTTGAGAGGAGTTTAACAGCTACATGAAATGACTCTTTCATGATTTTAGCTTCAACAGTCATTTTAGTAGTACAAGGTGCATGAATAGCAAAGACCTAAATCATGTTGTTCAACAAATCTGGAATTAGAGGGTTAGTCTCAGTTTACTTATTAAGAATTTAGTTGAGTAAAGGATTTTAAGGCTCAGCCCTTTGTGAAGGTGACAATGAAGCACATCAACTCTAGAATTTTTTTTTTTTTGGAGCTCAAAAACAGTAATACGGGTTTTAACTACTGTGTTAGGCCAAGGAATATGTTTTTTGGCTTACTAGAGTATTTTTCACGTAGAGGGCAAAACAGATATCATCAATATAACGCCTAAATACTTAACGGTATAGTATGGTTTTTCTACGTTGCACCTCCCAATTCTTAGACATTAGTAATTGGAGCAGTTTGGTAAATTCAAATGTCCTACCAAACATTAATTTACACTACTTCTAATAGTATTGTTAGACTGTATTCACACTTGTCGAGCTTTTTTTGGTATTAAAAATCATACTAAGTCAATGAGGTCCAACGGTGACCGCTTCACTCCATCCATCAGACAACAGATTCATGACGAACACAAAGGTGCTAGTGTTAAAATCTCGAGTAATCTGATAATTGTAATTTGTATTCCATAGTAAAATTTACATAGGAGTTTGAAATATTCTAGAGTTTGGCAACATAGCGATGTCAACATATGTTTTCCACCAAGATGAGCCAGAAGTGGGTACAGCCCCAAAATTTCTAAATTTCTCAATACACCATGGAACATAGAATTATCTTTAACCAACCCTTGATAATCTTAAATGTTGACATGTAAAGAGAATTCTAATTTTTTACACATTTTTGGGCGATTCCTACTTTTCAACACACAATAGGAGTATAAACGTACAAAGTAGAACTTTTTCAGTGATGCACAGGCACCATGTATCTATCAGTGAGGCTCCGTGTCCCTGCCATATTTGTGCAGGTTGTACTTCATATTGAAATTCTCAACAAATTTTACAAAAAGTTTTCAAAATACAGATTTTTTTGTCATTTCCTTTTCGTGAGTAAAGCAAAATGGCAACCAGATGGGGTCACCAGTTGGTTGAACCCTATAGGACAAGGCAACATGGCAAAATAATAATTACCACATTGCCCACCTGTCCTAACAGCTTGTCCAATCCTCTGCGCATTGCTTTTCTCCCTTTCCCCCTTGCATGAATCCTTTTCACTTCTTCCCTTCAAGCCAGGACTTCCGACATGACTAGGCATCTGATGTAACGCTACGACATACGTTGCCCAACTGATGGCTTGACCAGTTGCCTAAACATGTTTAAAGTCAGGGTCTACAGTCTACCGGTCAAAAAGAGTACATGCGATGGGGAAGAAGGAAAGGAATTGGACAAGGACTGGGACATGTGAGTTGTGAGGAAGTATTCATTTTTTATTTAATTTTTTACACCCTATGTTTATTATGCTTTGGGGTCTGGGTAGACACCAGGGTATAATGAGGAACATTTAATTAGCTGAAAATCAAATTCCTCATAAATCCATGCAATTTGTCGAATTTGAATCTTGGCAGATCTACTCATTTTTCAGCTTCCTTCCACACTCCAAAAATATATTAGTTAATTGTTTTGCTGTAAAATTGGAAGTTTTAATGATAAACAATAATATAGGATCGTAAGAGTATTGTTGAGGTGTGTATGCGTCTTTTCATGTAGTTGACAAATGTTGTCCTCGTAAAGGCCTTCATGGCTCTTGTATGAATATAGGGGGTGTTGCCTTCGTCTGGATCAATACGTGAAGTTATAGG
This sequence comes from Allobates femoralis, assembly GCA_033576535.1. Classification (NCBI taxonomy): domain Eukaryota; kingdom Metazoa; phylum Chordata; class Amphibia; order Anura; family Aromobatidae; genus Allobates; species Allobates femoralis. Next base: position 30,866,171 of record JARQOC010000012.1, read on the forward strand.
TTGAATTCAATGGGCTTGTGCCTACTTTTTAACCTTAGATACTGTGTAACATATATTATTAGCCTTCAAAAGTCTTTTCTACCATGTCTTTCTTGGTTTAGTCAGCAATAAAGTCAGATTTGACATCATATATTTGATAAGTCAAATTCTGTACCCTCCTTAGAAACACCTGAAAGAGTCTAAGCCGAGTGGAAACATTTTAACCCAATGAAATACATCATATTGCCCCCTCTAAAAGCCAATTCAAATGGAGATTTCTTGGATTTAGTCAAAAGGTTTTTTATTTGTTATCAATAATATATTAGCACCCTTGTACATAAAGTATTTCTGGGAGGCGTCAAATGGGAAATCAATTTGCCTCCACTGTAGACCCACTTCATTCCTGTGTTCCACCACTTTTGAACATTTCTATGTTTCTACCAGAACATTGTAATTTAATATTATAATCACTTATGTAACTGTGAAAGATGAGCAAATAAAATAGAAAAACATTCTACTTGAACATTACAAAAATCCAAATTTGCCAAAATGCAGATTATTTTGGCAATTAATTTCTGTGTGAAGTCAGCAAAAGGTCATCAAAATATAAGACATAAATACTTATACTCACCTCTCCGGCCCATCCGCCATTCACCATTGCCCATTTTCCCCTCAACGCATCTTTTGTAACTGCCATTAGTGCTGACTTTCAGAAACCTTGCACATATGTGAGCAGAAATGGCCCAGGAATTTAGAGGTAGTGGTAGTGATAAGATGCGCTAAGGGCCGGATGGGTGTCAGTGAGGTGGAGATGTGAGCGATAAGGTGAGTATAAGTATTTCCTTATTTGTTACATGCTACATTTATTGTCCCCTGGGATCTAGCAAGACTTCAGACAGTAATCAGTTACATTCAATGCAAACCAAGTTTCCCTGGAAAGTTCCCGCAAATAGGTGAATTCCAAATAGCCAGAGTCCCTTATCTCTAGTAATTGACGTTTTTGGGAAAAGCAAGGCGAAACGTGCGTTGGGGTGGAGGGATGTGAGGCTTGGCACCCAGCACTTTATTACCCATCATCTATATTACAGGTAATGTTGATCCATTTTGGTTACAACCTTTGCAAGTTAGGTGCAATGATATTAATGGCCCTACATATAGACGAATATTGACAATATTAATTTCATCCACATAGGCCTATATATTTAACTCGTTTTGGAGAACACAGTCTTCTTCAGGAAAATAAGACATCTGCAAAACGCGTTGAAATAAATTAACCCTTTCTTCTCCTGCATGATTGGTCCAAGACATGGCAGCTGTTTTCTACATGTCTTAACAGAGGTTGTGACAGATTGACAATCTCTTCAGGTGAGCAAATCCCCATTTATACCCTACCTATAATCTCGGATGTGCGCCAATCTGTTTTTCTAGCTATCTGTATTCTGATATTTTGCTAAAAACGAGCCCATTTTAAACAGTTTATATGAGACGATAAGGTAGGGTATCACTCTGTTTGCTTAGACTCTGAGAAACATGGAAATGTCTAGATAGGTCTAGATCATCCTTAAACCCTTGTATGTTTACATATGTCAGTGTGATCCCTTAGGATTAGGAAAATATGGTAACCGGATCCACATTTTCGAAAGCGGAAAATAACAAATAAATAAAGGTAAAACAATCAGAAAATATCCCCCTTTAACATAAAATGTATCTAAAAGGCAATACAATCAGAAAATTCCTTGCTTTAACATAAAATGCACCTAAAAGGTAAAACAATCAGAAAATTCCCTCCTTTAAAGTAAAATTCACCTAAAAGGCAAAACAATCAGAAAATTCCCACCTTTAATAGGAATGGGCAAACTGTTCGGGATCGTGACCGGGGTTGCCGAGGTAAAGTAAGGCAATAGATAATTCTGTAATTATACTTACCGGGTCCGCCCTCTTTCTTTCTGGTGTGTGACGTGTCACTGCGTCACTTGTGGGCCGCCCTTTGTGTTCTTGGCATATGTGATTGGCTATTAGAGCCTATCACGTGACCATTCACCACGGAAGCCTGGAAGTCGCACAGCATCGCAGCACACCTGAAAATGATAATGCGACCCAGTAAGTATAATTAGTAGGGGAATTAACAAGTCACTTACCACAACATAGCAACCCTGGGCATGAACCAGGCAAAAGTCGACAATCCTTACCCTTTAACATAAGTGCACCTAAAGGCAAAACAATCAGAAGATTTTACCCTTTAACTTTAACGTAAAATGCACCTAAAAGGTAAAACAATCAGAATATTCCACCCTCTTTTTGCCATTAGGTGCATTTTATGTCAAAGGGGAGGAATTTTCTGATTGACATAAAAGTCCCTAAACGGCAAAACAATCAGAAAATTCCCCCCTTTGTTTTGCCATTTAGGTGCATTTTATGTCAAACGGGGAGGAATTTTCTGATTGACATAAAAGTCCCTTAAACAGCAAAGCAATCAGAAAATTCCCTCCTTTAACATAAAATGCACCTTAATGGCAAAACAAAGGGGGGATATTCTAATTGTTTGGCTGTTTACATACATTTTATTTTATGTTAAAGGGGGGAATTTTCTGATTGACAAAAATGTATCTAAACAGCAATACAATTGTAAAATTCCCCCTTTTGACATAAAATGTACCCAAAAGACAAAAAAAAAAAAAAAAAAACACAATCAGAACAACATTAAACACAATTGGTAAATAGGAACATAAAACAGTCACATAGTTAATCCCCATGCTAATTATTTGTCCCAATTTTTTTTTTGTTAATACAAATGAAATGTTTCTCTTGGTTAATGACAAGTTTGATCAAACAGTTCATAAACTGATGGATTGTCTTTGAAATGAATTCAGAATAGCTAAAAAAAAAACAGAGAAATGACACGATATGAAGTTGGCAGAAGGCCGTCTCTAGTGGGAACAGATGCCCAACAAATTTGGCGAGTAGTTTTGTTCTTTCTATCTGTTGCAGTTCACAATCCTAATGAATGTAATGTTTAAATAACATGAATAAAGATAGAGGGGAAAATGAATTCAACTCCGGTTTGAGCAGCAGAATAAAAATGAGCAAACTGTATTATCTACTGCCACCTAATCTGGGTTGAATTTCCTCTGTATCGTTTATTGTTTGTTGAAGATTCCCTTTCTTCGTTCTCCTTCGCCATTGACAAGGTCTTTTGAGATGAATATGAAAAGATAGATTTAAAGGTTATGGTCAGGGTCAGATGGTTGCAGATGTTTTGTGAGAGATTGTTTGGTTCTCGTCCTGACTCAAGCGTACCATGCGAATTACCACATGGGCAGCAACTGTCTGGGTTTTTTTTTTTTCTTTTTCTGTCCCCCCCCCCCCACCCTTATTTATTACTCTATTGATCCCTGAAAACACAAACAAACAGGAGTCTTCGGATCGTCTTCCTTTTCCGGACGCGCTAATTTGCTTCTGCAAACAGGTACATAAACCTTGCTAAGCTGCCATGATATTTCACCAAAACCAAGTCTATATGCACGGATATATCCCTGATCAAACACAATTTGCAAGGACATGCCATACATGTTATTACTGTGTTTTTAGGCTTAAGACCATATTAAACACAAAAGAAAAAAAAAATTTTTTTTTTATATCTCTATGTAAGTACTGGGATTTTTCAACAACTGGGTGCGTCCACCTGTGCATTATAGATCATGCATTATTATTATTATTACTATTATTATTATTGTTTTTAGGCTTAAAACCATACTAAACACAAAAGAATAAAAAAAAAGTTTTTTGGTTTTTTTTTTAGTATTTTTTTTTTTTTAATTTCTCCATGCAAGTACTGGGATTTTTCAGACAACTGTGTACGTCCACCTGTGCATTATAGATCATGCATTATTATTATTGTTTTTAGGCTTAAAACCATATTAAACACTAAAGAATTAAAAAAAAGTTTTTTGTTTTTTTTTGTATTTTTTGTATTTTTTCATGCAAGTACTGGGATTTTTCAGACAATTGTGTGCTTCCACCTGTGCATTATAGATCATGCTTAATTATTATTATGTTTTTAGGCTTAAAACCATATTAAACACAAAAGAATGAAAAAAAAAGTTTTTTGGTTTTTTTTTGTATTTTTTTTTTATTTTTTCATGCAAGTACTGGGATTTTTCAGACAACTGTGTGCGTCCACCTGTGCATTATAGATCATGCATTATTAGTATTATTATGTTTTTAAGCTTAAAACCATATTAAACACAAAAGAATTGAAAACATTTTTTTTTTGTATTTTTTTTAATTTTTCCATGCAAGGAGTGGGATTTTTCAGACAATTGTGTGCTTCCACCTGTGCATTATAGATCATGCATTATTATTATGTTTTTAGGCTTAAAACCATATTAAACACAAAAGAATAAAAAAAAAAGTTTTTTGGGTTTTTTTGTATTTTTTTTTTTTTTTTTTTTTCATTTTTCCATGCAAGTACTGGGATTTTTCAGACAACTGTGTGCTTCCACTTGTGCATTATAGATCATGCATTAGTATTATGTTTTTAGGCTTAAAACCATGTTAAACACAAAAGAATAAAAAAAAAAGTTTTGGGTTTTTTTGTATTTTTTTTTTTTTTTTCATTTTTCCATGCAAGTACTGGGAATTTATCGGACAACTTCGTGCTTCTACCTGTGCATTATAGATTATGCATTGTTATTGTATTTTTTTGGCTTAAGACCATAAAAAAAACACAAAAGAAGAAAAAAAATACGAAAAAAGTTTTTTTTTCTTTCATGTTTGTTATGGTTTTAAGCCAAAAACTACAGTAATAACACAATCTATCATGCACAGATGGAAGCATGCAGTTGTCCAAAAAATTCCCAGTACTTGTATAAAAAAGTTTTAAAAAAAAATGCAAAAAAAAAAAAAAAAGTTATTTTTCTGTACAAGAACTGAGAATTTTTGGACTGTGTGCTTCCATCCATGCATTATAGAATATGCATCATTATGGTATTTTTTGGCTTAAGACCATATTAACACAAAAGAATAAAAAAAATATTTTTTTTAAAGATTTTTGGTATTTTTTTATTTATTCATACAAGTGCTGGGAATTTTTGAACAACTGTTCTTCCATCTGTGCATTACAAATATGCACTATTATTGTGTTTTGTGGCTTAAAACCATATTAAAACACAAAAGAAAAAAAAAATTGCATTTTTTTTAAAAAAAAGTTTTGTATTTTTTTTTATTTTTTCGTGCAAGTACTGGGATTTTCTTTGGGACAACTGTTTGCTTTCACTTGTGCATTATGTAGAATAGTCATTATTACTGTTTCTTTAGGCTTAAGACAATATTAAACACAAAAGAAAAAAAAAATTGTATTTTTTTTATTTATTTATTTTTTATTTTTCCATGCAAGTACTGGGATTTTTTGGACAACTTTTTTGCTTTCATCAGTGTATTATAGAATAGCCATTATTACTGTTTTTTTTTTTATAAACACAAAAGAAAAAAAAAATTGTATTTTTATTTTTTATTATTTTTTTTATTTTTTTTGTATTTTTTTTATTTTTCCGCGCAAGTACTGGGAATTCTTGAACAACTGTTCTTCCATCTGTGCATTATACATATGCCTTATCACTGTGTTTTTTGGCTTAAGACCATATGAAACACAAAAGAAAAAAAAAATTGTATTTTTATTTTTTATTATTTTTTATTTTTTTTATTTTTTTTTGTATTTTTTTTATTTTTTTGCTCAAGTACTGGGAATTCTTGAACAACTGTTCTTCCATCTGTGCATTATACATATGCCTTATCACTGTGTTTTTTGGCTTAAGACCATATGAAACACAAAAGAAAAAAAAATTGTATTTTTATTTTTTATTTTTTATTATTTTTTTATTTTTTTTTGTATTTTTTTTATTTTTCCGCGCAAGTAATGGGAATTCTTGAACAACTGTTCTTCCATCTGTGCATTATACATATGCCTTATCACTGTGTTTTTTGGCTTAAGACCATATGAAACACAAAGAAAAAAAAATTGTATTTTTATTTTTTATTTTTTTATTTGTTTTGTATTTTTTTTATTTTTCCGCGCAAGTACTGGAATTATTGAACAACTGTTCTTCCATCTGTGCATTATACATATGCCTTATCACTGTGTTTTTTGGCTTAAGACCATATGAAACACAAAAGAAAAAAAAATTGTATTTTTATTTATTTATTTTTTTTTATTTGTATTTTTTTATTTATTATTCCATACAATTACTAGGAATTTTTGAACAACTGTTCTTCCATCTGTGCTTTATATATTATGGGTTATTACTGTGTGTTTTTTTTTTGGCTTAAGACCAATTTAAACACAAAAGAAGACAAATTAATTTTTTTGTATTTTTTTTATTATTTTGTTCATGCAAGTACTGGGATTTTTTTGGACAACTGCGTGCCTCCACCTGTGCATTATAGAATAGTAATATTTAACTGCTGGCGTGTAATTCAGTGCGAAGGGAACAGAACGCTAAAAGGTCTTGAAGTGTTTACAAGAACCTGATAAAAAGTGGTTCAGAAACTTCCATTTCTCTATTTAGAAATTAGAATTGCGCTATCCTCGGGGGCCCCGCACTTCTTTTCACAAAGCATTAATATGATTATTTCCTTGTCATTTTTTTTTTTTTTTTACAAGGTGCGATATTATTAGTCAGTTATTAGAAAATTATAGCGTGCTGCCGGCAGCGGAGAGCAATGCTTTTTATATACTGTGTATTAATGTCTAGTGCATTATTAGCCGGCACTTTCTTTGAAACATGGTAATTTTGCGATACTAGTTTAGCTAATGGCCTGCCTACAGCGGCTCTGATCAGCTAAGTTCCCAAAGCGATTCTCTCTCGAGTTGACCTATAATTATTTAACTTTGCTATGTTGATTACTAAGCAATGGGATTATGGATAGTGCTAATTAGAAGATCCAGATGGGCTGAATATCGGAGAAGGACTGGATAGTCATGTGCTACAATGCTATGGGTGCGGCAAAACCAAAGATAAGTATATGATCAAATTGTAATGATTAGAAACAATCGCTATAGCTTATGCCCAAGGCTTCATTGATGTACAGATTTGTAATGCTGCAGCCACGCTACTGTGCCAAAATGTACAGGATTAACTCATTCTTGCACATGGACCAAAATGGCCAAATGTATTATGTGCTAACAAAACCTGGCAGCCAAGTAGTCCAACGTATGCACGGTGGCTCAGTGGTTACCACTGTACAGGGGGGAGGCACAGTGGTGAGCACTGTAGAGTGGGGGGGAGCAGAGTGGCTCATTGGTGAGCACTGAATAGAAGGCAGTATGGTGGCTCGGTGGTTAGCAATGTGCAGTGGGTGGCACGGTGGCTCAGTGGTTAGCACCCTATAGAGGGCAGCACGGTGGCTCAGTGGTTAGCACTGTATAGAGGGCAGCACGGTGGCTCAGTGGTTAGCACTGTATAGAGGGCAGCACGGTGGCTCAGTGGTTAGCACTGTATAGAAGGCAGTATGGTGGCTCAGTGGTTAGCACTGTATAGAGGGCAGTATGGTGGCTCAGTGGTTAGCACTCTATAGAGGGCAGCACAGTGGCTCAGTGGTTAGCACTGTATAGAGGGCAGCATGGTGGCTCAGTAGTTAGCACTGTATAGAGGGCAGTATGGTGGCTCAGTGGTTAGAACTGTATAGAGGGCAGCACAGTGGCTCAGTGGTTAGCACTGTATAGAGGGTAGCACAGTGGCTCAGTGGTTAGCACTGTATAGAGGGTAGCACGGTGGCTCAGTGGTTAGCACTGTATAGAGGGCAGCATGGTGGCTCAGTAGTTAGCACTGTATAGAGGGCAGTATGGTGGCTCAGTGGTTAGCACTGTATAGAGGGCAGTATGGTGGCTCAGTGGTTAGCACTCTATAGAGGGCAGCACAGTGGCTCAGTGGTTAGCACTGTATAGAGGGCAGCACGGTGGCTCAGTGGTTAGCACTGTATAGAGGGCAGCATGGTGGCTCAGTGGTTAGCACTGTATAGAGGGCAGCATGGTGGCTCAGTGGTTAGCACTGTATAGTGGGCAGTACTGTGCTTAAGTGGTGAGCATCATATAGTGGGCAGCATTGTGGATCAGTGGATAGCACTGTATGGTGTCTCAGTGGTTAGAACTCTGTAGTGGGCAACCCTGTGGCTAAGTGGTTAGCACTGTGTAATGGGTGGCATGGTGGCTCAGTGGTTAGTACTGTATAGTGGGCAGCACGGTGGCTAAGTGGTTAGCACTGTATAGAGGGCAGCATGGTGGGTAAATGGCGAGCACTGTATAGTGGGCAGCATGGTGGCTCAGTGGTTAGCGCTGTATAGTGGGCAGCATGGTGGCTAAGTGGTTAGTACTGTATAGTGGGCAGCATGGTGGGTAAATGGCGAGCACTGTATAGTGGGCAGCATGGTGGCTCAGTGGTTAGCACTGTATAGAGGGCAGCACGGTGGCTAAGTGGTGAGCACTGTATAGTGGGCAGCAGGGTGGGTAAGTGGAGAGCACTGTATAGTGGGCAGCATGGTGGGTAAATGGCGAGCACTGTATAGTGGGCAGCATGGTGGCTCAGTGGTTAGCGCTGTATAGTGGGTAGCACGGTAGCTCAGTAATTAGCATTGCAGCTTTGCAGCTCTGGGGTCCTGGGTTCTAATCCCACCATGGACAATATTTGAACTTTGTATGGTCTCCCCATGTTTGTGTGGGTTTCCTCCGGGCATGCCGGTTTCCTTCCACACTCCAAAGACATACTGATAGCATATTTAGATTGTGAGCCCCAATGGGGACAGTGTTGCTGATGTATGTAAAGCACTGTGAAATTAATAGCGCTATGTAAGTGAATAGACATTATGATAATAATAAATTAAACTTTGATGTCAGCTCACCTTCGACCTCCCGCACTGCAAGGACTGCACTGTTAGATTGCCTTAATCATGGAGTTAACACTATGATTAAGGCAACAGACGAAACACATGGGTTTGTTCCTCACCCCAGAGGCTGTTTTTAATTTTTTTTAAATAAATGTGAAATGTTATCCATCCCATCTCCTAGGCATTACCTTCCTTGCATGGCTGGACACTTAGGGTACCGTCACACCTGGAGATGTCGGCGGTGATTTTTATGGCGATGTTGGGGCGTGGCCTATCGCCGCCGACATCGCCAATGCGTCGCCCAATGTGACTGTGCGAGGGCGACGCATTTGACTGGTCGCCTGGTTTCACAGAAGCGCTGTGAAAGCAGGCAGCCGAACTGGAGCGATGTGTACACATCGCCCCATGTAAACGGCCGACGGCGACCCAACAGGCGATGGGAGCCATAGGCTCCCATTGTACTGCATCGCCACTGGGGTCTTGAGACACCCCGGTGGCGATGCCGCCTGTCACATCGCCGGTGCGTCGCCGGATGTGTCGCCCCATGTAAATGGGGGATGGCGACGCTAACGGGGCGCCAAAAACATGCGCGCTCCCGCCCGTCACCGCTAACATCTTCGGCGGCGGCGCCAGGTGTGACGTGGTCCTATGTCTTTTCTCTGGTATGTGCAAATGTCGTCTTTTTCAGGCTATGGCTAAAAATGCAGAAACACAAGCGCAAATAGGGTCTTATCCTTTTTTTTGGTAGTTCAATGAAGTCGAGGTAACTGCTCACCTGGTCAGATTGAGGGACCCACAACCAGTATATGTGCACAATACAGCTGCCGCTGGATCCACACTCCACGAGGTCTGTGGCATTAAATACAAATCCAGGAAAGACAGTGCTCTTTGATCTGCGCAAGCCGTACTTGGAAAAGGACCACGATATATCAGAGGGTAATGGCACCTTTATTCAACGCGTTTCTGTACGTTTCCCCACTCCTCCATCCTGATGGTAGCTTTCCTGATGAAGGAGCGGAGATTCGCTCAGAAACACATTGAATAAAGGCGCCATTACCCTCTGATCTATTGTGGTCCTTTTCCAAGTACGGCTTGTGCGGATCAAAGAGCACTGTCTTTCCTGGATTTGTCTTCTTCAGGCTGGGCTAAAAGCTTGGTGTTACCTGAAAGGAAACCTGCCAGGTCCTCCTTGCTCCCGTAACCAACAACAGTTTTGGACTCATATCAAAATTCCCTGCCTAACAGTCCATTCATTCATTTGCATACATAAACAGATGTTTAGAAAAAGCATTTTTAAGTCCGTTTATGATACGTAAATTAGGGCTTTGACTAGTCAAGGAGGTTTTAGTTCCATGACTAGTCGGCCCACTTAGCATGTTATTACGTCATTGTGGATATGATAACATGCACATGCTTTATAAAGCTGGCGTCTTTGTCAGCGATATACAAGCCTCGCGCACGCAGCTTTGTTTCCCTCAGCATTGTGTTCCTGAAGCTGGGTGTATGCGTCCAGACACCAAAGAGCCATAGTAGTGAGCATGATCGGAAGTCATCCATTTTTTCAATCATGCACAGTAAACCTATGAACGTGTACATCCAGCTTTAGAAGCTGTGAAAAAACAAAGCCATGCGCATGCGTGAGCTTCGTATAGTGCTTTCAATGACGCCGGCTTTTGTAAGTCAAGTTATCAGTAGAGATGAGCGATGTTCCATTCGAATTGTTTGCCAATCTCAAATTCGAGCTGTTTTTGGCGGGGTTCAAGTCATTCGCCGAATTAGAACAATTTGCTTGAAATTCGTCAGTTCTAGTATATGTTCGATGACGCTTCGATCCACAAAAGCTTAATCTTCCTAACCCTAAACCTAGCCCTAATACTGCAAATGAATGTTAATATCCAGTGTGTGTGTATAGTGTGCAGGGGGAGTGCTTGTATCAGAGCTGCAGCAATAAGGTCGCACTCTTTTTTCAGGCTGCTAGCCAATCACAGTCCCACACTGCAAAGTGCATTTTTTCACACAACTAATGTCATCATTGACTGTGTCTGTCACATGTCCTAGTCCTATAAAACCCGGCCATCTTAAAGATCGCCACCATTTTGCTGATAGCTGCTGCAGGTGTTAGACGGCACCCGCGGCTGCTGCTGTGTGCGACCGCTAAACAGTGCAAATATGGATAGGGCAGGGGCGGACCGCTCTCTGCTTCCCTTGCCTGACCCTCCACTCCTCTGACGGCGGCTTGCGGGGGTCGGCTGGGGGTCCCCCTCCAGGCTTGAAGGGGCCCTCTAGCCGGTCAGGGCCCTGGTGCAGCTGCACCAGCTGCACCACGGTAGTTACACCCATGGGATAGGGACTAGGAACTAGTAGTCTATCAGCCCTTTTCAGGGCTACTTCATAGAAGCGGGGACTTGTTTTAATTACAGCCCTTATCAGGGCTAGGTTAGAGCAGTCTATTAGTTTTTGCCAGGCAGGTGTGTGTCAGGTGTGTACCAGTGCTGTGCAAGTCTTTCTCACAGCATCTGGCCACAGTAATATAGCTCTTTGAATCCATTAGGGCAGGTAGTGTAGCACTGCTGTGAAGAAAGCTACACCACCTGTCTTAATTAGGCATTTTTTGGCTGCAGCTAGTCCAGGCACTTTGTTGGGGCTAGTAGCAGACTAGCAGTGTCCCACAGTGGTGTACCCCACTTGTGAGAGAAGCTACACCTTCAGTGTAGTTGATTCTACTAATTTTTTACTGCAACAAGTAAACCTGTCAGTTTTTGCTTAAAAGCAATGTTCAGTAAACCTTTACTGTAGGCCACGTTTAATACAACTAAATACACCTTGAGTATAGTTAATTTTAATAATTTTTTACTGGATCAAGCAAACGTAATATTTTGTGACTAGTACCACTGTCGGCCAATCAGCTCTGCTCGATTTCCATCAGAATATATTTTGCCAACAACTGCAGAGTTGCCAATTTGTTCACGTACAAAATGAGTGGCAAAAGGCCTGCTGCTGATGGAATGGGAATAGGGTGTGGAAAGGAAAAACAGTTTGTGTCTGTGGGTACGTGGGAAAGCAAGAGTAACATCTGCTGGAGTAAGACCATCTTCCAGCCAAACTAAGATGTACTTCTTTCCTTGGAGATTCTGAAATGATCCCTTTTGTACATACACGACTCAACGACTATCAATACCAATTCTAGATGAGGCACAAAAAGAGCAGGCGCTTGAATGGATAGCAAGTGCTTCAGCAAGTGGGCTCTCCTCCACCTCAACTTCTACTTCACAAATACACCAGTCCTCAGAGGTGTCACCACAATCCCACTTGCTTCCGCACAACTCCCAAGTCTCCAGCCACCCATCTGAGTATGGGGTGGGACAGAAGGTTGACTATGCATCGCTCTTCACTCATACTATAGCCTGGGAATCAGAGGTCTGCTCAAAGCTTTTGTGAGTGAAGGCGAGGTAATGATCTGCACTGATGCTCAGAAGCTTTTTGAGTTGGATCCAGGCCCAGATAAAGAAGGGTCTGAGCAAACATAATGTAGACCCTCATTCATAAACTGTGAACTGCACCTTGGAGATCTTGTGAGCCCTCCGCATACGACTCGTCCTGTACTTCCTCCCCCTCCTCTAGTGCCACAACCTGACTCCGAATACTGTTTAAAGTGTGCTCCAGTATGTAAATGACGGGAATAGTCATGCTGATAATGGCAAAATCATCACTAAACATCTTCGTTGACATTTCAATACTGTACAGAATGGTGCATAGGTCATTCATTTCAGTCCACTCCAGCAGTGTGATTTGCCCCACCTCTGGATCTCGTAGGCCCAGGTTATACGTCATGACGTATTGGACCAGGGCTCGTCGGTGCTGCCACAGTTGCTGCAACATGTGCAGAGTCGAATTCCAGCGTGTCGGCACATCACATTTCATCCGGTGAACCGGCAGGCCGAACGACTTCTGTAGAAATGCAAGGCGTTGAGCTACGGGATGCGAACGGCGGAAGTGAGCAAACAGCGACCGTGCCCTTTGCTGAAGACCATCTAGGGACGGATAGTGTGCAAAACTTTGCTGGACAATCAGGTTTAAGACGTGAGCTATGCAAGGCACGTGTGTCACGTTGCCCTGGCGGAGGGCTGCACCCAGCATTGCAGCATTGTTACACAAGGCCTTCCCTGGCTGCAGGTTCAGTGGAAACAAGCATTGATGAAACTCAGTCTCCACAGCAGACCACAACTCCTCAGCTGTGCGACTCATATTTCCCAGACATTTCAAGGTAAAGACCGCCTGATGCTGTTGAGCCCTGCTGCCATCATAGTAGGAGGCGGGCAGGATTCCTTGTGCGCAGTTAGAACACGGGTGGCATTACCAGACAGGCTTTGGGTGCAGGTGGAGAACCAAGACGAGGTTGAGGAGGCAGAAGCAGTGGAGGAACTTCTACATACAGAGGATTGACGCACAACTCGTGGGGATGGCAAGACTTGGACAGAAGCCCCTTCTCCTGCTGTCTTCATAGTTACCCAGACGTTTTGGCCGCTACTTACATTTTGGTGACAAATTTTACAGATAACATAGGGAGACTAAAGGCTTGTGGATTTTGGAATGTGCTGCATGAAAGTCACCTCACCAACCATTTTCAGCTTGCAACTGTGGGGAAATTGATCCACTAAAATGGTGTCTGGCCCAAATTTTTGGGAAAAATGGATACTCTTGTTGTAGTCCCCTAAATGTGACACAATGCTCAGCATGTGCACAAGACCTTCCAGATACTGAGGTTAAAACGCACCAAATTATCATCATTGCACATGGCCTTCAGATACTGAAGTGAAAACGCACCAAATTATCATCATCTGCAAATGGCCTTACAGATACTGAAGTGAAATGCACCAAATAACCATCATCTGCACATGGTCTTAATCCGGCGTCACACGTGTCAATATCGCTAACGAATCGCCTAAAAGTGACGTCGCTAGCGATAATGCAAGTGTGTTGTGCTGTGACAGCACGACGCAACTGCAATTTATCACGGGTCGCAGGTTGACAGGTTTACGAGGATGAACTAAACCTGTCAATCTGCAACCAGTGATTAGACTGGATCGCGCTGTCTGACACCGCAATAGCGATGTTTGCGGTGATCCAGCCTATACCACAGCATTGCTGCGGATCGCTCGCTGGGTTGATCCCAGCCCAGCAAGCGATGGCTCCGCCCACATCTCCGCCGTGTCACCGGCAACATCTTGCCATGTGACAACTGGCCTGCGATGTTGGAAGCGAGCGCGCACACGCGAATCGGCTCCTCTCTGACGCAGCTCATGCTGGCTTCCTGGCCCACTCCTGGTTTGCTCCGATTGGATGGATCACAGTCATGTGATTCACGAGTCACTGGTCACAGTGTCTGACATCACCAAAAGTTCAGAGCTGCTTTGCTAGGAATATCTGTGCCTTGCTTGCCGCGGGCTCCGTGGGCGATGCGTGGGTCTTTCTGCTGGTGTGCCGCGGGTGCGGCCGTTGGGGCGGTGCATGCGGCGGTTGCGGATTTCTATCCGGGTCGGCCGGATCCGGGCGGGGGCGTGGATGTGGAAGGGGCCTAAGTAATGATGAGTTCACCCTAGTTCTTCATGGTTATTTCATCATTTCTTATTGATAAGTCCACTCTCACTTTATGGTCGCTTATTGATTTTTGTATTAGTACATCATTTTATTTAATGTTCCTGCACTATTTTAACGATGGTATAATATAAGTGTATTTTTAATGATGGTATACATAAGTGTATTTTATATGCGGAATATGAGGTGCGTTCAGCACCACTTTATTGATGGTTAATGTATGTGCATTTTTTGAACATGGATGCAAGTCAAATTCTTGGTTCCTTTCTTGGAAAGTGCATGTATATTATATTTGATTTGACACATATATGGAAGGGAGAAGGAAAGAGAAAAAAAAAAAAAAGGTATCAATTGTTTTTTAGCTTTATATAGTTCACATTTTTTTTTTTATATATATATACACCGTATATACTCGTGTATAAGCCGACCCGTGTATAAGCCGACCCCCCTAATTTTGCCCCCAAAACCTGGGAAAACATATTGACTCGTGTATAAGCCGAGGGTGGACCCCAGCACAGGTATACAGCCCCAGCAGTGTGGTATACAGCAGACTCCCCAGTGGTATATACAGGTCCCAGCAATGTTACAGCAGCCTCCCCAGTGGTGTATACAGCAGCAGCCCCAGTGGTATACAGGCGCCCCACCCATGGGTATACAGGGCCCCCCCCTGCTGCCGCAAACCTGTAAAGTAATAGATCATTATACTTATCCCTGCCTCCGCCGCCGCCATCGCGCTCCTCCGGCTTCTTCCGGCTTCCTCCTCCGGTGGGCGCAGGCAATGACGTCATTGTCTGTGCCCACCGGAGGAGGAAGCCGGAAGAAGCCGGAGGAGCGCAATGGCGGCGACGGCATCAGGGATAAATATAATGATCTATTACTTTACAGGTTTGCGGCAGCAAGGGGGGCCCTGTATACCCATAGGGGGGCGCCAGTATACCGATGGGGGGGGGCGGGCGGCCATATGACTCGCGTATAAGCCGAGGGGGGGACTTTTCAGCCCAATTTTTGGGCTGAAAAACTCGGCTTATACGCGAGTATATACGGTATTTATGATTCTGTGATAGTTTTAGTTTTAATTAATGTTACATATTTGTTAATATTGTATGTTTTATACTCTATATGTTTGATTTCCACTGAGCGCTTTCATACCTTGGGGTATATGGGATGGGACAGAGTTAATAGAGTGACATCATTAATTATTATTCAATGATTGGCTTGTGATACTATTTAATGTGTCAATTTTCACCATTTAATGAAAATCTACCTGAAGAAGACAACAATCTGTTGTGGAAACGCGTTGTGGTAAATAAACGTGTTAACCCATAAGTAATCTCCTTATTTGTGCTCCCCAGTGCTCCAGCCAGTAATCTTTTCCTTCCTTAATCTATCAGATGTTTAGTCATTATAGATCATCATCACACTTGCTAAATTAAGAAATCATTCAAGAGAGCAACACTTGAGGATCTAAAAGGTCTGACTTTGACCCTTATAAACCACGTTCAAGTCATACCAGTTAGGCCGGGTTCACACTGCGGGATGGTTCCGATCCGTGGCTGTCCGTGCAAAACCGGACAGCCCCGGACCGGTTTTTGGCCCTATAGTATACTATGGGGCCGGATAGAAGCCGGATGTCAGCTCTCTGCTATCCGATTTCTATCTGTCCAGGATAATCCGGGAGAATTCTAAATTCTCCCACGGACACAAAAATGCTGCTTGCAGCGTTTTTGTGTCCGAGAGGAGAATATCTCCTCTAATTGACAATTCCCAGATTGCCCCTGATTGTCCCAGATCCAGGGCAATCCGGCGCTCCCTAACATGGGAGCCTATGGGGCCGGATTGCCACGGTCTGGGAGGATCTGGGAACCGGACTCCTGCGGCTGCACGCCGCAGTTGTTTCAGGACTGCAGCTAGCTCCCTGCCAGCCGCGGTCCGATTCATCAGTGGCGTCAGCTGCGTGCGGGTGCACACTGGACCAGAGGGCATATTAGCCCTCCGCTTCTGTGTGCTGATCCGATCCGGGGCTGTCAGGTTCACCCTGACAGCCTAGGATCGGATCTGACCCACAGTGTGAAGCCAGCCTAACAAGAATACCAAATTATTACCCGACTTTATCTTATAGTTCAAGTAACGTAGTCACTAATTGTTTACTGTCCCCCAAAACCCATCTTGAGGTCCAATTGTGGTGGACGTTTGGAAACGGTAAGGTCTTCTCAGTTTGAGTTGAATTTGTAATGTAACCTTACACCTCACCGGCATTGGAGCAACCAATATTTTATACCTGATACATTCAAGCATGGTCCAATACAATAAAAAATAAAATCCTTAATACTCATTATTCACACGATACAAGCATTGCCTTATTTATTTTGACTCCTTTCTCCGTCCTTCTCCTCTGTCATTATTGGAGGTAATCAGAACAATTACAACACAGGATTACTGTAACCGAGAGGCGGATATGAAATGTATTATCAATAGACTTATTATTTGACTTTATCATCATTAAGGAAATTATTCAGAGTGTCTAGAGGTTGAAGAGAGCATGAGAGTGTTTCCATTTAAATATGACAGCTCGGCTCAGGTTATTTCAGCTCATGACAATAGTTTTCTCTGGCTTTAGCTTCAGAGGAGGCTGCCTTGAGCTCACAATCAGAAGTGAATGGAGGTGTCATGACACAGGATTAGCAGTAACCAGATACTAAATCAAATGTTCTTGATGGGAATAAAAAAAAAAAAAAAAAATAAGGAATGTGACAAGCATCCTTATTGTGATCCGGCAGCATTTTCTAAGTATCAGTAGGAAGTCATTTATGGAAACCCATTGATGGGATTTATAGCTGATTATAACTTGAATTTGACAACTGATCCTGGGTTATCGACAGAACCTTCTCCCTTACCGACTCCTCTATTTTCCAGGGATAAAGAAGTCACCAGGTTATGAATAAGGGTTACTATAACAATTATATACCGCTTCTGTTTTTTTAAGCCTGTTGAGCGTACTGTAAACGTGCACAAATATGTTGAGGTTCTTAACAATTTGGGATAGATTCAAAGGCGCGGAGATTTTTAAGACATATTTTGGGGAATTTGTCCAAAGATGAGCTTTACCAACTTTACCAACTAATATGGCGCCAAACTGATTGGACATAGTAAGAATGGAAAGATACATCTTCAGTAACACCAGGAGTAAAGATCAACTATACACAGTAGATGGCTATAGGTCAACGATATTCTTCTGACAGCTATCTATCCATACTCCTCCATTGTCACGCCAGTGACGGTTTGATAGCAGTTGCTGGGAAAAAGGGTGTTAAACGGTCCGCGCTGCCAGGTCAAGACGAGACTCCAAAGAACACACGTGTTGGTGATGTTCAAACACTTCTCCTTTATTCTCTCCGACGCGTTTCGGTGCCCTCCTGGCACCTTCCTCAGTATCTTTGGAGTCTCGTCTTGACCTGGCAGTGCGAACCGTTTAACACCCTTTTTCCCAGCAACTTCTTGATGTGTCTCCACGAGTGAGTGGGCGGTGGAAGTCCAGCGGCAGCCATCAGTATATGATTACATGCCTTCAAACCAGTTGTGGGTCTCACATATACATCCACCTTGATATTAGTGTCACTAGTGATAGGGCACTATTGCGCCTCTTGTTCCCCCTCCTCTTTTTTATTGGTTTGATAGCAGTGACAGTGTGCTCCTGAGCTGTCCCTCAAGCTGCGGGCCCCTAGGCTAATACCTGTCTGAAGGTGGGGATACCTGGGTCTCATACCTTGCTAAAGTCCTGAATGTGACTCACCCAGATGGTTCCCTGTCCAAAGAGGTAAAGTGTCTGGAGAGCAAGGAAAACACACAGAGAACCCAGGCAAGGCAACAGGTATAAAAGGACCCCAAGGACTTCTCCAGAAAGTAGCTTTCTGCAAAAAGAACAACACCTATGCTTCACAGAAACAGCTCAAACAACTAAAAATACAAAGTCTATATCCAGAAACTGGAACAATGGTTTCACCGGTGTTCTTTATTCCTACGAGTTTCGGAGCATTACCGTGCTCCTTCCTAAGGGACAACGGTAATACTCCGAAAAGCGTAGGAATAAAGAACACCCGTTGAAACCAGTGTTCCAGTTTCTGGTTTCATTCATTCAGCAGCGCAGATCCTGAGACACTTCATCCCAATACAACTATTGTTCGCCACGTCGATTGTGGATGTGTGGGTCCTGCAGCAGCTGTATCCAGGCGCGCATACTTGTTGTGTGTAACACAAATTTTCCAGGTGAGCAGCTTTCAATAAGGTTCTTGCCGATATCTGTAAGGAGATAAGACCCTTTTGCGCATTGTCTCACCCCCTATAAATTTTATATCCGGCATAGAGTGAGGCCAGAGGTGATAAGATATAGCAGAAGGGGGAGACAATCACAAGCTGCAGTTGAAACAAAGGCCAAGAGAATACTCAGCCAGCAGGGACGAGGTCCTTAACCCTTCAGCATAGAAGATAATGTACATCAAAAAAAACAATACCTACAGTAAGTGAGATCCACAGAAGGCCTGTGATCTACTAAATGTGGAGACCTTCTGACCCCAGGTTTAGAAGTGACATCAATATGCGGCACATTCATGACATCCATGCACAGTGTACTCAGCTCAACTAATTGTCTTCTAGCGCTATCTTGGCTGACAAAAATCAAGTCCTCATTCAACTCTACTGAGTTACCCCAATCACAGTGTTGTAAAATTCTGAGAAGAACATATAGCTTAAAATTGCCCAGTACACCACTAGATGAATTCTTTACAGGGAGTAGTTTAAAAAGTGGGGTTATTTTTTGGGGGGAACTCTGCTGTTTGGCACCCCAGGGGCTTTGCTAGTGTTATAGGTCATTCACCATAAAGGTGAGCCAAACCTGGGCTCCAAAAGTCCAATGCTTCTCCCTTCTAAGCTTGGATTGATCCCAAACAGTAGTTTCCAAGCATAAATGAGGTACTGGTGTACTCAGGAGAAATTGTACGAAAAATTATGGAGTCGATATTCTCCTGTTACCTTGTAAAAATGAAAAAATGTGGGACTAAAGCAATATTTATTTTGTAAAAAACAAAAATTCTCATTTTCAAGTTCCAATTTTCTAAAGTTTTGAGAAGCACTTGTGGCTCCAAAATAGTAAATGAATTGTTTCAAGGTTTAAGTTTCCAAAATGGGGTCACTTGTGGGGGTTCAGCTGTCTTGATTTGCCAGTGGCACCAATAGACGCTTGTCTAATTGTGTCAAAAACATCAACTATCGCTCTTGTCCTTCCGAGCCATGTGCACAAACAATAGTTTCCAACCACATATGAGAAATCTGTATAATTAGGAGAAATTGCCCAACAAACTGCACGGTCCATTTTTCCTGTTAACCTTGTAAAAATGAAAAATTTGCTCTTAATTAAAATTTTAGAGGAAAAAAAAATTTTTCCTTACACATTGCATTAACTCCTGTGGAGCACCTGAGGAGTGATCTTACTTTCGGAGGCCTTTTATGAATATTATGAGGAGTGCTGATTTGAAAATAGGGTGCTGTTTAGGAGTTTTTGGACAAGTCACTACAAAAGTGAATGGGTCACTAAAAAAGTAGTGGACATACAGTAAATGTTATTTAATGACTATTTTGAGTAGTATGTGTGACGTGAGTCACTACAGTAATAACTAATCTCTGAGATGCAGAAGATTGACTGTACTAATGGAAAGTAAATACAATAATTTTACTATTTACTGGTAGTAAAGAGAGGTCAAAACAATCTGGGGTCAGGTCCAGGAAATGGCGCAGTAACAGCAAGGGGTAGTCAGAAGCGAAGTCCAATTCAAGCTGAAGTCAGGAAACCAGAGGGACAATACAGAATACAGAGGAGAGGGCAGAAGAGGAATCAGGTCACAAGCAGAGTCAGGTCCAGGTAAGGTAACTAATCAGGCAGGGTCTGGCTCAGAGCACAGAGAGCAGTCCTACACACCGAAAGGCAAGTGTACAATTGACACTGAATAGGGCAGCAAGCTTGCTTAAATAGGGTCCTAATCAAGTGAGCTGAATGCAGGTGATTTGCAGCCCAGACTGACATTCTCCACAACAACCTAGTAAAGGACAAAGGCAGTGTGGAGATCATAACAGTATGTCTGTTTTCAAGGCATAAAAATTCAAAGACCAAAAATTGATACATTTTCATAAAGACACAAACCATATTGGCCTAAATATACCACGAACATAAAGTACAATGTGCCGTGAAAAAACAACAATGTGAGAATCACCAAGATATGTAGATTCATTCCGCATATATTTCAATATAAAGTGGAAAATTTTGACTGGCCAGAAAGGTGAAAAGAGGCTTCTTTGGGAAGGGGTTAATATTTAACCCCTTCATCCCCCAAGCAATTTTCCGTTTTTTTCCTCCCCTTCTTCCAAAAGCCATAACATTTGTATTTTCCTGTCAATACAGACATATGAGGGCTTGTTTTTTGCGGGACGAGTTGTACTTTTGAATAAAATCATTTATTTTACCATATAGTGTACAGGAAGATGGGAAACAAATTCCAAGTACGGTGAAACTGCAAAAAAAAAGTGGAATTGCGTGTTTGTTTTTAGGGTTTTTCACTCACCGTGTGTAACCACTCGGGGGTCTGCCGCAGGGCTCCAGCGCCCTCTGCTTGAATAGCGCCACTCATCTCCTCATCCCCGGGGCTACTGCTTGAGCGCATGAAACTCCATCTCTAAATCAGTGAATGCTGGAGAAGCTGCAGGGATCATGCTCCTCCCCTCAGCCAATCACCAAGCCTCTGTGTCCTGCCAATCAGGAGTGCCCTGCTGTAATATAAACTTCCTGTTTCCGGTCAGTCTTTGCCAGGGCAATTTCTACCTAGTGGAGTTGCTATTCCTGGTCTGGTCAGGTTGTTCCTTATTTTGCTTGTTATCTGATTTCTGTGTGTTACTTCCTGCAGATCTCCGCCCTGCCGGCTCCTTGCTGACTCCCGTGTTCTGGGCCTACTACCTGGATCTCTTCCATGCTGAAATTGCTGATTCAGGTCCTGCTCCGGATTCTCCGTGTTTCCAGTTCTCCGTGTCCTATCTTATACCCGGTTGCTGTGTTGTTTCCACGTTGCCTTGGGTCGGTTTAACACCCGTGTCCGCTTCATTGGTCCTTCCGAGGTTGGTACCGGCGGTATCCCTGTATAGGGATCAAGCGCTCCGGGGCCTCCTTCGTGGTGTTCCGGTGCTGTTGCCGTGTGCCCTCCCCTGGGCGTGGTTCTTGTGTGTTCATAAACCTGTTGACTCTACTGTACTGGTCTGTCTCTCTATCATCCGTATCAGCATCCGCATTACGCAGTCCAGTGGGTCCACGTGTGGGTCCGTCAGTAGGACGTGACACCGTGATCACTATATGTAGAACTGATGTGTCGTATGATACTCAGGTCGATTCGAGTTCGTAGATACCAAGAAATTGAAGACAGCTTCTGGGTTCCTCCCCAGTACCCCGGGCTGTCGAGGTAATAGATGGAGGTTCCATGATCACTTCGTGAGACCTCTACTCATGGCGGGGAACAGAGCGATCCCAGCCATAGGGCTTTGGATTGCGTTGTCAGTCACTGACAGAGTGATCCAAAGTGTTAGCAACGCTAGCCAAATCATGGATCTGATCCACGCTGTTAGATACACATCTCAGCTGATGATATCAGCTGAGATGTGCAGGGGACTATGTAAGCTTAGAGCGAGACCTCACATCAGAGGAAAGGAACCGGCACATGATCTACCCAGTACGTCATGTGTCGGAAAGAGGTTAAAGGGATTGTTCACTACTAGGACAACCCCTTCTGAATCTAATTGTTACCCCCATTAAGATAACAGACCCTGTACTCACCTCCTGTGCTGGCGCCGTTCAGCACTGTTGGTAATAATGGATTGGGGCTAACAACATTGTGATGTCACGTGAGCACCGCATCCAATCACCACCGGCTTCCTTGTCTCCGCCTTCAACAAGAAGTGACACTGCGGCTGGCGCTCACATCCTGCTAATAGCTCTAAAGGCGGGGAGAGAACCCGGCAGTGATTGGACACAAGGCTCGCATTACATCACAAAGTCACGTGAGCCCAAAACTGCAATGACCGACAGCACTGGAGCGGCGGCAGCACGGGAGGTGAGTACAAGGTCTATTATTTTAACTGGGGA
Source organism: Allobates femoralis (assembly GCA_033576535.1). Taxonomy (NCBI): domain Eukaryota; kingdom Metazoa; phylum Chordata; class Amphibia; order Anura; family Aromobatidae; genus Allobates; species Allobates femoralis. The sequence goes on from JARQOC010000012.1 coordinate 30,888,795, forward strand.
AACAAGTGGATTCAGAAGGGGTTGCTCTAGTGGTGGATGACCCATTTAAGTTACATATACACTCTGTGACTGCATGTTGCAGGAAGTATTTAACTTCTAAAAAGGCCAATGTTATTAATGTTATTTGGCCATAAGCACAAAATTAAATTGTTTCAGGCCTAAAGGAAAAATGCCTGGACTGGTTAAGAGCTGTTCTAGATTGACATATTATGTAATTATCTTTCCATTGTATGTCATAAAGAGCTGTCTACGAGCTGAACACATGGGTGAGGATTTTAACATCATTATCTACATGTTGACAGTACAGATGTAAGCAATTTGTATCCCAAAATTAGGCACTTGGTGACATGTATTTAGTTGTGTTTGAACGTTGTTTTGGAATTTATCAAGTTTTACTTTATTCAAAAGCCCTGGGAGGAAATAAAAATCTCACTTTTTTTCCCTCAATAAAGCTATATTTCTGTGATGTAAAACAGTCAATAAAATGTTTTTCATCACAGAAAGGAATCAGCGGTGATCCCCTATTGTAATGCCTGTATACTCTTATATTCTGTGATCCCCAGCTGTAATGTCTGTATACTCTTATATTCTGTGATCCCCAGCTGTAATGTCTGTATACTCTTATATTCTGTGATCCCTGGCTGTAATGTCTGTATACTCTTATATTCTGTGATCCCCGGCTGTAATGTCTGTATACTCTTATATTCTGTGATCCCCAGCTGTAATGTCTGTATACTCTTATATTCTGTGATCCCAGGCTATAATGTCTGTATACTCTTATATTCTGTGATCCCCAGCTGTAATGTCTGTATACTCTTATATTCTGTGATCCCCGGCTGTAATGTCTGTATACTCTTATATTCTGTGATCCTGTGCTGTAAAGTTTATATACTCCTATATTCTGCGATCCCCGGCTGTAATGTTTATATACTCTTATATTCTGTGATCCCCGGCTGTAATGTCTGTATACTCTTATATTCTGTGATCCCCGGCTATAATGTCTGTATACTCTTATATTCTGTGATCCCCAGCTGTAATGTCTGTATACTCTTATATTCTGTGATCCCCGGCTGTAATGTCTGTATATTGTTATTTCCTCCCCTGCCCAGGAGCTGTGGTATATCTGGCCTTTTCCTTCATGTTCGGACAGATACATTACACAGGGACACATTTATAATAATACCAGATATGGGTCCGATGCTATCGCATCAGGATGGTGGTGACATCATGAAGGGGATAGGCTGTGTGGCACTGGGAGCAGTAACCGTCTCTGCCCCTATTCGTTCGACCATCTGAGTGGCACCAGTTTTTTACTGATACATTATCATTCTGTAGCACCGAACACTGTAAATAATTGTATAGTAATAGTTGCTGAGAAAAAAAGCACTTTGCTCACGGACAGCACATGGATGCCTCATGGATGCCTGACGGATGCTAGGCGAGAAAAACAAAATCACACATATAGCACTCACATGACACATGGAAGACCATACACATGATCATGTCACTCGTCCTACTCTCCTGGATGTGAAAAGGTCAGATTATTCATATGTTCGCGTGTTTCCAGCCTATCCTGCTGCTCTCAGATTAGGTGGAAAATACTTGTTGACAGATTCCCTTTAACAAAAATGTTTAAGAATTGTGAGACTAAACTAAACAAAAATTAAAAAAAAAAAGATCCAACTGGTGCCCCAGATTACCAGTGATTCTCTTGTAGAGGTGATGGTGCCAGGGGCCCGATGTAGTCAATAGTGAGGTAGGGCCAAAGCCACAGCATAGCCCCGACACAGTAGATCCTGCCCCAGCCGGCTGCTCAGTGCAATGATTCAGGTTTTAGGTTCCCTCATCGAGGGACAAACTATTCACAGAGTCAACAAAAACTATTCACAGAGTCAGGGGCGTATCTAGGGGGGTGCAGCCGGACTTTTTGCCCCGGGCGCCAGTCAGTGGAGGGCGCAGCGCCGCCGCCGGCGGAACTAATCTCCTCGCCGCATATTGTGCACGGTCACGGCCGGCCGTGCACACAACCATCCCCTGCTGCTGGTCCGCCCCGCCCCTTGGCAGAAGTTAACACCCACATACACCCCCCCCCCTCGGGCACGTCGCGCTGTGGCTGACGTGACATCACCCGGCGCGCCGCACAGACGGAATCACGGAGAGGAGAAGAAGAGGAGCCGAAGGTAGGAGCTGCTGCCCGCTGTGGCCTGCCTCCTCCTCCTGAGTCCCCACTTCTGACTCAGATTGAGACGTCCGGGTCCCGGTCCGTCCTCCTAGGCAACCCCCCCCCCCCCGTCCTCACCTACCTTGGGGGGGGGGGGCGCCGAAATAAAAGTTTGCCCCGGGCGCCATCACACCTAGGTACACCTCTGCACAGAGTCAATAAAAGATTTTAAGGTTTCTTTACTGTAACAATCAAACATGTGAGTTGGGGGTGGGCTACTTACATTGATGCATTGGCTGTAGGCTGCTCCCATCATTCTGGTACCTCCTGACTCGTGCCTTTAAGCATTAATGATGCACACAGTGATTTCAATGAGCCTTTTGGTCAATTCTATCCTTATCCCACTTATGGGTGTGGCACCGCTGTGGGAGATTGCCACAGGATCCACCAATGCAAGGAGGGAATTACACCTTGGTTATCACAGCACACCACACCTTCCACCCCAGAGCTGAAGGGGGAGCTCTACTGGCTGCCTTAAGTCACCTTCCCCTTTAAAGGGAACCTGTCAGGTGGTTTATGCCCGCACAGCTATCATGATCTGTAGCTGCAGCTTTATAATACTATTATAATCATCCCTGTGTGAGCTCATAGTGTAATGTGAAAGGTGAAAAAAAGCATTATAACACTTACATTTCAGTCCCCGCCTTGGAGGAGGTGGACTGTCTGGCAGGAGAATAGTTAACTCACTTTTAACTTGGATAGCTAAAGGACCTGTGTGATGTAAGGATCATGTGACCATAGTGGGCGGTGCAAAGCCAGCAAATGTATTATGTTCTATGAGAACTTAGCCTATTGTAATCACATGGTTGTGACATCACATCAGGTCTCCCAACATGTTCTAGCACAAGGCTGAAATGTTAACTATTAACCTGCCAGACAGTCTCCGTCCTCCAAGCTGGAGACTGACTGCCTCATTACATAAGGAAATGTAAGTGTATAAATGCTTTTTTTTCACCTTTCACATTACACTATGAGCTCAGACAGGGATGATTAGAATAGTATTATGAAGCTGCAGCTACAGACCGTGATAGCTGGGGGGGCATAAACCAGCTGACAGCTTCCCTTTAAGAACATCCAGGCCTGAGGGGAGGAGTTAGTTAGTCCCTGTTGTCAGTCTAGAGTCTGAAGTGAGAGGGAAGAGAGAGGAGACGGAGGAGCTGGTCGCTGGGAGAGATCCAGGACCAAGGACCACTGACAGCTGTGCGCACACTAGGGAAAGGGTCGAAGGCAAGTAGAGAAAGAAGGGAACTAAGAAAGGGATATCATTTAGTGCTACAGCAAAAGCCTGGAAGACTCAGGAGGGGTTCAGCCCTGAGGAGAACAAAGTAAGAGACGCTAAACTGACCAAGTATAGGACCAGGGGCCATAGGAGGAACAGGGACCCCACAGAAGGACCTCATTGCCAGTTTATGACAAAGCCCAGAGAGGAGAAGAAGCAGTGGGTTCAGGCACAGCCAGGACTTACCCCACACCATGGAGAACAAAGACAGAGGAGGCCTCATAACTTTCTAAGGTGGAAGTCCCAAGTTGCACCGGGAACCTGATTACTACTCTGGACTGTACCTGTTACCTTGTCATCAGTAAAAGATACGGAAAAAACAATCCTTGTGTGTCTGTGTTCCTGTCTAACCACCGTAATTTACTGCTGTGTCAGCAAAGACTTAACTACTACTCCGCTCATCCATCCCCGCTGCCCTGAGGTAAAGTTCCACCTGTGGGGAGCTGTATCACACTCTGCTGCCCACCATCACCTCAGCGGCTGGCTGCAGCGCTGGTATACTTACCAGGTACCATAGGTGGCGTCACGTTAACAACCCCTTTATCCCCCACCGTTCTCCACCATTGAGGGTCCAGGGCACGGGACCAGGGATCGACCAGCCGTGATCCCCCATCAAAGCTGCCATCAGCCCCGGTTCCCGAGTACCCCCTTCTCTGTCGACCACCTCATGGGGACGGGTCTATAGGGCCACCGGGGAACCGCCAGACAGTATTCCTTTACTATGCTCACAATGAAGAACCATCAATCTCCAAATCTTTGCTTAGGGCCCACTGAATAGACACTAAAGAGGACAGCCACCGTATGGGTATCCACCAAGGGTGGATGTAAATCCCCAGCACCAGGGGAACATGCTGGGCTAAAGTTCTATTCTACAGTCCAACTCTAGGAGTAACCCTCAGGTTTCGAACAATTTAGAAGGGGGCTTTGGTTCCCGATACTGTCTCCTACTAAGGGACGCGCCTCCCATTTTCCATGCTACAAGCCCTTTTATTTGCTCTGCCATGTCCACAAGGAACAGCCACTATCAATAGCCTTGTTTGGCTAATGGGGTTTAGGGAGCAGCCTTCACCTTTTACCAGTAGAGAGCCACATACACATTATGGTACATACAGTTTTTCAATACAAATGCAAAGGTATTCCTTGGGTGACAGGGTGATAACACCTCTGATCCTTGCACACTCTAGTGGATCCAGGCTCTTATATTGATAAACCCCAAACGTTCAGCAGAAAACAGTCCCATATATTGGGGATTAACCCAAGCATTTGCTACTAGGGTCCATATTGATTCACAAATAACCCATTACACCTCACATGTCCTGTATTCTATGACACAATTAAAAGTGACCATTCACAAGCTCTTTGGGCCCTAAAGGTTTTGGCAAAGAGGAGAAACCCTGAACACAATGAACAAAATTGAAACAGTAAATTAACGAGTTGCATTACAGCAATGTACTTCTGGATCAGGTCCAGTCTGTAAATATGAAAGGATTATGGTTGATCTTAACAGATTCATCTCATTTTTTAATCCAATTACATTGTCACTGTGTAAAGTACCTTGCTATTTCCCAGAATGCCTGATATATTTAGACTTAGAATATACGGTATATTTGGAACTGTACAAGCAAATAGAAGCTCTCCATTGCTCGCAGTCACACGGTCATTTGGTAAATATTTGTCCCTCATTTCTCTTCTTGCCATCCAGAATGGCGTCCTCAAGCGAGATCCTCCAAGATCGGCTTCAAGTTAACAGATTCTCTTTCTCGGAGGGCAAAACAGTTATGAATTATTGGATGGATGGTGGTAGCTGCAATTCTTAAAACTGTTAAATAGTTCAGGAATGCAGGTATAGTCATTAATACTAAATCATCTAGATTTATTAAGAGGTTTCTGGGATTTTATTAAATAGAATTTACTTCCATAGAGTTCCAATTCCAATTTCATCCAGTGGTGTCCGACTATTGGATACTATGTGAACCATTTTTCTCCTCCAAACTTCTGTTTGTCACAGCATCCTTCAGTTCTCCGATGTTCATTCCCATATCTGCCATGAAGGTGTTCAGCCAACGGGTCTTAGGTCTTCCGCGACCGCTACTGCCACTGATCATACCAAGCATCATGGCCTTCTCGAGGGAATGTGCTTGCCTAGAGTAAAGAGTATTTATCCTTCCTTGGATCAATCATGGCTCCAGCACTTCAGTCTAATGAGTGATGATTAGGGATGAGCGAGTACCGTAGTATTCAGAATCGCTATACCCGCAACAAATAGGTCCCAGTACTCGTTGCGAGTATAGCAATTCCGAGTACTACTGCAAAAGTTCTGTAAAAGAGAAGAAAAGTGGTTACAAAATAAAAAAATCGGATACTCACCTTAACCAATGGCTGCACCGGGACCGGCCAATGGACATCTATGCATGGAAAAGGACCTTTCACCTCTCCCAGCCAATCAGATGGCTGGGAGAGATCTGGCCAATCAGATGCCGCCATGTCACAATCACGTGATCGCTAGCGGCCACCTGATTGGCCAGAAGGCAAGGTCCTCTCAGGTACACCGAGGACCTTGCCATCTGGCCGCTAGTGATCACGTGATTGTGATATGGCGGCATCTGATTGGCTGGGAGAGTGAAAGGTCCTTTTCCATGCATAGATGTCCTTCGGCCGGTGTCGGTGCAGCCATCGGTTAAGGCGAGTATCCGATTTTTTTATTTTGTGACCACCTTTCTTCTCTTTTACAGGACTTTTGCAGTGTATCTATTGATACACTGCAAAAGTACTCGGTACTTGCTACTCCCGAGTAATCCTAATTTACAATGTGAAATTGTTAACGTAATCTAAAGACTTTACCACCTGGTGATCAGGGGCGGAACTACCGTGGTGCAGCTGGTGCAGCTGCACCAGGGCCCCGAGCAGCTAGGGGGCCCCTGGTGCTCCAGTGGCAGGTCCCCTGTCAGACAGACAGAAGGGTGGTGCTGTCGGGTGTCAGCGGCGCTGCACACCCGCGGCACTGTTCTGGCACTTTTCTGTTGTCTTTTTTTTTTTTTTGCTCTGAGCCCCGGCCGGGTGACCCCGCCCCCTGGACACCTCACCCCCGCCCCCTGGACACCTCACCCCCCTCCTGGATACCTCACCCCCCTCCTGGACACCTCACCCCCCCCCCCCCGGTCATCGCGCCCTCCCGCCTCACCTCCCAGCACTGCCGGCGGGGACAGATGCCGGGTGAAACAGGACCTGTGATGACGTCACGCACATGTGACTCAGGTGGGCGGAGCTACATTTTGCCCGGAAAGAAGAATTGCCAGATAGGAGGAACTGGGACTCTCTTGACTTTTACAAGGTACGTAGCGGTGCATGCAGAGGACGAGGGGGGTGTGCAGAGAATGTGGGGTGTGCAGAGGACGAGGGGGGTGTGCAGAGAATGTGGGGGTGTGCAGAGGACGAGGGGGGTGTGCAGAGGACGAGGGGGGTGTGCAGAGGACGAGGGGGGTGTGCAGAGAATGTGGGGGGGTGCAGAGGACGAGGGGGGGGTGCAGAGGACGAGGGGGGGGTGCAGAGGACGAGGGGTGTGTGCAGAGGACGAGGGGGGTGTGCAGAGGACGAGGGGGTGTGCAGAGGATGAGGGGGGGGTGCAGAGGACGTGGGGGGGGTGCAGAGGACGTGGGGGGGGTGCAGAGGACGTGGGGGGGGTGCAGAGGACGAGGGGGGTGAGCAGAGGAAGTGGGGGTGTGCAGAGGACGAGGGGGGTGTGCAGAGGACGAGGGGGGTGTGCAGAGGACGAGGGGGGTGTGCAGAGGACGAGGGGGGTGTGCAGAGGACGAGGGGGGTGTGCAGAGGACGAGGGGGGTGTGCAGAGGAAGTGGGGGTGTGCAGAGGACGAGGGGGGTGTGCAGAGGAAGTGGGGGTGTGCAGAGGAAGTGGGGGTGTGCAGAGGACGTGGAGGGAGGGTGTGCAGAGGACGTGGAGGGAGGGTGTGCAGAGGACGTGGAGGGAGGGTGTGCAGAGGACGTGGAGGGAGGGTGTGCAGAGGACGTGGAGGGAGGGTGTGCAGAGGACGTGGAGGGAGGGTGTGCAGAGGACGTGGAGGGAGGGTGTGCAGAGGACGTGGAGGGAGGGTGTGCAGAGGACGTGGAGGGAGGGTGTGCAGAGGACGTGGAGGGAGGGTGTGTAGAGGACATGGTGGAGTGTGGGCAGAGGACATGGTGGAGTGTGGGCAGAGGACATGGTGGTGCACAGCACGGAGCTGAGGTCATGGTGGTACACTGTGCACACCACGGAGCTGAGGACATGGTGGTACACTGTGCACATCACGAAGCTGAGGACATGGTGGTACACTGTGCACATCACAGACCTAGGGAGATGGTGGTAGACTGTGCACATGTCGGAGCTGAGGGCATGGTGGTACACTGTGCACAGCACGGAGCTGAGGACATGGTGGTACACTGTGCACAGCACAGAGCTAGGGAGATGGTGGTACACTGTGCACAGCACGAAGCTGAGGACATGGTGGTACACTGTGCACAGCACGAAGCTGAGGACATGGTGGTACACTGTGCACAGCACGGAGCTGGGGACATGGTGGTACACTGTGCACAGCACGGAGCTGGGGACATGGTGGTACACTGTCTGTGCACAGCACGGAGCTGGGGACATGGTGGTACACTGTCTGTGCACAGCACGGAGCTGAGGACATGGTGGTACACTGCACAGCACGGAGCTGAGGACATGGTGGTACACTGCACAGCATGGAGCTGAGGACATGGTGGTACACTGCACAGCATGGAGCTGAGGACATGGTGGTACACTGTGCACAGCACAGAGCTAGGGAGATGGTGGTACACTGTGCACAGCACGAAGCTGAGGACATGGTGGTACACTGTGCACAGCACGAAGCTGGGGACATGGTGGTACACTGTGCACAGCACGGAGCTGGGGACATGGTGGTACACTGTGCACAGCACGGAGCTGGGGACATGGTGGTACACTGTCTGTGCACAGCACGGAGCTGGGGACATGGTGGTACACTGTCTGTGCACAGCACGGAGCTGAGGACATGGTGGTACACTGCACAGCACGGAGCTGAGGACATGGTGGTACACTGCACAGCATGGAGCTGAGGACATGGTGGTACACTGTGCACAGCACAGAGCTAGGGAGATGGTGGTACACTGTCTCCCGCCGCCTTAAAATCGGTCTGTTTCCAGGAGAGTCGGACGAGTGACATCTGTTTTTTTGTCCGTTTGGCATCCAACTGCTGTGCGAGTGTCCGACATTTCTCTCAGATCACATCTGTGTGCAATCTGTTCTTTCCTCAGCAGCTATTACTGTAGAATCATTTACAGGAACATTTTACAGTGTTCTCAGCTGCAGAATGAGAATGTATCCGTGAAAAAAACGTGTCAGGCTGCGTTCACACATTGTGTATTTTGTCGCGCTTTTTTGCGCGTGCGCTTTTTGCCGCATTTTTCGGCCGCGCAAAAAAAGCGCAACAAAATACGCAGGGGCTTTCACACACTGCGCTTTCTTTACCCCAGAATGTGATGTATCACATGACCGCGAGCGCCCAATCAGCGCCGGGAACGCCCCTCTGACGTCACCGCAGGTCTTGGCAGCACTACACATCGCTTGGCACCGGAGACCGGACACCGGGAAAAGGCGTCGGACAGGTAAGTATTTCATTCTTTTTTATTTTTCATACACTTGCCTTTGTTTAATTTAGATTTCGCAGTGTATACAGTATGTGTATATTAATACACTGTGAAATCTAATGGGCGGCCACAGCTGTCACAGAGGGGAGGAGGAAGCAGGATTCTTCCTCCCCTCTGTGACATCACAGGGAGAAAACGCAGGAGCAGCTGCGTAAAGAATTGACATATCAATTCTTTACGCAGCTGCGTTTTCTCCCATAAACGCACTGCATATTTTTGCGCAATGTCTGCACTGCAAAGTGAATTTCACATTCACTTTGCTGGCAGACAAAATGCATATTGCGTATTTTGAGAAAGCGCGCGTAAAAAAGCGCAGCAAAATACGCAATGTGTGAACGCAGCCTCAGACTCGGATGGTTCGTGTGCTGTCCGTGTGCGGTCCGTGATTTTGTCAGACCCATAGACTTGCATTGGTGAGTCTTGCACGGGAATCACATACTGTCGCAGCATGTTGCATCTTTTTTCTCATCCTGAATCTGGATGAGAAAAAAGCGTCCGACACACACCAATGTGCTCTCAGAGATTGATTGCAATGCGAGAAAATCACACATTGCACTCATCATAGTTTCACCCCAGTGTGTCCGTACCCTAATACTAAAATCCATATAGTAATCCTACTGGTATGGGGAGGGTTTATGGCTCAGTGCACACTCCATACTTCTTGTTATTAACCAGTTAATGCTCTCTTGTCCACCGCACTGCAGTGTCAAAAGAGGACGACAGCGAGACAAGCAGCAACATGGCATCAGAGAGCCCCTGACCTCCAAATAGAAGATCCTCGGATCCCGGTATTGTGACATAATATTAAGAATAAAGTTTTTTTGCATTTATATTACACTATGAACTCCACAGCACGGCGGCGAAAATTGCTCCGGCCCCGGGCCCTCCTTGAGTCCTGCTTCTTGCCATACACTGGGGTTGTGCAGAGGTGGCAATTGCACCCCTTCTCTTTGTGTTTTAGTATAGTAGTTATATTTTTGTATATAGGGGCAGACAGTGTATACTATGTATACTTCCAGATTATCACTAACCAAAGGGGCGGCAAATTTTTCGACCGCCCCGGGCGCCACAAACAGTTGCTATGCCGCTGGTTGTCATGCACACCCGCGGCACTATTCTGGCACTGAGTTCCAGGGGGGGGGCCCCGAAAAATTTCTTGCACCAGGGCCCACTACAGTCTGGGTCCGCCCCTGCTGGTGATTATTATTGTAGGACTACAAAGTCTTGTGCAGGGCAGTCTGACACGCCCCCTGCTGTGATTGACACCTCACTATGAATGTACAATCTCTATAGAGAGTCTGGTGTGGGTGGGGGCAGCTCTCACAGCTCTGCAGTGTTCCTGAAACTAAATTCTTTGATTGTGTGACAACGGCTGCAGCCAGTAATCTATCGTTGTATTCAGGGTTTCTTTGCCTACATTATGCTGCTGTCAGATGAGATTTCAAAAACCTGCTGACAGACTCCCTTTAATTCTAAAGAACGTTGCAGAGGGTTTCAAAAAGGAAAAAGGCAAAATCTTAGAAAGATGGTTTCCTTTTGGTAGAGTTGCAGACCACTGCCACAAAGGCTCATTCTTACCACTGCTTCTCAATTGTATAAATACATACGTAATGTTTCCTGATAGTGTATTTTCCAGGATCTATGGCTGGCTCCACACGAACCTGTCTCCTGACAGTACACCTTCCAGGAACTATGGCAGGCTCCACATGTACTGTCTCCTGACAGTGTACTTTCCAGGAGCTGCAGCAGACTCCACACGTACACTGGCACTCTGACAGTGCATCTTCCAGGAGATATGGCCGGATCCATATGTACTCTCTCCTGACAGTGTGCCTTCCAGGAGCTGTGGCAGGCTCCACATATATTATCTCCTAATAGTATGCCTTCCAAAAGCTATCACCATCTTCACACATGTACTGTCTCTTGACAGTGTACCTTCCAGTATGTCTCAAACTTCCAAACACATAACACATAAGGCACACCCCATGGTTGGATGTATGTGGATAGCCAGACCCACCCAGCTCTCTGGCTATCCATAAACCCTGCCCTGAATGCATTAACAAAACTTGTGGAACTTCAAGTCCCAGAGTAAACATTCCAGATTTACTTCGCAGAGTACCACTGCCTCTGCAATACATATCAGACATTTAAGCCCCCGTCACACGGGGCGACATCACCGCCCATTACAGAGGCGACGTGGGGGCGTGGCCTATCACCGGCATCATTGCCCCTACGTCGCCTTATTTAAAGGGGCGATGTCAACGGTGCCGGGCGGTCACCCGGTTTCAAAGCAGTGCTCTGAAACCAGGCGACCATCATGGGGCAAAGTGCACACATCGCCCCATGTAACCAAGCGCCGGCGACCTGTCAGGTGATGGGAGCCATAGGCTCCCATTGTCCTGCATCGCCGCTGGGGTTTCCAGAGACACCCCGGCGGCGATGCCGGCTGACAGCTCGCCGGCGCGGGGCTGGAGGTGTCGCCCCATGTAAACGGGGGACGGCGACTCTGGCGGGGCGGGGTGGCACCCGCCAGTCGCCGCCGACATCCCCAGCCCCGTCGCCTGGTATGACGGGGGCTTTACAGTTTAGCCAATTACATACCAGACATTTACAATTTAGCCAGTTACCTTACAGAAAGTAAAACACAAGTGGGCCTATTCTCAAAATTATTGATTAGATCAAAGCCCTTTGCTGGTCCATAACATCGGTGATTTATAAAGTTACCACTTTGTATAGTAACTGTATTTCTATATTATATAGCGCGAGCCTATTGTACAACCTCCTTTCCTCTTCTGTTGTCACGGACGTTGCCGTTTCACTTGACGAACCACTTAAGTTATTATTTTAATTGTTTTTTAGAAAAATAACTACAAAGTAGTAGCTCTCTATATTAAATTGCAATTCCGTTCAGCCAAAAGATAATACCGCTACGAGAATACATCCACTATAAAAACAGCATAAAAATATGTCTCCGAGCATTCAGTAAACTCTATTTCCCGAAACCAAAGTAATTAAAGATGCAAACTTTAATATATGTTCCCAAGTAACAAACATACTGTTAGATAACACATCCACAAGTATGAATGGCTAATTATATTTTGCATACTTTCAGCAAAGACAATTAGCAAATAGCTTTTATATGCAAAATAAATGAAAAAGTAATTAAGATTCACTAACCAGTGCCGCAATATCAAGTCTGTTGTCTTGTGATTCGTCCCTAACAAACATAATAATTATGCATTAATTGTCATATAATTAAAACGGCTCTGTCCTTTAGGAAACTGTCGACTGTCACCTGACAAGAGGCAAAAGTTCCTTGTATTTGTAGACGGGATAATTACTAATATTCATTCAGGAAATACGAGACTTGTTTTGATTACAAATATTGTTCTTTCCTCTTGGTTTTAATTGTCGGAGTGATCAAATAATGTTGAATTTTGCATGAAATTGCAAGGACTATATTTGTCTTTCCTTCATTAGTTTCGGCTGATGTTGCAACCCAGCACATCTGTTCTTTGTTGGTAAACCTCATAATTTGTCTCTGATATGGAATAACAAAACAGGAGCGATCCGAACAACCAGGAACTGCGAACACATCGATATGTTCTTTGGTATTCAAATGGCTTGTCGAGCGGAATAAAAGGAGAGAAACGGGTCAAACAATTAGTGGGATGAAATTGTTCTTGTTTTTCTTTCTCTGTGATTTTCTGTGATGTCTGGGACAAAATTAAAGATGTAGAACATTTATAGGTTGGAATAGAAAGTCTCTAGCCAAAAACTTAATTTGTCTCACACAAAATAATCAATATCGAATACCCACTTGCAATATTATTTATTATTATTTACCGGTCTTCAACTCAATCTCGAGCTATGGCGACTTGGTAGATGAATGCTCGGTAGGAAGATTGATCTTGTGTAGCTTAGATAGGTCCACCACACTCTTCTTCAAGCCTAAATAGGTCCAAAAGGGTCGTCTTCAAGCCTACATAGGTCCACCAGGGTCTTCTCCAAGCCTAGATAGGTCCATCATGGTGTTCTCCAAGCTTAGATAGGCCCACTAGGGTCTTATCCAAGTCTAGATAGCTCCAACAGGGTCTTCTGCAAGCCTAGATAGCTCCACCAGGTCTTCTCCAAGCCTAGGTAGCTCCACCAGGGTCTTCTCCAAGCCAAGGTAGCTCCACCAGGGTTTTCTCCAAACCTAGATAGCTCCACCATGGTCTTTTCCAAGCCTAGATAGCTCCACCAGGGTCTTCTGCAAGCCTAGATAGCTCCACCAGGGTCTTTTCCAAGCCTAGATAGCTCCACCAGGGTCTTCTCCAAGCCTAGGTAGCTCCACCAGGATCTTCCGCAAACCTAGATAGCTCCACCAGGGTCTTTTCCAAGCCTAAAAAGCTCCACCAGGGCCTTTTCCAAGCCTAGATAGCGCCACTAGGGTCTATTTCAGCAGTAGTAGGATACATAAAAGACAAGAGGGACCATAGTGGAGGTCTAAATCGGACCCCAACAAGGTTACAGGTATTTGACAGGAGATCTTGGTGTTTGTTTTGCTTAACACCCTTTTCATGACCATATGGAAAATTCCTTAATCCTGTAAATACAGTTCCTTTAAAAAGGTGAGACCTACTCAGGTTTCACCAAGCCATTAGCAAAGGCGAGAAGACCAACAAAGGCTTGGCCACTTCTTTCCAGCCTTATTTCAGCTACTATGGTATGTATGACCGTGTCCATGTTTACAGTCTATGAGTATACATGAATTTAATTTCTAACTGCAGAAAATGAAGTAAAAGAGTTAAAAACCATGCTGCCGATGCAAGAAGATTGAAGCAAAAACCTGAGCAAGTGATTTATTCAACACCTTTCGGAGTGGATATTGGTTCATCAGGACAATCTATGTGATTGCCTGAAAGAGTATCTACTCTGAAATATGTCAAATAAATCACTTTCTCAGGATTTGGCTTTAAATTATCTTGCAAAGGCAGCGCAGTTTGTAACCCTTTTACTCCATTGTCTGCATTTCTATTGCTTTGGGGCTATCATGACATCCCAGTAGTTGTGTTTCACACAACTGGAGATGAGCGGACCCATGGAAGATAGGGTTCTGGGAGTTCAGCTGGACTCTTTCTAAAGTTCTTTTCTGGACCCAAGCTTGACTCGAGCCTCATGACAAGTCATTGATTGGACGGTTCTGCTCTCCGCCCACATACAACCAGCCATAAACAAAAGTACTTCCTCAGGAGGAGTGTGAAGTTGTCTCATTTTCTTTTTCATACACACTACTTCTCATAACTCCTAGTGCAGCAAATCAAACACTACAAGTTGCTCACACTGGGCCGAGTCCCGAGTGTACCCGAACACTGAGTGTACCCAAGCACAGCGATGATCGCTCCAGTGATTTTGGTACCTAAAGCACCCAAACCTTGAATGCAAACATTTTTGTGAAAGTCTGTGTGCGGTGTACAACTAACAATTAACTTTAAAGTCTGGTTCTCTCATTCCTACACACAAACCCTTCTAGTGACAAAGTCTTCATTTTGGATCACTTTCACCTACTTCACAGATAAGACCTTAATGTCTCTTTTATATGTTTAATTTTTAATTGTAATAACATCCTTTCAACACACTTGGACATTGGACACATTTTTCATGATAGCTGGGCCAATTCTTTACCAACTTTTGGTTAATTTCACCTAGATATGCGAGTCCTACACAGGTTCCCCCAACCCAGTAGAAGATCCAGATGAAGTCAACAAGGGCCGACTTCGGTATTAGAGCACATAGTATAAGCAATTGGGTGATGGCATGTTTTAAAGTAGGGGTGAGGAACTCCAGGACTCGAGGGCCACCAACATTGCGGGTTTTCAGGATTTCCTTAGTATTGCACAGGTGATAATATGATATAAGTTGGATTTTCCTTTCTTATTTACCACCACATTGTATGGTAAAATTAATGTCATTATTCAACACTACAAGTCATCCTGCAAAAAAGAAACAAGCCTTTATACAGATACATAGAGTGAATAAATTTAAAAAATGTACGAAAGAAAGAAAGAAAGAAAGAAAGAAAGAAAGAAAGAAAGAAAGAAAGAAAGAAAGAAAGAAAGAAAGAAAGAAAGAAAGAAAGAAAGAAAAAATGTATGCCTCTTGGAAGAAGAGGAGAAGAAAAAAGCCCCCCAAAATTACCCAGTGCTTAAGGAGTTAATAGTCTTCATGAATTAGTCTTCATTTTTAGGCCTCCTTAGGCTGTGATTGCAACTCCCGCACCCACTATAGTTATGTTATTGTCTAGAATGGTCTTATATAATGATTTGCTATTGAACCACTTCTACACCTGGTGGGTGGTATTTTTATTGCCACATTTTTAATTTTATTGAAGAATTTGTGTTCTGCCCATTTATTCTCAGTAAAGAAAGTATTTGGAGTTTGACACTTGTTATGATCCGTGAGAGGTGATATGTTTATGACATTTAAATCAGTTTAGCACAATCTGCAGCATTCCAACAGATACAGGTGTCTTCCCCTTTAAGTTCAGTGTACTCTGTGGGACTGCCCCCCTGCTCCTCCTTGGAGAAGCAGATATCTCCAGACAAGCTCCGACTCCGAGCAGACAAGACACATGTCCTTTGCTCCTGCTCACTTTTCACAACTATTGCCTTTGTTCATCTAATCCAGGGAGAGTTGTAGTATAAACTGTGTGCTTATGTTAGAATCTGTATGCAGGTCATGTTGCAGTCAATATTATAGAACATTTGTGTTAGTAGAGATGTGGTATGCTCTGAAATCTTCCATCTTGGTGTTCCTTACACTGTTCACAGGTAAATACCTCTGTGTAGAATTGTGCCTTTTGCAATGAATATTGCCACAGATGCTTATGGTTCAATGTACATTTCTGTGTTATGTTATCACTGCTGTTGGTTTCGGTTATATACCCAGTATTGACTGACACCATTTGTATTTTTATAGTTTTACCACTAAGTGTATTGCCATGTGCATCGCGCCATAATCATCTTCATATCATCGCACCAATAAACCATAGACTACTGAACCTTACAGTCTGTTTACTTGGGATGTGAAGAAAGGTTTAGCTGTATGCTTGAATCCACACAGCACCAGATGTGGAAGAAGGCAGAACAATTAGCTGAAAACAAAATATATCCCTGTAAATATAATCTCCTCCATGCACCATCTCTCCCCCTCGTGTGCTGTCTCAGTGTCTCCTTCCACATGCACTGTCTTTCCCTTCATGTCCAATGTGCTGTCTTCTCCACCCACATGCGCTGTCTTTCCCCCCATGTCACATGTGCTGTCTATCCCCCCACATGCACTGTTTCTTTATCTACATGCTTGCTCTCGCCACGTCTCATGTGCTGTCTCCCACTCACATTTGCTGTCTCTCTCCCACATGCACAGTCCCTCCCCCATGTGTGGTCTCTCCCCTTGTGTGTTGTCCCTCCCTAGTGTGCTGTCTCTCCCCCTCATGTGTTGTCCCAACTCCTTGCACTGTCTCTCCCCTGAGCTCTGTGCCTCCCCCACGTGCTGCATTTTCCTCCACGTGCACCATCTGTACCCCATTGTGCTGGCCCCCCCAATGCATTGTCTCTCCCCCATGCGGTCATTGCCCCACGTGTTATTTGGGTGTAGCCACATCCATTATGCCCAGTCTTCTCCTGTAGTGACAGTGCTGTGTGGGCTTCGGCGGGGCTGTAAGTGTGCACAGTAGTAAGGGGGGGTGTCATTGTGCACCATAGCGAAGGGTTCATGAGTGTGTACCACAGTGGGGGGTGGGGGCAGAGGGGCAGTGTCCGTTTTCAACTACAATATAAACTTAGCACAGTGCATACGTTGGCCAAATACCAGCTTTGGACAGAAGTAAATGGCTCAGCATTATATTAAAGATTGCCAACCCATCACTGAATATCCACCTTCACAAAATACAGAGCAATACCAGACGCGCTCATGAATGTAATATAGTATTTGTATATCACTATTATCAGTTATTCTGTGTTCATTCATGAGGAAAGAATAGATGGTTCCACTCTGCAAGCATAAGGCAGCGCATATAAGGCATAAACAGTAATCATTTCACGCCAGGAGCAATGTAAAGTGATAAAAGGCAATAGATTTCTGAGCGTTCAGAATGTCACAGTGAAGGTTACTTACAGCGCACATTATGTAAAACAGACAGGATCAAATAAGTGTCCATTGTGCATTATGAATATAACATTGTAATCAATATTCACTCAAGGCTCAGAGCCGGGCTCAGGTCGTCCACAGCAACTGATATATAGGAAAAAATCTTCACATTCACTCACCGTATTTTACTTGTTTAAGAGTTACCAATGTTTTAATTTTTTCCCCGTAAATCAGTAGTACATAAAAATAAGAAACTTTGCAATATATCATCAGACAACTTTGCTTTTTTTCCTCCTGGACTGATCTTTCTTTTATTCTCCAAATTCTCAATACCATGGCCAAAAATCAGTTTTCAGTGAATAAAAACTGTCCCATTACTAAAACACCCCTCACCCCATCAATAGCCGACTCCAGGTATTTAATGTTCTGCGAGCAACAGGCTACCAGTGCCCACTCTTTAAAGTGTAAATGTCATTTAATTGAAAAATAAAAAAACACAATACTGCACTGGTTGTTAATGATGAGTCACATAGCAGCTAAGATTATGCTTTTCTTGTGGCATATGACTTGTTTTCTCACATTTTTCTGTGCTCTTTCAAAAACTGCATTTTATGGCTGCGTGGACGTGGCCAACATCTGCCAGGACTGAGTGTATTTTCACAACAGGCTAATATGGAGCAACGTGACAACAGAAAAGGAGTTAACAGAGATCATGACTGAGCTGTGTGGAGCCAGATGACAGATTTGAAGCTTGTGCCAAGGAAAATTGAGTTTGCAGTAATCCTGACATTCTGACATTGCTCAGTCCTGTGCTGTAATCTGATTCATTGTTTCCTTACCAGCTGCAGTCAGCAGTGTAGGCCACACCCCGTCCCTTATATGGTTACATGCCCTGGATTCAGTACGAAGACAGATCTGACTGATAATAAACATATGTCTGCTTCACACACAGTGTAGTGGGGACACCTTGTGGAAGGTTTATGAAGGGTTTTCCACCAGATTTAATCAATAAAGTATATTTCAAAGCTTATTAGTATTACTTGCTCTACATTATTATTAAATAAAAATTTAAAAGGCAGTTACCCTTTAATTTAATTTTTTTTTCCTCCTAGTCTTCCAAGAGCTATACATGTTTCATTTTTTGATAGAGTTGTTTTTATTTTCGTTTTTTGCAGTACAAACTGTAGTTTAATAGTAGTTTGCAATTAATTTTTATTCCACTTTTTTACTGGGTAAATTTACTACAAAAAAAACAGTCTAGCAATTGTAGCTGCATATACATGACAGAACCTGGGCCTTCAGTAGGCACCTAGCTACCATAATAATACCTTTGGCAAATTCCTAATAACTTTAATTTCCATGTAAATCAATCAGAGCTAATGGAATATTATAGAATTTTAAAGCTGAGCACCTTCAATATCTTATTTCTTTTTCATTATGAAATTTGGTCTTAATCCTAGACTGAAACATTTGAAAGTTTGGAAAAGTCTTCATTTATTAAATGGCTTGTCCACTACTTGGACAATGTCTTCTCATTCCCCATATTCTCCCCCATAAAAGCAAAAGAAAGCCTATACTCACCTTTGGTGCCCACGCAGTTCCAGCGATGTCAAACGTTGCGTTCCCTGGGCTCACGTGACAGAGTTAGGACATGTGAGCCCAGCAACTAAGTACTGCCAGCTTTCTTCTTCCCGCCTTAAGACACTTAAGTAGTGATAGGCGAACCCAAACTGTAAAGTTTGGGGTCCATACCGAACACCTAGTGTTTGGGCACAGATCCCGAACACGGACTTCCTTGGGAACTCTGTATTACAGCTCGGTGGTTGGAAGCTGTAAAAATAAAGGAAATAGTTATTAAACAGCAGCATCATATTTAACATGACTCACCATTCCACAGCTTTTACTTCTGAGCTGCTCATTAACTTCCTAGACATTCACTGCAGAGGGGCCCAACAGCCAATCACAGACACTCTCATAGAAAATGGGCATCTGTGATTGGCTATTGGAGTAATCTGGAAACTGCCCATACATTCTAGATGCTAGAATGTATGGGCTTGTTTCAGGGTACTCCAGCAGCCGTTCCCAGATGCCCATTCTCTGTGACTGCACCTGTGATTGGCTATTGGGCCCATTACCAATTGACTGACATCATAGCACTTTTAAAATAAATATTTAAAAAAATTGCATAGGGCTTCGCTGTATCTTTGATTTTCAGCTCAGATAAAGCAGACAGCTACGGGTTGCCACCCCCAGATGCCTGGCTTTATTTTGGCTGGCAATTAAAATTCAGACAATCTTATAATATTTTTTCATTTAAATAAATAATTTAAAAAAATGCATGGGCATTGCCTTATTTTTGATCACCAGCCAAAGTAAAACCCAGGCAGCTGGTGGCTGCGATTCTTAGCGTGGTAAGGCACAAGCATTTTGGCCACCCAGCACTGAATATTGCAGCCTGCTGCCGCCCCTATAAATGACACATTCTTCGTAGCACCATTTACAGGTGCTTTACCTGGCTCGTCCAGTGGCCCTGGTTGGGGTGGCACGCTGGGTAATAAAGGGGTTAATGCCAACTTTGTATTGGCAGCTGGCACTTATCCCGAAATTCATAGGGTCAAGCCAATATTAGAGCTGGCCACTATGAATTTCTAGTAAACAGTAAAACAAACACAACACTGAGAAAAAAAATATTTTAATTGCAATAAAACACAAAACACACCTTGGCTTGGAAGCTTTGTCCTGATAAAGAAACCAGTGGGTTTCAAAACAAGTTGACCATAATAAACCACATGTTCTTCACTCCTTGGTCTGAACTTCTTGCTTTGTCTTGATGAAGAAACCAATGGGTTTTAAAACGTGTTGACCATAACAAACCGCATGTTCTTCACTCCTTGGTCTGAACTTCTTTGAATTGCAGCACAGACTATATCCATTGTCTCCTGTAGTTCGATCCCTCTATACTGTGAAGCTGCAGCAGCCACCTATTTAATGCTTCTATAGGATTTGTGCCTCTCACAACTCAATCAGGTGAGAACATCTCCCTCTTGTTTTTCCGGTCGTGACACATTTAAGACCCTAATGCCCTGTTCTTCTCTTTCCAGCCCTCTTTATACAAGATTGAATATATTATTTTGAACTGTATTATTGTCATATGGTATTTACTATATGACATTGCCGGATTGGGGCCAGCACTGGAGTCAAGTCTAAATGTTATTTTAAGGGGGGGAAATACTCATATTAAGATGGCGAGAGTAGTGAACAACCACTTTTAGGTTTTACATTATCAGATTGTAGAAATAAACAACACTGCAGTTTTGTTTTTTTACTAACGTTAGAAACCTTAAGGAGTTGGAAAATGTAGGAAGGAGTAAAGGTGGGTTTACATTACATCATTAGTCAGTGTTAAACAATCACCAACTGTAAATATTTGCCAATCAGCAGTGGTTTACACAGGCAGACCGCACTTAACGACGTTGACCGGACGATCTATAATCGTAAATCATTCCGCACTCATAGGCTGCCATTGTTCTCGGTGGCACGTGTCCGGTTTACACCATAAATGTGCCGCAATGAACGATGCTTTTTTTGAGTAAAACTAAAAGACCATTATATCCGATGAATGAACGTTTTGCCTGGTCATTGGGAGATAGACAGATCTACAATATTATTGAGAAATGAGCATCACATGTTTACAATAATCGTTAGAAGAAAAAGGTTTGCTACCGTGTTAGCCAGTTGAGAAAATGTTGATTGGTCTCAATGTGAGGAACAAGATAAAAATCTTGTGTTGTGATACCTTTTAATGGCTAACAAAAATAAAATAAGTGATGTTACAAGGCGAGCTTTCGAAACGACTCAGGTCTCTTCATCAGGCATGGTATGACAAGATATTGAATGAAACGCAAAATATATGCATGCACAACTAAAATGATTGGACATTTGACTGAATAAAAATTACAGGGACTGGACATTTGGCTAAATAAACAAAGCAGCCTTGGAGAGGATCTTCAATCAGGCAGGCCTAGTGGTCATAAAGTCTTTAGGACACTAATTTATAAGAAAACTTGGTGTCTTTAAGATTTCCATGCCTTTGAACAACATTGTTTAGACGTGGTAATGAGCCATAAAACCATCAGCGATGTTCAGTCCGTTCTGTATACAATTGAAACTTCTAATTAGCTTGGATTCACACAATCTTCGATGTTTTTGGGATTTGAAATTACCTCTCAAAATTATAAGCCTTCATATTATCAATGTTATGTCCCTGGCCAGAAAAATGCTCCGCTACTGGAAAATGGATTTTTTTGTGTGTAATTGTGTGACGATGAGACCTCATCCTTGCTCTTAGACGTTGCCCAGTCTCACCAACATAAAAAGGCCCCTCTGGGCATATGGTGCACATAATTAAATATACCACATTGGAAGAGGAGCATGTTAAAGTCCCAGGAATCTTATAATCCTGCTGTGTGTTGGGGATCTGTATCCTGTCTCTGGTCTCTATGTGAGCACAGGTCTAGCAGCTCTTCACATTGCATGGATAAGTTCCTCTTGGTGTATCCAAGGGCATCAAATTTCGGACCATGATGTTTCTTAAATTGGGAGGCTGCCTGTAGCACAGCAAGGGAGGGTCTTTGAATATTATTTTTAGTCGGTCACCCTTGTGTAGGATGTGATGAAGTTTCCTGGCAGTTTTCCGTAGTATCTCAAGCTATGGGTTGTAGGTCACCACCAGAGGAACACAATGGTTCTCTTCTTTTTCTCTGTATTGGAGTGCTTGACTTCTAGGGATCCTTGTGACTTTAATGATCTGATACTCAATGTAGGTGGGGTGGTAGCCCTGGTTTAAAAATGTCTTTTTTAGCTGGTTTAAGTGTTCATCCCTTTCCACTGGGATGGAGCAAATACGGTTATATCTGAGGGCCTGGCTGTAGACAATGGACTTTTTGATGTGTTTTGGGTGGAAACTGTCCCATCTGAGGTATGTGATACTGTCAATCGGTTTCCGATACACCGATGTCTGGAATGAACCATTTAGAATTTTTATGCTGGTATCCAGGAAGTTGATTTCTGTTTTTGAGTGGTCCAGTGTCAGGTTTATGCTGGGATGAAATTTGTTGAAATTGTCATGGAATTTTAGAAGTTCATGTTCAGTCTCAGTCCAGATTAATAAGATGTCATCAATGAAACGGAAGTACGCCAAGGGTTTGATGGGGCAGGAGGCAAAAAAGTCATTTTCCAGTTTAGCCATGAAGAGGTTGGCATACTGGGGGGCCATTTTGCTTCCCATGGCAGTTCCGGTCCGTTGTAAATACAGTTCTTCACCAAAAGAGAAAATGTTGTGGGTGAGGATAAATCTGGTGAGCTTTAGAGCTGATTCAGAAGGGATCCCATTGGCTTCAAGAAACAGTCGGCAGACAGTAAGTCCATCTTCGTGTGGGATGTTAGAATATAAGGACTCCACATCCATGGTGGCTAAGATGGTACTCTCGGGGATGGGGACCTATTGTAGAGAGCTTGTTTAGAAGGTCCGTTGTGTCCTGTATATAGCTGTCTGTCTTCCTTACCAGCGGTTTAAGGCCATTTTCGACCCTCCGAGAGATTCTTTCAGTGAGTGTTCCCACCCCTGAGATGATCGGTCTCCCTGGTTTATGAATCTTGGGAAGCATATAGAAAACTCCCATCTTTGGATCCTCAGGAATTAAGTCCAGAAGGTTTGTGGAATCTGTACCTAAACATTTGGTGAGTCTTCTCAACTCCCTCATATATTTTGGAGTTGGGTCCTCCTCCAGTTTGGTGTAGTACTGTATATCCATCAGCTGTCTGTGTGCTTCTTTGACGTAGTCCTTTGTGTCCAGGAGAACAATAGCCCCACCTTTGTCTGCAGGCTTAATACAATAATCGTGTAGTGTAGCACTTTTACGCTTCTCCTTCCTGCTGAATCCATTATTGCTTTGGCTCAAAAAGTGTAATAAAAAAAAATGTGCCGATACAGTTAATGGTGGCAGTCACTATTGGTGATCCAATCCAAATCAGAGGCCATGGGCGACACTGATACTATATTGAGAAATGGAGGGGAGCCTCAACAAAAAGTACCCCACTGAGCACCATATAATTTAAGGCAGTCAATGGTAAGACTCGGATATGCTTGAGCTTCCGATGCCGATAGAGAAGAGCATGTGATCTTGTATATCTTTAAATCAATTACATACTTTGCGGCTGCCGGTCCGTCCACAGCAGGGGGCATATAGAGCCCGTCTAGGAGGCCAACTCATCCATATTACTTAGCGGAGTATTTTATTGGAGACTGTTTACATTCAGAGGGAGCTATCATTTCCTGAGAACACAGCTATTTTAACAACCCTGGAAAGGTGAGAACTTGCATTTCGTTGCCTCCTGTGGCTTCTGCCTCACTTCGCAATGTTGTTTTGCTTACTTACGTAGCAGGGAAACAAACACCAAAATGTGTTCCTTAACTGATGCCCTCTAACACAAAATAAAACTGTGGCTGCTGGGAGACAATTCTTCCTGCAGGGTGCATGTCCTCCTCCTGGAAATGTGCATTGAAGGTATCCACACATTTGACATGAGAACAAAAAAAAGATTTTGGCTTATGTTACTGGTTACCTTTTATTAAGAAAATTGCACTAATATAAAGAGAACATAGCTGCGGATACATGCTGCATACATGTGTATAGGAAGAGACCTGTTGCTCCAGGACAGCGGTGGGGAAGATGCTATCAGGGTCCTACCTGACAAACTAGTTTATGGCATGGCTCAGCCCCAGACAGCTATTACAAACATGTGCATTTCAGACAGTGGTGTAACTGGAAGCTCATGGGCCCCTGATGCAAAAGCTCAGACAGGGCCCTCAATTATTGCAAATCCTTAGTAGCATTAGCTTTTTTCAGCAATATTGTGTGAGCTCTGTATCTGTATCCAGGATGATAAGGTTTCCAATGGCTCTTATCTTTACAGCCTACGTTTATCCCATAATTTCCTCTTCATGTTCTTCTTCCATTAGACTATAGATAGTCCCCTCTATGCAACATGGAAACCTATGTAAAACTATTTCCTCTCCTTGCTGAGGACACACTGGTGGGTGTGGACCCACTGTGCCAGGGGGCAGTATCTTCCTTGGAGGGCATTACTAAACAGCTACCTCATATGCATAAGGGCCACTGATGGTGAGGTTAGGCTTGTACTGTGAGGTAGCCACCAGGTACCATTCCAGGGTAGTACCCAGTACTGCAGCAGCTGACATTAGGGGTCAAAAACGGAGGTTCGAACTAAGGATGGCACGAGCAGTAAGGACAGTTCATTCAGAAAGGTTGGCCGATACAGGGTGCACGGCTGGCATTAATGCATCTGAATGAATTAGAAGATCATCAAAAATCAATGTAATATTGCCATGTTGCAGGGAGTTTCTGGGAGCCCTGCAACATAGCACTTATATTTGTCTACGTATGCCCCTTTTCACATGTAAAACGCCATGGAATAAATGGCCAGGGGCGTAACTACAACAGCTGCAGGGATTGCGATCACACCCAGGCCCAGGAGCCCAGGGGGCCCCAAAAGTCCCTTTTAAGAAATAAAAGGAGAAGGGGCGCATGTGTAAGATCCCTATAGCTAAGTTAATATGGCAATAATACAGGTTACCACTCACCTATTTGGGTTGTGCACGACCTGCACTACCCGGTGTAATAGCCTCTAATATACGGGGGACCCCCGGCAACGTACTTGTTCCGCTTCTTCTTCCTCGCTGGTCCCCAGCTCTTTGTATTGGACCTTTCTGGTCACATGGCGCCGGTTCCGGGTGTGTGTCACTGCTTGTTATCTAGGGAATGCCAGGTCCCTCGATGTGCTGCTCCAGCCGCTGATCCCTCAAGGGGAATGGATGCTTGCAAGATAATAAAATGGCGGTCTTGTAGAAGCGCTACCAAGGCTCAGGCACCAGGATGATCACTTTTATTTTCCCCTCACAGCGCCACAACATGTTTCAACTGCTCAAGGCACACTACACTACCTGAGGAAGACTGCCTTGAGCAGTTGAAACATGTTGTGGCGCTGTGAGGGGAAAATAAAAGTTATCATCCTGGTGCCTGAGCCTTGGTAGCGCTTCTACAAGACTGCCATTTTATTATCTTCCAAAATTCCCTCTGGCCTATACAAAAAGACAATTCCTGTTAAAGATTTGTAATAATTAGGGACCCCATTGGAGCTTTCGCATCGGGGCCCCGTTGGAGCTTCAAGCTACGCCACTGTAAGAGGCGGTATACGAACAATACCCATAAACGACTTCTTGTGTCTGAAGAATTTGGAGAGCCGTGACACAATGGTCTCCACCACTCTATATAGCAACAAGTAAACTTTGTAGGGACTCAAAGGTTTCCAACACTCTGTATATGGGAAACATATACTTTAAAGACATCCATTTACTTAAACGGTTCTCTGATCTTGTAAATTCCAACGAGATGTTTCGTTTTCCATTGTCCGCACTCAAACATGGTCTCAACGTCACGTTCACCATAATTAACAACGGTATTGTTATATCTCAATTAAATGGCTTGACCTGAGAAAATCAGGGATTGTGAAGAGAGGATGGATCGTCCTTTGATCCTCTCTTTCGAGTTATTGTTTCATTATTAAATGAGCATGTCATTTGCTTCACCGGAG
Source organism: Allobates femoralis (assembly GCA_033576535.1). NCBI lineage: Eukaryota > Metazoa > Chordata > Amphibia > Anura > Aromobatidae > Allobates > Allobates femoralis. Next base: position 30,914,797 of record JARQOC010000012.1, read on the forward strand.
GGAGCACATGCCCTAGGCTTTTTTTTTTTTTTTTCTATTTTTTTTTTTGTGTAGGTTTTATAAAGATGAATTTCCAGAGCTCAGAAATAACCATGGATTAAGAACTTAAGCCTGACAGCACTTCAGGGAGTTGTGGGCTTAAAGTGGTTCATACAGGTCTCCAAAGCACTTGTTTACCAATATGGGGAATCAGCGACCGTCTGCAGCTGCTGATATCGCATTACTAGTTGAGAGACAGTAGCCGAGATAAGAAATCGCACAGTTTCAATAATTACTCCTACATTTTTTTTTGTTTCCCATATAACGCCAATGTCTGGATCCCTTCCAAATAAACAGATAAGACCAGTATGAAACTTTTATCTTTTAATGATGACAACATTCATCTGTGGTTTGCTGAAAGTTCCCTGCTGTCATTTTTTAACCCGTATTTTTGGTATTCCAATAAAGCATAATTATACTTTAATAATCGAGCTTATTTTTAATCTTCGATTCAGGAAAGCGGGGAACAGTAAGTGTTTTCTGTTGCAGTCGGTAGATCGTTAAGCTATTGTGAGAGTAAGTCGTTGAGTATTGTAGGGAATTAGGCAATGGGACTTTTTCTTTAAGACTGATAGAAATCAGAAGGACTTGACCCGATTCTTTTCTTCGGGTGGGGAGTTAGAATTGTAAATAACTGTAGAATGCATTAAGCATCAGAGGTGTAACGAGAAAGAAAGGGTTCAAGTGTGTAAAGTGAACATAGAACCATGTAGTGTATCTAAAATTGGAAATGAAAGATGGTGCAGCGTCTATCGAATAATGTCCAGGTGCAAAGAACGGAGTCTGAACCACTCGACTACTGTATAGGTAAAATAAAAAATAAAAAAAAACAATAGTAAAGTCAGCTCACCCTGTGTTGTATGGCCTGGATCTTGCGTATCCTCGATGGCGAAGTCCTCCCGGTCTAGGTAGAGGCGCACCGCTTCATAGAAGATAGTCCCAAAAAAACCTTGGTGCCATCTTACACAACCAGATATTTATTAAAAAGCATCATCTTTATTAAAGGGAACCTGTCACCAGGTTTTGGCCATCCCATCTGAGAGCAGCATAATGTAGAGACAGAGACCCTGATTCCAGCAATGTATGAATTACTGAGCTGCTTGCTTTCATTTTGATACAATTACAGTTTTCTCTGCTGCAGATTTAGCAGCTCATTGATATGCTAGACTACTTAAGTAGTCCTCCAATGATAATCTCCAGATGATTAAACAGTGATTTTATCAAAACTACGCTGAGCAAACTAGTAAGTGACACATCGCTGGAATCAGGATCTCTGGTCCTACATCATGCTACTCTCAGGCTGGCTTCACACCACGGTGTGATCCGGTCCGGGGCTGTCCGGGATGACCCTGACAGCCCCGGACCGGATCAACACACAGAACCGGAGGGCCAAATGTGCCCTCCGGTCCTGTGTGCAGCCGGATGCTGCTAATTGCAGCTGCAGTTGCTGATTTTTCAAGACCGCGGCTAGCATGGAGCTAGCCGCGGTCCTGAAACAACAGCGGCATGCAGCCGCCTGTGTCCGGTTCCCGGATCCTCCCGGTCCGGGGCAATCCGGCCCCATAGGCTCCCATCTTAGGGAGCGCCGGATTGCCTCGGCTCCGGGACAATCCGGGAGAATCCGGCAAATTGGGGAGATTTTTCTCCCCGGACAAAAAAATGATGCAAGCATTAATTTTGTGTCCAGAGAGAATAATCCGTATTCTCACGGATTGTCCCGGAGTGATGCCATCCGGCTGCATCCGGCCCCATAGGCTGCTATGGGGCCAAAAACTGGTCCGGGGCTGTCTGGTTTACACCGGACAGCCCCGGATCAAAAAAAACGTGGTGTGAAGCCAGCCTAAGTTTAGATGGCAAAAAACTGGAGACTGATTCCCTTTAACTGTCCTTTAAAATCCAGAACTAGAAAAATTGGCACAGTATATGGCAGACTGACTCAAATGACAACACATTTCGGCATAATGCCTTACTCCAGACATGTCCGCATTTTTTGCGCTGGACACAAAAAACTCTGGTGCGATAAACTGAAAAATGGAAGCACTCCCATGGTGTTAATTCCAGACCCAGACAACATCTACATGATGTGTCATCTCTGGCAATGAGAATGGCCCTTAAAACATATTCAATGCAGGAGATGAAAAGTTGCATACATAGACTTGGTATATATCCGTAATACCGGCCCCAGCACCAGTGTACCAACAGTGTCGTGGCCTGCGTAATCACCTGAGTCACCCACCGGGGCCATGGGGTATTTGGAAACGGGCCCTCTCGTCGTCGTCGTCGTCGTATGGGACTGCAGGATGTCATGGTGTCGTGACCCGGCTCAGTGGTCCCGGACAAGTCAATAAAAAGGGGGAAACAGTTTTTAGAAAATTAATCGTGACGCCACCTGTGGTTTGTGTCTAGAGGTAGCCACCGCTGCAGTCAGGACCTCTGGGGATGATGGGGGTTGCAGCAGAGATGTTGCATCCTCCACGAGTAAGGCTGGTCCCCAGGGCTACCATGTAGAAAGTGTAAGTGTGGTGTAAAGTTCTCTGTACCCTCAAATAATCTGCTGCTGCCAGCACACAGTCTCAATTTCCCCCTCTCAGGCATGCAATCAAAGTCTCACACAATTCTGAGCTCTAATAGGTTTACTTCCTCACTTGTTAGATGCTGCAACAATATTTACTACAACAGCGGCTCCGGTCTGGATATAGCAGCTGGGACGGCTCGTCTGCGACACCCCCTTTCATGTTCCTTTCAGGCCTCTTCAGTCTATTCCGCACACTAGCTACGGTCCAGCGGTCACAGGCACTCAGTGGGCACCCTTCCTGGTTTCCTAGCCCTAGTTCGATGGCCTTCCTTTCGCTGTGTCGGAAATTGGGTCTCGGGACATAAAGACCCTGCACCCTGCCGAAGTTCATGGTTGGGGTATACAGTTTCCCTGCCACTTCACTCTTGGTCCGGTCTGGTCCCTTGGTGTCTCCGCTGACTTGGACACACCTTGGACCCAGTCTTCCCTCGGTTCTCAGCCTGGGACCCGGGCTAGCCATACAGTGGTCAGGTCTCTCTCTAACTACTTGGCTGACGGGTGTCTCTGTTGTTCTCCTTCACTCCTTCTCCACTAGACTAACTTGAACTTGGTGTTGTGCATTCCTTTTAGTTGTGTCGTCTCCACCCCTTACCGGGTTCTGTCCTAACGTTCCACTCTCCACCTGGCTCCTCCCGCTATCCCGTTGCTAGACAGAGTAACTTAGACTTGGGATCGGGGAATGTGTTGGGTGTGTGTGTGGGGTGATCGACTTACCAATCTCAGCTGCTGCGCCAACTAGTGATGACCGGTCCGCAGGAGTGCCACACACCCCTTCGGTGTTCCTGCAGCAACTACCCGGGCTTTGTCTCCAGCTTCTGGGCCTGTGTACAATGCACAGGTCTCCTGAGAACACACTTAAGGCCCCGTCACACATTACGATATCGTTAACGATATCGTTGCAACGTCACCGGTTTTGTGATGTTGCAGCGACGTCAAAACAACATCACTGTGTGTGACATTTACCAACAACCAACGTTAAGTTAGTTGATCATTGGTCGTTGGTAAATGACCTGGTCCATTTTTTTTTTATCATTGGTCTCCCACTGGGCAGCCAGCATCAGCGTGTGACCAACGGATCTCCCAGCACCGCACAGCAAGGGCTGGGAGCTGGTACCCAGGGTAAATATCAGGTAACTAAGTGCAGTGGTGCTCTGCTTAGTTACCCAAAGTTTATCCTGGATACCAGCATTCTCGCTGGTTCCTGATCGCTGGTGAGTCTGCCTGTTTGACAGCACACCAGCGATCAGATAACGATGTTCCAGCAACCCCCATCGTTGGTCGGATCGCTGGGACATTGTTAGGTGTAACGGTGCCTTTACGGCAGGTATGCTTTACGTCCCCACTTCTTACTATACTATAACCAGACATATTTCCAAGCTTAATTCACTTTACTGTGGTGCTGTCAATTCAAACCTCTCAGCAACTTATCAACTTCTCACAACTGTTCACACCTGGCCTGTGCAATCAATATAACAGATATCTTCAAGCAATTCTCCAGTTTGGATATACTTCACTGCATTCCTGAAATTAATCATTGCATTGCTGGAAAATACTGGGCTTCATCTATTTATCCATTATATTGCTGCTATTCACCTCTTCTGTGCTGGAAGTGTCTCATGCCAAGGGATTGGGGTACTCAGATCTCGGGCGTACTGATACGGGGGTGTAACGGGTGGTCGATGCCCGAGTCTTGGTGACAAAATAAAAAGGGGCTTTGTTTTGGTGGGAAAAGTGTTATTGTCGGTCGTTACGCCACCTGTAGATCCGGTGATGGCACCGGCGCTGCTGGGACCTCCGGGGTGATGGGCAGCAGCAAGGTGTTGTTGCTCTCTACAGGAAAAGCGGGATCCCTGGGGATGTAAAGTAATAATGGTGGAATAGGGCAGCGCAGTTGGAATGGGACTGCACAGTCTTTGCTGTGAGGGACAGGCCGAAGGAATGGACACTCACACAAGAAAGTCTTTCCGGTACCGTTACTGATGGTTCTCTAGGTACACATCCAGGTCTGAGGGAAACACATTGGGACTTCCACACTGAGTGAGTTATAGGCCTCCTTGTCCTGCTCCGTTGTCTTGAGTCTGGTATGTATGAAACCAGGCCTGACCTTTCCTGCTCTCTCACACCTGTGTTGCTGCACTGAGGGCTCTCGCTTGGCTACTGCCATCTCTCCTGCGGTCCCTGGCTCTCAAATGTGGGTGCTGCAGGTGTCCGGGAAGCTAAGACTCCGCGGTGTACTGGATTCTCTGGTGGGCTAACCTCTTTCTCTTGCAGACTCGGACTCCAGTGACCGGTGTTCTCCTGGGGTGAGTCAGTATGACTCCTCTGCCCCGTCTGTAGTGTTCCTTGCCTCTGCCCTCGGTCCTCACTTTCTGAACCCTCACACTGGCTCCGGCAGTGCACTGATCTCGGGCCTAGCAAGGCTCCGGTGACCAGTTTAGCTCACTAGGCACTGAACTGTTCTTCACAGTTCTCCTAGTGACTGCACTCTCCGGATAACTCCGCCCCCAGCACCTGTATTTATAGGGCATCTGGCTTAACAGCAACCAGTGGATCTCCCCCTACAGGCCTGGAGTGGAAGGTGTTGGGTGCATGCGAGTACCAGAAGTGGAAATCCCTTAGTGAACTAGTTGGTTCTGTGGCTTACCTGTCACTGGGTGTCACAGAAGATACCCAACATCATTTACTCTTGTGTTGAACCATTGGGCTGAGGGGCTGCTATTAACCTCTTCTCTGCTGGAAGATACCCAACAGCATTTACTTTCTCAATTACTCCTGTGTTTAACCATTGCACTGCTGGAAGATACCAGACTGCATTCCTGTGATTAACTGCATTCCTGCTAGAAGATAACAGTTTCTTATACTCCTACTGTTCGTGTGTATCCACACACGTAGGGTGCCTTCACATTTGCGTTCCCCTCCGCAGCGACTTGCGGAGGGGAGCCGCAATGTGACCGCAGCACCGCAAGCCCCTATCTTTATAATGGGAGCGCACGGTGCTGCACTTGACTGCGCATGACCGGCCACACCCATTCACTGCCATATGTGATCTGTGTGCAGACGGATGCCTGCGCACAAATCAAACACTCTTGTCCGCACCAGAAATGCAACATGCCGTGTCCCTGGTGCGGACGAGACTGTGTGATTTGTGCGCAGGCATCCGCTTGCGTACAGATCACATATGGCAGTGAATGGGTGCGCACGGTCATGCGCAGTCAAGCGCAGCACCGTGCGCTCCCATTATAAAGATAGGGGCTTGCGGTGCTGTGGTCACATTGCGGCTCCCCTCCGCAGAACACTGCGGAGGGGAACGCAATTGTGAAGGTAGCCTTAGCTCTGCTTCTTTTGTGCTGTCTTACTTATTTGTCTACCATGTTGCATCTCTTGCTATCTTGGTCCTCACTGATCCTCATATTGTTCATAAAGAACTGCTCTGCTGCATTGCCACCTCGGTCTGTGCTGCTCACCCTGAACGATGACTTAGAGAATATGCTTCATCAAGAGAGCCCATAAACACAGAGCTGTAGTGATGGCCATGTTGATTGTCTCCCTTTTATCATAGGCATGGCTAAGGTGATTACTGTCAGATTTATATTTACTTACTTTTTTTTTAGTGCTTTGTTTCTGTTATAAACCAATTTTCTATTATTATATTCTAATACTTAAGTCTATTATTTGGAGCTATGCATTTTACCATTATGAACATCAGCAGGTAGAATGTGAATCTTTGAAAAGAAGTAAAATATAACAAAATGATTTATGACTAAGTAAAAGATCTAGTTGAGCAGAGAGCAAACATTAGCGGTGTATGCAAATACAGGTACCGCGCATACCAATCAGCGGAGGGTGTAATTTAAATATAAATGAAGTCTATTTATGTTGAAACTAAAACATTCATTAGACAATATGACAATGAACTAATATGTAAGAGATCCCCGAGGAGCTGTAAAACCAACGGGCGACGAGCGCTAGGAACACATTCTAATTGAGAGACGCTCCAATTTTAAATATATATAGGTGTCATTTTATAATATTTATTGCAGAATGGAAAGCGGTAACAGCACTTGGCTCTTTTAATGTGTGCAAAGCCTTTCATTAATAGAATGAATAGGGAAGTGTGATGATTAAAGAATACGCGGAACGCAATGATGGTGAAAAAAAAAAAAAGAAAAATCTAAAATTACCAGAATGGCTGTTAAGGGAAACTTGCCAGCAGATCATTCATGGTATTTTAGATCATAGAAGGCAAAAAAAGAAAAAGGTTTAAAAATTAAAAAATTTACGAAAAGGGTATACCAAATTGGTCCTTTTATATTTGGGGTGTGGCTGGTGAGACAAGTGCTCAGCGAGTTATTTGCCGCCCTTCCTTTATCAATGGACGTCGGTTTAGCTGATGCCGTAAATTAAATCTCTATAGTAGGCGAAGGACATCTTGTACTTGAAATTTTTTTAATTGGACTTCTTTAATGCACACCATCTTTTATCTTCTTTGGAGCACACCATCTTTTTCCCTTCTTTGATGCACACCATATTTTCCCTTCTTTGGAGCACACCATCTTTTCCCTTCTTTGAAGCACACCATCTTTTTCCTTCTTTGGAGCACACCATCTTTTCCCTTCTTTGGAGTACACCATCCTTTTCCTTCTTTGGAGCACCCCATCCTTTTCCTTCTTTGGAGCACCCCATCCTTTTCCTTCTTTGGAGCACCCCATCCTTTTCCTTCTTTGGAGCACCCCATCCTTTTCCTTCTTTGGAGCACCCCATCCTTTTCTTTCTTTGGAGCACCCCATCCTTTTCCTTCTTTGGAGCACCCCATCTTTTTCCTTCTTTGGAGCACACCATCTTTTTCCTTCTTTGGAGCACACCATCTTTTCCCTGCTTTGGAGCACACCATTTTTTCCCTTCTTTGGAACCCACCATCTTTTTCCTTCTTTGGAGCACACCATCTTTTCCCTTCTTTGGAGCACACCATCTTTTTCCTTCTTTGGAGCACCCCATCCTTTTCCTTCTTTGGAGCACACCATCTTTTTCCTTCTTTGGAGCACACCATCTTTTCCCTTCTTTGGAGCACACCATCTTTTCCCTTCTTTGGATCACACCATATTTTACCTTCTTTGGAGCACACCATATTTTACCTTCTTTAGAGCACACCATATTTTCCCTGCTTTGGAGCACACCATCTTTTTCCTTCTTTGGAGCACACCATCTTTTTCCTTCTTTGGAGCACACCATCTTTTTCCTTCTTTGGAGCACACCATCTTTTTCCTTCTTTGGAGCACACCATATTTTACCTTCTTTAGAGCACACCATCTTTTCCCTGCTTTGGAGCACACCATCCTTTTCCTTCTTTGGAGCACCCCATCTCTTTCCTTCTTTGGAACACACCATCTTTTTCCTTCTTTGGAACACACCATATTTTACCTTCTTTAGAGCACACCATCTTTTCCCTGCTTTGGAGCACACCATCCTTTTCCTTCTTTGGAGCACACCATCTTTTTCCTTCTTTGGAGCACACCATGTTTTACCTTCTTTAGAGCACACCATCTTTTCCCTGCTTTGGAGCACACCATCCTTTTCCTTCTTTGGAGCACCCCATCTTTTTCCTTCTTTGGAACACACCATCTTTTTCCTTCTTTGGAACACACCATCTTTTTCCTTCTGTGGAACACACCATCTTTTTCCTTCTTTGGAACACACCATCTTTTTCCTTCTGCGGAACACATCATCTTTTCCCTTCTTTGGAGCACACCATCTTTTCCCTTCTGTGGAACAAACCATCTTTTCCCTTCTTTGGAACACACCATCTTTTTCCTACTGTGGAACACACCATCTTTTCCCTTCTTTGAAACACACCATCTTTTCCCTTCTTTGGAACACACCATTTTTTCCCTTCTTTGGAACACACCATCTTTTCCCTTCTTTGGAACACACCATCTTTTTCCTTCTTTGGAGCACACCATCTTTTCCCTTCTTTGGAGAACACCATCTTTTTCATTCTTTGAAGCACACCATCTATATTCTTTGTTTGTTCATGATTATACCTTTACAAGTCTTCTTCCATTTCTCTTTTCTTTGATATGCATCTAAGTGCTGGGGTTTAGTTTAATGATGGATACAGATGAGTGGACTTGTGAAAGTTCGGGTTCTGCAGGATCAGTCGGACTTTATATAAATTCTGTTTGGGACCCAAAATTGACCTGAACCTCACTGGAAGTCACTGATTAGGCAGTTCGGCTCTCCTCGCACATACAGCCAGCCAAATGCAAACCACTTCCAGGAAGGGGAGAAGATAGATATACATCTTCCTCTTTTTTTGCACACACAATATCCGATAATGCTGATTTTATCCTTAGTGCAGCCAAACACTGAGTACACTGAGTGTACCTGAACACCAAGTGCACCTGGGTACAGCGATTATCTCTCCAGTAGTTTGCATATGTAAAGCCCCCAAACTCCAAACCTAAACACTGAAAAATTCTGTAAATATGTGTTCGGTACGAACACTAAACTTTAAAGTCTGATTCGTTCATCTCTGATAATGAAGCTTTCAAGTGCGATGCGCCAAAAACCTTCAGCAAGCACTGCCAACAGTGAGGTTCCAGGAAACTTCTATGACACCTGAAAAATGCACCAGTTCCCTAACCACCCCACCAGTTCCCTAACCACCCAGGCTCTGTGGTGTTCTACCATAGTTAGCAAGTATGATATTATTTAATATCATGCTTTAAATTATATAGTGCCATCTGTATGCCTTATGCTAGTGCCACCTGCTCCAGCGACTCCACTGCGCAGGCGCAAGTGCTCCTGTCACTCACTGCGGTGGCCAGAGGAGGGGCGGGAATTTTCAAATTGCAGGGCGGGTTTTGCTCCAGGAGGTGGTGAAGACATTATACATCTTGACTAAATAGCAGCCTCCCGGACTCAATAGGAGGCCATCGCTGGACACAATATAAGTTCTTAGCTCAGGTATCAGGAGCCAGTCTGGGCACATAGATGACCCCATAAGAACCCCATTTACATTATGTGTAAGCTGGTGGGCATAGTTCAAAATAGCCAAAGGGGGTGACAGTTCCTTTTAATGCATGCTGTATGGCTGTCTGGCTGGCTGGATGGATGGATGATAAAGATTGATGGATACTAATGATTGATAGATCATGTTCATGATTGAAGGATCATGTTGATGATTGATGAATGATTACTGCATGATGGATAGTAAAGATTGATAGATCATGTCGATGATTGATGGATCATGATGATGATTGATGGATGGATGAAGATGATGATAATGATGATGGATAAATGATGATAATGGATGGATGGAAGGATGGATGGATGTTGGTGATGATTTAAAGTCTAAACCACGCTGGCGTTATTGCTATCTTGGTGAGGTGGAATTACTAAGTTCAGCTCAAGATGAACAAATAGACCAAGGGCAATGGCACAGTGGGCTGGACTTGCCGGATGGCACATTGAACAGCTAGGACCAAAACAGCAGGTAGGCAAGTGCAATAGGACACAATAAGACACAGACCCTTGAGTGTACACAAGAAGAGGAACCGAAGATGTCTAAAGTGTCCAGGATTAGCAGCAGCGTTTTATTGGTCCAGAGGTAAGTTCGCAATACTTTAAGCAGACGAAGGGTTAATAAGCAAACATCTGATAGTCACTGAAAGCTGAGATGAAGAGGCAAACTGGTTGATGGACAAGAAAAATCTGCTGCAGTAGTAACAGTAATGTGAACAGTCTCTAGACTGGGGTTTGTTATGCTTACAGCAGTTGAAGGGTTAACCAACATGTCCAAGCCAAAAAGCAAACGCAGATTGCAAAAGCAAACAAGAGTTTTTAGAGATGATTCCAGCTGATCAAACAGGTCACGTAATATTTTTGTAAATTTAGATAGAGATGTGTTTTCAGCAAAATTGGAACATGAATGACACATTGCTGAGATTGAGTCCCAATAAACTATTTTGTGCTTCAGTTTATACAGGAGCATCTCAATGAATCAGAATATCATCAAAAAGTTCATTTATTTCACTAATTCAATACATGAAGTGAAACACATATAGGAGTCATTACATACAGAGTGATGTATTTCAACTATTTATTTCTGTTAATGTTGATGATTATGGCTTACAGCCAATGAAAACTCATAGGTCATTATCTCAGAAAATTAAAGTAGGGAAGATAAAGGGTCAGAGATAAAATATTACATAAATTGGTATCAGAGGCTTCACCTTGTGTGGTTGTGAGAGTCACAACTACTATAAAAGGAGATCACAGCTGCTGCAGTCCCCAGGGTGGTGCAGATAGAGTAGGGAGGATGAAGGGTTAAAGACCACGCTGCTGTATTCCACAAGACATCAAAGGGTGAATATAATATTGATTTATTAGTCAACGCGTTTCAGGGCTCCCCGGCCCCTTCCTCAGGACAAATCAATGTCATAGTGTCATGTTTCAGGGCGCCCTGAAATGCGTTGACTAATAAATTAATATTATATTCACCCTTTGATGTCTCGTGGAATACTGCGGTGTTTAACCCTTCATCCTCCCTACTTTAATTTTCTGAGATAATGACCTTTGGTTTTTTAATTGGCTGTAAGCCATAGTCATCAACATTAACAAAAATAAATACTTGAAATAGATCACTCTGTGTGTAATGACTCTATATAATATATGTGTTTCACTTTATGTATTGAATTACTGAAATAAATTAACTTTTTGATGATATTCTAATTCATTGAGATGCTCCTGTATATAGTATAATGTATATATCAATTCAGCGGAGAATAAAGCGTAGCGGCACTAACCGTTTAGTTGCTCGGACCTTTATTACACTTTGCCCGGCAGGCTGGTGTGCAACAGAGCGTGGAGAGGGAGTAGGGGACGGCGGACGACAGTAACCGTTTTGCAGTGTCCTACCGCTTCTACGGGGCCCGGCAGGCTGGTGTGTAACAGAGCAGGTAGAGGGAGTGGGGGACGGGGGACGACGATAATCGTTTCGCAGTGTCCTACCGCTTCTACGGGGCCCGGCAGGCTGGTGTGTAACAGAGCAGGTAGAGGGAGTGGGGGACGGGGGACGACGATAATCATTTCGCAGTGTCCTACCGCTTCTACGGGTCCCATAGAAGCGGTAGAACACCGCGAAACGGTTACTGTCCCCCACGGACGATGGTAATAGTTTCGCGGTGTCCTACCGCTTCTATGGAACCCATCGAAGCGGTAGGACACCGCAAAATGGTTTCCGTCGTCCGACGTCCCCCACGGACGATGGTAACCGTTTCACGGTGTCCTACCGCTTCTTCGGGACCCGTAGAAGCGGTAGGACACTGCGAAATAGTTACAGTCGTCTGTCGTCCTCCACTCCCTCTTTCCCCTCTGTTACACACCAGCCTACCGGGCAAAGTGTAATAAAGGACTGAGCAACTAACCGCTTAGTGCCGCTACACTTTATTTTCCGCTAAATTGATATTTTCATTGCTGCTTGAAGCATGCAACACCATGCACAAGGGATAAGGGAGGCTGTCTTCCGCAGCCGGCAGAGTCTGCGCCCGTGCCCCGGAGTGCCCGGTTATTTCTTACTGTTGAAATAGTATAATGTATATTTATAGCATATAGCACTATATTGGAACTTGTGAGGTATAGACACACAGATCTTCTCCATGCTGCTCTTGGCCTGTGGTGACTTTGTGTGCCGTATGTACTGTAATAAAAAAAGTATATGATATCATGTAGATAGCTTTAATTTTGTATAAAAAGAAGAATAAGGAGGTTATGGACAAAATGCTGTTTTTTGGGGTTTGGATTTTTATAATTCACTAAATTGCGTTTAATTTTGGAATTGGCGAAACTTTGTCTTCATTCAACACCTTATTAGCTAATTTCTATCCCCGTGATTATAATAAGAAGTGCATTCTCTTTGAGCCATCTCTAACATTGGGACACTATTGAGCTGTCCATCAAATGAACTCTCCTAAAGTATTTGAGATTTCTAAGTCACCATTGTTCCATTGAGTAATTAAAGAAAAGGGTTTTTTTTCCACTTGGTATCACATTAGAAGTATATTAATTGGCGGAAGGTTGAGCCCTCTGCAGAGAAGGAGGAATAAGGTTGAATGGTCTTTTCAAGTCACATGAAAGTTGAAAGTTTGCTTGGATGAATGTACAATAATTAGATTAATAAGTAGCTTAATTGATCACAGCTGAGGATTTCAACAGCCCAATGTTAGAACAGGGGGAAGCTTAGGCTGTTTCTGGTAATTTTACAAAAAAAAAACAGCTATCCATTAATTGTGCCCGGTTCTGTATAATGTGATTATGCCGTTTCTTTATTTTATATCTGATTCAGCTTCTTTGGAACAATATAATCTTACCATCTAAATTGCATTACAAGACTTGTTACAATTCTTATGTTTGTTTTTAGAAAACTTTTTTTTTCCATTGTTAGTTGTGCAGTCAAATATTAAAGGGTTCATCTAGATACAGCACTTCAGCCCTACCGCCCTACAGGACCTTCCACCTCCATCACATCACACAACCTCAATTCTTTTTGTGCTTGCTCATTTCTCCAAAATACGGTTTCATATGAAATAAAAAACTTCACTCACTGAGATTCATAGCAATACCTTTTATCTAATTTTGAATGATGTTGGAACCAGATTACTAAAAAGTTCTTTAGTGTGGTGGTGTTAGGCTGCCTTCAGACTTGCAGATGCATCTGCAGCGTTTTGCAGATGCATCTGCAAGCATCTGCATGCAGACCGCGGCCCCTATGTTTATAATGGAGTGCACGGCGGTCTGCAGATGCTTGCAGACCGCCGTGCGCTCTCATTGGCCGCCATTAGTGATCTGTGCGCACGCGATGCCTGCGCACAAATCACACACTCCCACCCGCACCAGGGACGCAACATCTCGCGTCCATGGTGTGGGCGGGAGTGTGTGATTTGTGCGCAGGCATCCGCGTGCGCACAGATCACTAATGGCGGGCAATGAGAGCGCACGGCGGTCTGCAAGCATCTGCAGACCGCCGTGCACTCCATTATAAACATAGGGGCCGCGGTCTGCATGCAGATGCATCTGCAAAACGCTGCAGATGCATCTGCAAGTCTGAAGCCAGCCTTACACAGGTGGAACAGGATGATAAGATGAGCAAAAGGCGATCAGGGGAACTAGTCTGACCCTTAGATTGGGTTCCTAACTCACCCTGTTCCCTGAATTACCTCTGATGGAGAGGACATTCGGGCCGCCATCCTTGCCCTTCAGATTCCCTAACCTCCACCCATGACCGGGAAGCACAGCAACTCCCAACAGAAGGAAAACACCAAGAAGGCTACAGCAGAAATAAAAAACATCTTCTCAGCTCCAGGTTTTGCAGAGACTAAACTCTATCAGCAACATCTGCTGATGGAAGAGGGAAAAGCCTGGGGAAGTGGACAACTACGTCAGTTGACACATCCAGCAGCAGCTCAACTGTGCTTGGAGAGCTGTAAAGCCATAGACAGCAGCATTAACACTGAATGTCCCATTTAAACTTCTGTAGAGCATTTCACATGGACTGCAAAACAGTCAACACATGACAGGGGGCCATGGACAGCAGAGCTCAAGACCAGATGTATTCCAGCATAGCTCTGTATCTAACTAAGCTTTTATGCTTTCAATCTTACTTTTTGTAATACTCACAGGAGCAAGCGTGGAGAAGTGGACCCACCAGGCTGGGGCACCAATCTCTTGTCTACAGAGTGGGTCTAATTGGCTACCCAGTCTTCACTAAAGCCTCTGATGGAGAGGTTAGGCTTCTGCTGGTGGATAATCGCCAGGTGCCGCACCATATCATAGTACCTCGACAGCTGACTCAGAGTCAGGGATGCAGGCAGGGACAGTAACTGAACAAACAAAAAAGCCAAGAAGCCAGTGCTGCCTATGGTTAGCACGCAGTACAAAATGTGTAAATGCACATATTAATTTCTAACTGTACTTTAAAACTGAGACATTTAGCAAACAATTGATCAATTCTTTGAGCCACCCTGCCACTTCATGGCATTCTCAGATAGGGCAGTCCTACTCTATGTTTTTTATATATGCTGTGCCATTACGGCCTCCTAAATGCATTAAAAGCAAGACCACATTAAATGCAACACGTACCTGAACATTTCTAAACTAATACCACGGCACCAGAAATGCAAGCACAAATCTAACCCCCACACTGCCAGACCAGCAACCATGGATGAGGTTGCAACAGTATGGCAGCAGGACTGGTGGAACAGTGGAAATAGTAACAGACAAGTGTTAAACAAGGCATGAAACTCAGGATATAGCAGGGGTGACGGGGACCTGGCAACTAGCAGTATGTCTCTAGGCATTGACCACGTTGCTCAGGCACTTCCCATATGCATCTCCTGGAGGGAGAGGCGTCAGTCACCTACAGATATAGACCATAGTACTTTATATGGTTTATTTTGTGATGCATAGCATATAACGATATACTCTTATTACATCAAAATATCGGGATACTATCCATCCTATTGATTTAGCTAGTTTGCTATTACTCAGCATATATTGGTTTCCTTGGGAATATAGGAAAAGGGTAGTTGTGAGGTTTTTGACATATGATATAAGTATCAGGTGCTGGTCAGCTTATTTGCTTTACCAGATGACTTCAAAATTGATGGAAATGGCTTCCCAAGTTCCAAGGGTTTTGCATCCACCTCATTCACCTGAGACTTACTGCTCAAGGAGACCAAAGCAATCCCCTAATCCTAGTCCTATTTCTACTCGAAAAAAAGTACTGCTCCATACTCTTGATTCTTCAAAATAAAAGTATCCTGGTACCTTCTGCAGTTTTCTTTTACGCAGTTCACTACCAGGATCACGAAATGTTGCTCTGCCATACTGTATTAGCAACATCTTGGGTGGGGCTCTGGCTCCATGAGTGCCTTGGCAAGACCATGAAATATTGCGGGGTTTTCTACAGGCAGAAATTCACACAAAGTTCTGACACTACCAGCTTTATAATTTTGCTTGCAGCAGTGCCATTGTTGGCCTTCAAGGGAATAGGAAATAGATATATATCTGACCAGGGTCAGACTGACTCACCGCCAAAATAGGTAAATCTCCCGGTGGGTCCCTCTGTGAGAGAGTATCCAAAACAACTTCATGTGCAGTCATATGCAGGGTTTTACCATTCATTTAGCAAACAACCCAGTCTAATATTACACAGAATCTTGGATAATTATGAGAATGACGTGTAATAGGTCGACTGGCTACATAGTAAATAGCTGGTAAGTATCACAGTCATGGGTGTCCTCTGGGATGTAAACCTGGAATGTTTACTCTGGGACTTGTAGTTTAAGACTTTTGTTAAAGCATTGAGGTTTACAAATAGCTGAAGAGATGGGTGGGTCTGACTATCCCCATACATCCACCCATGGGTGTATCTCATATGTTTTAACAGAGTCTGTATGTTTGGCACATGGTCAGTCAAGCAGGCAGATCCTAAGAGAGGTGTTGTGTGTACTGACTGGGGTCAGTGAGAGTGGAATCTAAGTTTGCTCCACTGGAATACTTCAGTGGAGATGTTGCAGCCAAACCTGTGTGGGCACACCTGCAAATAAAACAGACTGTATATCCACATGCTATATTCCAGTAAAGCCGAAGGAAGGCCCATGTTTAATTTTCCCTATGTTGGTTTATGAAGCCTTGAATAAACCCAATGGATCTTTTAAATGGAATGTGTTCCTGTTGCTACCTTGTGGAGTAACTCCATCATATATATAGAAAGAGAGTAAACTGTCACAAAGGGTAATGAAATATTTAACTTTGGGACTCAACTGTTAATTACACACAATGTTACTGCTGGGCCCATGGCACCCCAGACCAACACGATATGTGACTGCTTTGAGGCTTGTCAAAATTGGGCACCTTACTTCCCTTTCCCCATAGATCATGGGTCATCAACCTGTAGCTCAGAGGCCCCTGATGTGTGGCTCATAACGGTCTTCCAGGTCTAGTAAACAGCTACGAAGAGCAGGTTTCCAGATTGTGACTTTTGTGAGTAGCTCCACATAGAAGAGCAAAACAACAGAGGGTATGGTAAGGACATCCAAAACTTTGAATACTGCCTCAGTTTCATTCCCGTGGACAAGCTTTGGCTGTCATTCTACTTGTAATGGGGGCTCTGGATGTCACTACTACAAGAGGGGAGGGGAGCTGGATGTGGCTCACGACCTTCTCTCATAGCTCTCAAGATCAGAAAGGTTGAGACTTCTGCCAAAGACACTATAAACATACCATGAATAGCACAAGTCTCCATATCTATGCAAAGTTAACAAACATAAAAGAAGCCGACAATGTAGTGGACTACAGCATACTTTTGCTACAGGGACACCTTATCCACGCATAGGCCATCCTTCAGATCTTCGTATAGTGCCAACCTACCAATGTGGACAAAAAACAATATTTATGCAGATAAATAAATGCAAAACAAGGATAAAGAACATGATACTTTTAACCAACACAAGAGATAGTATATTCCAGGACCAAATATAGCCCCGTGTTATCATCACTGGCCCTTAACCTTCCATTCCATAATCCGTCCAAGTGCCCCAGGCATCAATAATGCGAAGTTGACTTCTATTTCATTACCCGAGTTTTCTTATCAATTTTAAACTCCAGGGAATTTTCTACAACTTATAAAAATGCACATAATTATATACTGAGCACAAAACATATGAGATCTTTACCGGTAAATCTTCCCAATCATCCAGAATGCTACAAACATTTGTTTTTTTTCCTTCAATCACATAAGAAAAGCTAAATTACATGTTTCTGCTATTTATCACTACTAATGTCAAACAGAATTAATATAACTTCTTAATCCCTGTATTAGTATAAACAAAATGCACAGCACTATAATTAAGAAGACTTTTGGCAGGCAACTTAGCATCCAGTGAAAAGACTGCATTACGCTAGCATGGCTCCCACCAGCGATGAACACGAGGGCGAAAGAGTCTGTAGACGGTCCGGCAGTACGAACCAATGTGCAAAACCATTATTCACATATAGCAAAACTACTTTTTAAAATGTTTCATTTTAATACAAAAATCATAATAAAAACGAATATTGGGATAAATAAGCCAATGTACGTATTCTAATTGAATAGTGAGCTATTGTTTAAAATTATGTTTTATTTTTCCGCATGAAAATTTTTGTAGGCAAAAAATTCTTGAAGTATTGCTGGTTTTATATTGTAGAATTGCAGCTTTCTAAAACTGGCAGCATTATGGCCGTACATGCGGTGCTGCGTGGAACTGGAGGAAACGTGGCCAAGTACTAGTGCATCTCAATGAATTAGGATATCATCATAAAGTTAATTTCAGTAATTCAATACATAAAGTGAAACGCAGTGGGGAAAAAAGTATGTAGTCAGCCACCAATTGTGCAAGTTCTCCTACTTAATAAGATGAGGTCGGCCTGTAATTGACATCATAGGTGACCTGAACATGAGAGACTAAATGAGAAAACAAATCCTGGAAAATCACATTGCCTGATTTGGAAAGAAATTTTGGTCGAAAATAAATATTTGGTCACTACAAACAAGCAAGATTTCTGGCTCTCACAGACCTGTAACTTCTTCTGTTAGAGGCTCCTTGTCCCCCACTCATTACCTGTAGTACTGGCACCTGTTTGAACTTATCACTATAAAAGACGTCTGTCCGCAACCTCAAACAGTCACACTCCAAACTCCACTATGGTGAAGACCAAAGAGCTGTCAAAGGACAACAGAAACAAAACTGTAGCCCTGCACCAGACTGGGAAGACTGAATCTGCAACAGGCAAGTAGCTTGGTGTGAAGAAATCAACTGCGGGAGCAATAATTAGAAAATGGAAGACATACAAGACCACTGATAATCTCCCTCGACCTGGGGCTTAACATAAGATTTTCAACTCGTGGGGTCAAAATGATCTCAAGAGTGGTGATCAAAAATCCCAGAAGCACATGGGGGGGACCTAGTGAATGACCTGCAGAGAGCTGGGACCAACGTTACACAGGCTGCCATCAGTAACACCTACGCCGCCAGGGACTCAGATCCTGCAGTGCCAGAGTGTCCCCCTGCTTAAACCATTACATGTCCAGGCATGTCTGAAGTTTGCTAGAGAGCATTTGGATGATCCAGAAGAGTATTGGAGAATGTCATGTCTGTCAGATGAAGCCAAAGTAGAACTGTTTGGTAGAAACACAACTCGTCTTGTTTGGAGAGAAAGAATGCTGAGATGCATCCAGAGAACGCCATACCTACTGTGAAGCATGGGGTGGCAAAACCATGCTTTGTGGCTGCTTCTCTGCCAAGGGACCAAGACGACTGATCTGTGTACATGAAAGAATGAATGGGACCATGTATCGTGAGATTTTGAATGCAAACCTCCTTCCATCAGCAAGGGCATTGAAGATGAAACTGGCTGGGTCTTTCAGCATGACAATGATCCCAAGCACACCGCCAGGGCAATGAAGGAGTGGCTTCATAATAAGCATTTCAAGGTCTTGGAGTGGCCTAGCCAGTCTCCAGATCTCAAAAAATCTGTGTTGCCCCGCGACAGCCCAAAACATCATTGCTCTAGAGGAGACCTGCATGGAGGAATGGGCCAACATACCAGCCACAGTGTGCGCCGACCTTGTGAAGACTTAAAGAAAACATTTGACCTCTGTCATTGCCAAAAAAGGAATATAAACAATTAGATGAGAAGGGTTAAAAGGCATTTGAAGGATGAACGCAGGATCCTGGGAAAGTGATTTATTCATTGCGTTTTGGAGTGGATACTCCTTCAGGACAATCACATTATTTTAGTGATTATCATGCAGTATCTACTCCAAAATGTGTTAAATATATCACTTTCCAAGGATTCCCTGTGTTCATCCTGAAGAAGTTGTATTCACTTTGAAATGCAATGAATAAATCACTTTCCCAGGATCCCTTTGTTCATCATCTTTCAATGTGAGTATCCTGTAGAAGGAGTATGAACTTCAAAACACAATGAAAATCACTTTCCCAAGATCCTTGCGTTCTTCTTTTAATGCGATTGTCTTGAAGAAGGAGCATACACTCTGAATCACGTTGACCAAATCAATTTGACAGGATTCTGCGCTTATCTTTCAACTGTAAAACGTTTTTTTTAACTCTTCTCATCCCTTTGTCAGTAGTTTTTGAGCGTTTTGCCAGCATCTTTGTTTAAAAAACCTCTAGCGGTCTTTCATTGTAAAAAGAATTTACAAAAACACACTGGTATATGGTAATAATCTAAAAAGTCGCAAAAACATCCCCCAAAAACTGTTAAAGAAAAGCAGTGGTAAAAAAACATTCAATACAAAAATTTGCAGAAATTGAACCAAAAATAAAAAAAAAGCTAAAAAGATACTTAAAGGGACACTTACCCTTGAATAATGCCTGAGCAGACCTTTTAAAAACAATTAAAATCATTATTTACCGTTTGTAGTTTCCATGTTATCAGCATTGTCAGACCTGCAGGGAGCTCCTGGATTAGTCCTTTCTCCATTATAAGCAAACAGGAATAGTCAGGCTGCTGTATAAACTGTCATGTAATTATACACTCCCTCTCAGCAGCCTCTCTCTCCTCCTTTCTTTGCTAACAGTGCAGTGTCAGGTTTCACTAACAAGAGGTCTGTTCTGTTGAGGAAACCAAGGAGGGAGAGAGCAATTACAGATCTGCCTTATCTAGACTCCATTTGTTTCTCTAAGCAGGAATCCCTGCTGTGATAGTTTCTGTGTTGTATTTGACCTCTTGTGATTCTGTAAACACAGAAAGCATATAGGAGTATGCAGCCCCCCACACTGATGTCCTATGCAGTAATGTGAATATGTGACATGCATATTCATCTTATGGGGAGGGGACAGCAGAGAACTAAGTGGATCACTCACTGTGATTGACAGATGGAATTAATCTCTTTATATGAAGTTTACAGAAGATAGTAGGGAAATATAAATTAAAGAAATACATCAATAAAGAGAGTTTAAAGTGAGGAATTGGAAAATGATAGCAGTTACATATTGATTTTTGACCTGACAGTTTTGCTTTCAGAAAAAAATAAAACCGACCTTTCCAGAAGCATCTTCCTCTTTAAAAACTCTGTGAGATCACCAGCCAGAAAAAAACGTTGGTGCAAATTCCCTTGGTTTTGTTTTTAACTTCCCCCATCACCATTAAATATATATGGTAAGTTTGACTGTGCATAAAAATTATATTTTTGAAATAATCTAAGGCTTTGTGAAAGGAAGATGGAAGCTTGGAGGTCCAAATATATAAAAACTGAGCTTCGACACCTAATAAGGAATAATAAGTCTAAAATAAATCAGTATAGAACGTATCAATTGATAGAAAAAGATTAAATATGTATATAGTGACTTAGTGTGTTTTGGAAAAAAATTGCCTTGATGGTAAGGCTGGATGGCAGAGACTCGCATGGCCTTCAAGTTTGCAGATGTCCCAAGCAACGTATTCTCAATGTCCATTTTGATTTTTTTTTTTTTTAAATATACAGTATCTGTAGTTCCTGCCCCTCCTCTGGCCAGCGTGGTGAGTGACAGCCACACTCGTGTCGGCGCAGTGGAGGGGTGTCTTCGGTGCATTGAACAGTGCCGATGTCTCGCGAGACTTCACAAATCTCGTGAGACGTAAGAACAGGCAGGCGGCCTGCGTCTGCGCAGTCCATGCATATTGCCGACGTCTCGCAAGATTTGTGAAGTCTCATGAGACATCGGCTTGTTCAATGCACAGCGGATACCTGCTCCACTGCGCCGGCACAAGTGCGGCTGTCACTCACTGCGCCGGCCAGAGGAGGGGCAGGGAAATTTGAATACTGCAGGACGGGTTTACCAGCCAGGGGATGACGTGGACAGCATCCTACCGGTCTCAGTAGGAGGCCAGCTCTGGACATAATAAAAGTTAATATTGCAGGTATGAGGGGCCAGTCTGGGCACATACAGGGGTTACTAAAACCCCATTTACATCATGTAAATGCTGGTGGGCATAGTTTAAAATGCCCAAAAGGGGTGACAGGTTCCCTTTAAATATTTTTTCCATCGTCTTCCTCTACGTGACAATATACTGCATTTACTCAAGTCATTCTGGTTTATTTTCCTTCTACAGAACAGAAAACAATTCTGTCCACTCTGTGATCATTGTATTCTATTGTCTTGCAGAATTCTCTTGTTTCTGGATAGCATTGCAGAAAAAAAATAATAAAATCGCAGCAGGTGCCGTTGTTTGCTTTTATTCCACCAACACAGGTTCTGCAAGGTCAAACGTAAACCTGATGCTTTCGGCTCCCTGGGAAATCGAGATTATGCCGGACAAACAACATACTTAAAACATTGCCCAACACAGCTGAGATGTGACATAATCATCAATGGATTTAGATGTGTGGCCGAGGAAATAAATGCAGGTCAAGCCTCCGACTTCCATTGATATAGATCATAAATGCTTAAGGGACATATGTAGCAACACAGCACTGGTGTGCCGAAAGAGTTTATAATCAGGGAAAGAGCATGAGAAGGAACTATAGCTCAAAATAGTTCCTGTCCCCACTAGGGTCATTGTTACAAACATGGATATATTAAGTATCTCATTGGGTTTGAGGCACCTATGACTATCTGGGCCAGGGCAAGGAACCACTTTTTTGCTGGGGGCCATTTGGAAATTTCTACAATCCTTCGGGGGCCGCGCAAAATTATCAACTTAAAAATGATCTGCTATATTTGGTTAAACAATCAACTCGCCCTTACCGTGGTGGCTGGAGCTGCTTCTCTTTTTGGGGGGAAAATGGTCAAGTAGCTTCTCATCTGCTTTTCCAGGTTTGCTAGAACCCTAGACATCACAGGAGAGGCTGGGAGCATATACCTCACTATGGAGGCTGCTGCATGGAGATCTCTGTAAAGCTGGATTTAAAGGGCAGACAGTCTGCAAAACGCGTCTGCCAGCCTGAGCACTGAGGTCCCCAAAAATCTGCCCACGGGCCGCAAAGCAGTTGTCGAGGGCTGCATTCGGCCCTGGGGCCTGAGGTTCCCCACCCCTGATCTGGGAAAACATGCTCTATACTGTATAAGGAGATTAATAAACAACTTAGAAAAAATCCACACAATGACTCCATTTTTATTCCGAAATACTGCATAGTGTGGAAATTTGGATTTCTATATTTATAGGGCCAATCGTGAATAATTACAAGAAGAAGGTTAGAAAAAAATTATCAAAAGGCCCAAAATGTATCAAAATTGAAAAAAAACTTTATTTAAAGATGTGTGGTACAAAATGTGAATATAATCATAAAAGGTACATGAATGAGACATTTTTATGAGCTTTTATAGTAAACTTCACAGTTACTGCAAAACAATAATTCAATATCAATGCATATATATTTAAATCACAAAATGTTGTTATTGAGTAGTGGTAGATCCAGCGATGATATAGAAACTTATATTAAACTAGCTGTGAGCCCGATGCAAATGCATCGGGATTCTAGAACGTGCGTTAATTAGATTATAGTAGGTATATATATATATATATATATATATATATATTTTTTTTTTTTTATTTATTTTTTTTTTTATTTGAATAAGTTAATGTTATGAATATGTTATGTATTTGTTTTATTTTATTAGAATGAGTTAATGTTATGAATTTTGATATGTAATATTTTTATTTATTATTTATTATTGTATTATTGTAATTATTTATTATTTAATCATTTTATTTTATTTTTTTATTTTAATTTATTTTTTTATGTGAGTAATTTGATTTTGTTAGAATTAGTTAATGTTATATTTAAATTATATATATTTTTATTTTATTAATATTTTTTTATTTTGATTTATGTTATTATTTATTATTTTTATTATTTGTATATGAATTTTTTATTTTAATTAAATTTATTTGTATTTTTTTTTTTATTGTAATTAGTAAATGTAATTAATATATTAATTTTATATATTAATATAATTTTTTTTTTTATTATTATTTTTTATTTTATTATGTATTATTTATATTATTATTATTTTTTTTTTTTTAGTAATTATTAAATTTATTTATTATTTGTTATTTTCAGTGAATTTATTATTATTTTAAAATATTTTTATGTGTATTTATTTATTTATTTTAATTGTCTTTAAGTGTAGTGAATTTTTCCCATTGAGAAACATGGATGAATGAGGGGCGAATCTGATTGGCCGTATTGGAATAGTAAAAGTGTTTGTTCCCATTGATAAAAATGTATGAATGAGCCTTGAATGTCATTGGTTGGTGTGTATTTGAATGTGATTGGTGCGATTTGGATCCGTGGGCGGGGCTTCCAGAAACTCGCGGCGGCCATGTTTTTTCTTCAGTGAGCGAAGCGGACCGAAGAGGGAACATGGAAGATCCGGAGCTCGGTGTAGGAAGAAAGAAGACCGTCGGCTGAAGGAAGAGGATGCCTGGGCCGGAGGGAGGACTGGACCTGGACCTGACGAAGCAGATGTCATGAAGACAGGTAAGTGATCTACGGCGTCGGCGGGGGGGGGGAGTGCGGACATAATGGGGAGGGGTGTTAGGACATATTGGGGGGGTGCGGACATATTAGGGGGGGGTGTGCGGACATAGTGGGTGGTTTTGGGGGGGAGAGGAGATATTGTGGGGGGGTGTGGACAAAAGGGGGGGGTGCGCGGACATATTGTGGGGGGGGGGTGAGCACATATGGGAGGGGTGTGCGGACATAATGGGGGGTTGATGCGGACATTGCGGGGCTGTGTAGCGGGGCTGGGGGGCGGTGGTAGGGTGTGGATGGGGGCTGGCGGCAGAGGTGTGCGGGCAGTGAGGGGGGGATCTGTGCGGCGTAGTGGGTGTGCTGTGCTGGGGGACGGTGCGGGGCTGTGGATCGGGGCTGGGGGGAGGCAGAGGGGGCAGCTCCATCGTAGCAGGTGGGCTGCGAGGAGAGGAGGCGGCTGGGCCGCCTCCGCTCCATGGTCCCCGGGCGAGATGCGGGGAGCGGAGGCGGCTGCGCGGCCTCCGCTCCATGGTCCCCGGGCGAGATGCGGGGAGCAGAGGCAGCGCGGGCGGCATCGGTGGGGTGTGGGTGGGCTGAGGGGGGGATCTGTGCGGCGTTGTGGGTGTGCGGTGCTGGGGGGCGGTGCGGGGCTGTGGATCGGGACTGGGGGGGAGGCAGAGGGGGCAGCTCCATGGCGGGCAAAAGCGCGGGCGGCATCGGCGGGGTGTGGGTGCGCAATGGCGGGCAATGGCTCGCAATGCGGCCATTGCGAGTCGACTTAGAACGGCTCGCAATGGCCGCTTCGCGGCCAATGCTTCGTGCGTATCCACATGACCACGCCGGAAGTAGCGCCGGAAGGGGCAAAAAAGCGATTCGCGATTATATAATAGATTATATCCAATTACAGAGAATTTTATAGTATTTAACCACAAATAGATATTGCTATTGATATATATATATATATATATATATATACACTGTATATTAGCATTGACTACTGTACCCACACAATTTTAATTTATATTGTGCATTAATAGCAGAAAATGGATAGAATTACCACAATTTTAATTCAATAATATTAACGACCATTAGACCCCACTACACGTATGGGGAGAGAAACTCTAATGTGACACCCCAATCCAAAAATATTTGTGGTTAACTGGGTACTAGTAGGATGTAATATCCCAATTTATGCCAGTTTAATGGTATACCAACATTAAAAAACCTCAGAGGTATACAGCAAGTTAAGGATTATAGATTTGTTAAATATTGGTATGAATCACAGCAAATATACTGGTGTACTAATATTAAGGAGCCTCAATATATTGCAGGAAAGTATACAACAAATGAAGGGTTAATACATTTAATTATTAGTGTAGCTGTTATAGATTTGGTAAATGCTGGTATATATCACAGTGTAATGTACTGCTGCTTAAGAAAACCACCCATAGGGGAAACAGCCCTTAACCTCTACGTATAGCATGTACCCAGTATGCTATTTGGCATTTTGACCGATCTGCACAGACATCATAAAGGACACACCATAGTATCTTGAGTTGTTTTACCTGTGTTGAGCAGGGAGCTGTGTAAGTTACACGTGCGCGCCGATGCGCATTTCATCAAATGTCTTCATCAGGGGGCGTGACTAGAGAAGGGAAGGGGTGGTTTAAAAAAGGCAAGTGGACCAATACTGTCCCGCCGCTTGTTGCCCTGGTGACGGACGCTTCCCCAAAGCTGCCGGATGTACGTCGGCGGGCAGCGTCATGGAGAGGAGGTGCCTCCGGTCACATGACCCGAAGCCCCCGTCTCCATAGAGACGCATAGACACCTTCATTCATGTACCTTTTATGATTATCTTCACATTTTGTACCGCACATCTATAAAGTTTTTTTCAATGTTGATACATTTTGGGCCTTTTCATCGTTTTTTTTTTACCCTTCTTCTTGTATAAGGAGCTACTGTTCTCCTACGCCCCCAAAAAGATAAGTGCCAGG
Organism: Allobates femoralis; assembly: GCA_033576535.1. Taxonomy (NCBI): domain Eukaryota; kingdom Metazoa; phylum Chordata; class Amphibia; order Anura; family Aromobatidae; genus Allobates; species Allobates femoralis. The sequence goes on from JARQOC010000012.1 coordinate 30,940,922, forward strand.
ACTGTAGGGTCCGAAAGGTGGACCCGGATCCGGCAAAAGAAGCAAAGCCAAGGCTGAAAGTAGATCAATGCAATTAGTGCATTAATTAGGTGCTTGCTCATGAAAATAAAAGGCAACATACCAATTGTGACCATGGTAATTTACTACATGATGGCACCATACAGTAACCATATAGTGGTAAATAGCAGTTCTATATGAACCATATAAGTGAATAGATAAATGCAGTGAACTATCAGGTGATGTCTTCTCTAATTGTAGCCATTTTCTTTACCTTTTCTTCTCTACACCATGTTCCACATTATTATGCAAATGTTCTTTTTCTCTGATTTTCCTAAATGGTCGGTGTAATTGACAGTCAGTGTAATAAAAGTCATCACCCGTTAGAGTATACATCAAATTTTATTGAAGAAACCTCCCAATGATAAGAGTATAATCTTTAATATTAAAAAAAACTCTAAATGCCCTGTTCCAAATTATTACGCACAGTAGAGTTTCTAAACATTCTATGTTTGAAAGAACTGAAAATGCTCATTGGTTGAATTTGCAGCATTAGTAGGGGACCATAGATATAGAAAAGTACCTGGTGGGAGGGGATAGTAGATATAGTGAAACAAAAGGCGGGAAGGGACAGAATAGAGAGAGGTGTCAAGTGGGATTGGTCAGCATGAGAGCAGATACAGTAAGGTGCCAGATTGGAAGGAACAGCAAATACAGGGATTTACCTGCTGGGATGGTATTGCAGAGACAGATGGGTGGAGACAGTAGGAGAGCAAATGCTGTAAGGCATAAGGTGAGAGGGGGAAGCATATACAGTGATACACCTGGTAAGAGAGTACAACAAAGACAGTGAGGCACATGGCAGATGGTGACAGCAAGAACAGTGACCCACCTGGTGGGAGCGGACAGCAGAGAGAGTGAGGCACCAGATCAGAAGGGACAATAGGACAGCGGATACTTTAAGGTGCCAAGTGGGAGGGGAAAGCAAATACAGCAATACACCTGGTAGGAGTAGACAACAGAGACAGTAATGCATCTGGTGGGAGGGGACCATAGACATAGTGACACCCTGGTGAGATGGAACCACAGAGACAATGATATGCCTGCTGGAAGGGTACCGCAGAGACAATGACATACCTGGTGGGAGGGGACCTCAGACAGTGAAACCCCTGGGGGGGAGAGGATGATAGAGACAGTGCCACACTGCCACCCCATGTGGGAGGGGACTGCAGAGACAGTGACACTCCTAGTGGGAGGGGAACACAGAAAGTGACACCTGGTGGGATGGAACCTCAGAGACAGGGAGGCACTCGGTAGAATGGGGGAAAAGGGAAAGTGAGGCACAAGGTATTTTTTTTATTGAAACCTGGGACAAAAACACTAAGGAAATTTAGAAAAATTGCCTGGATTCTGCCCTGGTGCCGTTACACCTCTTTGTAAATATGTTTAGAAGTGTGATAGAAAACTCGGAGAACATTAACACTACACGCAATATTTGCCCTTATAACAGACACTAAAGTACTTATATATATAAATATATATATATATATACACACATACAGAAAAAAGTTCACAGCAGCACACAGTCACTGCCAATCATGTGTGTATACATGCATATATATAGAAGTGTAACACCTGTGCATTTGTGAAAAAATATAAAATCATGCATATTTTAAAAAAACTCACGTTTTGGATTTTTTTCATATTTATATATTTTATCTTTGTAAACTAAGGTTCTTGGTACACATATTGACCAATACCTGTTTGCCCATCAACCAGCTTCAAGGTGACCTTAGATCTGATGGGTCCCTATCCTACCTTGTCACTCTTTCTTTGGGCTTAGCGAAGCCTCAATTTTTATACTTTCTATGAGAAGTGGTGGGAGGTCTCACTTAATCAAAGACCACCTGAGGTCGATGGAGTGCAGAGTATAGCTATATATACTGAAGAGAGCCAGCATTGCCTGAGGATAGCATGTAGTGTAAACCGTGCATTTGCACTAATTCATTCCAAACTATATTATATGTTATAGAATTGGAGTCCTGGAGCCTCGATTAAGAGTCTCAAACACGGGACTAGCCAGATATCCCTCCAGGGAAGGAGACTCCATTTGCATATTCAAATTCCCAGGGCGCAATGCATCATGGATTTCACTGTGTTTGAGCGCTTTAGCCGGCTGCCCGCAGTGTTTTCCTTGACTCGTCTCCCTGAGATCAGTGAATACTTTGTGATTGTTATAAAATTGACATTTTTGGCAAATAATTATACAATCTGCCCTAATTCACATCCACCTGTCTAGCATTATGGGAGCGGTTCTGAAACGCTCCAGGTGAGTGCTTTTTGTAATGGTATTACTTTTTTCTATGAGGAGGCCATATTACACAATTCAAATGTAACAACAAAATACATGAAGTAGGACCTCCCTGACGAGATTTGCCGTGATGTTTCAGGGTGACTCAAAAAATTGTACAATTACCTGCCAGAAATCTCAATTTTATAAAGATAATACAGTTTGGAATAAACAAGTGCAGAAGCCAGTTTTACACTGCATGCAGGCCGCACCGTCATTGGACAGTGTGAGCCCTGTCATTCAGGCGGCAAGAGGCAGGGGGAACGGCAGTGCAGAAGGGGGCGGCACCTCATGCACACAGCCTCCCCTGTCATTGTCATGGCGCCGGCCGCTCACCCCGCTCACCGCAGACCCGCCGGGGAGCAATGTGGAAGGGGCGGCAGCACTGGACTCCACCAGCACCCCCCCCCGGTAATCACTGCCGCAGCTTAGGCGGCAGTGGCGACCCGACGGAGGAGCAATATAGAAGGGGCGGCAGCGCTGGGCTCCACCAGCACCCCCCTCCCCCCCCCGGTAATCACTGCCGCGGCTCAGGCGGCAGTGGGGCTTGTGCACCCCTGACTGCATACTATCCTCAGATAGTGCCAACTTTCTTCATCTTTATATATTTAATACTATGCTGACGTTAAATATAACATATTATTAAGTTATTTTTATTATTATTCTTGTTTAGTCGGATATCAGGTTTATTTTTTCATCACGTCCAAGAAAACATGAACAAATTGGACTTTGTAGAGTTGATTTTTCTCTCCAATTTCATTCACAGTCGTAGCAATTAGAAAGTGTATTTAATGGAGTGTCATGTTAATTGTTTCCTGAGTTAACCAATTTCTCTGTTTAATTGCCAATTGATTAACCTATTGAAATGTTAAGTGAGTCAGTTTCCTTCCAGTGCAAACAGCAGTGCCATATTGTAGATCCATTGGCTGAAGGGGGTGCAATCGTTCGGCGGTCTGCATGTGTCGGTATTTCTTGCTCTCTCTTTCTATACCCTCCCTGAGCTTTTAATTAGATAAAGCAATTGTAGATGCATTTGTAGCTCTGCTGCAAAGGTTATCAGTGCTGAGGCTGACCCGCGGTGGCTAGGCTCAGAATGGATTTTACAGCAAGGACTGTTGTACTTGATTGCATTGAAATGGTAATTAACTCAAGACTTGCTGTTTTTGTAGCCTTAACGCCTTAACTATTCAATCAGATGTTTGCTCAGTCATATATATGCACTTATTAAGTACTCATTGGGTCTTAATATACATGTAAAAGGCCAATAGTGTACAATGTAGATCAAAGTCATAATAAAATGTCGCCCGAAGCAAATTAGGGGAGAAAAATATATTTCTTCCATCATTTGTACTAATACGGCTCGCCTTATCTTGGGGTTTAACGTCCATTTAAATATAATCTACACGAATACTGTAATAGAATATGCCAATAGCTATGCTGGTTAATCGGCATGACCGGCATCGACACAATTCAACTCTTTGCCTCGAGTCTAAAAAAAGCGAAGAAGAAGAATAAAAAAAAAAGAAACAAAGAACAAGAAATGGTCGTTTGCTGCCCTGTCTGATCTGGGAAAATCTCTTAAGGGATTTTAGTGCTAATGGGTTCCCCTTGTTCAAGGCTAAATCGCCACATTGGGTCTGTAAAAGGGAGGCATACTTTGGAAGAGTTTGTATGTACTTTAATAACTCTTAGAACGGTGTCCTGCATTGTGAGTCCGGGTTTTAGCAGTTGTGTGGCGCCTTTTTTGTGACTGCCAATCTGCCGCTTTGGCCCAGTTGGTAAACAGCTTAAATCCAGGCGCCCATTCACTCTCCGCACGGTGAATTGAAATTAGGTTTTAAAAAAAAAAAAATGCTTATTTAAGTGGTGGTGACTGACTGGCACTGGGCACACAAAAGCCTCGAACACTGTGCAAGGGTATTTACATTGGAATCAGACCTCTATAAAGAAGAGGACGGTCATTAACAGAATGGACATATAAAGAAATGTTTGTCCAGTTTGCTTTTCCTACCGTTAAAGGCGGATTCCGACCTTCTCGTCATATGGCTAAGCCTATGATTCTGGGATTTATACTATGTAAAAATGCATGGGGCTAAATATCTTCTCTCAATTAAGAGAACTCTCTGCAGTAGTATACATAGCGAGAGGACGTAGAGACCAGTTACTGCGTAGAGAAGCTATGGATTTACTTCTTCTTTATTTTACCTGTAGATATTTAATGTTGTCTGAAATTCTCTCTAAGGTTGTTTTACATCAGCATTTAGTGCCGTTCATGGCAGATCCGGTGTGTAATGACTCGCTTGCGACAAGCCCCATTCATTCCCTATGGGACTTGCGGTCAGGTGCAGCTAATGCGCTTTTGCCGGATTCGACACTTGGGCAAGCCCCATTCATTCCCTATGGGACTTGCGGTCAGGTGTAGCTAATGCGCTTTTGCCGGATCCGACACTTGGGCAAGCCCCATTCATTCCCTATGGGACTTGCGGTCAGGTGTAGCTAATGCGCTTTTGCCGGATCCGACACTTGGGCAAGCCCCATTCATTCCCTATGGGACTTGCGGTCAGGTGCAGCTAATGCGCTTTTGCCGGATTCGACACTTGGGCAAGCCCCATTAATTCCCTATGGGACTAGCGGTCAGGTGCGGCAAGTGCGGGTTTCCTGGATCCGGCAGATATGGCACTTGTGGCAGCATAAAAAAAAAAAGCTGCTAGCAGTGTTTCTTTGACTTGCCTGAAGTGCCGGATCCGGCAAAACCACATTTGCCACACTTGACTGCAAGTCCCATAGAGAATGAATGGAGCTTGCCCGATCTGCCGCGAATTTCAAATACCCAATTATTAAGATACCAGCAGGCAATCATATTGCTATATGTCATTTTAACAAGTATACTCAAGGAGGACAGAGTTGATTGCATAAAAAAATGTACATCATAAACAACATTACAAGGACATACAATGGATTCAAGGTTACACACCAAAAAGGTGTGTGTTTGGAGTCGAACGTTACGTGGTACTAAGTTACAGGATGGCTACCCAATTGTTCGTCTTTTTTATAAACACTTTATATTACACTTTTCCTCATTTACATAAATGCACTTCTGAACAAGCATAGCACAAATTTACATTTCACAAGAGGGTATGTGCTCAATTTCACCGCCTGTTGGTTAGCAGTTAGAGGTGCAATTAGCTAAGACAGGTGTGAACCTATACAGAAACCCGGTCTCTCTTTTACACATCTATATATTACTGATTATGAACAGTGTAAACATTGCACATAGTCCCATAACATAAAGTGCTCATGGTACAGTACAATATAACACTTTTGCTGTATTCATGTAACAAACATCCACAAACTGCTACAAAGCGAAGCTAATACATCATACTGATGTCAAAGTTTACCAACAAGTTTGGGTTATATTTACCAAAAGAGCTGTCGGTGCCAAGCCAGCCCCTACGTACGTTTCACGTAGGCTTCCTTGGGGGGCGACTCCAAACAGACACCTCTGTGGTATGTAACCTTGAATCCATTGTAAGTCTTTGTAATGTGGTTTTTGATTTTTGACTTTAAATTTTTAGATGCAATCAACTCTACCCTCCTTGAATTTCAAATACTGCTGATGTGAATGGTGCCTTAGTTCGAATTCACACCACGGTTTTGTGCTATTGTGGCGCCCCACTATGCAGGCGTCACAGAGGGGTACTGCACCTGTAAAAGAGGTGCAGATGCTCCAGCTGCAGGTGGATCATAGGATGGTAGGTTGTACCCATTAACCCGCATTCCCACACTAGATCACAAGGTGGGAGGTTACCCGGGAGGGAATAAAACCACCTCCAGGGGGAACAAGGAGGTCCTTGGCTTTCGGCCGGAGGCCTGTTTGGTCTTCGGTCTTAGGGTCTTGATTGAGGAGTTAAGAGAAAGGAAAGCTTCCCAGACGCAGAAAGTTACCGGGTACCGGAGCCCGCACCTGTGGGATACTTCAGGACCACGGAAAATCTGGAGGTCCGTGGAGGATATACTTCTCCCGGGCTCCTGAGCGACCAGAAGTGGGTACCAGGCACCGCTTGATGGTTGGGTGGTTAGCCAGCAGAGGGTAACCCAACAGGAGCAGAGGAGAGAGGACGCCGGAGGTCAGGTTAGCTTTATGGAACCAGACTTCACCACCACTGGGAAGCAGGAAAGGAACGTACAGGAATAGAATACGAAGGCACACACCGAGGGTCCACCATACCACCTAAGATCTGCCTGCAGCCACCCGTTCAGCTACTTGTCCTCACACCATCAGGAATACTGCACTGTAACTTTTGTATGCAGCTAATACAATTGCCAGTAAAGTACCCGGAGGAACAGTGACTTTGGATTCAGCCTGCTTTTGTTTTGCATGAACTTATTCCTCTACAGGAACGCTGCCCCAGAGGTTCCAGTCCTACTTGTGGAGGACTACATCATCCTAGCCGCAATACCATCTACCTCCGGCGGACTGTGGCGGCACTGGTGCCAATCACCAGAAACTACAGGTGGCGTCACGACGACAAACTCTGTAAATAATTCCCTGTAAATATAACCTCTTTTTTTCAAAAGAATAGGCCCCCAGGACACGGGATCAGGTGCGGCCACCATTCCCCGTGACACAGTTAACCGCTTGCGGCCTGATACCCGAGTACCCCACACCCTGGGGCTTGACATCATAAGGTTCTGTCCGGTTTGAAGTGGACAGAACCTGATCTGGTTTTGCAACCATGTATCCCTATGGTGCTGGATTGGTCCTATTTGGCCATCCAGTTTTGTGTTTTTCTCCCTCATCCATTTTTTGTTTGTTTTTTGACCGGACACAAAACTGGAGTCAGCATCATTTTTTGTGACCAGTGCAAAATGCAAACAAAACCAGATCCTCCTGGATCCACGGTGATCGGACGCCCATAATATGTGAGTCTATGAGCCCCGGATCCGACAAAAAAAAATCGGATTGTTTCCCAGACGCCATTTACAGAACAGCGCCAGATGTGAAATGCTGCCTCGCTCATTCAGCACTATGGACAGCAGCAGCATTTCAGAGCCACCGCTGAACATTCAGCACCATGGAGAGCTCCATTGCTCACACAGGCTGAATGTTCAGCACCATGGAGAGCTCCACTGCACAGAACGCTAAAATTTCAGCACTGCAGGCAGCTCCCCTATACACACAGGCTGAAATTTTTAGCACCGCGAACAGCAGCAGCAACGAGCAGATCCTGCTAAAATCAGGATTGGAGGGCATATTTGCCCATTCTTGCTGCTCATTCTGTGCTGTCAGGTTCTGTCTGGTGGATCCTGCAAAAAAACAGACTGAACCTGACAGCAGAAAACTGTGATCAAAACACCAAAAAACTCGGTCTCACATGCAAAAAAAAAAGTCTTCACTCAAGTAGTGTTTGGGAAAACAATGTCATGCACTTCTTAGGGTGCTTTCACACTACGGAATTTGAAGGGAGCCGATGTTGTCCGATAAATTCGGACAGCATCGGCTCCCTTCTGATGCTTGGAATCGGGTGCCAAATAGGCACCCGATTCCGGCATAAAATCGTTGCCAGGCTGAAAAAAAAGAAAAAAAAAAAAAAAGTTTATTCTCACCTCCCCCCCCGAGCCCCCGCCTTCTCCCGCTATCTTCCTGGAGGCTCCCGGTGGCTCATGCAGGTTCCCGGTGTCAGCAGAGGTCTTCCTCTGCTGTTCAGGACCTTCGGTGATGTCACAGTCACGTGACCGCGGGTTCCACCATGGTAACCCGCGGTCACATGACTGTGACATCATCGCAGGTCCTATACAGCAGAGGAAGACCTCTGCTGACACGGGAACCTGCATGAGCCACTGGGAGCCTCCAGGAAGATAGCGGGAGAAGGCGGGGGCTCGGGGGGGGAGGTGAGAAATAACTTTTTTTTTTTTTAACCCTGCGCTCCCAGTTGAGCATTTTTACTGTGCTGAGCATGCTCAGTACAGTAAAATTGGGTCCGAGGAGACATCAGATGTTTCCTCGGACCCTTCTCCACAGGGCCCCATGTTATAGGGATCGGGTCAGATCGGATGTGCACTAAATGCCATCCGATTTGGTCCGATCCGAGTCTGTCAGATTTTATTTTCAGTGCAAAAATCGACGATTTTTTTCACCGGAAAATAAAAAAAAAAAAAAAAAAAAATTGGATCGGACCAAATCGGATGGCATTTAGTGCACATCCGATTCGGTCCGATCCCCATAGGGATGCATGGGGTCCGAAAATCATTCCGATTCTGTCCGATTTTTATCGGACAGCATTGGAAATGAAGAAATCGTAGTGTGAAAGCAGCCTTAGAATTATTATAAATCGTGACATCGGCTGTATGAGATTTTATACATTTACAGTTGTCAATTTAAACATCCTAAAATGATGGTAGAGTGCCATTCCTTTCCATACAATAGAAAAAACTGGTTGCACCACTATCACTTGCAAAATTAAAGTTTTTTGTTATACAATCAAAGAATATGTGACGATTCGGTCATCTTATGGGATCTTCATCAAATGGGCTATTTATGATTCATTGTATGAGAAAGAGAACATAGAGACCATGATTGGTCACGTCAACCTCAAATAAGGATGTGTTGTGCTGGGTATTTGTAGCTCCTTTACAGTATAGGGTCTATTAATATGTCACAGGCCCAGGATCATCACTGGATCCAGTGGTCTTCTGGTGGGCTATAACCCTAAATCCAATCATGTAACTCCTATCAAACTACGGATATGCAGTTCAACATCTGGTAAGAGATAGATATACACAGAGAGATAGAGATAGGTAGAGACAGAAAGATAGAGAGATAGAAAATGAGAGATATTTAGTGAGATAGAGAAAGGGATCGATCGATCGATAGATAGATAGATAGATAGCTCGATAGATAGATCGATAGATAGATCGATAGATAGATCGATAGATAGATAGATAGATCGATAGATCGATAGATAGCACTAAAAAAAAATGATGAAAAAATGGACCATTATTAGCCCATGGGGTGTGGTAACGTTTCAGTTCGTTAGACCCTCTTTCAAGCTCGGGCTAATAAAGGTCCATTTTTCTCATTAATCTTTGTTCAATAGACAGATAGATAAAAACAGAGATGGGAGACCACGGCTGCACTGACTTAAAGTCAGCAGCCATTATAATCTCAATGCGCATGCCGCCGTCGGACCGCTGAAGCTAAGCAGCAGGAGCCTGGGCTACTGTCTGGATGGGAGTCCCAATGGGAGATTCAATGGGAGACCCTATGGAAGTCTTAATGTGACACCCAATGAGAATCTCAATGGGAGACCATGGCTGCATTGACTTGTCAGCAGATAAAAACAGAAAAACGCAATAGCGCAAAAAATCGAGTGCAGAGCCATCCTACCACAAATCCTTAGGCTTGATGTTAAAGTGCAAAAACTGGACGGCAGCGCACCGTACTAGAAGGAAACATTGTGGACCTATTTATTACCCCAGGACCATGACGGTCTCAAGCTGCTTGAGAAAGGCTAGTGGATAGCCGAAACGTTGCGATCCTGGGGAAATAAATAAGTCCACAACTTTTTTTCTATTATGGTGTGCTGCCATCCATTTATTGTATGATAAATAGATTATATCTGCATAGCATTACTCCAATCATAAATGGATCACACTATATTCTTGTTATCTACTTTCACGTATACATTAGAAATAGAACTAACAGATAGGTACTTGAAAAAGTTGTTGTCACACCAAAACATCGCGCCACTTTGGGCTTATTAAAGTCCACTTTTTGCCACATTTTTAGGAGTGCTACCGTTTTTTCCTTCGATAATGTTCTACATTGGGACACTGTACTTTTACAGGATTGTTTGCACCCGGACTGATAAGTATAAGTTTGTGCTGTTCCTTTTTTCTGTTTCTTTAACAGATTTATAGCTAGAGGGATAGAGAGAGAGAGAGAAAGAGAGAGATGGATAGAGAGATAGATGGATAGAGAGATAGATGGATAGAGAGATAGAGAGATAGAGAGATAGAGAGATAGAGAGATAGATAGATAGATAGATAGATAGATAGATAGATAGATAGATAGATAGATAGATAGATAGATAGATAGATAGATTGATAGACAGACAGATGGATAGAAGATACAGATAGATAATGGTTTCATTTTTTCCATAGTTCAGTCTGTGCCTCTCATCGACATAAGATCACGAGTATTAGACTCTTCAAGGTTATATTGACTGCGCAAATATTTAACATTGCCCTAGAATATTGATAGTACAAATATCCACAAAGGTGAAATGAAATCGAAGTGGAATCCTTTTAATAAACTTGTACCGGACACCGGTTGCCATGTATAAGGCAATGTTACCACATTCATCTAATTTCAATACGTTTTTTTAATCTTCAAAAATGGAGACACAAAAGTGTTGGAAATGTTCACAGGACAAGATGAAAAGTAGGAGGATGGAATCTCATTTGTGACAATTGTATGCATTTATTTAATGTATTTATGGCACAATGTTCTTGGATCTTATTTAGTCAAACCAAACATTTAATAAAAGAAGGGTGGTCACTGAATGCTCCCATGATGGGCTCCACAATCATCAACTACAATCTGTGTGTGTGTGGGGGGGGGGGGGGGCAAAAATATATTCCAAAAGGTGAAATAAGTAAAATAAAGGAACTATGTGTGGACACACAGCTAAACATGTCACACAGAGCAAAAGGTGCTCTATGAAGCCCCTCTTGTGAATACATTGGGGTCTTGAATAAAGGTGAATGAGTTGGACTTAGAAGTTTGGAGTATGTACTAAGCACAGATGTCAGTGTTCTGTTCGGCGCTCCGGTGCTTTACGTATACAAAGCACTTTAGCGAGCATCGCTGTGCTTGGGTACACTCGGTTCTCGGGTACACTCGGTGATCGGGTACACTTGGTGCTCAGTGTGAGCCACTTGCAGTGTTTGATCAGCTGCACTGGAAGTAAAATTAACATTATCAGATGTAGGGGTGTACTAAAATATGAAAGTGACCAAACCTCGCCCTCCTTCCCCCTAAAGTCTTTTTGTTTATGGTTTGCTGTATGAGGGTGGAGAGCAGAAGTGGCCAATCAGTGACTTCCAATGAGTTTCGGGCAAAGTTTGGGTCCAGAACAAAACTTTATAAGAAGTCCAGCTGAACCCCCCAGAACCCAAACTTCCACGGTTCCGATTACCTGTAGCCTTGAATTAAGTTTGATGTATAAATCGGAGACTTAAACTGTTTTATCTTCAACATTTTCAGACATGAGCCGCTGATTTGCTCAGAGAAAACAAAAACGCTCAATTCTTCTGTGTACCATTAGGGTACACAGACAGTAGAATTGTCTGAGCAGTAATGTCTCAGTATATAACAGCCCAGTATGTGTATTTATTTCCCTTAAGACCAAACCAAATATAAGCAGTGAACAGTGGATGAGGCCAAAAAGACAAATTGGCCTCATAGTCTCTGATTTCAGTACAATGTATGGGATTTCAGAATACTATACAACACATTAGGCCCGCTTCACACCACGATTTCTTCCTGTCTGTGGGGATATTGTTTTTGCAGGACCCCACGGACAGGAACAGATAGGATATGTACCTCCGGATGCCATTTCTGTTTCCAGATCCGTGATTTTGATGGATCTGGACACAGAAAGAGCTGGGAGGAGCCCAGTGGTGTCGGGGCTGTGATGTCACACATGGAGAGGACAAATCCTGTGTTCTTCCCCCGGTGTGACATGAAAGGGCTGATTTTCCAGCAACGTTTCCTGTGCGGCGCTGTAAAGCGCACTCCGAGCAGCTGCCTGTGTAACAGGTAGTGAAGGTAAACATAGGGTAACTAAGGGCAGCGGTAACGCTATTCGGTGCTGGAAAAAGTTCTAAGTTAAAACCGTAATCCAGCAGGCTAGGGTCAAAATGGAAATGTGACCCTAGCCTACTTCACATTTATTGGATCCATTGGATTATCTACCACATTGCACGTGGAGGTGTGGGTCCTGCAGCAGTCACCATTACATGTTTCTGATGCTGGTTGTGTACTACACAACCCGATAAGGTAAGCAGTGAATATCACGGCTTCAGAGCCACTCTGCTTTCAAACGATAAGACCCTATTGCGCTTGCTTCTTTTGCGGTAACGCTATGCGGTGCTGGAAAAAGTTCTAAGTTAAAACCGGAACCCGGCAGGCTAGGGTCAAAACGGAAATGTGACCTTAGCCGTAATTTGAAGCTATTGGCTACATGTCTTCTGTGGCAGCGCGGACCAGTAACACATTGTCCCTCTGAATCCTTGGATTCTGTGATCCCTGGCTGTAATGTCTGTATACTCTTATATTCTGTGATCCCGGCTGTAATGTCTGTATACCCTTATATTCTGTGATCCCCGGCTGTAATGTCTGTATACTCTTACATTCTGTGATCCCTGGCTGTAATGTCTGTATACTCTTATATTCTGTGATCCCCGGCTGTAATGTCTGTATACTCTTATATCCTGTGATCCCCGGCTGTAATGTCTGTATACTCTTATATCCTGTGATCCCCGGCTGTAATGTCTGTATACTCTTATATTCTGTGATCCCCAGCTGTATTGTCTGTATACTCTTATATCCTGTGATTCCCGGCTGTAATGTCTGTATACTCTTATATTCTGTGATCCCCGGGGCTGTAATGACTATCTACTCTTATAGTCTGTGATCCCCAACTGTGATGTCTGTATACTCTTATTATTTTAATTATTTTTAATATTATTATTTTAATATAGTTAACGATCACAACTCTGCTACCTTAATTATTATAAATAATATTATTTTAATATAATTACCCAGCACAACTGCTTCCTTATTTTAATAATTAAAATTAATATTATTAAAAATAAACTAATAAGGCAACAGAGTTGTGACACTTAATTTATATTAAAAAACAATAATACAAACTACCGATCACAACTTTGTTTCCGTATTATTTTAATATTAATATTATTTTAATATAATTAACAATCACAACTCTGTTGCCTTATTATTTTAATTATTTTTAATATTAATAAAGTATGATTAATGATCCCAACTTTTCTACCTTATTCATTTTTTTATTATTAATATTATTTTAATATAATTAACCAGCTCAACTCTACTGCTTTTATTTTAATATTAATAATTATTACAAATAAACTAATAAGGTAAGAGTTGTGATACTTAATTTATATTAAAATAATCACGTAATCATTTCAATATTAACTACCAATCACAACTCTGTTGCCTCATTATTTTAATTTTAATATTAATTAATATTATTTTAATATAATTAACAATCACAACTCTGCTGCCTTATTTTAATCATTTTTAATAGTATTTTTTTAATGTAAATTAACAATCAAAACTCTATTGCTTTATTTTAATTATTATTAATATTATTAACATTATCATTTAAATATAACTAACAATCCCAACTCTGTTGCCTTATTTTAATAATTTTTAATATTATTATTTTAATCTAAATTAACAATCACAACTCTATGGCCTTATTTTAATCATTTTTAATATTATTTTAATATAAACAATCACAACTCTATTGCTTTATTTTAATTAATATTAATATAATTTTAATATAATTAATCACAACTCATGCCTTATTATTTTAATTATTGTTAATATTAATATTATTATTTTAATACAAATTAATTATCTCTGCTGCCTTATTATTATTACTGGTTTTATTATTATGGTCACGGTAGTGTTGTTTTGAAATTATTATTTTTATTTATATTTTGGCAACAATAAAAATAATTAAAAAAAAAAAACATTTTTGTATCAGAACTGGTTTTTTTTCTCCTGATTTTTTATATTTTTTTTTATCTCCCAAAGATACAGTTCATCTATCCATGAAGAGCAAATAAGAGCATATTGTTATTGGAACCCGGCCATTATGTATTCAGAAATGTGTGCTTGAATTCATCAATCTTGAAGTGGAACTTGTTGGATGGCGAAAACTGGCAACGGATACTGCATATATTTCATGCGTTCGGTCACCCACTTACTACCTCTCGTATCCATAAAATATTATTCTGGCACAAAAGAAATTCATTAAATGCAGTTAAATATATCTGGGTATGTGAAAAGCACAATGGCCGTGAAATAAAATGTGTTTTGTTTGTTCAAAGAATGAATTTAACCCCAACCCTTAAAATCTGCAGAAATCAATGCCTCATTCAAGTCTATTGATCAGCAGAAAATTAATTAGACTTCAATGCTTATGGCAGTTGATAAGACAACTTGTTAATTTAGTAAGTGATAGTGAGTTCCCTAAAGCATCGAATATCCTCCTCGCCGGAAAAGACATCTCCAACAACTTGTCATTCTTCCTCCATGGAATCTTGATGTTTTATTTATAAACAAGATTATAGCGGGACTTTACATCCCAACATTCCGTTTGCATATTGCTGGGTCAAACAGAATCGATACGCCAGCGAGCGCACACACAGACGGTTTATTTCATTTTCGGTGAAACGTTTTTTTTGTTATTTTCTTGTGTTGTTTTTTTTTTTTAATCCGCTTAAATATTTTTTTAAACATTGTTGTCGGTAGCACAAGTCTTAATCTGGAAAAATGAGGACGGAATGGAGTTGCCCCAGAATGTATCAGACAAGGAGGTGGGAGGCTGGAGGGTAGTTCCTGCTGGTTTCCAAGGACAAAAGGGACAAAGGGGTCCTCCCAACAGTTTTAGGTTCCAACAGCAGAACACCAGCCCTGTGAAAATGCTAATGAGCCGGTAAAGAGGCCCCGTTCTCCTGCCATAATTCTATAGTAGGACTTGAGGACCCCATGGTGTTCGCTAAATCAAGACAACTAATTGAGATTTTTTTTTTTTTTTTTATGCACACTTTCTGCATTGGCTTCATTCAGTTTACTCATTGATGAGAATGTGCCCTTTGTGACAACAGGTCCTGATTATTTTGGCAGGCTGCTGACGTTGAAAGTATGACAACAATTTTTAATTTTGATTTTCGCAATTTCGGTGGATTCAGCAGCTCGGGTATTAGGAGCGCTTAAGAAACGGAATATAAAGAAAAATATCATGTAAAAGAAAAAAATGACAAGTCAGCAATGCTTAATGCACAGAAGAAAAAAAGGGCGATTGTTAGCTCACCGGTACATGAACCAAGATTCAACAATATGCAGGAGTGGCGCACAAATGAAGTCCAGGGCAAGGTTCAAAGGAAGAAAATTCATCTTCTGCACAAAAAGGAGCAAAATAGTTTTTGTAATAATATATTTATTCACTTATATAGCGCTATTATTTACA
The DNA here is from genome assembly GCA_033576535.1 of Allobates femoralis. Lineage (NCBI taxonomy): Eukaryota > Metazoa > Chordata > Amphibia > Anura > Aromobatidae > Allobates > Allobates femoralis. The sequence goes on from JARQOC010000012.1 coordinate 30,956,573, forward strand.
TAGAGCTCAGTAACACTGTACCCATAGGGGCTCACAATCTTAACATCCTATCAGTAGGTCTTTCAAGTGTGAGAGGAACACAAAGAACCCAGAGGAAACTCACGCAAACACATAACATACAAACTCCTTGTAGATGTTTGTCCTTGATGGGATTTGAACCCAGGACCCCAGTGCTACAAGGCTGCAATGTTAACCACTGAGCCACCATACAGTGCTAACCACTCAGCCACAGGACGCAGTGCTAACCACTCAGCCACCGGACGCAGTGCTAATCACTCAGCCACAGGACGCAGTGCTAACCACTCAGCCACCGGACGCAATGCTAACCACTCAGCCACCGGACGCAATGCTAACCACTCAGCCACAGATTACGCAGTGCTAACCACTCAGCCACCGGACGCAGTGCTAACCACTCAGCCACCGGACGCAGTGCTAACCACTCAGCCACCGGACGCAGTGCTAACCACTCAGCCACCGGACGCAGTGCTAACCACTGAGCCACCGGACGCAGTGCTAACCACTCAGCCACCGAACGCAGTGCTAACCACTCAGCCACCGGACGCAGTGCTAACCACTCAGCCACCGGACGCAGTGCTAACCACTCAGCCACCGGACGCAGTGCTAACCACTCAGCCACCGGACACAGTGCTAACCACTCAGCCACCGGACACAGTGCTAACCACTCAGCCACCGGACGCAGTGCTAACCACTCAGCCACCGGACGCAGTGCTAACCACTCAGCCACCGAACGCAGTGCTAACCACTCAGCCACCGGACGCAGTGCTAACCACTCAGCCACCGGACGCAGTGCTAACCACTCAGCCACCGGACGCAGTGCTAACCACTCAGCCACCGGACGCAGTGCTAACCACTCAGCCACCGGACACAGTGCTAACCACTCAGCCACCGGACACAGTGCTAACCACTCAGCCACCGGACGCAGTGCTAACCACTGAGCTACCATACAGTGCTAACCACTGAGCCACCATACAGTGCTATCCACTGAACCACCAAGTCACCCAATCCATATATTTTATTTGCAGATACTGGAAAATTCCTCTTATGACAAAAGAAAGGTGGGCAAAGCAGGTGCAGCGCTATCGAAGGGCTTGTGCCCATCCTGCAGATTTTGCAGAATTTTGTTGGAGATTTGACAGAAATCGGCACGCCAGCAAAGTCTATGGGAATTCTGAAGAGTTGTGCTTTTTCCGCTGCAGAAAAGGTGCAGATTTAGCTGTTGGAAAACCTGCAGCATGTCCAAAATTGCAGCAGATTTTTGAGCCCTTCTAACTATTGACTTGATGTTGAAAACCGCAGGTCATTAATCTGCACCAAAAACACACCAAATCCTCAACATGTTTTTGGTGCATTTTTCTGCCACATGGTGCAGATTTGATGCAGAATTCTCTGCAACACAATACTTAGCATTGGTGCAAACCCTAAGTGTAGTAAATGAGTAAACTTTCCAGTATGTCCCAGCTAAAGTATCAGATTGAAAACATAAAACTTACCAGATTCAGCACTGATCCAGGCTCTTCCCATCCAAGGTTAAAAAAGCAAATAATTTTCCATAACGAGGAACATGGTAAAACTAGATTCTTTAATGTAGATAGAATTCGTAGGTCATACTGTAAGATTGTACAACGTGTTTCAGTAGAAATGATAAAGTCTTCCTCAGGAGCTTAAAATCTACCGGTATTTCCCCTGCGGAAAGCTTTACTTTGTTCTGCCAAAAGTGTTGTACAATCTTTCAGTACAACCTAACAATTTTATCTACATGAAAGAATCTAGTTTTTCCATGTTCCCCGTTACGGAAAAATATTTTCTTTTTAAAGAAGTTGTCCAGTCTAAACTAATAATTCTGCAGTCTGTGTGTCACCAAGTGACTGCAGACTTCTCAATCCTTCCAGCACCCGCACTGTGCACTGCGAGGGTTCATGGTTTCTAATCCGGGAACAGACTGCAATCATGCGATATACGTGTTCCTGCCACTCAGCTAGAACCCCGGACCAGTGGGTGCAGCCTCACCCAATACAAGTGGATGGAGCAAGGCCGCACCCACTAGATGACTGTGACTGCTCCATACACTTATATTGGGTCATGGCCACACCCACTAGTTGTGTTGATGTCAGGAACATGCATATGTGGCGCCCCACCGGGTAAGCTGCCACCACAGGTACTACATTCCCGTGGTTAGGGAGTATAGTGCTCCTGTTCTCCAGGTTCTGGTATGCTGTGGCTGAGCCCAAACGAAACGCAAATGTGGCGCCCCGCTGAGAGTGCGTCACAAGAGGGTACTGCACCCCTGACTAAGGTGTCGTATTCTCCGTCCCAGTGATGAATAGAATAATCCTGAGGCTCCATCCACCACATGCAGCACCTAGAGGCAGAGGACCAATTAGGCACCCATTTCATGGGTAACCGGTCCTGGTGGGAGGAGAACTAGGGTATATAGCAGTGGGGAAAGCAGTGGGGAGTTAGAACAGTGGAGAGACAAGAACAAGGGGAGTCGAGTCGTGACAGAAAAGACAGCTAACAGGGAAGGCACCGAGCACTGGTGACCCAGAAGGAGAAAGGGTCCAAGATAGAGCGGGTGATAGAAGACCCGAGCCCAGTCCACAACCCGGAGTACCGGCTCTGAGGTGGTTCAGACGATTCAACCCTGCACCACAGAACCCGGAGTGGTTGAAGGCTTTACAGGAGCTCAACTCACAACCTAACCATCACCGCAGCTATACCAGGGGGTACCCACCATTGAGGGCCAGGGGCCGAGAGTCAGGGCCAAGACAACGGGAATCCCAATCGAGGGTCCTCAATACCCTGGCAAGGTAAGCTAAAGCAGCGAAGAGAGGGACAGTCAGGATAGAGAAGTACACCTGTGGTGCCTCAGAGGGACACTATTCACCGCAGGGACCACCCGGTCCATTACTTGGCATTGAGAACTGTTTCACCTGTCTGCCATTGAACAACTAAGTAAATACCCGTTCAGAGGAGCAACGTGTCTGAGCCTTATTCCTGGACTACCATTTAATTGCCTTGCCTTACAGAATCAACTGAGCTGCCCTATTACTCTACTGCAGCTCTCGACTCCGGGGACCCCGCTCGTCCTGTAGGGAGCGGTTCCATCTTGCTGCCGCCCATCACCTCGGAGGTCAAGCAGCGCCGGTGCCATCACCGGAACCCTACAGGTGGCGTCACGAACTAATAACTTTACCCTTTTTAACATTATCCTGTTTCCCTTCTATTGATCACGGGCCCACAGCCTCAGGCACCGTAACCGTGACTGACAGCCCGCGCCGGAGACCTGAGCACCCGGCCCACGGTGAGTCACAAACAGTACCCAAACACATAGGCCCAAAGACAATGGGAGGACCCTGAGGGAGGGCCTAGGTCACAAAAAGGGGAACAGGAAAGTGTTAGACAGGAGAGTAGTAGTAGTACGTGGTGGCAGGAGGGTACAGAGTCGGTGTGATGCTGACTACCGGGGCTTGGCGCATGACCACGCTCATCCCGAGAGGGAGAGACCAGAACGGTGGAAGGAGAGAAGAGCCCTAGGGGTGCGGAAGAGACACAGATTCCTCTACGCTTCGAATCTGAGGAGACAGAGGGGCTGGTGGATGATACAGGGACCCGGCCCTGAACACTGGTGCGGATACTGCACATTCGAGCCGTTGAATCGGAGGCCTCAGACTTCTAATGGGAGCTGTGGCTGAACACCCAAACACATCTTGGGGAAGATGGCTGAACTAGGGAGCATGCCCGAGAGAGGAACCCAATGGCGCCCTAGGGACACTACAGCACCCGTGGCCATCGTACTTGAGCTCTGTGGTGCTGAGAGGGGCAGAGCAACAACTTGCTTGCCTCAGAAAAGAACAACTCCTTATACGCTGAGAGAATGAAGACCCACCAGAGGCAGATCACCCAGTAAGAGAAAGAGAAGACACTAACCAAGGCTCAGTAACACCAACCCAGTCCTGCAGAAAACGCTGAACCGGAGCCTGGCAAGGGACTTACCTGGTGGCCATGTTGAAACACCAAGTAAAAGTAACGGAACTGCAGCTGTAGTGTGTGTGTGACTTTCTTGAATGGCGACCACCAGCCACAGAGGCCGCATGAAACACCGGGGTACTGACGTTCCACTGAACTTCCAAGGTACAGACTGACTCCTCCATTCTGCTGCCCTGGGGACCGCGCTCCACCTGCGGGGAGCGAAAACCATCCAAGCTACCGGTCACCGTCCCTAGAGGTTCTGAAGCAGCGGCGGCCACCCTGGCTGCATACCGCAGGTGGAGTCACGCATACCCCCTTATCGCCTCAGACTTTCCCTGTCATCATTCCCCGTTTATTTTAAATGGCACTGCCAGGGTCATGGGACCGAGTCTCAGCCCCCGTCTGTCCCTGTGAAAAGAACCGAGAAGTGAAGAAGAGAGAACAGCTAGTAACTGTCCTGTTCCCGAGTCTTCCCCGGCCCTGGAGTCGGTGTGTCACATACCATATAATTGTGATCTGTTCCCGGCTTAGAATACTGTGTGCACTGGGAGGACTGATAAGTCTGCAGTCACATAGAGCAGTACACAGAGGACACAGAGAGCGCGAGACACACAGACAGCGCGAGACACACAGACAGCGCGAGACACACAGACAGCGCGAGACACACAGACAGAGCGAGACACACAGACAGAGCGAGACACACAGACAGAGCGAGACACACAGACAGAGCGAGACACACAGACAGCGCGAGACACACACAGCGCGAACACACACAGCGCGAGACACACACAGCGGAGCACACACAGCGCGAGACACACAAGAGCGTGACACAGAGCAACATATCAAGTGACAGAGACACTGAGCTGAACATGAGCGACACAGAGAGCGCCACACAGAGCGCGAGACACACACAGAGCGCGAGACACACACAGAGCGCGAGACACACACAGAGCGCGAGACACACAGAGCAACGTATCAAGTGCACAGAGCTGAAATAGCGACACAGAGAGCGCGACACAGAGAGCGCGACACAGAGAGCGCGACACAGAGAGCGCGACACAGAGAGCGCGACACAGAGAGCGCGACACAGAGAGCGCGACACAAGAGCGCGACACAGAGAGCGCGACACAGAGAGCGGACACAGAGAGCGCGACACAGAGAGCGCGACACAGAGAGCGCGACACAGAGAGCGCGACACAGAGAGCGCGCGACACAGAGAGAGCGCGCCACAGAGAGAGCGCGCGACACAGAGAGCGCGCGAACAGAGGCGCGCGACACAGAGAGCGCGCGACACAGAGAGCGCGCGACACAGAGAGCGCGCGACACAGAGAGCGCGAGACACAGAGAGCGCGAGACACAGAGAGCGCGAGACACAGAGAGCGCGAGACACAGAGAGCGCGATACATGAGTGACTTCAGAATTATCAGTTTAGACTGGGTAACCCTCTAAGCCTGAATTGGAAGCACATGGATCAGCGCTGAATCTGGTATACTTTCTGTTTTTATTTTATTTATTTTTTTTGGCCATATTAAACCAACACATTTCAGGCATACAGTACCCTTAGCAGGGCATACCATGAGTAAGGGCACTGTATGCCTGAAACGCGTTGATTTTAATATGACCAAATAAATATATGGCTTTTTAGAGAAACTATATTTTTCTCCTTTTGATTGGAAGCTGGATTTTTTTTCTGCTATTTTTTCCCTTTGACAATGCTTAATACCAACGCTTACCAGGCCATATGGATGACTATAATATGATTATATTCTGACAAGCACTTTGTGTGCAGGTGACACTTTGATTGAAACCATAATTAATAAATCAGCCCCGGCTCTCACACCTACAGCTCACAGCGGGGCCTGGAAAACACGTCTATAAAGGAACCTCTATGTCCTTGTGTAAAGAGGGAATGAATGACAGAGGCACTTGTTGCCCTCGGACTTGGATTTGCTGTCTGGTATCTCACTTTTGGCGCTAGTTGTTAATGAACAGGTCTCTTGTAGCTGCAGCAGGTGACATTGCCATTAATCTCTTACTTGACCACCATGGCATAATAATGAGACGGATTTGTGCTTGTGACTCCACGTCCCGCGTTAAGAATCAGTTCATTAGGGACACGTTTAACCTTAGAGTCTGCTATTTAAGTCAGGCTGTAGGGCAAACCACAGCTGAGTTTTTAATGTCTTGTTAAGTGCCATAGACCGCTATACATACCGAGCTGCTTTCCTGCAGCCAGAACCCCGGTCAAATGCATTAGTAACATTAAATTATCCCTGTTGCCTATACGCAGTGGAGGCAGCCATTTAGAGGCCTGAACCATTATTCATGAGATTGCAGACTATGATTTCACTAGGAACCGCTGATATTACTGAGGCAAAGGGCACGGTGCGCCCACAAATAGCTGCTATCACCGGGTATAGGCGACGGATACAATTTAACAGCGTGATCCACCATACAGTGTAGCAACTAGAGTGAAAGGCTACAATGAAAGCGAATTATTGCCAGAAGTTGTCGCCCATTAGGACTGATATTAAATCAAAATTTACCATTAGGCTAAGTATACATATTTGGGGAACTGTGATTGCATAGGATTTTTTTTTTCAGCAAAATAAGAATTGAGTGCATAACAGGTGAGGTTCCTTAATTTAGAAAGTACTTAAAGTGCCGCCTGCTCCAGAGTCATATTTCATAACATCCGAGGAACAAATACAGGAATCGTCTGTTATACTATGGCCATTGTTCTATGTGCACATCCGTCATATAACCGGGAAATGACCCGTTAATTAAAGGGGTTGTCCAGTCTAATCACTCTATGTGACTGCAGACTTATCAATCCTCCCAGTGCCTGCACTGTGCACTGCGAGGATTCACCGATTACGAAGCCGAAACAGACCACAGTTATGCGATATATATGTTCCCAGCCAGAACCTGACTAGTGGGCACAGCCTCACTCAATACAAGTGTCATGGAGCAGGCGTACCAGACTAGGGGGACAGCCTCACTCAATACAAGTGTATGGAGCAGGCGTACCAGACTAGTGGGCACAGCCTCACTCAATACAAGTGTATGGAGCGGGCGAACCAGACTAGTGGGCAGAGTTCCTCACTCACTACAAGTGTATGGAGTGGGCGTACCAGACTAGTGGGTACAGCCTCACTCAATACAAGTGTATGGAGCGGGGAACCAGACTAGTGGGCACAGCCTCACTCACTACAAGTGTATGGAAGTGGGCGTACCAGACTAGTGGGCACAGCCTCACTCAATACAATGTATGGAGCGGGCGAACCAGACTAGTGGGCGATTTCACTCACTACAATTTGTATGGAGTGGGCGTACCAGCTAGGGGCACAGCCTCACTCAATACAAGTGTATGGAGCGGGCGTACCAGACTAGTGGGCACAGCCTCACTCAATACAAGTGTATGGAGCGGGCGTATCAGACTAGTGGGCACAGCCTCACTCAATACAAGTGTATGAAGCGGGCGTACCAGACTAGTGGGCACAGCCTCACTCAATACAAGTGTATGAAGCAAGCCCACGCCCACTAGTCTGGCACGCCCGCTCCATACACTTTTATTGATAGAGGCCGCTCCCAATACTCTTGTTGCATAGCGCATAATTGTGGTCCATTCCCGGCTTAGAAACATCAAATCCTCTCAGCGCACAGAGTGTATGATGGGAGGATTGATAAATCTTCAGTCTCAGAGTGACTGCAAAATTAACATTTTAAACCAGACAACACCTTTAAGATTCTAGAGTTCATTAAAACTGTGGCATGTTTTAGTGTTGCAGTTGTAATACAGGCACTAAAATATGACGACTTTAAAAGAGTGCTCTGGCGATTATAAAAGGACATAAGGGTAGAGATGAAGCAAACCTTTTAAATGGGCATAACTACAATAGGTACAGGGGTTGCAATCGTCCTTGTGGCCTATAGGAAAAGACCACTGCTATTAAAGATTTGCAATAATTAGGACTTTTGCATGGGGTCCATGAGCTTCAAGTTGCATTTAAAGTTTGGTTCAGGTGCCGAACAAACCCATGGATATTCAGGTGGCGCTGTTCAAGGCACGAACTCAACCCATTCAGTCACTGATTGGCTGTTTGGCTCTCTGTCCACCGCCAGCCATAAGCAAAATATTCCGGGGGCAGTAGGGTGGGGATTTTTCAACTTTTAAGGGACAGCACACTATAGCAGAAAACTCAGATATTACCCCCAGTGCGAGCAAATCATACACTGCAAGCAGCTCACTCCGGGTCGGGCTCTGAGCGTATCTGAGACAGCGCTGCACACCCTGCACTTTGGATATGCAAATCACCCAAACTCGAGCCCCAAACAGGTTCACTCATCTCTACTCAAGGGTGCAGAATTAGTTCACATGTCCATTAAAGGGAACCTGTTAGCTTATTCTAGCCCCCTTAATAGGCAGGTAAATAGTAATGGCAGACAACTGCTTTACTGAAAGTGCAGCTACTGAGAGAAAATGAACTTATTTCCTCCCTGGAGCTGCCGGCTTACAGTCATGGGGGTATAAACAGATATGAGGATGCAACAGCGCAAACAATAAGGATGAAAGGGGTAATTGGACAAACAACATTTTATATTTTGTCAAGAAAAAGGTGTCTATTGCACAGTGTCAGAGAATAGCACAGTTGGCGACACTAAAACAGATTACGCTATAATAGAGAATATATCAATACAGATTTACAGGACAAAATTGTGATACTATTTACACATTATTATTCCACTCATAACATTAAATAACTGTCACCATCAAGGATATCTTAGCCCTAATTTCCCAACAGAGAAGAATCAGTGTCACTTCTCTACCAGTCACTGTCGTCAACTACCTAAATAGCATGAAACAGCACATAGGCCCTAATGGGGGTGAACGACACTACCTGCTATTCACAAGTCCAGGTTGGTGGACAACTTCTCACTCTCAGTACCCTGACCAACTTCGTTCACTGAAACACAGCCCCAGCCCCCACTTAGTACTGTATGTCCGCTCTTTATGGCCAGGTCGCCTCTCCTCCGTCTCAGATCTGGCTCTGCTGGGTCTGGTCTTCCCTAGATTTCGGTCTCGATCTTCTCTTGGGTCTTGTCATGGATCTCCTCATGTATCTGGTCAATGATCTTCTCTTGAATATGGTCTCAGATTTCCTCTCGGACCTAATCATAGATTTTCTCATGGATCTGGTCTTGGATCTCCTCTTGGAACTGGTCACAGATCTTTGGCAGTAAGGGGTACTTCACACACAGCAATATCGCTAGCGATATCGCTGCAACGTCACAGGTTTTGTGACGTAGCAGCGACCTCACCACCGATATCGCTGTGTGTAACACACACCCGTGAGCGTCCCCCCGCTGTGAGATCGCTGATCGTTAACGAACGGCCTGGACCATTTTTCGATCAGCGATCTCTCGCTGGGCATGTTGGATCATGGTGTGTGACAGGGGCAATGACCAGCGATCCCCATTCTGCAGCCGAGAACCTGACAGATCCCAACGACTGTTGGGTGTCGGCCGCAGAATGGGGATTGCTGTAAGTCTGCCTGTATGGCATCTCACAAGCGACCACGTAGCGATGCACCAGCGATCCAGGCTAGGTCGGATCGTTGTCGGGATTGCTGGTGCGTCGCTAAGTGTAACCAGGCCCTAAGCCTGTCCTGTTCCCACCACCGTCCTACTACAGGTTCAGCCATGAACTCCTCCTCTTCTCTGCTCAGGTTTTTACTATTATTGACTTAGCCATAGCAGTCATCTGATATGGTGTCTACTCCAATCTTCTCTCTGGGGGATGGATAACTTCACTTTTCGGTTCCTACTATTGTTGTTCTCTCAGCTTTTTCCATTCTTAATATTTTTGGTCAGCAGATGGCATGTTTACTGTTATGGTGGGTTTACACGTCGCGATATCGTTCTGATATTGTATCCAACGGCGTGGGAGCGCGCTTTTTCTGGGCAGAATTCCAAGATCGCATAGGAGATGTTACACAGCACGATATCGGCATACAACATCTCTACGATGTCTACGCCCCCCTTGTAAGGCCGACCCAGGAACGACCATTTAACATGGAGAGGATAGGGGATGTTGTACTGCACATCGTAGTTGGGCTGTCACACAGCACGATCCGGCTCCAACCTCCATCCAATATCGGCCCGTTGAAGAGCAGGCTCATTCGATCCCCGATATCGGTTTGACATCGTTCGTGCATCGTATTGGACATTTATACCATACAACGCATGAACGATATCGGGTCCAACGCACGAACCACATGCCTTTTGGTCGGAGTTGGACGCCGATATCGGGACGTGTAAACACACCATTAGACACTCGGTTTAACCACTATTGTGTGTGTCCCTTACTCCTTCATCCCCTTAAATTGGCATTGACAGGATGGCTTCAGTCACTGCTCACAGCACCACTCACTAAGATATAAGTGGCATCTATAAGTATATCATGGCACTTTGAAAACATGCTATTTGCAGCATGCATGTTCAGTCGAGTTGTCAATAACAAAGAGGCATCATTACAGCAGACACTCATAGTAAAGTGACCTGTGCCTTAAAAGTTGCCTTTTATACACTCCGCGTACGGCCATGTGATAGAAAGCTGGCGGCTCCCGCGAGGAAGTATATGTACTTTTCTCACTTTTTTTTCCCAGATAGCTGCACTTTGACTATGGTTTTGCCGTAAGAAAGAGGCTGCATTGCCTTGATATGCGTAGACTAAGCTATTTGGAGTCCTTTTTGTCCATTTGAGATAGGAGGAAAATTTGGCTCCTCTGCTCTATTTTGGTGTGCATCACCCGCGGATCTGCAGCTGCCTGTTACATATGCATTGATGGTTGGGTCTCACACAACCAACCCAGGTGAGAAGATGTAATTTTCACCTTTGCCCCTATTTATCCCAGTTAAGACCCTATTGCGCTTGTGTTTCTCCCTTAGTTTCTCCATGCCTGTTACCAGGGGCTGGCTGGGGCCTCCTGCCCCGGGTGGCAGTTTCGGACTGCCAGCCCACAGTTGAGAAGCGGGGGGGGGGGGGGGTGCTATCCCGCAGCCAGGGGGCGGCCCTAGGTGTGGGCTATACCATCAGCCCAGGGGGCAAGTGCCCCTGCCACCTGGGCCAGTCCGCCCCTGCCTGTTACCCTCGAAGTAACTCCAATGGCCTTGTTGATGTATATATGTTTGTGAATGATTGACAACAATATTAAAGGGTCTGTCAAGTTTAGGACGTTATCACCAGACCCATTCTCCTACATTTGGCTGGGTGAAAAATGGGCACAAGGTGTCCTCAAGAACCGACACGTTTTATTGAGAAATCGTAGCTTTTTGTGCTTTCGAACATGAGCTCTTTTTACTGATTTTTGGGCATAATTGTGTGGAAGGGCAATTATTTCAAACATTTGTTAATTCACTGGAAGCTTCCACAATATAAAAGAGAAAAAAAGAGCGGAAATTACAGCCTCTTTCACAATCATGCAGAAATTTGCCCATTCATTACTCCGCAGACCTACTTCAAACCCAAGGTTCCAGCTCTCAGTTATTTCTTTTCTATTCACAACTCGGCAACATCAGTTTTATTTCTACATGAATATGCAGATTTTAGCTCGTGTTATGTCCTCTAATGAGCTTTCACTTAATCAATTTGACAGACGCCTTTCTTCCCTTTTCCATCTACAAACCAGACATCAAGAGGAATGTGAAAAATACTTCAAGAGCCCTCACTAGAATTAAATCACTGCACAGGGAAATGAACTTTCTACTCTGCAAGAGACGTTTACACAAAAATCTGGGCTCACTCATAGGGCCAGTTTAATATTTTTGACTCCACTATATACCATACTATTAGTACGAAAAATGTAAGATATTAATTATATGAAATGTGTATGTGGCACCCCAGTGATCAGGTTACCACAGCGGCATTGCTTCCCTCACAGGGGGTGATGTCATGCCTGGAAGCAGGAGGAGGTCCCCACACTAGGTAACCACAGCATGCAACACAATTCCTGACTCCAGGCCAGAAGTGGGAGCTCTAGAACCCGACTTCAGGGGACCTGCCCTTGGTCTGGCCAGGAGGAGGTGTTAGGGAGAATGTCTGAGGAGAGGGAAGAGTGAGGAAGTAGAGGAGAGAGCTCTGGGGTGTAAGCTGCGATTGAGCTCACCCCAGAGCGGAGACGCCAGGAAAAGGACACCAGAGTCTTTCATTGTGCAGGTGCTGCACGCCCCGACAGCAGCATCTGGAGGGCAGGGGACTGCAAGTCTCCTGGCCACACCGAAAACCCGGCGGCAAAGCAGCGTGATGAGAGCCTGGAGATGCCTTCAGCAAAGTGGCTCGTGCTGCCTGCCATACGGGTCAGAACCCGCAAACTGGTGAAGGGCCGCAGTGTAGCTATAAGATACAGGGACCAAAGGAGAGAGCCCAGCAGGAAGGCCTCCAATCCAGCTTTGCGAGATGGATCCCAGAATGCTTCCACGCAGGCCGGATCCCTTTTAACACCTGTAACCAGTGTCCCAGACTGCAATACCATCTGCCAAGTAAAGGTAACGGAAACTGCACCCATTTGTGTCCTCCAATTATTACTTGCACCCTCCGTCCTGCACTCCAACAATCATCATAATCACCATAGACTATCCACACCATCCCTGGGGCCCAGGTCCACCTGTGGGGAGCTTTACCATGCCAGCTGCACTACCATCTGCCCCAGTGGTCATATCTTGCAGCGTCGGCTACCCCTGGCCGAGTACCACAGGTGGTGTCACGAACTATTCCCTGTAAATAACCCCTTTTTTGCACACCCAGGGCCACAGAGCCGGATCACCACCACCGTGACCTCCCACTGAACCGACCGGCCCAGTTACTGAGTACCCCCCGTCCTAGCAGGTGTTGCATATACAAGGAATTTTTGCTAGGTGCTACTGTATTTCCGCAAGATCTGCAAAGCTACACTTTGCCTTAGACTTGGGAGTGAATCCAAAGAAGAGAGTACAAGGCTGCAAATCCCTTTTTTCAGCCAATAGTTGTTGCTAAGATTTGTTTCTTTCGGAAAAAAGATTGAGCCATATTTTCTAACCCTGTATGTTAAACCAGTTAACTCACCAATTTCATTTTTTCCCCTATTAATAGGAAGAAAATTAAAAACAGGATCGGTAGGAACCAACAGCTGGTAATCATGAGAATGGGGAACCTTGATCAGTGTGTGAATGGAGAAATAGAGATTATCCATGACAAGTGGTATTGGAGAGTCATCAGCGATTCCACCAGCACTCCTCAAACCTCCACCCTTTTCCTAAAAATAACAGACAAGACACCTGTATGGATTAAATTGACCACAACAACTTTTTATTAACAAACAAGTAGCCTTAAGTTATAACCAGTTATGGGTGACATATAAACTCCTGAGCTCAGGCTAAATTTATTTCTAGCCGCTTAAGCACCAACTCAGAGGCGCCTGCTCTGTCACCCTAATCAAATTCCCATGGGTCTTTACCAGCCCTTCACACAGGAGTTCCTTCACTTGCCACCTCTTAAGTTCCAGTTGAGGAGTCTAGAACCTTTTGGGCAGAACTAGTACCCGAATAACCACCTCCACTAAGTTCGAGGACCTTCTCTCTTACACCACTATGTAGATATGACAAACAACTTGGACAATAGCAACATATTTCTATTCCTAGACCCAATTCCATCCCCTTCTGAATGAAAAATTTAAGCACAACCTACCATATAATTGTCATCAAAACAACAAAAGAAAGGAAGGATGGGTGAGAGATTCATAGCCTGTTTGTGTCTTAAATGGCTGACCCAACAAGATGGATGATGGGAAAAAAGGTGTGTCATGGTCCACGCTGCTCCAGTCCAAAAATACTCACAAGAGAGTCAGAGTTGCATCAAACAGGTTCTCATTCTTTATTCTCCTACTCCAACGCGTTTCGGCGCCCCACCTGGCACCTTCCGCCAGGTGGGGCGCCGAAACACGGAGTAGGTGAATAAAGAATGAGAACCTGTTTGATGCAACTCTGACTCTCTTGTGAGTATTTTTGGACTGGAGCAGCGCGGACCGTGACACACCTTTTTTCCCCATCATTTTTTTGGATTTACCATGTGTGAGTGGTCGGTGGAGGTCCTGCGGCAGCTTGGAGTACTAATGCTCTTTAAACCAGTTGTGGGGATCACAACTGTATAAGGAGAGTGGGTCCATATCACCACCTTAATATCTTGGAGTGCTCTACTGATAGGGCACTATTGCGCCTCTTGTCCCCCACCCCTCTTGCATTTATACAGACCCAACAAGATGGACATCCTCTTATAAGCTCCTTACTTACTCCTGAAAAATAACAACTCCCCCCTCATCATTTAATTTCCCATTACAAACTTGGTCTGTGCCTATGTGTACTCATACAATTACGGTACATTCATGGTTAGAAGTGTTCTTTGTCTATCATTCATTCATCATTGTTATATCATCAATCTACGAGCTATGAGTAACAACATACAAGTGATCCAGTGTGCGTATGTCTATACAGCGTTTTTAAAGATGATCATTTATTTTGGGCTTATTAACTATCTTGGACTTAAAGATTACTTTTTAATCATTATCCTTGGCCTATTCAACTGGACCTTAAAACCTGGCTAAAGGCCCAGTTACACGGCATGACGTTGAAACGATGTTGGCTACGATCTTGGGGGCGCGCAGTGGTATTTGACATAATTTCAACATCGCTGGTGAGATGTCACACGTCTAGATATCGTGGACAACTCGCCAATGATGTTGTGAGTAGGTATCGTTCGCCAACCCCGCAAACGATCCCTGCTCATTGCTGTGAATGGGCGAAGTCATCCATGACATCGTTATCACGGTGTCACACGAACAATGAAGCAGGTTGCTGGAGTTGAGATCATCAGGTTTACCAACATGTTGGTAAACCTGTCAACTCCGACCCAACGATTTATCGTTACAACTTGCCAGAGTCACACGCAACGAAGTCGCAACAACATGGCTGGTACGCCTCCAAACCCGTGACGTATCAACGACGTCGTTAACGATGTTGTGCCATGTAACAGGGCCTTCAGAGTTTTTTTTTTTGTTCCCTACACCACAACTAGATTACTCGATCTGATCAGAAGTGAAATGGTTGGAGTTGTTCTAATGTTTTTGTTGTTTGTTAAATGCACCATTGACTTCCATGTGTTTTTACAAATGTGTTGTCAACTGTAAGTGTATATTGACAACCAAGGCCAATTTTATAGTGGGTTGTTCTGGATAATATCTCAATTGCCTTTTTCATTTAAAGGTTTGTTCCCAAGAAACCAAGTGTTCTCTTAATCACAGGACGGGGAGAACTTGATAATTGTAGGGGGGGGGGAAGGTGGGGAGGAGTTGGGAGCCTTGACCAAATCTTGGTCCCCAAGTGATCTCGAGATTGGAGCTCCGAGACCCTAATGATGGAGCTCAGCAGCCCGCTCCATTTAGGACGTGGGTCAAATAAAGAGAATGAAGATATAGGTTATAAAATTGCAGAAAATCTGCCGGTTGATCGAGTTGGTCTTAACACCTCAAACTATTTAATAGTATTTGGACAAGTGCATTTGCAGTATGCGAGGTTGGCATTTTCTGTGCATGGCTATTCTGATTACATGTAATAAGAATCATTATTATACTACTAGATGGTGGACCGATTCTAATGCATCGGGTATTCTAGACTATGTGTGTAGTTTATTTATGAAGATTTAAGAATAATGCAAAGCAAAGCTGGGTTTAAATCCTGCGCCAATATCGCTGATTGCTGGCAACCGGCTGGGCGCAACCAATCAGCGAAGCGTGGTTTAAATCCCGTGCCAATTAGTGGGCGGACTGTCCATGTTGCTGATTGGTCAGGCCAGCCACCCATGACCAATCAGCAACGCAGGATTTGCGTTACAGACAAACAGACAGAAGTAGACAATTATATAGTAGATACCTACAGCAATACCGTTGTGTAGTGGTGCCAGTGTGCAGCGGTGCCGGAGTCGAGGAGGGGGCTGGGGAACAGCGGGCAGGAGGGGGCCGGATAAGAGCGGCTAGGTGCAGGCAGGAGGGGGCCGGGGAAGAGCGGCCGGGTGAGAGCAGGAAGGGGTCGGGGAAGAGCGGTCGGGTGCGGGTAGGAGGGGACCGGGGAAAAGCGGGAGGGTAGGAGGGGGACAGCGCCCGGGTGCGGGCAGGAGGGGGCCGGGGAACAGCGGCCAGGTGCGGGCAGGAGGGGGCCGGGGAACAGCGGCCGGGTGCGGGCAGGAGGGGGCCGGGGAACAGCGTCCGGGTGCGAGCAGGAGGGGGCCGGGGAACAGCGGCCGGGTGCGGGCAGGAGGGGGGCCCTTCCTGCCCGCACCCGGCCGCTGTTGCCCGGCCCCCTCCTGCCTGAAGCAGAGTGCTTAGCAGAGTATACGGCGGCTCAGTGGTTAGCAGAGTATATGGGGGCTCAGTGGTTAGCAGACTTTACGGTGGCTCAGTGGTTAGCAGAGCATACGGCAGCTCAGTGGTTAGCAGAGTATACAGGAGCTCAGTGGTTAGCGTATATGGGGGCTCAGTGGCTAGCACAGTATACGCTGGCTCAGTAGTTAGTACGGTATACGGAGCCTCAGTGGTTAGCACTCTATAGTGGCTCAGGGGTTGGACCTGTATATAGTGGCTCAATAATTAGAACAGTAATGTGGCTCAATGGTTAGCACTGTATATGGTGACTCAGTGGTTAGCACTGTATACGGTGACTTAGTGATTAGCACTCTATGGCGGCTCAGTGGTTAGCAGAGTATACAGGGGCTCAGTGATTGGCACTGTATGATGGCTCAATCGTTAGCACTGCACAGTGGCTCATGGTTAGCACTGCACAGTGGCTCAGTGGTTAGCACTGCACGGTGGCTCAGTGGTTAGCACTGTACGGTGGCTCAGTGGTTAGCACTGTACGGTGGCTCAGTGGTTAGCACTGTATGGTGGCTCAGTGGTTAGCACTGCACGGTGGCTCAGTGGTTAGCACTGCGCGATGGCTCATGGTCAGCGCGGGTGGAGGCAGAGTGGTCAGCGCAGGATGGAGCAGAGTGGTCAGCACAGGATGGAGGCAGAGTGGTCAGCACAGAATGGAGGCAGAGTGATCAGCGCAGGATGGAGGCAGAGTGATCAGCGCAGGATGGAGGCAAAGTGGTCAGCGTAGGATGGAGGGCCAGTGGTCAGCGCACGTCCATCCCCCCTCCCATCCGCTCCGGTCTCACCCGCACCCAGTGTTTACATCACCGCTACAGCAGGTGATGAGCAGTCATGTGATAGGCGGGCTGAAGTGACGTGCACAGAGCCTGTGACATGACCGCTCATTACCTGGTGTAGCGGCGATGTAAACACTGGGTGCGGGTGAGACGAAGCGGCGGGGAGGAGGGGGGAATGGAGCGGGGGGAGAAATTGAGCGGGGGAGGGGAGGAATGGAGTGGGGGCAATGGAGCAAGCTGGGAGCAAGGGGGGGTGGGAAAGGAACGAGGGGGGGAGGGAGTGGAGCAGCGGGTGACGGGAATGGAGTGGCAGGTGGCGGGAATGGAGCGGCGGGTGGCAGCGGCGGGCAAGAGGGGGCCGGAGGTGGGCGCACCCGCTCCAGTGGGCAGGTGCAGGCAATAGGAGGCTGACAGCGCGGTGTCTGTGAGGGAAATTGCGCGTCGCTGATTGCATCGTGGCTGTTTTGCATTCTCCTCGCTCAATGAGCGCCCTGGAGATGGCGCGTAATTTCGGCGTCAGACAGACATGATTAGGAGATTATATAGTAGATTAAATCCCACCTGTGCACTTATATAATGCTTACACTTTATAACACAATTTACGGAAGTCCTGCTATGTAACATGCACTTTGAAATAATATGCTAAGCACAGTTTAGTTGACGAATTAATGTTGCACTTTGTGAATTTAATATTTTATAGCTATAATCATATTTGATATATGCAAATGTATTCATGATGGACAGCTCTACTTAAGTGACTTAATTGCACCGATTGGTTCACTTCAGAAAGGCTCAATGTTAGAGCCAAAATGTTGCACAGCTTAAACATGGAATAAATGCTTTTCAAAAAGTTTAAATTGAAGAGCACAATTCTTCCAATTTAGATCCCTAGATATAAGTACCTAAAAATACTTAGTGCACAAATTGGCCAATTCATGTCAGCCCACTGTTAGGCCCTTGCTGGCATCCCCGCTCTGTCCCACTTCCTCCCAACAGGGTCACCGACGTGCTCAGTCCTCCAGCAATTCTGCGGCATCTGCCTGGGCTCTGTCTCCTGCTTCCGATTCCTAGGCCCTGCACACACCACACAGGTCTCCTGGGAGCACGCTATGGACATGCGCGTGACATCCCCCTTCTCTTAAGGGATTAGCAAACCCTACCCAGAAGTGCTTCTTAGCCCAAGGCTGAGAAGCATAGACTATTATAGGCACCTTCCCGCTATTGGAGTAGTCTAATGCTAGAGTCATGATGCTAGTTCTTAGGTCCAGTTTCCAATATCCTGTCCCTGCACTTGTGCCTGTATATCCCATGCCTGTGTCCCCCCCATACCTCTATCCTAGTACCTAACAGAAGCAATACCATGTAACATATTTCCTGTCTGCTACTCTGCTGGCCATAAATGGGATCAAACAATCGAAATGTTGGCCAATTATATCACAGTACAGCTCCTCTGAGAGGTCATAAATAAACTTTATTTTGGACTTTGTTTAGTGTGCCGTGATATTGCTTTTCTTTGTTAATCTTTTCTACCATTGAGAACCTACTATTTAACATTATTTTTTATATCTAATCCTAGTACTTGCCTGAACCCGCTGTACCAGCCGTGACTGTCATATCTGTTGCACCTGCCATTCCTGCTGAACAAGCCGTGCTGCCATACCTACTGCACCTGCCTGAACCAGCAATACCATCATACCTGCTGCACCTGCCTGAACCAGCAATACTGTCATAGCTGCTGAATCTGCCTGAATAAGTTATGCCATCATTCCCTCTGCACCTGCCTGCATCAGCCATCCAGTGTGTACTCGACTACACCAGAGACTGACCCTGCCTGCTTCCCTGACCCCAGGGGTCAGTTATCAAGGTACTGTTTCTCCCTTGAGTAGCCCCTGGCAGCTACCTTGCAGCACAGGAATAGCCTCAACATCAGAGGCTCAAGTTACGATTAGGTGGTCAATTAGTTATGTCCCTCCAGACCATGATCGGAACTAATCAGGTCCACTCCCCCATGCTCACACCTGAGACAATTACATAAAGGAACAAACTGTAGATCTGCACAATGGTGGGATGGGATACAGGACAATATGCAAGCAGCTTGGTGAAAACGCAACAACTGTTGGTGCAATTAGTAGAAAATTGACACACAAGATGACTGTCAATCCCCCTCGGTTTGGGGTTCCATGCAAGATCTCGCTTCATGGGGTAAGGTGGATTCTGATAAAAGTCAGGAATCATCCTAGAACTACATGGGAGGACCTGGTGAATGACCTAAAGAGATCAGGGTCTAGAGTTTGAAAGATTACCGATAGTAACATACTACACCGTCAAGGATTAAAATCCTGCAGGGCACGCAAGGTCCCCCTGCTCACACCGGCACATTTCCAGACCTTTTTAAAGTTCTCTCATGCCTCCACTGGAACATCCAGGTTGTCATTAGTGAAGGTCATGTGGTCAGATGGGACTAAAATCAGTGGCGCACCCAGAAATTTCCCAAGGTAGGGGTCCAAGAAACACACACCGGCCCTGAAAGGGGGGTGTCACCCCCCAGCGGGTTCCGAGGGGCAAAGCCCCCGGTGGGGGGGTTTGGGGGAGCGAAGCCCCCTAAAAGCAGCCTCTTTTGTGGCCCTTGGGTGCTGTGTAATTGTTCCTGTCTCCTGACATAGGGGCCCAGCCTTGTGTACTGCACCACTTCTCAGGGCCGTCCAAAGAGGGGGTCCAGACACGTAGGTCCCCCCCTTGGTTGCGCCTATGACTAAAATACAATCCTTTAGGTATCAACACCACTCAGCATGTTTGGAGGAAAAAGGATGAGTTAAACCCCAAGAACACCATCCCAACCAAGAAGAATGGGAGTGGAAACATCATACTTTTGGGGTGCTTTTCTGCAAAGGTAACAGGACAACTTCACTGTATTGAAGGTAGGATAAATGGGGTCATGTATTGAAAAACTTTGACCAACAATCACCTTCACTCAGTAAGGGCATTGAAGATGGGTCGTGGCTGGATCTTCCAACATGACAATGACCCAATACACACAACCAGGGCAACTAAGGAGTGACTCCGTAAGAAGCATTTCAAGGTCTTGCAGTGGCCTAGCCAATCTCCAGACCTGAACCCAATAGAAAATCTGAAACTCCAAATGTTGCCAAGTGACAGCCCCGAAAACTGAAAGATCTGAAAACAAAATTTGTATGGAAGAGTGGGCCAAAATCCCTGCTGCGGTGTGCAAACTTGGTCAAGGAACTACAGGAAACATCTGACCTCTGTCATTGCAAACAAAAGGTTTCTATACCAAATAAGTTTTGTTTTTCTAGTGCATCAGATACATATTTCATGCAAATTAATTATGTAAGAATCGCACAATGTGATTTTTCTTTTAGATTCTGTCTCTCACAGCTGAAGTGTACTTACAATAAAAATTACAGACCTCTCCATTCTTAGGTGGGGAAACTTTTAAATCAGAAGAGGATCAAATACTTATTTTTTCTCTCAGTGTAGCTTGAACCAGTTCACACTTGCTTTTTTTTTTTTTTTTAATCAGAAGGGACAGACAGTTCTGTTTTTACTTTGCGGATAGATAGAACGGATAGAGATAGAACGTATGGATGCAGTGGCGTAACATACCCGTTGCGGGCCCCGATGCAACATTTACACCGGGACCCCATAGGTGAGGAGCGGGAAGGGGGGGGAGGTGGTTGGTGTTGTTGGGAATTTTGGGATTTTTGGATTCCCCCTCAGTGGTGAGGAGCTGGGGCGTGGGGGGGGGGGTGGAGGGATGCTGTCAGGAATTTTCGGATTCCCCATCAAGCAAAGGTAATGAGCGGGGAGGGAACTGCAGTATGTATGGAGGGGGTTGGGGCTGAGTAGTAGTGCTAGTGGTGCACTTGCCGTAATGTGATCGTGCCTCCCGCGGTCAGCTGCCCCGCCGTTGAGAGGAGAGGAGGGGCGGGCGCAGCTGCAGGAAGTGAGGCTTCACTCACTTCCCGTCCTCCCTCCTCTCCTTGGACACACACGATCGCGGTCACGGCGGGCAGCTGGAAGCACGGGACCCCCTGCGGGCCCTGTCTCGGCCGCGACTGCTGCGACCGCGATCGTTACGCCACTGGATGGATGGATAGATAGATAGATAGATAGATAGATAGATAGATAGAAAAAAATACTCTGCAGGACTCAGCTACTACCAATGATGTACATATGCTAACAAGCTATATATATATATATATATATATATATATATATATATATATATATGAGAAAAAAAGTTCAAAAACGTACGTTTTTTTCAAAAAACTCAAAATCTTATCTTTTTATTTCTGAAGTTCTTGGTACACACATTGGCCAATGTCTGTTTGCTCATCGACTGCGACAAAGTGACTTCAGGTCCGACGAGTCCAACGCGGATATCCCTATCCTCCTTGTCCACTCCCCCACTTCTCAGTGGGCGGGCACCATCTCGACCCTAGATCACCTGTAGTCAATAAGGGTGCAAATTGCAGCATGGAGCCAGCAACTCCATAAGATACAAAACAGAAAAAAAAAGTGCACAGCACTCACAAACTAATGTGAACTGGTGCCAGCAGGGACGCTGGATCAAATAACTAGAAAAAAATACTCTGCAGCACTCAGCTACCTTCAATGATGTACATATGCTAACAAGCTATATATATATATATGAGAAAAAAAGTTTAAAAACTTACATTTTTTTCAAAAAACTTAAAATCTTATCTTTTTCTTTCTGAAGTTCTTGGTACACACATGGTAGTAGCTGAGTGCTGCAGAGTAGTTTTTTCTAGTTATTTGATCCAGCGTCCCTGCTGGCACCAGTTCACATTAGTCTGAGTGCTGTGCAGCTTTTTTTTCAGATAGATAGACAGACAGATAGGACCATCTCTTTGAGATGGTCTACAATAAAGGCACAAAAAAACAAATATAAACCATATTAGTAGTTCTTAAGGGTTAGGGTAAAAAACTAATCTTGTGTATGGAGGGGGGTTTCTTTAACAGCCCTTATTTGTTTAGCCCTTACCATTACTTTACTATTCATTGAAAAGTTCTCAAAAGTTTTAAGCATTTCACTTTTCTTTAAGCATCTGCTGTCACCAATAGAAACCAAGCAGACATTCCCATTTACCAGTAGAACGTGTACTTGGCCAATCCCAGTTAATCCCTTATTGCTTGCCATAGGTTACAGTGCCCTCCTGCCCATTGAATAGGACACTTCTATGGTTTGGAGCCTACATTCTCTGCTCCTTAATCCGCAATTAATGAAGTTTTCAGCTCGTAAACCTCACGTTCATCCCTGAATTAGCCACTTTTTTTATATATATTTTATTTATTTCTCTATACAAGGCGCTAAAGCTTCAGTCGTAAAATACAATGTTAATATCATTGGCCTTTCTGTTTTCCCTCCCGTCATCAGTGTTTTGGCTATTTTAAGAATGTGGGATGGGGTTGGGGATTAGTGGCGGCATTTTTTATTCTTTCTTGCTATCAGAGCTGCTTAGCGGTAATTAATCAGGACGTTGGGTTTTGTACACTGGGCTCAGGTCATTTGCCTATGAGCACTCGGAGGCTTTCTACTAGACGTAATGCATATGTTTTGGGGTACATTTATACAAGAAGAATTAAATTAGGCAGATGAATAATAATGGTGGGCTACAAGTGTTTTGCCGTAGGCGACGCTTTCTTTTTTTTTCCTCTCCCTTCTTCACACGTCCATCGCCTGGAGCGGCCACCCTTGGGCTGGAGGCGAGCGGAGATTCGATGTCACATGACGGTGATGTAAGAGCGGCCTCTGTGTGTCAGACAAATCTGGATTTAAGGGAATTACAGCAGATGTTGCAAAATGGCAACAGTTTAGTGAATTCTTTTTATCCCCCTATTGGGAGGCAGGTCCGCTAAGTGTAAAAGACAGAAAGGAATGTTTTCTTTGATCCTTTACACTCCAGGGTAGAGAGAGGCAGAAACACAGAGACCAAGAAAGAGAGAGATCTCTGCTTAGACTTCTATTACCAATCTGTAAACACAATAAAAAGGGGATTGGAGGCAGAAAACTCTGGAAATGTTATGTTATCACTGATCCAGGGAGACATCCATCTGTCACTAGAAATTACATTCAACTGTACACTGTAGAACATGGAGAAGAATCGCTCGTCGAGAAGACATCGGGGAATCATTTATTGATGGGTTATTAAATGGAGATTCCCCTCAGTTACACAACTTTGCACATGATGTTTTAAATCTATTGAAATAAATAAGTGTTGTATTGCAATGATAATAATGAGGATGAAGTCATTGCTTAATAAAAATAGGATATATAGACTGACAGATAGATATGAGCTAGATCAATATATTGTTAAATCAAATAAATGCACACATCAGATGATAGAGATATAGAGATATAGAGATAGAAAAGGTATAGGGAGGTGACAGATAGGGAGAAAGAGTGGTATAGATTTGGAGAGGACAGAGGAGAGGAGAGAAAAGCGTGCGGGAGGGGGAGAGCATGTACAGGAGAGAGAGAGAGGAGAGGAAGGGGAGAGAGAGAGGAGAGAGAGAGAGAGAGGGAAGGCAGAGAGAGGGGAAGGAGAAGGAGGGAGGAGGAGAGAGGGGAAGGCAGAGAGAGAGGGGAAGGCAGGAGAGAGGGAAGGCAGAGAGAGAGGAGGAGAGGAAGAGAGAGGGAGGCAGAGAGAGAGAGGGAGGCAGAGAGAGAGGGGAAGGCAGAGAGAGAGGGGAAGGCAGAGAGGAGAGAGAAGAGGGAAGGCAGAGAGAGAGGGAAGGCAGGAGAAGAGAGAGAGGAGGAGGCAGAGAGAGAGGGAGGCAGAGAGAGAGGGAGGCAGAGAGAGGGGGAAGGCAGAGAGAGAGGGAGGCAGAAGAAGGAGCAGGGAGAGGCAGAGAGAGGGGGAGGCAGAGAGAGAGAGAGGGAAGGCAGAGAGAGAGGGAGGCAGAGAGAGGAGAGAGAGAGAAGGAGGAGAGAGAGGAGAGGAGAGAGGAAGAAGGAGAGGAGAGAGGGAGGAGAGAGAGAGGAGGAGAGAGAGAGAGGGAGGAGAGAGAGAGGGAGGAGGAGAGGGCAGAGAGGAGAGGGGCAGGGAGAGGAGGGAGAGCAGAGAGGGAGAGGGAGGGGGGGAGGGGGAGAGAGGGAGAGGGAGGGAGGAGGAGAGAGGAGGAGGGAGAGGAGGGGGATTGAGGGAGGGAGAGGGGGAGAGACTGAAATAATTACACTCCAAAATATGTCAGTCTATAACTACATTGTAAAATTCATACATGTGTTATAAATGAAAATGTATAGCAAACATGAGCTGAAAATATTTCAATCTGGAAAGTGGCTGATTTTGATAATTGAGTTCACCCCAGCACATATCATGCAGCATCCCGCGTACAGGACTGAAATCTCCGCACCTTTATTGCCAGGGTAAATAAAGAAACTAGATACTGATTTGTAGAGGAAAATGGAATAATCCTTCCTACAAATAATGCATTCAGCCGGGCTGCCTCCAAGTGGGCTCCAGATTGCTCCACGTCACACACCTGCAGAGAGGACAACACAACATCCCTTTTTCTACACATATTAATACCGTATTTTAGTAAACTGTCCTTCAAGCTACTGTAAATCGTCTGAGCTGCTCCCGAAGCCAAAGGGAAAAGAACCTCACTAAATGGTGCCCCCAGGGCTTAAATGATGAAATATTTCCTGCACTGTGGTCGATCTCACATTGTCCAAAGTTTTTAATTTTAAGTCACTCGAAATGACAGGAATTTGATGAAAACTATTTCCTTCGTTGTTTGGGTATAAAAAGCCTGTAAATGTGTGGTGTGACCGATTTGCACTCTGCCACCCATTATACTCTTATGTGCCCCCTTTATGGTCATATCCCGCTTCGTAAAGACAGGAGCGTAAAAGGGTCATGTACAATTATTGGCCTCGTCTCCGAACTCTGAAAAATTGTTACATTTTATTCTCATAAAGATGTTTGAGAAATGTAAGGGACGGGTTATACTGTTTGATTTTCATATATTTTGTATATAGAAGTGAAAAAAAATATAGTAATCAATAAAGAAAAATTTCAATGGCCTGGTAGTTGGCAAAAGATAAAAAAAATATTAATAATTATAAGACTCGCGGTCACCATGTTCCTGTCAACTGGAATCAGAAATAATGGATTGTATTTACTCTACATAGTTATGGATAGGTTTCCACACTGGTGTTTAAATATTGAGGTCCCAGATGTAAATGTGGGGTGTACTGACTTTCACATGAGGAGATTGTAAGATTGATACATGGTAGGTAGGCAGCGTTACCTTTCGCCTCTGGAGCCACAAATCGGTAAATGGGTTGTTAAGGTTATTCACAGCAGTCTGCAGTCAGTCTCTGTGACTGCAGACTTGTGAATCCTTACATTGCACATAGTGCACACACTGTGAGGATTCTATATAGACTACAGCAAGAATGAGAATCTTCTGACCGTAAGTATGTGATATCCATACTTATGGCCACATTTAAACTAGATATGTGCGGCTTCACTCAATACAATGAATGTTGCATACTTGCAGTCACATGACCTACCCGGTACCAGAAATTGCTAATAAGCGAGTCCTCTGCACATAGTAAGGCTTCACACAGAGTACCGTAACTGCAGACTTCTGCAACAAACCTGGACAACCCCTTTAGGGCCACAAACAATTGTACATTTCAATGAATAGATCTTAAAATAAAAATAAGTTCCACATTTGGATGTGTTTTAAAAAAAAGTTGCTATCTCGATATATTGTTATAAATGTGCCCCTGTGTAATGTATGGGGCCAACCATGCAGGAATAGGTCAGATATACCACAGCTCCTGGGCAGGGGAGGAAATAAGAGAGTAAACAGACATTACAGCATGGGATCACAGAATATAAGAGTATACAGACATTACAGTCGGGGATCACATAATATGTGATCCGCGGCTGTAATGTCTGTATACTCATATTCTGTGATCCCCAGCTGTAATGTCTGTATACTCATATTCTGTGATCCCCGGCTGTAATGTCTGTATACTCTTATTCTGTGATCCTCAGCTGTAATGTCTGTATACTCTTATATTCTGTGATCTCTGGCTGTAATGTCTGTATACGCTTATATTCTGTGATCCCCGGCTGTAATGTCTGCATACTCTTATATTCTGTGATCCCTGGCTGTAATGTCTGTATACTCATATTCTGTGATCCCCCAGCTGTAATGTCTGTATACACTTATATTCTGTGATCCCCGGCTGTAATGTCTGTATACTCTTATATTCTGTGATCCCTGGTGATATTCAGTGATTGGATCCCGGAGAGTAGAGTGAAATGGCAAAAATATTCCCATTTGTATACATATAAGGGACCTCTGCAGCAATAGAGCAATGCTTGTTATACTGCTTACTGTTAGTTTTCAGTGGTTATCATATCGATTCCTGGGGTTGGAGTTGTGTTATATAATACAAAAAAATCAGAAAATATTATGTATAGAAACAAAATTAATTATTGCTGTTTTCATATTGTATTTTTTTATTCCCTGATTTTGTCTAACAACTAGAAATTAGAGGAGAATTTACAAACAAAGGGGTGTGATTGAAATTATACACTGTGTGCAGAATTATTAGGCAAATGAGTATTTTGATCACATATCACATACTGTGTATACATGTGGTCCTTCTCCAAGCTGTATAGGCTTGAGAGCCAACTACCAATTAAGTAAATCAGGTGATGTGCATCCCTGTAATGAGGAGGGGTGTGGTGTAATGACATCAACACCCTGTATAAGGTGTGCTAAATTATTAGGTAAATGCCTTTCCTAAGGCAAAATGCGTCAGAAGAGAAATTTGGCGGCTCTGAAAAGTCCACAATTGTGAGATGTCTTGCAGAGGGATGCAGCAGTCTGGAAATTGCCAAACTTTTGAAGCGTGATCACCGAATAATCAAGTGTTTCATGGCAAATAGCCAACAAGGTCGCAAGAAGCGTGTTGGGCAAAAAAGGCGCAAAATAACTGCCCATGAATGGAGGAAAATCAAGCGTGAAGCTGTCAAGATGCAATTTGCCACCAGTTTTGCCATATTTCAGAGCTGCAACGTTACTGGAGTATCAAAAAGCACAAGGTTTGCTATACTCAGGGACATGGCCAAGGTAAGGAAGGCTGAAAAACGACCACCTCTGAACAAGAAACACAAGATAAAATGTCAAGACTGGGCCAAGAAATATCTTAAGACTTATTTATCAAAGGTTTTATGGACTGATGAAGTGAGAGCGACTCTTGATGGGCCAGATGGATGGGGCAGAGGCTGGATCAGTAAAGGGCAGAGAGCTCCACTCCTACTCAGACGCCAGCAAGGTGGAGGTGGGGTACTGGTATGGGCTGGTATCATCAAAGAGGAACTTGTGGGACCTTTCCGGGTTGAGGATGGAGTGAAGCTCAACTCCCGGACCTACTGCCAGTTTCTGGAAGACAACTTCTTCAATCAGTGGTACAGGACGAAGTCGGTATCGTTCAAGAAAAACATGATTTTCATGCAGGACAATGCTCCATCACATGCATCCAACTACTCCACAGCGTGGCTGGCCAGTAAAGGTCTAAAAGAAGAGAAAATAATGACATGTCCCCTTGTTCACCTGATCTGAATCCCATAGAGAACCTGTGGTCCATCATAAAATGTGAGATCTACAGGGAGGGAAAACAGTACACCTCTGGGAACAGTGTCTGGAGGCTGTGGCGGCTGCTGCATGCAATGTTGATTGTAAACAGATCAAGCAACTGACAGAATCTATGGATGGAGGCTGCTGAGTGTCATCATAAAGGAAGGTGGATATATTGGGCACTCATTTTTGGGGGTTTTGTTTTTGCACGTCAGAGATGTTTATTTCTAAATTTTGTGCAGTTATATTGGTTTACCTGGTGAAAATAAACCAGTGAGATGGGAATATATTTGTTTTTTATTAAGTTGCCTAATAATTCTGCACAGTAATAGTTACCTGCACAAACCAATCTCGTCCTAAAGCCCCTTTCACATCAGTGGTAAACGCTGATCGCGGCAGTTGCTGTGGAAAAAACCGCAACTGCCGCATAACGGCCGCACTTGCGGTTCACTTGTGGCAAGCCCCATACATTGTCTATAGGGCTTGCGGTAAGTGTGCGGCAAGTGCGGTTTCGGCACTTGCGGCAGGTGCGGCCGCGAAAACGGGGTTTTGTGACATAACAGCGACCTCTCCAGCGATGTCACAGT
Source organism: Allobates femoralis (assembly GCA_033576535.1). Classification (NCBI taxonomy): domain Eukaryota; kingdom Metazoa; phylum Chordata; class Amphibia; order Anura; family Aromobatidae; genus Allobates; species Allobates femoralis. The sequence continues at coordinate 30,985,034 of JARQOC010000012.1, forward strand.
GTGTGACATGTAGCAGCGATCAGGCCCCTGCTGTGAGGTCGCTGATTGCTGCACATCGTTCAGGACCACTTTTTGGTCCTTGGTCTCCCACTGGTCAGCACGCAACGCATGCAATATTGCCGCGTGTGACGGTACCCTTAGTATTTTCTTGATAATTAAACCTATGACTATATCAAAAATGAAAACCTGTTGATTATGTATGTATGGGCTAAAGGATTTCCATTAATCTAGCGTGATTATTATTTGGTTTCCAATGTATAATATTGTTTAATTGGAGCCTGTGTGCTTACAACACGTAGACTACAAGTGTAGTCAATAAATATATTAATTCAATTAAAAAAATATATACACACATATACACAATGTTGGATTGCTATTAATATTTTTGATTATGTATATATGTGTGTTATCCCCATGAAAAAAATGTAAACATTTTTATATTTTTCTCATTATAATATGTTTCTGTACATTAAAATGTTATGTATATTATTAATAATAATAATCCAATGTTAACTAATTTAAATATATTTAACAATTGTTTTCATTAAAATGACATATAGTTATGAAAAAAATATTAAATATATCTACATTATATACATAAAATATTTCTTAACATACAGACAATCTCCCTTCACATTATCCAAACTCATTATATAATTCTTTTCATTGTAATGATTATACATATATATTATAGAAAGAAAGAAAGAAAGAGAGAAAGAGATTATTAATTATGGTAATAGTCCAACATCACAGTGTTTCAATATATGTAATAGTTTTAATCAAAAGGTATTACATGTATTTAAATCACGTGATGTTGGTCTATTACGGTACCATAGTTAATAATGTCTGTATATATATATATATATATATATATATATATATATATATATATATATATATATACATACACACACATACACATATATTATATAAAAATCTTACACATATAATATTATAAATGATATAGAAATGATATAACTATTACACACACAGATGTATATATGTACACATACATGTACAGAGTTGGCCAAAAGTATAGACACCCTGCAATCATTTAATTTGTCTTCAATGAAAAAACACAAAAGAGAATGAAGCAAACAGCCAAACATTGATCATTTCACACAAAACTCCAAAAATGGGCCAGACAAATGTATTGGCACCCTCAGCCTAATACTTGGGTGCACAACCTTTATCCAAAATAACTGCGATCAACCGCTTCCGGTAACCATCAATGAGTTTCTTACAATGCTCTGCTGGAATTTTAGACCATTCTTCTTTGGCAAACTGCTCCAGGTCCCTGATATGTGAAGGCTGCCTTCTCCAAACTGCCATTGTTAGATCTCTCCACAGGTGTTCTATGGGATTCAGGTCTGGACTCATTGCTGCCACCTTAGAAGTCTCCAGTGCTTTCTCTCAAACCATTTTCTAGTGCTTTTTGAAGTGTGTTTTGGGTCATTGTCCTGCTGGAAGACCCATGACCTCTGAGGGAGACCCAGCTTTCTCACACTGGGCCCTACATTATGCTGCAAAATTTGTTGGTAGTCTTCAGACTTCATAATGCCATGCACACGGTCAAGCAGTCCAGTGCCAGAGGCAGCAAAGCAACTCCAAAACATCAGGGAACCTCCACCATGTTTGACTGTAGGGACCGTGTTCTTTTCTTTGAATGCTTCTTTTTTTCTCCTGTAAACTCTATGTTGATGCCTTTGCCCAAAAAGAGAGAACATTCTTCCAAAACGTTTTAGGCTTTCTCAGGTAAGTTTTGGCAAACTCCAGCCTGGCTTTTTTATGTCTCTGGGTAAGAAGTGGGGTCTTCCTGGGTCTCCTACCATACAGTCCCTTTTCATTCAGACGCAGACGGATAGTACAGGTTGACACTGTTGTATCCTCGGACTGCAGGGCAGCTTGAACTTGTTTGGATGTTGGTCGAGGTTCTTTATCCACCATCCGCACAATCTTGCGTTGAAATCTCTCGTCAATTTTTCTTTTCCGTCCACATCTAGGGAGGTTAGCCACAATGCCATGGGCTTTAAACTTCTTGATGACACTGCGCACGGTAGACACAGGAACATTCAGGTCTTTTGAGATGGACTTGTAGCCTTGAGATTGCTCATGCTTCCTCACAATTTGGTTTCTCAAGTCCTCAGACAGTTCTTTGGTCTTCTTTCTTTTCTCCATGCTCAATGTGGTACACACAAGGACACAGGACAGCGGTTGAGTCAACTTTAATCCATGTCAACTGGCTGCAAGTGTGATTTAGTTATTGCCAACACCTGTTAGGTGCCACAGGTAAGTTACAGGTGCTGTTAATTACACAAATTAGAGAAGCATCACATGATTTTTCTAATAGTGGCAATACTTTTGTCCACCCTCTTTTTTATGTTTGGTGTGGAATTAGATCCAATTTGGCTTTAGGACAATTCTTTTTGTGTTTTTTCATTGAAGACAAATTAAATGAAGATAATAATACCAAAGAATTTGTGATTGCAATCATTTTCAGGACGAAACTGAGTATTATCTGATAGAATTGCAGGGGTGTCAATACTTTTGGCCAACACTGTACATATACATGCACACGCACACACATACATACATTCACACACATAATATATATAAATATGTGTGTGTTTCATTTCCATCAACGTCCAAAGCTGCAATGTAAATGTCTACACTAGGAGAAATGATGTACACCGCCGGATGCACATTTGTAAAGATCTTATTAAAAAGCAATCTTTGTATATATGGTGTCCTGAAAAAAAAAAAATAATCATAATAATATTGAATGTATTTTTCTATCTATGACCAATAGGTCAATTGTTATTTTTGTTCTAGCGAATACTGTACACATGCGATTATTGTATAAATATTCATTTACCGATTCGGCTACTTTTTTTGTAATACCAATGAAAAAAATTATAATCCTTAATATAAATATGCAATTGTAGGGAGGGAGATGGTTCAGTATAGAACAGTCATTGGTATTATGCTTTGGTTTCTAATGCATTCTATTATTATAATTGAGCCGGCGTACAATACAATAGACGTTACAAGTAAAAAAATAGGTTTACATCTGCCATATTTCTGATTAGAAAGCTTGTAGGTCACCGTTATCCCATACTGGGAGATTACGCCTTATGACATAACAGCACATGAACGACACAATACACAGTTATGCAATTACATTATTTGGTCTCTATTATGTCAGTATAGAGGAAAGACTCCAGGGAACAGGAACAAGTGTAACTATCTAGTAAGAACATTAAAAAATGTATATATCTCATTCAAGGATCCCATAGAAATCAATGGTATTGTGTGTATACTGTCAAGCATAAATGACCCTAACGGTACCGTCACTCGCCTCCATATGGCTTCCATATCGCTGGCGATTTGATGTGAGCGCGCACGTTTCGGGCAATATTTTGTGATCGCCGTGGAGCAGTGACATGTATCAATCTCGCGTGCAACCTCCGTCGATCCTGCATTCTGGAAATCGCCTGCAGTAGACCGGAAGCGATCTTCCCTTCACACATCGCCGTGTCACACGCCACAATCGTAGCAGCGATGTATGCATACTGTCTTGATAGGGGCGTGCTAGAGTGTGTTTCACCGCACCCCTATCACTGCGATTGGTGGACGGAACTGCGTTCCCATTGGTCACGGGTCATCAAATAAGGCGCCTCGGACACGGCCAGCCAATCGGAACACAGTGTCACACACCAATCGCCGCAGATGCTACACAAAAAAAACACATCCAAGCACACCTACAGGATTTATTTCAGGATCGCTGTGTATGTCGCCATCACACGGCACGATGCGCTGAGATCGCCTGGTGGATATCGCCTGATTTCTCTGCATGGCAGGGCAATCAGGCGACGCTCCGCCGGCGATTTCTCACCGTAGAATTGCCCAGTCACACGCCACTATGCACAGGCGATGTGGTTTCCACATCACCGAATTCGGGAATTGCCAGCCATCTCGCCGGCGATATGGAGGCGTGTGACGGTACCTCTAGAGAAATACCCGATCTATTCCTCACCTCTACATACAGAATATTATCACATTCCATGACGCTTTAAACTGTATCCTTAAAAAGAATTTGGGGGGGGTCATTGTGTCCCAATGTTGGACTTGATTTGTGGCAGATTAAAAAGTCATGTTTATAGTATAAAATAATATATGTAACACTTTTTTGATGGTTTCGCTAAATGGTATATAGGTATTTTGGAACAGCCTTACAGCATGAAGTTGACATAATTGATTTTAGAACGTTCTGATGGACACAAGCTTTTGGAATTTTACAACTGAAATTTGAGACACCGGAAACTACTCAGAGAAAAAGTACATTTTTTTTATATTTTTGCTTTACCAGTAAAATATTAAACATAGGCTCCTGGGAAACAAAGATGTGAAACTAAGACCCACTGATTGCCAAGACACTACAGCTAAGCTTCTTGGAAAAACCCAACTGCCAAAGTCTCTTTCTGAAACAGTATGTGTATACAGAGTCTTTTTGATGAGTTTTTGGAGCAGAGAGAGCAGATTCTCCACGTTTTTAAGACTTTTTAAACAATTTTCAAGAACATTTTTGAACACAAAATGTGTCCTTTGAATCATACTGAGGGCGTATTGTTAGACTGTCGGGGTCGTTGCGACAATACACTCCTTCACCAGTCATTCCAAATTAAACTAAGAGCATGGGGTACCCAAGTAAGAATGAGTCAGACAAGGTATCTGGTTCAATCTCAGTGCATGCTCAGCCACGGTCACAGCAACTAACTTATTTCCGGTTACACAGCATTTTATACTCTAGGGAATAGGCGTGAATTGGCCAGGACAAGGTGGGATTAGATGGGGGTTAGGTGGGGTTAGGCCAATATATCTAAATCTAGTGTTAGTGATTAGATCTTCGTTCTTCTGTTAAAATTCATCCTTCCTCCTGCTTAGTCCATCCTTCTTCTTGACACGGTGCCATCTCTGGGCTCCTGGTATGTGGGACATCTCAGGTTTCTCTGATACTCCTTGACACAGGCATCCAAAGAATATCTTATCTCCTCAGTTCTCATCCATCCCAACACAACAATATCTTCTTTTCAGCAGACAGATATATCTATTGGATACTAGGTCAAGGGAAAAACTTATTGTTTCTCACCTAGAGCATTAATAAAAATATATAATATAAAAGTATATATAGAAAATATAAGTCAGTGGAAAAGCGTCCCCAACAAGACTACCAATCACTCCGGCTAAGCCTCTAAGGAGGAATCCAACTGGTCTTAAATTAGGATGAGCAGACCCAAACTTTAAAACTCTGGGTTCGTACTGAGCACAGACTTTACAAAAAAAAAAAGAATCAGTCTTCGGGCTTGGAGTTCACGTGCATTACATTAAACTACTGGAGCCATCACCATTTTTCTCGAGTACACTCTGTGCTCAGGTGAGGTGCACTCAGTGCTCGGGTACACTCAGTGCTCGGCCCAGTGCAAGCCACTTGCAGCTTCTGAATGGCTGCACTGGCGGTAAAAATCAGTGTTATCGGATGTAGGGTGTCCAAAAATAACATCACCCTCCCCTTGGTGCTCTTCATTCCCTCTGGTTTGTTTCCTGAATTTTTCTTCTTTTCATTTCTCTCGACTGCTTCAACGTTTGATTAGGTCATGGTTAACCTTCTTAGGTGAACTGCATCTATTTTGGTTCACGGTAGCCCTGGGATTCAGTTTTTTGGGGTGGGGTTTACATGGCTTACAAAAATTTTCACAAAAAGTTTCCATTGTGTCCATCAAAAAGATGTGTTTTTGATAGGTATTCGTTTGAACATGGCAGTAGTAATTGGAAATGCAACAATTACCTAAAAGTTGTATTGTCCATGAAAAGATTTAGTGAGGGATAAAGAAATTTCTTGAACTTAAAGACATAATCTGGTGATCCAATTCTCCCACTGTGTCCATTACTGTGAAACTTCATTTACTTTCTCCTATCCATCAGTAACTCCCGCATCCCACCTAACCAATCCTCTAGGTTTCCCACATTGTTCCATCTTTTGTCTTCCTATTCTAAGCTGAAGAACAACAGATAGGGTTCTGAAGGCAGGGAGCATCAGGAGGAGCTGCAAGAGAATAGTTAAGAGATGAGGCTCATGCGGCCTCTACCACTGCCAGCAGTTAGTAGGGTTTGTGCTGCCCGGTTGAACACTGTTCAAAGACTTTGCGGAGCTTTGTTCCACTGTGTAAGGATTAGGTCTGGCGGTCTGAGAATTTGCCTTCTAATTAAAAAGGATAAAAGATAGAAGTAGCATTAGGCTAAAACGTAGCAGTGACACTTCACAGGCTGCTACTTAGTCACAAGACAACGTAAGATGTTATGTCAGATGCTTTCAGTGCTCAGGTTTTCCTACCCTAACCACCCGAAAATGCTTAAGTACATACAAAAATATGCAAACATCCTTTTGGTTGGAAGAGGAATGGGATCAGTCAGACAAGATATAAAGGGCAAATAAAAAAGAGGAAATAAGGAACTTTGCTCAACATTGTATGGTAATATTTTTATTATTACCAATAGTGATTTCTCACCGAGAAGGACTCATTGTGCAAAATATGGGGTAATGAAAAGATGTACAGCCATGAACCCTATACAGATTTCCCTGTGCAATCCATTTTATAAGAAAGGAACCTTTGGATAATCACATTCTAATCTTATAGTTTAAGGGACGGTCCTATCTCAGACATTTATAGTATATAAATGTCTGAGATAAGACAATAAGTGTTATTGAGATAGTATTCATATATACTATACACTTATTGCCTATCAGTTGGAATTACACTACTAAAGAATGTAACCCTGAAAGTGAAGAGCTGGTTAATTACCTATAGATGTGTATGGGAATTCTGATCACACCTGCTTCTGTCACCAGGCAACGCCATATTCACGATGCAGGTGGTGCCAGTGATCGAGAAGTCAGGGCCAGAAACCGATCAGCGCAGGCGCTGTCCATCCACTAAGGTTGAAGTGACTGGGATCTGCAGAGCTTTCCAGTCTGACAGTGGGTGTGTGTGCTGTCCAGCTGAAGTCATCAGCTCCTGGCTTCATCTTATTAAGCACCACCTCCTGCTAAAGCATTCAACTTTCTACTGGAAGCTGCCAGATATAGCTTGTTGCTTCCCTTGCAAATCTCCTGCTCTGTATTGGTACTCTTCCTGTTTCATCTCAGTCTGTTTTTTGGACTCTTCTCTTGCCTGATGATTTTGTACCTTACTGCCATTTCGATTTTCTTGATTTTGACCCAGCTACCTGCCGTCTTTTAGGGTACAGTCACACCTGGCAATGTCGGCGGTGATTTTATAGGCAACGCTGGGGCATAGCCTATCGCCGCCGACATCGCAGATGCATCGCTTAATGTGAATGGGCAAGGGCGACGCATTTGAATGGTCGCCTGGTTTCACAGCATCGCTTTGAAACCAGGCGACCACCCTGGTTCGATGTGCACACATCGCCCCATGTAAATGGGGATGGCGATCTCGCAGGCCATGGGAGCCATAGGCTCCCATGTTACGGCATCGCCACTGGGGCTTTTAGACACCCCAGCGACGACGACGCCTGTAAGATCGCCGGTGCATGGCCGGAGGTGTCACCGCATGTAAACATGCGACGGCGACGCTGGTGGGGCGCCAAAAACGTGCGCGCTCCCGCCCGTCGCCGCCAACATCTCCGGCGACGTCACCTGGTGTGACGGGCCCCTAACGGATCCTGATTTTGTCCTTTGTGACCTCTCAGTTTTGACCCTGCTTGGTGACTATTCTGTATATAGTAAATAAAGGTCTCTGTATAGGGGTTAAAGGGAGTCCTGGTTTGTAAGGATTTTGCTGAATGGAATGGCTTGTGCCAAGTCTGTGAAAGATAGCCGTTTTGAGCCTGTGGACTCGGACAGATGTCACACTGTGCACAGGGGCCCAAGAGGGTACATTTCCATCTCCAAAGCAGCTGGAATTGTGCATTATAATGATTAGCTATTGGACTAAAAAGCCAAGAGTTCTTGCACAGGAGCTTCTTCTGTCTGTGTCCACCAGTGGTGTGACCTGCATCAACTATACATTCATGGCCTTTCCTGTAGAAAAGCAAGTCATGTACAAAATTGAAAAACTCATTTAGATTGAGGCTACACTATGAATGAATGACTGCAACTTTAGTTTCCTAAGATTGCTGTAAATCAGTGAATTAACTCATTTTGTTATCTGCAAGGTACCATGTCAAGCTAGTCGCAAAAAATGTCCAATTGATTACAAGTTCCTATGTCATGCTAGTCATGGTACCCAACGGGTCGAAATGTGACCCTATTAACAAGTGCACCCACGGAGGTTCGGGTTCTTTGGGGTTCAGCTGGACTTTTTATAAAGTTCTGTTCTGGACCCGATCCTCATTGGAAGTCACTGATTGGGCAGTTCTGCTCTTTGCCCACATGAAGCCAGCCATAAACAAAGCACTTTTGGGGAGGGAAGGCAACATTTTGGGGGGCACACTACATCTGAAAATGCTGAGTTTACCCACAGTGCGGCCAGACACTGCAACCTGCTCATACTGGGCTGAGCCCCGAGTGTACCCAAGCACCAAGTGTACCCGATCACAGCGATGCTCGCTCCAGTTTTTACCTACGTAAAGCACCCCAACTGCTCCCAATCACCTACGTAAATCACCCCAACATGCCCTATTCTCCTATGTACTGAAGTAGCCGCATATAACAATCTTTGGTTTTGCAACTTGTGTTGCAGCCAAAGTCTCCATGTTGCTGCCGCCTTAAGGAGAAAATTAGTCAAGTAATGTAAGGCTCCCATAGACTTAAAAACGGTACTATTTGATTAAGGAAAACACTGTACAAAAAAAGTGGGTCTCATTAATTTGACAAGCAATGGTCAAAATAGGACTGGATCTTTGTCTGCTGTATCAGTCACTATGCAAGAGATGTGTTCTATATCGATGGCTCAACCATCATTTTCTGGATTTTTTTTGCTTAAGAACAAACTTCTGACGTGCCCCCTGTAAATACAACCTCGTTAATATAAAGGGATTTTTTAGTTTCATAAAATAAAGTATCTTGCTTATTTAAAAAAAAATAGCTATATCATAATATTTCATATATGCCCAACATGCAAAATTTTCCATTTTAACATAATAGATGATCATGTTAGTCCTTAATAACTTTACAATTGGTTCATTAAAAAGCATTAAAAAAAATGCATATTTAGCACATTAGCATATCCAGTGCTTTCATATTCTGGCATTAATTTCTAGATTATTTCATTAAAGGGGTCGTCTGACTGTAAAGTATAATTTTTGTTTTAGGCATGGATTGATTAAAAGTAATAAACAGAGGCATTCTCACCTATCGGCGCCCCTGTGTAGCCAGCACAGGTTGCCCCGGAGGCTCTTGTGGCAACATCTGCCCCGATCAGCAGACATTGCTGAAGAAGGCAGCAATCCGCCGCCGAAACGCATTGTGACAGTGACCAAACTTTAATAAAGGTTTGTAAGTGAAAACCATTCCCTTGTTTCTTCAAAATTTCCCCAATCCTCTCAGTATTCGGAGCTCCGCAGACCACTCTGAAATCCAGTGTCGATCAGCAGTCATGGCACCCCCGCAGCCAATGATTGGCTACAGTGGTCAGATAACTAGAGGAGCGCTTCATCAAATAAACATCCGCTGAAACGTTCTTCTAGTCACCTGACTGCTGCAGCCAATCATAGGCTGCAAGGGTGTGGTGACTTTTAAACAGGGAGGACATTGCTACCACAGCCTTCAGACAGCCTTTTCTGGATCCACCGGGGATGTTGCAAAGTGAGAATGCCTCCATTTATGATCAAAGATAAAACAATTTGCGCCACACTGCTAGAACGATGTACAAAGGGGCCGGTTGCAATTGCAATTTGCTCACCTGATTAGGTTGTGCCTAGTCGCACAACAAGCTGACAGGTATGGAAGAGTCAGGTGCAGCCTCCAGGCCGGACGAGTCTGGTGGAGAGGAGTGCTGCGATCCTGGTTCGTGCGGGTCAGAGGTTGGCTGGCTGGCGAATGAGGAGCGAATTGAAGAGGCCTTCGGAGCTGGAGGCCGGCACGTAGGCTGTGTTAGTTTCCTGGGTCGAGCGGGCCAATGAACAGCGAGCCTCAGGGATGGGAGTGGTGCGTGTTAGTGAGCGAGGTCCGGGAGCAGAGCCGCTCAGACTCGCGCTTCCCCGGAGGGAAGGCGTGAGACGTATGCAAGGAAATGAAAGAGATGTCAGCGCTCAGAATACAACCGAAACAACGCTCGCAGCTATTTACCTTTAGGCTTTATTAATCCAGTATAGGGTTCCAATTATCCACAACGCGTTTCTGCGCTTAGTGCGGAATCACTTGAGAAAGGCGCACTAAGCGCAGAAACGCGTTGTGGATAATTGGAACCCTATACTGGATTAATAAAGCCTAAAGGTAAATGGCTGCGAGCGTTGTTTCGGTTGTATTCTGAGCGCTGACATTTCTTTCATTTCCATTTATGATCAAGCCATGCTTAAATACACTATTGTACCTCTGAATAGAGATGAGCGGACCCAGTGAAGTTCGGGTTCGGGTGGTGGAGTCGGACTTTTAAAAAGAGACCGTTCAGTGCCAAAACTTGACCCGAACCTCATTCGAAGTCACTGATTGGGCAAGCTCTGCTCTCCGCCCACATACAGCCAGCCATAAACAAAGCACTTCCAGGGCAGGAAGGGCAGGGTTTACTTTTTCTCTTTTTGTACACACTACGACTGAGAACTCTGCTATTATCCCCGCCACTCACTGCAAGCAGCTCCAATTGCACCTGAGCACAGTGATACTCACTCCAGTGGTTTGGATACCTAAAGCACCCAAACTCTGAAGTTGAACAGGTTTGCTCATGTCTACTCTTGAACAGCACCTGTATGGCACTGTTCACATTGCAAAGCCAAGGGAAAAAAGCTCATAACTACATTTCCTAATTATAGTTGAAAACAATGTTTACCGATACCAAACTACAAACAAACTGTGTATTGGAGCACCTTGAAGACATTCTAAATAGTCAGTCATAAGCAATGTTAACACAGTGTAATATCTAAACATACTTTTGATCCCAATGATGTTAATCCCCACTCTCTTTTTTTATGTAAAGTCAACGGGCTAAACTCTGCAGGGTTGTATTTAGAATATGATCACTTACATCAGTTCCAGCCCCAATAGGGTTCACGGTCTAATCCCTCTATTTCAGGCTTACGTACAGACTCATTGGAGACCGTCATAGGAAGCCAATTAAGCGATTACTATATTTTTGAAGTCTACATAGAAAGGAGACATATTTGCTCCATATTTATAGGAGAATTGATTAAAAAAAAAATCACTGGGGGCCTTACCACTGGGACGTCACTGATCACTAGGACAGGCATCCCAACTTCGGCATTCCAAACACATACAAATGTGCTCAAATCAAGCTCCTAACATTCATTAGACAAAAGATGTCCAAACCTGCCTATCTGATCAGTTAGACTAAAGTATTTGGGGACCTCCTGACTACTCACCAGTTGAATATGTCATGGGACATAAGGATCAGGCAGTTGTAATTTCTCATCAGGCCCATCCTTTTGTTTGGCAGTGAAATAAACCATTGGCATTGGCATTGGCTTTCTCATAGAGAGCACAGATATGAGTTAAGCATGCGTTTGTGTACAGAGGTCGGCCAACAGCCAGGGGAATAAGTGCAGTAGGCCCAAGGGTTGCAATCGCACCCAGGCTCTGGAGCCTAGGGGCCCACCAATGTCCCTTTTGCCTATGTAAAAAGACCAAAGCTTTTAAAGGCTTGCAATAACTGGGAGCACCAGTAAAGCTTTTGTATTGGGATTAGTGATGAGCGAGTATTGAAATATTGGTAATCGCTATACTCGTAACGAGTAGTTTTCAATAATCGTGTACTCATCCGCATAGCGAGTCTAATGTTAGTCAATTAGTAATTAGCTCCACCCACAGACATCTGGCCATAAAACGAGTCTTTCCGGGGCAGGACGTGTGGGTGGGCTTTTTTGCATTTTCACTTCATAAAACACCTTGCTGTGGCCCCCAGTGAGAGCCTACCATTCAGTCTGGTCTCCCTCGGGAGCAGACTCCCTTTGTGTACTGAAGGGAGCTGTCAATATGTGTCAGATGGTTCACGATGGACACATCACTCATGAGCACCAGTGATACTCGCCGAGTAAGGATGCCTTCACATCACGATTTGTGGCTGTTCGTGGGGATCCGCGTTTAGGTCGGATCCACACGTATCCCTGCAATCGGATGGCAAATAGCCATCCGTATCCGTGTTATTCAGGATCCGTGTGAATCCAGTGGTTTCTCTGTCTCTCCTTGTTCTCCCTGCATCTACCCTGTCTGTCCCTCCTCTATCTCTGCACCCCCCTGTCCTCTATCCAGTCCCCCTGTCTTATCCCATGTCTTCTCCCCTCCGGTCTGTTAAAAATAATAAAAGTCCTCCGGAGGATACTTTACCTTTCCGCCGCCTCCGGGGATGTGACAGTCACCATCTGGCTGCAAGGACCTCTCGTGATGTCACAGAGCCGATCAGCTGACACGAGCGAAACTTGGATGCCAATAGGGAAGGATAACAACCGTTCCGATCTGTGCACCATAGGAATACATGGGAGGCCAAATCGCATCCGAGTGTATCCGATTTGACACGGATACACTCGGATGCCTCAAAATTGTGATGTGAAGGCAGCCTAATGAGTGTTGCGAATACCGTACTATCCGTGCGAGTAGCAAATAGTAATGATTACACTCGCTCATCACTAATTGGAACCCATGAGCTTAAAGCTACGTCACTGCTAACAGCTATATTCTGCGTCTGACACATCCATTACTCGGACACACATTTTAGATTATCTCCGGACAGGAATATTTTTTTTAAACACATCCAATTGTGGAATTTATTTTTATTCTAAAATCTAATAATTAAAATGTACAATTGTTTGTGGCACAGCCCCCTTAAATACGCAACATGTGTAATGCAATTATAAAGGGTATAATCGGCAGATTATTTTCTAACCACCTATTAAAATTTGTCACTTAGATGTTGCTATTTTATTTTTTTTTTTTTGGCAGCAGACAATTAAGATGACAGCCTCACCCAAAAGGTGTGGGGCATCCATTACAATAATATACTACGTATTATATATATTATATATATATATATATATATATATATATATATATAATGTTCTTATGAAGATTCTTCTAAAACATCCGTTCAGATCTCTTCCTATGTCATAATTTGCAGCGCTATCAGTAATCAGGTCGGTCGTAATCGGTTATGATGAAGGTTGTTTGCACTCATTTTTGTGGATTGTGCAGGATCCATACTTTGTGGACATAAAAGCATCTGTCATGTTCATCCCACTTTATCATGATTCCTTAAGGTGACTGTTTGTGCAAGAGCTGATAGGATTATAACAATCACTTTTTTTCTTTCAGATGTAGGAGGAGGTTGGTGAAGGAGACGATTTCAGGGCATTTAAAGCCTCTTTTAGCTCAAATTGCAGTCAAATATAAAGGAATGCCTTGTAGTTCCCACACATCTCCTGTTACACAGCTATTTTTTCCACTTCGTCCTATAGATTTGTTTTGTTCAAGGAGTGAGAAAAAAAAAAAAACAGTATGACCTATCAGTAGTATTATACTTGTGTGATCATATGCAAGTGTGTATACATGTAGATTAAAGCACCACTCCAGCACTTTGTCTTTGATTTCCCCGCTGGAATGCTGCTTTATAATCGAAGTCTCCTGACCGCGGTCTTATACTCACCTTCCTTCATTTTCATCTGTTTCTGATGTGGTCAGGGCTTGGGGTACTCGGACAACGGGGCTGATGGCTTCAGGGGTGGGGAATCATGGGTGGTCGGGTTCCCGGTTACGTGCCCTGGTTATCATTTGTTAGATGGTGGGGAGGGAATATTTACAAGGGAACGTGATACCTCAGGGCAGCAATGATGGAGGATGATGAGGGGGATGAGGGGAGTTGTAGTGATGGTTCTTACCCCTCCGGTGAGATGCTGCTGATGGTGCTGAAGCCCTCCAGGCACCGGCGAGAAGAATAACAGAAACAGTTCAAGTCTAACTCCAATTTACTGGGTACCGGCAGATGTTAAAACGAAACACGGTACAGTTTGGTTTATCGAGTTGATGCTGCTGGTTTAGGGTTCCCCATTATGGAGTCTCTAGATGTTCTCTCTTAGTCTTTCAGGGTCTGCTTTACTCTTCTCTGTCTTTACCACCCTCGCAGAGCTCTCCCGCCAGTCCTACGGTCTGTAACTAGTAGGCAAGGTCTATGCCTTACCGGTCCGGACGGGAGCAGCAGGGACACACTATTTCTCCCGCCACCGGAATTTGGCCCTTTTTCCTCTAGTGTCCTGAACCAGTTTCAGTCCTAAGGGGTGAGATGCCTTTGTGGCGCTAATGTGGCGCCCCGCAACGAGTGCGTCACAAGAGGGTATTGCAGCCATAAATGCAGCCGCAATATTCTCTGACACAGCAGTGATCTGGTTAACTTTGAGATCCAACCCTGCATGCATCACCTAGAACAGAGGGCCAACCCAGGGTCCTGGTGGGCGGAGTGCTAGGCAAGTGTGTAGGGAGAACAGACCCTTAGTCAAAAAGAAGGAGTCTAGAACTTGGAGTAGGAGCGGGGGCTCCGCACCCCGTGCAGCCCCCGGGCCTTCACCGGTCGAGTGTCAGCACCTGAGGCCTCAACAACCGGGATTGGGCATCATTCACCACGGGTTCCAAAAGACTCCAGTGCCCAACTCACAGCCGGTTCACTGGTACCGAAGCTGACAGCAGTTCACCTCTGCTACGCGAACCAGAAGCGTGGAGGAGCAGCTTCACAGGAGCACCCCACCACCAGCCAACTTCCAGTCGTCTAACCAGCGGTGTACCCACTGAGGGATCCAAGGCTCCCCAAAACATCCACAACGTACATCTTGGATAGGGCATTGAAGCAGCCTCCCCGTACCCGATCTGGTATTCCTGGGCGACAATGGCAAAACACTTAGCTAGAATGGAGGAACACTTGCGGATCTCTGAGGGACACCATCACTGCTGAGTCCACCCGGTCCACTACCCGTAAACTGTATACCATGTACTGCCTGCTGGTTACAGTAAAGACCCGTTGCAGAGACTTTCTGTGTCTGTGCTTCCTTATGAACTGTCCGTCCGCACTACAAGGTAACCGCAGCTGCCGCACAACATCTTAAGCAGCTCCAGCCTCCGGGGATCACCGCTCAGCCTGTGGGGAGCGTTCCATCATGCTGCTGTCCATCCCCCGGAGGTTCCGCAGCGTCGGTAACGATTACCGAAACTACTCATAGGTGGCGTCACGAATAAATTAACCCCTTTAATCTGTTCCTACAAGACGTCTTCACTTTTGATCTGCACTCAACCGGGCCCGGCAACCGGCAGGCACGGCCCACCCGTGACAAGGAGGAAGGAGCTACAGCCTGTCTAAACCGGAGTCCACGGGCTGACGGTGAGTCACTAACGGCAACCCGATTACTATGGGCTCGCAGCTCGTCGGTCTGCGGCCAGAGGTAAACTACTGGCCGCCTCGGCTTTCCGTGCTGCCGGTGCTTCCCCCAAAGTGACCAGCCAGCTCCAACCAGTCCTGGGCCCCCACTTGAAGATGGTGAACCCTCCTTTCAGCGGTACTGTCAGGCCCGTCCTTCCTGACTGCCTTCCCAGCGCTGTCTGAGGTAAACTGTCACTCTCCCTCGCTACCCTAACCGAGGCTACACCCCCTTTTTGGGACCTACTAAATTACTGGTCCCCCCCTTATTCTAAGTGGCCTAGTCCTAGGTGTGCGTGTGTAAGAACAGACTCCATAGGTTAAACCCTGAACTGACAATTTACAAAGATATCACATTTGTTGTCAGAGTGCAATACCTCTCTGTGGCACCTAGCCAGAGGGGCGCCACATTTCCAGCGCTGCTCCGATCATTCTCCGGTGATGAGACCTGCCGGAAGCTCCAATGTTTTATGATGGGAGGGGTCACAGCTAATACAAGTCTATGAGAGCATCATTCTGGTGTCATCCTGGCCCTCAGACTTTCATTGAGCACTGGTGATGCAACTTCTCACTCCTGGTCAGTCAAAATTTACAGCTACAAGATGGCACCGCCGGACCGGAGCAATGCCGAAAAAGGATGAATACGCTGCGCGGTAAGTAGGAGACAGGGGGCAGGGACTTAGATTTAAAGTGTAACTCCAGAGTTGGAAAAAACTGTAGGGTAGTGTTTTAAAAGGATTTTTATTAGTGGATATTAAGGAGGTAACAGTTTTACTTTATTTTTTTAATAAATCAATAATATACGGGTATGTGAAAATGGAAAACATATTTTATTCAAGAAATCAGTTTTTTTTCTCCTCCTGGACTAATAACTCATTCTCAATTCATGGGTAATAAATGGTCTACATGCTTTTACATCATTGAGATCATAGATGACAGTTATTGATTATTAAGTTCTATTTAGACTGTAGTGGTCTTAGAATTTGCAGCAGAACGTCTGTCTCCACCTCTAGCTCGTCCCTCCTCCACAGAACTCTAAAAGCACCAATTGTCATCCATCTCAGTAAGGCCCCATTGACATATCAGTGATTTTTCCCAATGTAACCACAAGTCAGCTGCAGTCAATGCCAAGTCATACTTATTTGAATTTAGAAATGCATTACAACTCATGAACTATGAAAATGGAGACATCTTAGCTAGAACATATGGCCATGTGAACAACCGCCCAGTAGCCACTTAGAGGCGTCTTTCTTGTACTGGGTCCTAACCTACCTTCATACTTGGGTGATGAGTCTCAACCACTCTCTGGATTAAAAATCTCTGTTGAAATGGGTGAGCAGCAGACCTGATAGTAGAGACAATAGAGACCTCATCTTAGCCTCTTCTCATACAGCCAGATCAGAATTCCCACACACAGCACTGATGA
The DNA here is from genome assembly GCA_033576535.1 of Allobates femoralis. Classification (NCBI taxonomy): domain Eukaryota; kingdom Metazoa; phylum Chordata; class Amphibia; order Anura; family Aromobatidae; genus Allobates; species Allobates femoralis. Next base: position 31,002,041 of record JARQOC010000012.1, read on the forward strand.
GGGGCAATCACCCCGAAATGCAGCGTCTGCATCTGGTACAAACCCTAAAGGCCCCATTACACGGTACGAGATTGTGAACGATATCACTGACACGTCATGGGTTTGGAGTCGTTCAAACGATATCGTTAGGACGTCGTTGCGTGTGACACCGAGATACGACTACAATAAATCGTTGGATCGCTGATCGCAGACTTGTGAACATGTTCTCAAATCAGACGATCCACGATCAGCCAACCTGCTGCATGGTTGCGTGTGACACCACAATAACGATGTCGTTAACGACTTCGCCTATTCACAACAGTGAACAAGTATCGTTTGATGGGTTGCGCGAAGGATAGCTGCTCGCTGGATGGTTGGTGCGTCGTCCACAATATCTAGACGTGTGACATCTCACCAACAATGATGTCCCAACAACCGCGCTCCCGTGAGATCGTTGGTGATATTGTTACAACATTGAAGCGTTTAACAGTACCTTAAGTCATATTAAAAGGCTTGTTAAAGAGTCAATTATGACTTTTAGGATTGCTACCTTCATTATGTGGCACTAGAGTTCGTCCACTGCCTCACTGAAGTGACAATTTGCATATTTCCCAGAGGAGCATTGCAGATGTAAGTCTCCTCAGCTGGCAGGCAGAATGCTCTCCACAAAGAGAATAGCTACTCCCCCAGACCTAGATTCAAATAAGCATGACTATTATAGGTACAAGTTTTACCCAAGAAAAAGACTGATAGAACTCATGCAAGAAAATCTGATGTCTGAATGAGCCCAATGGGAAAATCTGTCTTCAGCGAAGACAGACTTTACCTATAAATTCAGAGTGAAAAATCACTGCAGGAAGAGAAAGAAAAACTTGTAGAGAAAGCAAAAATCCAGCTAATTAACCAGCAGGTGCATGGATCAGACAGTTTCTATAAGGCTGAAAGCACACTATCCATGTGTCTCTCGTGCAAGGGAGAATCGCATTGCACTTGGACTAGTATCAGTAAATGATACTAGTCCCATTAGTGCAAGTTCCTCACATTACACTTCCATTGCAAGGGAAATGAGTGTTCAATCGCAGCATGCTGCGAATGAACGCGATTTCCTCATGTGAGTGGTCATTAAAAGTATATGGGTGCAAGTCAAACTCGCACCCATATAGCACACGGTGCGATAGTCGCATGCATGTGACTTAAAAATTGTTCAAACTCCGCGGCTGTCAATATTTAAAGGGAACCTGTCACCTGGATCTAAGCCCCTACACTATCACTACCTGTCCCTGCACCTTCCTAGCTGCTCCCTATCTATCCCTCTCTGAGCTAAATCCGCCCTATAAAACTGCAGAAAAATAACTTATAACTTACAGCAGTCCCTGAGGCTGGGGACTGAGAAGGCGGCGCCAGGCTCCATTCAGCCCCTCCTCCATGCAGCAGCACACGCCCCACTGGGCGGCGTTATTCTTTCTTCATCGCCGCCTCCTCCATTTGGAATCTCCTGCCTGCTTTACACCTATCATGTTGTGGTGATGCGACCTCGATGTGTCCCCTGACTGGGACACAGCATATGGGAGATTGTATCTTCTGCTTGGTAGCAGCACACACAGGGTTAACTACTACTGGAGCTAAGTGCTGATTGAAATCACTGACCCCCAGGTGTGCGGGTGAATAGGAGATGATATGAGCTGCCCTGGGCTGTGGGGAGGGGGTGGAGTGTGTCAGAACAGCAGCAAGAGCTGCTGGGATTGTATGAGGTTCTACTCGGCTGTGCCCCGGTGTAACAGGCCAGACTAACCCCCCCGACCAGAATATACTCGGGGTTAAAGTGGCCTAGGCCAGATTATACCCCTCCGTATACCACAGCAGCTGTAGATCAGGGCTCCAAGCAACACATGGGGGCCCGAGGCAGCACAAAGTGGCCCCAGGCAGCAGAAAGTGGCCCTACGCAACATACAGGGGCCCCAGGCAGTGCTAGGGCCCCAGGCAGTGCTAGGGGCCCCAGGCAGCACAAAGTGGCCCCAAGCAGCACAAAGAGGCCCCAGGCAACATACAGGGGCCCCAGACAGTACTAGGGGCCACAAGCTACACACAGGATCCCAGGCTACACACAGGGGCCCCATGCAGCATACAAGGACCCCAGGCAGTGCACGGGGCCCCAGGCAGTGCACGGGGCCCCAGGCAGTGCACAGGCCCCAGGCAGCACAAAGTGGCCCCAGGCAACATACAGGGGCCCCAGGCAGTACTAGGGGCCACAAGCTACACACAGGATCCCAGGCTACACACAGGGGCCCCATGCAGCATACAAGGACCCCAGGCAGTGCACGGGCCCCAGGCAGTGCACAGGCCCCAGGCAGCACAAAGTGGCCCCAGGCAGCACAAAGTGGCCCCAGGCAACATACAGGGGCCCCAGGCAGTACCAGGGGCCCCAGGCTACACACAGGATCCCAGGCTACACACAAGGGCTCCATGCAGCATACAAGGGCCCCAGGCAGCACACAGGGGCCCCAGGCAGCACAAAATGACCACAGGCAATATACAGGGGCCCCAGGCAGTGGGCCACCCGGGGCCCCTGTGTGCTGCCTGGGGCCCCTGTGTGCTGCCTCTGGCCCCCATGCGCTGCCTGGGACGCCTTTGTACTGCCTGGGGCCCTTGTATGCTGCATGGGGCCCCTGTATGTAGCCTGGGACCCTCTGTGTAGCCTGGGGCCACTTTGTGCTGCCTGGGGCCACTTTGTGCTGCCTGGGGCCCCATGCACTGCCTGGGGCCCCGTGCACTGTCTGGGGCCCCGTGCACTCCCTGGGGCCCTGTGCACTGCCTGGGGCCCCGTGCACTGCCTGGGGTCCTTGTATGCTGCATGGGGCCCCTGTGTGTAGCCTGGGATCCTGTGTGTAGCTTGTGGCCCCTAGTACTGCCTGGGGCCTCTGTATGTTGCCTGGGCCTCTTTGTGCTGCCTGGGGCCCTGTGCACTGCCTGGGGCCCTGTGCACTGCCTGGGGCCCCTAGCACTGCCTGGGGCCCCTAGCACTGCCTGGGGCCCCTGTATGTTGCATAGGGCCACTTTCTGCTGCCTGGGGCCACTTTGTGCTGCCTCGGGCCCCCATGTGTTGCTTGGAGCCCTGATCTACAGCTGCTGTGGTATACGGAGGGGTACAATCTGGCCTAGGCCACTTTAACCCCGAGTATACTCTGGTCGGGGGGGTTAGTCTGGCCTGTTACACCGGGGCACAGCCGAGTAGAACCTCATACAATCCCAGCAGCTCCTGCTGCTGTCCTGACACACTCCACCCCCTCCCCACAGCCCAGGGCAGCACATATCATCTCCTATTCACCCGCACACCTGGGCGTCAGTGATTTCAATCAGCACTTAGCTCCAGTAGCAGCTCACCCTGTGTGTGCTGCTACTGAGCAGAAGATACAATCTCCCATATGCTGTGTCTCAGTCAGGGGACACATCAAGGTCGCATCACCACAACATGATAGGTGTAAAGCAGGCGGGAGATTCCAAATGGAGGAGGCGGCGATGAAGAAAGAATAACGCCGCCCAGCGGGGCGTGTGCTGCTGCATGGAGGAGGGGCTGAATGGAGCCTGGCGCCGCCTTCTCAGTCCCCAGCCTCAGGGACTTCTGTAAGTTATAAGTTATTTTTCTGCAGTTTTATAGGGCGGATTTAGCTCAGAGAGGGATAGATAGGGAGCAGCTAGGAAGGTGCAGGGACAGGTAGTGATAGTGTAGGGGCTTAGATCCAGGTGACAGGTTCCCTTTAATTTCCTAGGATGTTGCTGCATATTAACTGCATCTGCAGCCTCTGTGCGGCATGTCAGCACAGAGGCTGCAGATGCGGTTAATAAACCGGATGATGCAGGGTTAACCCGCTCTTTGTGTGTGGTGCCAGCTTGTGTCCAGGGAGTGACCACGTTCCCTGGACACATGTTGACATGACACACTGGGTCAGCAGGGGTTAACATGTTTTTTAACTAAAAGCCGCTAATTGTCTGGATTTAGAAAATTACATTAAATGCCGGCGGCTCCTGAGTTTAGTAGCTGTCAGCGGTAATGTATGCAAATTGCATACAGTACATGCTGGGCAGAGTCCTGAAGTCAGGAGCTGTCCGAGGTACAGTACGCAAATTGCCTTAAGATCAGCTCCCTGGCCAGCATACATATAAACTCCTGTGCACTGGCCAGGGAGCTGATCTTAAGATTTCAGCACTAAGCATAGCGGCTGTTACTGTACGCAATTTACATACATTACCGCTGACAGCTCCTTAACTCAGGAACCACCGGCATTTAATGTAATTTTCTAAATCCAAACAATTAGCGGCTTTTAGTTAAAAAAACATGTTAACCCCTGCTGACCCAGTGTGTGTCATGTCAGCATGTGTCCAGGGAGTGTGTTCACTCCCTGGACACAAGCTGGCATCACACAAAGAGCGGGTTAACCCTGCATCATCCGGTTTATTAACCGCATCTGCAGCCTCTGTGCTGACATGCCGCACAGAGGCTGCAGATGCAGTTAATATGCAGCAACACCCTGGGAAATTAAAAACTACCTCTGCAGCTGGGTTTTTAATAATCATCTTGCATCGCTGTTGTCACAGCGGTGCAAGATGATTTGTTACGGTGTCAGGAAACCGGCAAATTCAAACTCTGCAGCTTTGACAGCCGCAGAGTTTAAATCCACCAGCAAATGCTGTCCACGGGCCTGAAGTTTGCTTCAGGACCGTAGACAGCATGGCACTCACTCGCATCACACACGCACTCACACACACAGCACACTCATATGCATACAGACATGCACACTCACCCACACACACCATGCTCATACAAATCACGCATTACACTCGCATCACTGTCATGCATCAAACACGCTCTGTGTTTGATGCATGACAGTGTGCCCTCAGCCTAACAAAGAAAATCCAGCCCCTATGATCTGGTAAAGAAATGGAATAGGCTTTATTGAATCACCCATGGATAAATACAAGACAATAATGCAACATAAAGAAAGATCATAAGTGATCCGAAATGCGTTGCATTCTTGCACTTTGTCTCGTTTTCTTTCTGTGGATTATTCAAGAAAGCTTATTCCATTTTTAACAGGATCATAGGATCTGGATGTTGTAAAGAAGAGAAATCCTCTTATGAAGTTGGTTATTTCAAATAAAAAATTAAAACATTTCCTTTTTGTATTAATGGAGCAAAGTCTCAGTAACTACCTTGCACGTTAATGCGAGCAGCACAGCATATACATTCAGGATGATCTATGGTGCTTCATGAAGTATTCAAGTCTCTACATTTTGAAGCTGTCCAACAATTAGTTGGGCGACGACTCATTTTGGTCATCAATCAACCCCAACTCCCCAATCTTCAAACATGCTAGGCATGCCCAAGCTTCATGTGTTGTCAACGGAGAGATGGGGGTCAGTTGCTGCCAGACACCTTTGGAGGGGACATATCTTCCTTGAAAACGCAATGATTGGGCATGGCGATACCCATTTACCCTAGAAAGGCCTAGTATTCACTAGAGCCTCTGATGGGGAGGATAGGCTGGGTAGCGAGTAGCCACCAGGTACCACTCACCGAGCAGTCCTTTAACCTGCAGTAGCTGACCGACAAGTCAAGGCAGGAGTGCAAGGTACAGAGGGCATAGGCAGAGGCTTAGTCAAACAGTCCAAGGTGGGGACAGGGTATAGAGCAGAGATCAGGAGTAGAGAGATCAGATGAAAACAAGAGAACAAGTCGGGTCAAAAACTGGAGAGACAATACAAGCAAAGACCTATACAGAACACTTGAGACTAAACATAAATAGGAACCAAGTTCAGGCAGAATATGGAGAGAAAGGTTGCCGGATATATCCCTTGCTGGCAGAGGATAGGACAGGGAAGCTAAACCTTGCAGAACACAGCAGGGTTAAATTTCTTGCAGGATCCATCCGTGCCTCCCTGAGAGAGTAGAAAGACTAGAAGTGCACGTCCACATGCAGGTCTGAGGCTAAGCGGTGCGTAGCCTGGTGCAGCGAACGTGTGCAGGTTACCGGCGTGACAATAATATAAAAAATATATATCAGTAATTGCAACATTTTTCAGTTACTTTCCTTGGTAAGCTGCCTTTCAGGAATCAAAGATAGCTGGGTGACAACTAATATGGTTACCACTATAGAGTTGGTTGGTAGTATTACTTAGATTTCAGTATTACAATGGCAATTGTGACAACATCCAAGTGATATTCTCTATAGCACAAATGATTAAATGTTACATCAGTGGATGGTTGAATAGCTTTGAATATCCAACTGTTGCACTGAGTTGCAAGCACTTACTCAGCCACACTCTACACTAATACTCCTCATCATAGGCAGGTTGATGGGAGTAAAGAGTAACCGGGGCCCACCCATTCTAACGATTATTGTGTATCCCAGCTGATGGGCACCTTATTGGTATTCTACACCTGAAATAGCCTTATTGGCATAAATTTTAGCTTAAGACCTAGTGGTTGCATATATACATATAAACACATAACTAACACTCAACAAATGACATTTTTAATTAGGAAATTTAAATTAAGACTACTTACTCATCTGTTGTAAACATTCAAGTGATCTATACACAGTCTGTGAGAAAAACTAGATCCTTGTGTGCAATCAGTGAAGCTCGGATTGCGTCCTATAATGAAGGACACTTGAAAGAAGCCTTTTTTTGGATGCAAAAATGGAAATGGACGTGTGAATGTAGCCTTAGGAAATATGTTCTTAATTGTACCAACCGCCCTTAAAACCCTTCTTTTAACAGGGGCGAGTCTATACAACCATATGCCCCATTATCGAAACTGAAAACAAATTATACCCTTTGTGTAGTGTTAAGTAATAGACGTTAAAGTGCCGATGGAATGCGAGTGAAAGCTGGCTCCTTTACGTACATGTAAACCTGTTATACTGGACATAGGCTTTAGAGTATAGTTGTCCATCTGAGATGAGATCAGTCTGTTACTGACAATTAAAGAGGACCAGTCATTTGACATTTTACCTATTCTAAATGCCACTGTTATCCTAAATCTGGCATTGGGGGGGGGGGGTTCTCCAGAGATATGGCCCCTTCTGCCTTGTAGGCAAGTCTGGTTTTCTTAGGGTGGTTTCACAAATAGCGATATTTTCCTGTACGTGGGATCCTACTTATTGCAGGACACCACGGACAGGAACACACATCGGATGTGTGTCCTAATTTCTGTGTCCGGGGCTGTTATTTTCACGGGTCCGGGCACAGAAAGAGCTGTGCGGGGCACTTTTACTTCCTCAATGTATATACATACATTGCGAAGTGAAATTTAAGTAAAGCAGGTGTTAAAAATAAAAAATCTCTATTCTCACCTTTCCAGCGATCCCCCAAGTCGCATCTAGCGCATGATGGTTACAGGACCTGGCTAAGCAGGGCTACCCAATCAGCGTCATCGGTCACATGCTGATCGGGTTGCCCAGCAACGGCAGGTCCTTTAAGTGTCAATCCCCCGGCCTGGGGTACTCGGGTACCATGTTCGGTGGGTGTATTAGGGGTGTCACGGTGGCAGCACCTGATCCCGCAGCCTGGGAGACACTTTAAAAAGGGTATATTTTACAGGGGATAAGAGTTTGTCATGTGACGCCACTGTAGTACTGTGATGGGTCACCAGCGCCAGCCACAGTTCGCCGGAGGTAGATGGTAGTGCGGCTGAGCTGGCAAAGCTCCCTACAGGCGGAGCAATTCCTCCGGGGCAGCGTTCCTGCAAGGGAACAGGTAGATGTAGAAACTCACACACAGGCATAGTCACTTTCTCCCGGGAACTTTACTGTTAACTTGTAGCAGCATCATACAGAGTTCACAGTCCAGCATCAGATGACAAAATAACAGGTAGCTCTATGGGTGACTACAAGTGGATCCCAGTGGCATGGTTAACCCGTTGTGTACCTTAGTTGACGAAACCCGTGTCCTTTCTTCCCCGCCTAGGATGGACCTATACCCAATGGCTCCGTGTAGGTAGTATTGGGGGTCCTCTCCCTCGTGGTGAGGAAGCGGGCAGACCGCTCCGTTTGAAGGGTGCTGTGCGATCTACGGACCACAGCAGCCGGTTGCCGACTGCAAAGATGGACTTTGGCAGGATCCTCGGGCCCGGCGTTCCCGTGGTGGACTGGAGATTTCCCTGGAGTATGGTCGCTCCACTCTGGGGATCTCTCTTTCTCTCTAGGGCCTCGACTCTGCTCGTTGGGCGCCCTCTTTCAGGATCTCCTCAAGACCCCTTCTCCTTTCCTCCGGATCAGCTTGAAACCGTCCGGGTAAACCTTCGCCTCGTTCAACTCTTTCAGCTGTCCTGACTCCCTCTTCCTCCTCCAACTAACCGCTCTTGATCTCCCCTGGGGGTGAATATATCCCCTCCCGGGTAACCTCCCACCGCTATGCTAATGTGGGAGTGCTGGGAATGGGTCCCATCCACCAACCTAGGGTCCACTTGCAGCTGGGGCAACTACACCTCTTTTACGGGTGCAATACCCCTCTGTGATGCCTAACCATGCGGGGTGCCACATAAGCCATCCCAGATAGATGCCGACATCGGGGGATCGCTGGAAAGGTGAGAATAGAGATTTGTTTTATTTTTAACACCTGCTTTACTTAAATTTCACTTACGCAATGTATGTGATACAAGTTTAAAGCCCATGGCACTATGGCTAACCTCCCTAGATGTGGACGCAAAAGAAAAATTGACGAGAGATTTCAACGCAAGATTGTGTGGATTGTGGATAAAGATCCTCGACTAACATCCAAACAAGTTCAAGCTGCCCTGCAGTCCGAGGGTACAGCAGTGTCAACCCGTACTATCCGTCAGGGATCTGAATGAAAAGGACTGTTTGGTAGGAGAACCCAGGAAGACCCCACTTCTTACCCCGAGACATAAAAAAAACCAGGCTGGAGTTTGCCAAAACTTACCTGAGAAAGCCTAAAACGTTTTGGAAGAATGTTCTCTGGTCAGATGAGACAAAAGTAGAGCTTTTTGGGCAAAGGCATCAACCTGGGGTTTACAGGAGAAAAAAAGAGGCATTCAAAGAAAAGAACACGGTCCCTACAGTCAAACATGGTGGAGGTTCCCTGATGTTTTGAGGTTGCTTTGCTGCCTCTGGCACTGGACTACTTGACCGTGTGCATGGCATTATGAAGTCTGAAGACTACCAACAAATTTTGCAGCATAATGTAGGGCCCAGTGTGAGAAAGCTGGGTCTCCCTCAGAGGTCATGGGTCTTCACAGACAATGACCCAAAACACACTTCAAAAAGCACTAGAAAATGGTTTGAGAGAAAGCACTGGAGACTTCTCAGGTGGCCAGCAATGAGTCCAGACCTGAATCCCATAGAACACCTGTGGAGAGATCTAAAAATGGCAGTTTGGAGAAGGCACCCTTCAAATATCAGGGACCTGGAGCAGTTTGCCAAAGAAGAATGGTCTAAAATTTCAGCAGAGCATGTAAGAAACTCACTGATGGTTACCGGAAGTGGTTAATCACAGTTATTTTGGCACCAGGAATGCAAGTCTGTGTGATTTGTGCGCAGGCATCCGCTTGCGCTACAAATCACATGTCAGTGAATTGGTGCGCACGGTCATGCACAGTCAAGCGCAGCACCATGCACTCCCATTATAAACATAGGGGCTTGCTTAGGCTGCACTAACATTGCGGATCCCCTCCGCAGAACGTTGCGGAGGGGAACGCTAGTGTGAACCCAGCCATTAGGCTGGTTTCACACTGCAGTTTTTTTACCTGATCAGGTTCCATCCAGTTTGTGTGCCAAAACCAGGAGAGGAACTTGCAGAGAAAAACTAGAATTGAAAGATTGACGTCTGTTCTGAGTTTTGGAGACACTCCTGGTTTTAACACACACACCGGATGGGAGCTGATCAGGGAAAAAACTGCAGTGTGAAACAAGCCTAAGTCCGGCTTCACATCACGGTGTGATCAGGTCTGGGGCTGTCCGGTCTAAACCTGACTGCCCCGGACCCGATTTTGACATTATGCAGCCCTATGGGGCCAGATGGCATAGCTGCCATCCGGTTTCCATCTGTCTGGGGGATCCGGGTGAATTCAGATTTTCCCCCTGGACACAAAAACATTGCTTGCACGATTTTGCGTCTGGGGCGAAAATCTGCCCAAATTGAATCCGGGGCGATCCTGCGCTCCCTAACTTGGGAGTCTATGCGTCAGATCGCCCTGGTCCGACAAAAACATCGGATCCAGGACCAGGTGCGGCGGCTGAAGTTTAGCAGCAAGCGCTGATAAACTTCAGCACCACACCCTTAGCTGCACCTGCTATCTTAAAAAATCAGCAGCTGCAGCTGCGATCTTTGAAAGCCGGCTGCAAACCGGACCAGAGGGCATTTTTCCCTCCGGTTCTGTTTGCAAATCGGGTTCAGGGCTGTCGATTCACATCGGTCAGCCCCGGACCTGATCACATTGTGGTGTGAAGCAGCCTTAGGCCCCTTTCACATCAGGGTTTTTTCTTCAAAACGTGGCAGATTTACTGCATCTGCCGCATCACGGCTGCACTTGGGGCTTGCGGTCGGGTGTGGCGAAAAAAAAAAAAAAAAATGGTGCTGACCGTTGTTTTCTTCACCGCCGCAAGTGCCGCAACTGACAGAACCGCACTTGCCTCACCCGACCGCAAGCCCCATAGACAATGCATGGGGCTTGCGGCAAGTGTGGCTGTTATGCAGCAAATGCGGTAAATCTGCCGGATCTGCCGCATTTTGGAAAAAAACGCTGATGTGAAAGGGCCTTAGACAGCTGACATTTTGCCAATTCTTTCAGTTTACAACCAGTTTCCTTGTTTTGAGAATACTTGAAATATAAGCCCTACTCCAAAAATAAATCTTATTGACAGGTAATAAAGTCAATTTAAATAGTTCGAGGCACTATTTTAAAAAGTAAAAATCATATTGCAGTAGCACAGATAGACCCTTCACCAAAGAAAGCAGACACCTTTAAAACAACCCTCAAAACCTAGAACAACAAGGGCGGTGTGGCGCCCCTGGGGTCCAGCTACTACAAGTGGCATTATCCCTGCATTGATTAGAATACCAATTCCGGTTTAGAAAAAGAGCAGAGCGGCACACAGGATAAATGTGCTAATTCCATTTATTGCATCACAGGGGTGTTACAGGTGGGGGTGCAAAGGAAGGAGGACGGGTAGCCCCGATGGTACAACGAACACTTTCGCGCTCAGCTGGCGCTTCTGCGGGTACAATCCTCCTCAGATTATAATGCCAAGTGTGAGGGGAATTGGAATTTCTATGCTAAGAACCCCATGCATGCATATGAGGCGGTCGACAGGGTAGGGGGTACACGGGTACCGGGGCTGATGGCGGCTTTGATGGGAAATCACGGCTGTTCGATCCCCGATCCCATGCCTGAACCTCAATGGCGGGGAACGGTGGGGGACTAAGGGGATTGTTAACGTGATGCCACCTATGGTACCTGGTAAAGGGTAAGTGTGGCGCCCCTGCGTCCAGGTGGCCACAGAAGGGAACTGCAGCCCCGGCAGGTAGGACACTTGTTGCACACCAACACCCTCACAGCCCACATACCCACGTGTAGGAGGAGGTAACATCCAGCCCTGAGATTAGAGACTCTATGAGATTAAGGGGTGGTGGATTCAGAGGAGTGGGTTGGGCACACCAGAAGTCAGGTGACTTGACAGTATATAGGAAGGGGGAGGAGTGAAGGTGTTCAGTAGGCCGAGGTAGGCTGAACACCAAAGACCAAGAGCAGCAGAGAAGCTGAGGAGAACAGGCCAGAGAACAGCAGCAGGTTGAGCTGAAGCTGAGCAGACAGAAAGCCACACGTTCTGGAAGAGTGAGGGCAGAAGGACGCAGAATCCATACTGAGCCAGTGTGAGCCAGAAGGGAGAGAAAGCCTATCCAGAGCCGGATCCCAGGCGTGTGGGAGAGCAGAGAGGGACGGTGTAACCCGGGCCCTAGAAACACAGCTAAAGCAACTGACTGCAGGCGGAGTAGCCCTCCTATATACCGAGAGGAACAGAAGGAAAGGAGCCTGGTAGAGCCTCGTGCTGGAGGACTGCTGGAGGCTGGGCTAAAGTAGAGTGTCAGCTCTAGAGGGGACCGTAGTTTACCCGGCATCCCCAAACAACACGACGGGGGGGGTCTTAGTTCCAGATTGAGATGCCTACCCAAAGGACAGGCAGCTCAGTGACAAACTTAGGACTCACAGAAGCCCGAGTCACCGCCATACCGTCCAGCGTTTCACACACACCCATGGAGACGGAGACTGTTATAGCCCGGAAAGGACACTGCAGATTGTGTGAGGGGTCACAGAGAGAGAGAGGCCTGGCTGCAGGGAGCAAAGGGAACCCGGAGAGGGAGAATGTGCCCGTGTACTAAGAACTGTACTTAAACCGTGTAAGAACTGTGACTGTGCTGTAAAGTAACTGAAAGAACTGACAGTAAAGCTTTGGAAAACCCTGGAACTGCTTCCCTTGCGTCTCTGCATGAAAGCTATTCCTTCCATACAGGACTGCATCAGAAAGACCTCCACCTGCAGAGCCACAGCACAGCACAGCCTGTTAGCACCAGCAGAGAGGAGAGATCCCTGCAGCGTCTGCAAAGTAAGTGTGCTACCAACTTCACAATAGACTTAACCCTTACTGCCCCAGGGAACACAGTTCTACCCACTGGAACTACACCATCTCCGCTGCCATTACATCATTCCCGGAGGTTCTGCAGCAGCGGCGGCCCCCATCACTGGCCGCATCAAGTGGGTGGCGTCACGACTGACAATCCCCTGTAAATATTCCCCTTTATTTGCCAGGGCCCGGGACACGGTCCGGACCAGGACCACCCGTGACTTTCCCAGTAAAGACCCGGTCCGGTACCGAGTACCCTCGTCCCAGTGGGCTCGACATATACCTGCGCTGTAGCCGGCCACTGAGGTGATGGTGGGTGCAGCAGAGTGTGGTACAGCTCCCCACAGGTGGAGCTTTACCTCAGGGTAGCGGTGATGGATGAGGGGAGTAGTAGTTGCGTCGCTGCAGACAAGACGGTGAATTGCGGCGGTTAGACAGGAACATAGACACACAGGGATTGTTGTTTCGGTACCTTTAACTGGTGACAGGGTAACAGGTACAGTCCAGAGTAATAACCAGGTCCCTGGTGCAACTTGGGACATCCACCTTAGAAAGTTATGAGGCCTCCTCTGTCTCTGCGCTCTGTGGTGTGGGGCAAGTCCTGCCTGAGCCTGTACCCACCGTTTCTTCTCCCTCTCTGGGCTTTGTCCTAAACTGGCAACGAGGTCCTTCTGTGGGGTCCCTGTTCCTCCTGTGGCCCCTGGTCCTATACTTGGTCAGTTTAGCGTCTCTTACTTGTTCTCTTCAGGGCTGAACTCCTTCTGAGTCTTCCAGGCTTTTGCTGTAGCACTATATGCTAGCGGCGTTGGACTCCGGTGTCCGGGTGTACTAAAGGGCTGTAGTAACCGTTCCCCTTTTCTTAGTTCCCTTCTTTCTCCACTTGCCTCCGACCCTTTCCCTAGGGTGCGCACAGCGGTCAGTGGCCCCTGGTCCTGGGCCTGATCTCTCCCAGTGACCAGCTCCTCACTCCTGCTCTCTTCACACACTAACTTCAGACTGACTTCAGGGACTAACTCCTCCCTCAGGCCTGGATGTTTTAAAGGGGAACTGTCTTAAGGCAGCCATTAGAGCTCCCCTTCAGGTCTGGGGTGGAAGGTGTGGTGTGCTGTGCTAACCAAGGTGTAATTCCCTCCTTGCACCGGTGGATCCTGTGGCAATCCCCGCAGGGGTGCTACATTAACACTTTCCAAACCTGACTAGAAAGAGGAGCACTTAGGCTGCTTTCACACTAGTGTTTGTGTCTGCATGCTTATAGCATACAGACGCAAACACAGAGCAAAAGCTGCTGATTCTCCGCATGCGTTCACATCAGTATGGTGCCCAGCCAGCCAATCAGCTGTCTCAGTGGCCGGGAGGAGGAGATCAGCGGCAGAGATCACCTCCTCCCGGCAGCAGCCGCTAATCTCCCGGTGGTGTAAGCGCGGGAGATTTCAAGAAACAGCTGGTCTGACAGCTGTTAAAATCTCCCGCGTCGACATCACCTATTCGGTGTCAGCGCGGGAAATTTAAACGGCTGTCAGATCAGGTGTTTCTTCAAATCTTCCGTGCCGACACTACCGGAGCTTAACGGTGGCCCTGGGAGATCAGAGGCAGCCCCCAGGAGAGATTTCAATGTGATCCGCAGCATTCTCCTGCGCTGTCATACAGAGGACACTGTGGATCCATTGACTTCCATGCATTTTTTTGTGTGCTTGTGGTCGCTTGCTGATGAAACAAGCGCCCGCCAACGCACAAAAAAATGCAACATGTTGCGTTTGGAGGGCAGAGGAGGGTGCATAAATTACATGCATCCAAACACAACCGAATGTAGCCAAATGCAACTACTATGCCCATGTTAAACATAGGAACGCAGTGCGCATGCGTTTGGCTGTGCTTGGTACGTTCCATTCAAATACGCAAATGTGAAAGCGGCCTTAGAGGCCAGGCTTTAGGCTGTGACTCATCCTTCTGGCTGGGGGGAGGGGTAGATGAGTGTGTAGAGCAGACAGGGAGAGAAGAGATTAAGGAGTAAGGTCTGGAGGAAGGCAGCTTCTAGGAGCTTTTCCCTGGGGCCCAGCTCCTTGGGTTGAATGGGTATTTCAGAATCTGAGGGCAGCTGGAGACCAGTGGGTCCAGGTCCACTGGTCACTTGTGTGGCCCCAGAAGCACAGTGATCGAGAGAGCTAAAGAGCTGAGGCTGCTTAAAGGGCTGGTATCACCTGCTTAGCTGACAAAAATTCACACAGAAGTTAGGAGAGAAGCAGAGGAGTAAAGGACAGTTCACAAAACCCTAAAGTTCATAGCTCATAGAAGACAGCTGGAAGGCAAATCCTTTCCCTTGGTGGAGTGTTCTCCAGCTCCCCTCAGACTGGCTGAAATGCATACCTGGTTTCCACGTGTCTGCTGTACAATAATCTACAATAAAAAGGTAAAGAACTGAAGAGACTGACTGCTGTACTGTATTCTACTCTTCACCTCCATCTTCTTTTCTACTATAACCACCATCATCCACCACACCTCCCAAAAGCCTGCCACATGCTAGAGAGGGGGCATTACCATCACACTGCCACAACAACTATCCCTTAGAAATTATATATCTAGTGCTGGCCACCTAGTGGCAGATACCTTCAGCTGGCGTCACAAACTATTTTATTTTTCCTATTTTCTTTTTCTCTGTTTTTACCCCCTTTTAATGCAAGCATGGGCCACAGCACTGGGTGCCATCACCGTGATACCAACTGCACACCCTGTGTCCAAAGTCTTCATCCCTGTGGGCTCATCACTGGCAAGTAACCAGATTGTTACACACATCAAGTAGTCTCGCTAGCTTCACTCCACTCCCAAGCCCATTAATTAGAACATTGTGGCTGCTCACCAGGTGGAGCCCAACACCACCCTTGCAATTCCAGCTGCTCTCTTCTGTGTTTCAATGCTGCCAAGGAACCTGACAGCATGCAACATGCCTGTGACAGGAGAGGCATTTGCAGGACTACCTGATCTGTGCTAGAGAGCCCGGCACTTGTCAACTCTTATTGTTTTGGGTCTCATAGGGGTATTTTCAGCACAATTCTATTGGGGCTCTATCCATCATTTACTATGCACTATGATGTAAACAGATTACCAAGAAATATATCGTACTAGTATTTTAACCCACAGACAACTTGAGTGCAAAAAGAAAGAGCTTTTACATCAAGTACAAGAAAGGAGTCATGGAGGACTCTCAGGGCGAAAATGTTACTGCTTTCTGCAAAGAGGAGATCTTGGATATCCAAATGGTCCAAAAATAGTGATCAGAGTGCAATAACTTCAGTCAACGAGTTACAAGGGAAATGCTAATACACCAAAGTGTGGATCAAGTCAGCAAACACTTATTTCCGGAACTAGAAGACATGATCTGTGAATGGGTTGCTGAAAGGAGAACAAAAGGTTTTGATCATGATTATATTTGAATAAATTTTAATTTTTGGTCCAAAAATAAATGTAGATTGTTTTCATGGTAAAATAAGACGTCCCCTGAAAGTCAGTCCAAGCACATCTTTTGGAGAAAAAAATTAATGCAAGACCTTACCTTATTTTCGGGAAAACATGGTACTATTTCCTCATTATTATTTATTGTAGGGGATAAAAGAGTTCTTGGGTATGTGAAGCTTCCACCCACACATTCTTTATTAATTCTAAAGATATGTTGCAGTTCGAAACATGCATCACCAATCCTTGGATAGGTAATACATGCTAGATCGACCCCCTTTATCACCAGAATGAAGGACCACCATTCTATAGTTAAGAGCTTGAATGGAATGGTGGTCAAGCATGTACCCTCTTTATATTTTCAAAGTCACCGACAGAAGCAGCCTAGCAGAGCACTGCAGACTGAAAATGCTTTAGATCATGCATGTCTAGGCTTAGCATTGCTTTACAGGGTTTGTGCACTTCTAGGACAACCCTGTCAGATTTTAGTTGTTTGCCCCATTAAAAGTAAAAGACCTGATACTCACCTCCCGTGTTGTCACCATTCCTGCACTGTCGGTAACTGCAACTCAGGACTAAAGTAACATTGCGACATCACGTGACCCCCGCATCCATCTCCCTGCCTTTGAACCAAATGAGCCATCAACAGGGGCGTGAGCGGCCGCCGCAGCGCTCATGTTCTATTGGTAGCTCGTTTGATCTGAAGGTGGGGAGAAGGAAGCCAGCAGTGATTGGACACGGAGCTCACACGACGTCAAAATGTTACTTGAGCCACAGTTACCGATAGCTCTGGAATGGCGGTAGCATGGAAGAGGAGTACAAGGTCTATCATTTTAATGGGGGAAACAAATGGATTAAGAAGGGGGTTTACCTAGTAGTGGAGAACCCCTTAATGTTCCATGAGCACCGCCAAAGAAGTTTAATAACCTGGGCGATGTACAAGACAGTGCTCCATGCTTTGTTAGGTGGAGACTTCATGGAGATAACCAACATTTGCAGGGGGTCCGCTGTTCAACAGATCAACAATCTCAAACATATGCCATCAAATAATTATAAAGGGAAGTAAAAAAATAAATACTGTTAAGTCCTTGTGCAATCAAAGTGGTATATTGGCAGTAACCCTTAGAAGCCTTTAAAGACTTTATTTCCTTGTTTATCTAGTCATCCGGTTTTATCCTCTTCCGGCATCGTTGGTGAAATGTTGGCAGGAAACTGATCCTATAGATTTATTTTGTGACTTATTCCTAGGCATCATGCCCATCGTCTATTGCTTCAGACCGGTTCTGGAGCAACATAAAAAAACAGCATTAAACACAGCTTATTTTTCTGACCGATGCACAAAGTGCAAAACTCGACATCAGTCATGTCTGACATAAAACAAGAAACACACTGATTATAGGGAATCCAACCTAGCAGATTATTTCTATAGACCAGCATACCCAACAGAGGAACCATGATTGGGATTGGGTCAATGCAAGAAAAGAAAAAAAATTGGGACAATAATGTTGAAAATAATGGCCACTTTACACGTCCCAATATCGTTACGATATTGTTTACAAGGCACGGGAGCGCGCACTTTTTTGGCACTTGTCCAAGATCGCATAGTAGATGTCACACAAGGAGATATCGGCAGGCAACACAACTACTAGGTCTACGCCCCCTCGTACGAGCGACCCAGGGAACGACCATTTAACATGGGAGTGAATAAGGGAAGTTGGGCTCCAAATCGTAGTTGCGCTGTCACACAGCACATCTGTTCATATCGGAGAGCCAATATCGGCCAGTTGGAGAGCCTGCACAATTCCCAACATATCATTTTTGCATCGTTCTTGCGTTGCATTGCTCATTTACACCACACAACGCACGAACGATATTGGCGCCAACACCCGAACCACGTGACTTTTTATCGTAGTTGGGCTACGATATTGTGCCGTGTAAAGTGGCCATAATAGTTCCAAAATTACAATAAAATGCTATAATAAAAAAAAAAAACAAAAAAAACTAGTAAAATATTTTTCCATGAGACAACAATAACTTAAAAAAATGTATTGGTGACAATACTAATTCTTTGTGATCAGCTCAATTATGGTTACAAGTCAAAGTTGCTCATTTTGTTGCAGGTAGAACGTGAACGATTTCTAAGCTTTTAACCTCTTTTAAATCTCAGGATTACAAGTGACAATCCTTCAGGATTAAAGGGATTCATAAGTGACCCCCAAGTTCAGTTGCTACTTGCTTTACAATTATCTATTTCTGATGAAGCTGAAGTTCTTACATTTCAAGTTTAATTCAGCCAGAATAATTCATAGTGTTTATATTGGCTGTGACTAATAGGGGGGGAATATGCGCCTGATCCCTCGGTTATCTGGGCAGATACTTCTACCTTGTGCCTGAGCAGCTGTGCAAGTGGAGATCATTTCCCTGAACTAGTTAAATCCGCAGTCCCCTCCGACTCTTGCCAAATTTGCGTTGAACTGCCATGGAACCTTTCTGATATTTACCGCCGGCTCCCATCAACTGAACAAGACCACCAGAAATCACAGCCGTCTGGACCTCGACCAAGAGCGCGGATCACAGAGCCAATGATCTTTCTTTCATAGCAGAGAATGCAGAGAAGTGATTTGCAAATTGAAAGCCATTTCCAAGGCTAGCAAATAATTAGTGTAAATATATCGATCTGAGGGACTGTTAAGAATTTGGACGGAGCTAATGCATTTCATGGAGTTTCGTCATAAAAGCTGTCGATAGCGTTAGTGGACTTTTAAGTTTAAAATCTTTTGCCAACTTATATAGCACCATCTTATTCCATAGCTTTTTACGGACATTGTCATTGCTGTACCCACCATAACTATGCCTTTGAAGTGTGGGAGAAAACATGGAGAGAACATGCATACGTTATCCTTGGTGGACTCTAGTGTGGCAAAGCAATGGTGGTAAGCACGGAGTCCCCATGATGTCCAGATCTACTAGATCTTCCCAGTGAAAATTTGAGGAAATCAATATAATTTTAATTTTCTTAACAATTCCAGATACATCGGCCTACAAGGGAAACAAGGCCAAGAAGTGATATTAATTGGCTTGGTTAACACATAAGTCATTTAGAGTGCAAGTACAGACCCGATGTCCAGAACAACCTCAGGTTTCCTCTTCTGAACTCAATTGCCTCCTATTTAGCTATAAGGATGGTCAAGAGACCTGTAGCTGTTGTGGACATCCATTTTCAGAACATGAATGTTGGGTGTGTGAAACAGGCTTTAAATTAGAGTTCTAGAATCCTAAGCAAAAGTACAGTATATTGATAGAAATATACTTGATATAGTGGTACAGTTGGGTCTCTTGTCGACAATTGGAATATTTGCCCCAATACTTAAAATGGGTTTACTGCTAGGACAATTATTATTATTATTTATTTATATAGCGCCATTCGTTTCCATGGCGCTTTACATATGGAAAGGGCAGATGAGGACGAGTACAATATATGTGGACAGTCAAGTCATACAGGTACAGGAGGGGAGAGGACCCTGTCCGCGAGGGCTCACAGTCTAAGAGGGACGGATGGGGATACAGTAGGAGGGGGCAGTGCTGATCATGAGACGGTGCGGTGGACCGGGTCTCATTGCAGGTTATAGGCTTGGCGGAAGAGATGGGTCTTTAGGTGTCTTTTGAAGGTTCCCATTGTAGGTGAGCACCTGATGTGTTGGGGCAGAGAGTTTCAGAGTATAGCAGTATAGCAAATTCACGGGAGAAATCCTGTACGCGGTTGTGAAAAGAGGAGATGAGAGGGGAGTAGAGAAGGAGCTCTTGGGAGATTGCATGAGGGTAGATATTGTGACGACCATCCACCGTGAGGCCGAGCTGCTGGTAGGCAGCACCCCGAGAAACCCCTATACAGGGATCTGGAATTACAGCGGAGCCCAGGGGGTAGCTGCCTATATGAGCAACAGAGCCGGGGAGGTCGCCAGGGGAAAATCAAGACCCGAAAAACGACGTCAGAAGTCCGAGTCAAAACCGAGAGGGCAGCGAAGGTACAAAATCGTCAGGCAGTAGCAGAGTCAAAAATCCAGGCAAAGGTCAAGGGCAAAAACCAAGAGGGCAGCTGAGGTACAAAATCAATAGGCAGAGGCAGAGTCAGAAATCCAGGCAAGGTCAGACACAAAACTAAACACACACTATCACTGGGGAACCAAAACTATATCTGGCGGCCTGCAAGCCAGGCTCCAATGTACTTGAAGGGCACGGCTACCTCCCATAGGCTGGAGCTCACAACCTGATGACCTCATCCGGACCGCCCCTAGATCCAGGCCAGATGGAGATGCACGACTGGCTCCACCCACGCCACCTCTGACAGAAGAACGCAGGCTGCGCCTAACGGACACCTCTGCAGGGCCCGCTCCTCTGCGACCAACACCACCCAGAGGGGAAACACCGCGGCGCTCAGCGACAGAGGCAGACGTCGCGGGAGCAGTTCCATATGAGGACAAGGCCCTCCTGTCACCGGTGCCACCAGCCGAAGGAATCCGGCTCCTCCCAGCGGCCGAGGCAGGAACACCGGCCACCGAGTCCAATGGCGACGTGACAGATATCAGGAGATAAAACTGGAATGGTATCCACGGTCCGCGCTGCTGCTCTTTATCCAAGGAATCCACAAGAGGTTATTACCATCAAAAGTTCTTTATTTCATCACACCAACGCGTTTCGGTGCTGTCCCAGCACCTTCCTCAGGGTATAATCCACATAAGAACTATAGTGTCTGTTTGATAGGGCACAATCTGCGCCTCTTGTATCTCCCTTTTTTTCTAGTTGAGGGTAGAGATCGGGAGACCATATCAGAGATGTATGGAGGGGACAGGTTGTGGATGGCTTTGTAGGTCATGGTTAGGGTTTTAAACCGGGATCTCTGAGAAGTGTGGAGCCAATTACTTCTGAAACCACTTGTTTACCCCCGGTAATATAAAATACCATGTACTCATCCTCCAGTGCTGGCGCTGTTACAGCAGTGTTTATAATCACGGTTCCGGCCTCCTGTCCTATTGTGACACAGCATAAGCCCCACATCCAATCAACACTGGCTTTCTTCTCCCCACCTTCGGACCAAATGATGAATAGAAAGTGACGCCACGGCTGCCACTCACTTCCTGTTAATTGTTCATTTGGTCCGAAAGTGGAAAGAAGGAAGCTGGCAAAGATTCAACGCAGGGCTCGCGTCTCATCACAAAGGGATGTGAGCCCTGAACCGCAATTAAAGAAAGTGCTGGAATGGTCGCAGCACGGGAGCAGAGTACAGGCTCTTTTTTAATGGGGAAAACAAGTGGCTTCAGAAGGGGTTGTCCTAGTAGTGGACAACTCCTTTAAAGCAAGATAATTTAGTAAAAGATCTTATAGTAGGTCTTTTAATTGCTTATAAAGATCAATAAAAGCAGCACCCCTCCATGCAAAGCCTACAAAAATTATGAACAAAAATTCTTGCATATAAAAACTCCCAAAAAAATATGGAGGGCAGCCCTCGAATCTGTTTTGTTTTTTGGGGGTTTTTTTTTCAACATCTGACTTTGATCAGACATTTCAACTCAAATTTGCCTTCTACATGGACTAAGTAAAGACTGGTTTTCATCATTCAACTTTCAAGCACTGACCCCATTATTTTGTTTTTAGGTAGCTAGATTTGAAAAATTGATAGACAAGCTAAATTTACGCAAATATTTGTCATCAGTGTGCACAATGGACTACACATGCACAGTACATTGGCCAAAGTCATTTAGACATAACTGTTGGGCCTCGTATTACAAAAAAAAATAAATCACCATTCGTATACCATCCAAGTGCAGTTGTGTGTTGCCCTTCATTGGGTCTGAGAAGCTTGGAATTTTGTATTTTTTTTTTGCACATCAGAAAAATGGATGCCATATTTTTTACGGCCATAAACTCAATCTCGAGCCATGGCGATTTGATGAATGAATGCTCTGTCGGATCGATCTTGTGGAGCCCAAATAGGACCACCAGGGTCTTCTCAAAGCCTAGATAGGACCACCAGGGTCTTCTCAAAGCTTACATGGAACCCTCAGGGTCTTCTCCAAGCCTACATAGGACCACCAGGGTCGTTTCCACCATTATCAAGCCATCGAGTTGCTGCCTTCCTCTTTGTCTTGTTTTTTTTCTATTCTTCCCACCATGATGTCTTCTCCAGTGATTGCTCTCTTCGTACCATGATGTCCTTCTCCAGTGATTTCTCTCTTCGTACCATGATGTCCTTCTCCAGTGATTGCTCTCTTCGTACCATGATGTCCTTCTCCAGTGATTGCTCTCTTCGTATGATGTGTAGACAAGTCATAGCTTGGTGATCTTTGCTTCCAGTGTCATGTCTGGCTTGATTTGTTCCAAAATTGATTTGTTTGTTTGTTCTTCTTGCCATCCATGGTATTGATAACGTCCTTCTCGAACACCACATTTTAAAAGCATTGATTCGTCTGCCTTGTTACTTTATTGTCCAGGTTTTGCATCCAACATGTGGATGGATGCTATTCTACTCACAAAAAAGGACACATGGACTAAAAAGGGTTGAAAATAGTTTTCACTAGGGTGCTGAATCTTATCCAATTGTTCTCATATGCCCAAAAAAAAATTGGATGTCTGAATGAAGTCTAATGGCCACTTTACATGTCCCAACATCGGGCCGATGTTGGACACAACGGCGCGGGAGCGTGCGCTTTTTTGGCAGAAATCCCAGATCGCATAGGAGCTGTTATGGCCACTTTACACGTCCCGATATCAGCGTCCAACTCCAATAAAAAAGTCACATGGTTCGTGCGTTGGCCCCGATACTTCGTTCGTACGTTGTGTGGTGTAAATGTCCAATGCGATGCAAGAATGATGCCAAAACGATATCGGGGGAGAAATGAGCCTGCTCCCCAACTGCCCGGTATTGGATGGACGATCTGGCAGGATCGTGCTGTGTGAGAGCCCAACAACGATTTGGAGTACAACTTCCCCTATTCTCTCCCATGTTAAATGGTCGTTCCTGGGTCGCCCATACAAGGGGGCGTACACATCGTAGTGGCGTTGCCTGCCGATATCGCGCTGTGTAGCATCTCCTATGTGATCTTGGAATTCTGCCCAGAAAAAGCGCGCTCCCGCGGCGTTGTATCTAACATCGGACCGATGTTGGGACGTGTAAAGTGGCCATTACACAGCGCGATATCGCCATGCAACGCAACTGCGATGTATACGCCCCCTTGTGCTGCCGACCCAGGAACAACCATTTAACATGGGAGAGAATAGGGGAAGTTGGTCTCCAAGTCGGGGTTGGGTTTTCACACAGCACGATCCGCCCAGATTGGCCATCCAATATCGGGCCGTTGGAGAGCACGCTCATTTGATCCCCGATATCGGTTTCGCATCGTTCTTGCGTCGCATTGGACATTTTAACCATACAACGCACGAACGATATCGGGGCCAACGCATGAACCACGTGACTTTTTGTCGGAGTTGGACGCTGATATCGGGACGTGTAAAGTGGCCATAAAGGCCATGTCACACGCATCAATATTGTGAACGATATCGCTTAAACGATCTGAATTTTTGACCACTTAAGTGGTATAGTTTGTGTGTCGTTACATGTAACTGAGCGATCTGTCAGTGGAAAAAAAAAAAAAAAAAAAAAAAAACGCTTGATTGTTTGGTTGTAGATTTGTGATCCTGACCTCAAATCCGTCATTCATCGTTCAATTAACCTGCGTTCAACCTGCTGCATCGTGCTGTGTGACACCTCTCAAACGATCTCATTCTCGACTTCGCCTATTCCTGACTCTAGATGGTGCCGATCGCTGAGTAGTGCGCACGATCGCTGGCGCGTTGCCAAATTTAACATAGTTAACGAGATCCATGCTTGTGACACCGAACAAACGATATCAATAAATTGTTCTAGCGATCTCGATCATGTGACTTTTCAGGCGCTATCGTGATTGAGATTGAAGCGTGTGACGTGGCCTTAAGTGTCAGTCTACACCAGTTCAGCCATGATCCATCTTTGGTTCTACTTGGTTATAGAGCAAGAGGAGATCTGGAAAGATTGGAATGAGATAGTTCATTTGTTTTTCTTCATCTACCAACCATTTCCATATTTTGTCATATAAATACCCCAGCTATTACAATGCAGAGTAATGCACGTCTCTGTTATGCACCGTCTCCTATGAAGTCGCTCTGAATTTTCAAAGCTTGTCTGTAAAGATTTGTCAGTGTGCTGGAATTATGCTTGTTGAGAGATGCTAAGCTCTTTCAAGAACCACATTGAAAGAAGCAATCAATACAACACTGCCACTTGTGAACAGGGAATTTGTCCTACAAAGATTTGTCAGCAATTCATAACCATTTGGATTTTAATACTCCATCATGTCTCTGCAGTCAAAGACAAGCCTGAGCCCTGTGCACGTGCTGATCTATCCTATAGACTTATTACCGTTCCCATCATGTCTGCAGGGCAGCTGAATAAAGACTCATAATTGACATATTTCAATAATGTCTATTTTATATACCTCCTTGTATGCAATTTAAACATGTACACGTTAAAACCGATGAAGGACTGGACGATACATAAACTCTCTTTTTTTCTAATATTCCTATAGCAGTAATGCAAGACCAAAATTTCCCTTGTTCATTTGTAGTAAATTTTATCATAGTAGAGTGCTGCTGTATATGTTTTTGCAGCTATACTGTGTTTTTCAGTTAGGCACCTGTTCACACTGGTCAGTTTTTTATATATATTTGTAGTACAATTTGGCTAACTGAGCACTCCACCTTTTAACCAGGGCATATGCCTTTTTCATCCAGGAACCGATCTGAGCAGACGTGTAGATTTTTAATCAGCTAGAGGTTTATTTAGATAATGGTACCTATCAAGGCCCTGTTACATGGCACGACATAGTTAACGATGCCACTGATACGTCACGGGTTTTGAGGCGTGCCAGCGACATCGTTAGGACGTCGTTGCGTGTAACACTGAGAATCAACAACGATAAGTTGTTGGATCGGTGATCGCAGGTTTGAGAACATGTTTCCCAAACCTCACGATCAACGATCCGCCAACCTGCTAGATCGTTGTGTGTGACACCACGATAACGATGTCGTGGACGACTTCGCCCATTCACAGCAATGAGCAGGGATCGTTTGCGGGGTTTGCAAACGATACCTGCTCACAACATCGTTGGCGAGTTGTCCACGATATCTAGACGTGTGACATCTCACCAACAATGTCAAAACGATGTCCTAACAACCATGCGCCCACGAGATAGTTGCAGACATCGTTCCAACGTCGTGTCGTGTAACGGGGCCTTAAGTGAGATGCACCGTGTTGTGGTGATCAGGCTCAAATGAATTGGCCAATACATAAGCTAAGTATCTCTTTTTTCAAATATTCCTATAGCAGTAATGCAATCTCAAAATTTCCCTTGTTGTGTTGTAGCATATTTTAGCATTGTAGAGTGCCACTGTGTATGTTTTTATATACAGATGAAGGAGTCAGATTGTCTTTAGAACTGCAAGATTGTTCTCATATTCCCAATGGCCAAGGAATAGAAATGGGATGACACCATCAGATAGATAAATTCTCAAGAGAACAAATGTATTCCACTGGAATTTAATTCTACTTGAAAAATTACAAAAATTCACATTTGCAAAAACACAGAATTTTTTACACTTGCTTCTGCGTGGATTCATCAAGATGATGGCCTCTGACCATCAATTTATAGACCATAAAAAGCCATCCAAATGTTAAAAATGCTTCTATCCACCTTACTGCTCACCTCTTATAGACCCTCCGCTCCTCACCATCACTCGTCTGGTCCTTGTCACGTCTTTGTAGGCGCTGAAATCACCAGTTCTGCACAGGCATACAAGATCACGGCACACATTGCGACATCATGAGCTTTTGCCGATGGCGTAGAAGCCTCCTGGGCCTCATCAATGCTTGAAGTTCCGATCTAGTTTAAGATTGTCGGAAAAAGATACAGTAAAAAAAAGTTTATTAAAAACATCAGCAACACATTATGGAGTTGGTTCAACTCCTTCATCAGGTTTACAATCTGTTTTAATAAAGTTTTTAAAAGCAAAAGAGCAACGTTCTAATTTGTGCGCGTATCTGCTCCCAAAATGTTTTAACTCAATAAACAAAAGCATAAAAAGCATTAAAAGGGACTACTGCCGTTTCACACTGGAGCGAGCTTCAACAAGTCGTAGCCAGGACTTGTTGAAGCATGCTCCAGCACGAAACGGTCATCGTCCTACACGATGCCTGCATCCATCCCCCCACCTGCGATGTTCTCATGAATTCATGTAATAAAGAAGATTTTGCGCATTTGTGAATACCACCTACAGCTTTTTTTTTCATCTCATGTATGCACTATGATGAACTCTGATGCATAAGGTTGTGCACCGCCATATTGTGATTTTTTTTGTTTTTCATTCATACTATACCCCAAGTAAACCTCTTTATTTTTGATCCTTTTGTGATTTTTGGTGCAGAACAGTTCTTGTTTTTCACTGGTTAAACAGCATCAAATAACGTAAAGGTGCATCAGGTTTCTACAACAGATATTATGGTTAGAACTCTGTGTGAATGGTATGTTTAAATCACTTTAAATGTCTTTGCAAGAATTGGTCCGATTTGCAGCATAATACCTTTTTAATAGATTTTTATACATTCTGTAGGCTATGTGCACACGTTGACTTAATAGTTGTAGAAATTTCTACATCAAACCTGCATCTCCTGGCAGGATAAAGCACCAAAAACAATACGTTTTTCATGCATTTGGGGTGGACAAATGTTTCAAAAATGCTGCAAGAATTTATTTCTGCACCAAATCTGCAAAGGAAAAAAGCAACACATGCACAGAAATTCGGGATTCTCATTGACTTTGCTGAAATTAGGATTTGCATGCAATGTTGTCACAAAACTGCTCTAAAAACGCATGCACAGGGCCTAACACCTCATTCAGACCTTTTCCAGGTACGTGTTTTGTCTACAATTTTCTTCTATAATGGGTTCGTGTTCTATGGGGTTATTCACGTCTCTATATTTTTGTCCCCTCAAAAAAAAAAAAAAAACGGCTGTTTTTTTTTTTACTGGTGTCACCGATGAACATAACCCCTACAACCCATGGGTCCATGAATTTCATAGAAGACGTCAGTATGCCGTCTGTGTGCTGTCTGTGATTAACATTGCCTTGCAATGTGTAGAAGTTTTCTAATTTATTTATCTATATTGTGAAAATCACTAATGATAAAAAAGTGACACACAGATCAAACTAGAATTAGAACACTTATTAAAACTCTATGGGTACCGTCACACCAGGTGACACTCCGCCAGCATCGTCGTCGCGTGTTTACATGCAGCGATACCTCCGCCAACACTTTGGCGATGATGTTTCAGACGACAGCGCTGTTGGGGTGTCTACAAACCCCAGCGGCGATCCTGTAACATGGGAGCTAATGGCTCCCATCGCCTGTACCATCGCCAAACGCCATGTTTCAGAGCAGCGCAACAGAGCCACTTTACACGCGGCGACTAGCCGGTGATGATGCTGATGATAGGCCACTCCCCTGCTTCACCTGCGAGTCGCCCTGTGTAACGTGGCGATTTTGCTCCAAAAATCGTCTGAGAGTGGTCGCCTGGTTTCACAGCGCTGCTCTGAAACCAGGCGACCACTCTCAGGTGATGTGTACACATCACCCCTTGTAACATCGCAATTGGCAATGTTACAGGTGATGGGAGCCATAGGCTCCCATGTTACAGGATCGCTGCTGGGGTTTGTAGACACCCCATCAGCGCTGTCGCCTGAAACATCGCCACAGCGTAGCCGGAGATATCGCTGCATGTAAACACGCGACGGTGACGCTGGCGGAGTGCCAAAAACGTGCACACTCCCGTGCTTCGCCTGCAAAATCGCCGGCGATGTCTCCAGGTATGACGGCTCACCTGCGCATTCGCTTGCAACATCGCCTACAATATCATACCGTGTAACGGTACCCTTAATATTTTTGGCATACTTGCAGTATCAGGGATTGGAAGGCAGTGGCCTTGACCAGCTTATATGTTGGGTGTGATGCCGCCTTGGTGGCTCAGTGCTTCATTGCAGGCACACTACTTGATTAGTGCCCTTGCGTACGAAGCAAGCCTCCTGAGATGCAGAAAAAAATGCAACATGTTGCATTCAGAGGGCACCGAGAATATGTGCTTCTGAACGCAACGCATGCAAACGTAGGTACCATGCGTCACCATGTTAAACATAGGAACAGTATGCATGCTTTTGGCTGCATTCACAAATGCTGCGTCCTGAATGCAAGTGTGAAACCGGCCTAAGCCAAGTCACCACACCCCCACTGAGAGGCGGGTGTGCACCAATAAGTGGCTGATCCACAATAGCGCATGCCCACTAAGCCAGTTACCACTCCCACTATCTCCCCCTCCAATGCTGAGAGAGTAGTACGCCCACCATACAAGGCAAAGATTGGCATACTGCATGCAGGTAACGCTGGTCTGGAGGAAACAGACACGCTGAGCAGGTCCATTATACAGCAAGTGTGAAAAGGTAAAGTCCAGTAACTTTTGATCCCCAATACTGCAAGTATGTAAAAAAAAAAAAAAAAAATTATTTTTGCACACATGAAATCACAGAGGTCAGGATGAGGCTTGGAGGAGAGTAGGAAATTTACCTTGGGGATACTTTTTTTTTTTTGCATTTCTGTGTTTTTAATATGGGGGGGGGGGCCGCTTTAATTTTGCAACAGATTTGACTCGTCACTCCAAAAGTAACAGAACAAATGTTTGTACAATACAAAATGGTTTACAATTAAAATAACCACATACAAAAGATGGTAGTTTTTTTTTTTAAATCATAAAAGTTGTAATTCTGACATTGAGGCCCCATTCACACACTGCTTTTTGTGCTGTGTATTTTTAAGCACAAACTCATCACAAACCAGGAGTGGGTGATTAAACATATAAGTGGAGCACTTGTTTCTATTAGACCTTTCCTCTGATGGTGGGTTTACACGTCCCGATATCGGCCCGATATCGGAGCCAACGACGCAGGAGCACGCTTTTTGAGCGAGCTTTTCCCGCCATCGCATCGCCGGTTTAGACAGCCCAATATCGGGATACAGCGTCCCGACGATGTGTACGCCCCCCCAACCCAGGAACGACCAGTTAACATGGGAGTGAATGGGTGACGTGGCGTACACATCGTAGTTGGGCTGTCACATGGGATGATGCGGCTACAACGGCCATCCGATATCGGGCGGTTGAATAGCACGCTCATTCAACCCCGATATCGTTTTGGCATCGTTCCAGCATCGCATTGTACGTTCAAACCGTACAACGAGCGAACGATATCGGGTCCAACTCCCGAACCACGTGACTTTTGGTCGGAGTTGGACGCCGATATCGCGACTTGTAAACCCACCATGAGTGTGCCACTACCGGTTTTGATTGTTCCACTCCTGGCTTTTTTTGAGCTTGTGCGTAAAAATACGCAGCGAAAAAAGCAGTGTGTGAATGGGCCTAAAGCCCTATGCACACAGTCCACACAAGGCCATTTTTTCCTTTGGTTTTATACAAATCCATACTTCTAAGCTTTTTTCTTCAAACTAACCAGGAAAACCTAGGAGATTCCATAAGTTCCTGCACACATACACCCCTGCTTTTCGTCCCCCTGACTGAAGTGGAACGCATCTTATTTTTTGCTGTATTTTTAAAAGAAGCAGGGTGTCAATTCTTTGTGTTGCTGCTTTTTTTTTTTTTTTCAACATTGAAATCAATGAAGAGTGAAAAAACGCACTCAGTCACTTCTGGTGCATTTTTTGGTGATGCTGGTTTCTGACAGCCAAGAGATCAGGTTTTGCTGCAGGAAAAACGCACAACAAAAACGCCCTGTGTGAACATAGTCCTAGGCTAAGTCCACACACGTTGATTTTTTTTAGTTTGCAAAAATGCAAAAACTGTAGGGTTTCTTTTTCTTGGCAGGAGGTTCGCTGCGGATTTGGTTCTTGTTTTTTGCTGCAGATTTGAAAAGAAATACTAAAACTGCAGAAAAGAGTTGACATACTTATTCTTTCAAATACGCAGCAAAACCTGTGGTGGTTTCACTTTCCGCACCAAAAATGCACTGTGTGAACTAGGCCTGATAGTTAGGTCTATATAACGACCCGCAACTTTCCCCCGCCCCCCTTCAGCTATCAAAATCTCCAAATTCCACACTGTCTGGTGTAGTGACAAACTGGCATGTGCGTAAATGAAATACCGTGAGGTTTCCAATGTCAGCAGGGCCGTGTTTCAGCTT
Source organism: Allobates femoralis (assembly GCA_033576535.1). Lineage (NCBI taxonomy): Eukaryota > Metazoa > Chordata > Amphibia > Anura > Aromobatidae > Allobates > Allobates femoralis. Next base: position 31,032,432 of record JARQOC010000012.1, read on the forward strand.
CTTCACTAACCTTTGCCAAAGTACTAGCGCCCTGCAAATTCTCTTCATCTACTTCATTGAGTCTGTGCAGCAGCCAGCACATTCTTCAGCATGGCTTGCAGTAGACATGGTTACTGAACACTGCTTGGTGATTGCAAGCCACCCTGACTGCTGTTTAGGTTTTTTCTTTCTAGTGCATGTGTACAAGTTATCAAATCCATCTACATTATTTGCGTTAAATTGCTCTCTTAATTGAGGTAGTGGTGCAGTGAATGAGCAGGGCAGGTTCATCCAGCCCTGTTGCTGCAGGTAGCTCCAGGCCATTGTACTGATTGCTGTGTTGACTTCCTTAATTGCAGGGGAGGAGCGAGGGAAGGATTGATGGGCGGCATTAAAATCAGTGGGTGGCTGGGGATTTTTTTGGCATATGCATACAGAGCCCAGCAAACTGACTTGCAGGAAATTGGTCATGTTAACAAAATACTTGTATTTCCAACAAGGCTGAACAATGGAAAAAAAAAAAGTAATATATTAGTTTTTTGTAAATACAGTTTTTTTACACATTTTGTACATACTGACGTATCTCTTAGGATACATTCACATATCCTTTCTATTTTTACAATAATGAAAAATGGAAATTTTCCATTTGTGTGTCGTGTTTTCCACCCGTGTTCATCCTCAAAAGTATATCTTAGGCCACGTGCACACATTGTGTATTTGGTGAGTTTTTACCTCAGTATTTGTAAGGCCTCGTGCACACATTGTGTATTTGGTGAGTTTTTTTTTACCTCAGTATATGTAAGGCCTTGTGCACACGTTGTGTATTTGGGAGTTTTTACCTCAGTATTTGTAAGGCCTCATACACACATTGTGTATTTGGTGAGTTTTTACCTCAGTATTGTAAGGCCCGTGCACACTTGTGTATTTGGTGAGTTTTTTTTTTACCTCAGTATCTGTAAGGTCACTGCACACGTTGTGTGTATTTGGTGAGTTTTTTACCTCAGTATATGTAAGGTCACGTGCACACTTGTGTATTTGGTGAGTTTTTTACCTCAGTATTTGTAAGGCCTCGTGCACACATTGTGTATTTGGTGAGTTTTTTACCTCAGTATTTGTAAGGCCATGTGCACACATTGTGTATTTGGTGAGTTTTTACCTCAGTATTTGTAAGGCCTCGTGCACACGTTGTGTATTTGGTGAGTTTTTACCTCAGTATTTGTAAGGCCTCGTGCACCACATTGTGTATTTGGGAGTTTTCTACGGCCGGTTTCGCACATCCGTGTTACTACGGACGTGTGGAACAAGGCTGTTTGGGGGCGGAGCATAGACCCATGTGTCACGGGCGTGTGACACAATGGGTGCTGTCAGTGTACTATCCGTGCATCCACGGATAGCGCATTGACAGCCTGTCACCGCATACTCGCCTCACTCCAGCGCTGACAGTTCCTCTCCCTTCCGGTCCGCTCTTGGGCTCAGTGAAGTGAATATTCATGAGCCCTAATGAGCGGCACTGGAAGAGAGAGGAGCTGTCAGCGCTTTTGCTTTTGTCCGTGGTCCGTGCACACAGTGTAAACATCCGTGTGCAGGACGTTTGGACAAAAAAAACGGTCCATGGCTCCGCAAAAAATCAGACTTGTTGCCGATGTGGAGCACACGGACACGATGTGCTCCACACGGAGACACAGTCCGTGCGGAAACACGGACATATGCATGGGTCCATAGGGGATCGTGTGTCCCCGTATGTCCGTGCCTCCGGCATGTGTCGGCACGTACTGCTTAAGTGCCGGAGGCACGGACATGTGAATAAGGCTACACTCAGTATATGTAATGCCACTGCATACGTTGTGTATTTGGTGACTTTTCACTCAGTATTTGTAAGGCTCGTGCACACATTGTGTATTTGGCGAGTTTTTACCTCAGTATTTGTAAGGCCACGATGCACAAAATGTGTGTATTTTGGTGAGTTTTTTACCTCAGTATTTGTAAGGCCTTGTGCACGTGATGGCAGCAGAGCCTCAGCTTTCATATCTTACACAGCGCTGGTAAAGTGAATTCTGAGCTATGATTGGTTTCTATGGGCAGCAACAACAGCTTTTGGACGGTTTGCTGTATATAGCGGTTTATGAGCTGACAGAATACAAAATGGTGTGGATTTTTTTTTTGTTTCAGATGGAAATATTAAATGGACTATCAAAGCTCAGATAGTCTAGACTCGGCCCAACTTTGGGTTTTTACAGTCCTGGATGCATAATATGGCTGTGTGAATTGGGTCTAAGGCTGTGTTCAGACACAGGGTATTGCTGTGCTTTGTGAGGATTCGTTTTTGGTGCAAAAAACTGCACCAAGAACGGATCCTCACAAAGCGCAGCACGCTATTCACCTGCGCTTACTCACCTCACCGCACTCCATCGGTGATCTCTTCTCATCCTGGAGGCGGCAGCGAGTGCGGCCTCCAGAACTCTGCAGCACCATGTGACCGGTGACGTTGCTTGCACATGGTGCTGGCTAAGGTCCTGCACAGGTCCTGCAGCATCAGTATGAAGGGATATCACCAGGGAAGTGTGGCGAGGGGAGTAGAAGCGCAGCAAAAAAAACACCAAAGAATTGACATGTCATTCTTTTTATGGAATTTTATGGAATTCTTTATATATATGGAATTTGTATTTATGCAAATTCCTAATATTATCTTTAAAATGTCTGTGCAATGCAGACGAACACTCCAGCAGGGACTTAATACCCCCACGTGTCACTTACTGTTTATAGACAATTACGCAATTACATATTGTTGGAGTCGCTTTGGTGTTTTGATCTCTTTAATGGTTCCCATTATGAAATGTTGATTTTCAGGCAGCAGATCAAGGACAACGGTATAAATGTACACGCCGTGCACTACGTTACAATGTGTTAGTAGTGATTGTTGATATCTCTCTTTGGAGGTGATTTACCCTGCTGTGGGTATTTAACGGTTAACTCTTTGTTACTCGAGAAGACGCCAACTTAAACCTAAGCCTCCCTGGCAGCAGCTGAAGGCATTTTTTTCTAGCTTTTTATTTTGTTGTTTTTTTTGTTTTTAGGTTTTGTTTATTTCAGCTGAAAACTCTCCAGTGATGAACTGACTCCCTACTGGTTTTGTTTGCTCAATGTGAACAATTGACTCACAAACTGGAGTTTACCACCTATTTTATCTGGAGGAGTCTCAGATGCAGGAGCCAGCAAAGCAATGCCCTACGGATCATACGTGGGCAGACACCGCTCCTTTATGACCAGTCCCACTGCAGAGACTCTGCCTGGGAATTAGGTTATGTAGGTATCATTTTATTTCTTATAATCACCAGTGATAAAGGAAGAAATTCTATAAATCCAGGGGAGAGATTAGTCAAAACACGGAATGTAAACGAGTTGCCCATGATTTAAAAAAAGTCTAATATTTTTGTTTTTATTTTGCTTTGGTTTTTTTTTAGCTTTACTTTTTACAGTGTTCATTGCATTTAACATTTTAAACTGATGCCATCAGAGCGATCACGTAAGGTACTGTCACATGCCAAGTAGGTAAGGCTAAGTTCACATGTCCAGTAATCATCCATTTAAACGGATCCAGCAGCAATATGTTGTCAAAAAAGTTGTGCAGACACAACATTTTTGGGCATACTTGCAGAATGAACGGCTGGAAGTTGACGGGTGGACTGGTAGGTGTGTTTGGGGCTGATGGGCATGGTTTGGTGGGGGCTCAGTGGCCATAGCTCATTGGTTTCTTCCACGAACCGAACGAGTGTTAATTATTAAGTCTATACAGTCGTAGACCTGATTATAATCGAAGTGGGGGTCTGGGGATAAGACACCCCAGGCAAGGGTGGTTTGGGGGGAGTGAAGCACCCCTTTCATACTTAAAGCATACTAGTAGGCATGACCAGTTTAGTTGATGGGCAATGACAGGGTGGCCATCTGCGCACTATAATGGATCATACAAGGAGAGACTACGCCTCCCCTGCACCCCTCATCCCGCCCAAGGGTCTTACCCCTAGACCCTTGCTTCTATTAAAATCAGCTCCATGACCACGTGGACTTTAAAAATAACGTTTGTTCCCTCGGTGAAAAGCCAAACCATGCCAACCGATGCCAAACCATTAAAACCAAAGTCCCTATGAATTAGTCACTCCACTAAAATCACATGCTTCAACAGAAAAAGAGCCTTTTTCTATAGGAATGATTAAAATTAGTCTCTTAATTTTAATTTCAAATCTTTATTAATCCTCTTTACAATTTAATAAATTAAAATATTACATCAAAGCATTCCCTCATAAGGGATCCATATATTTCAACAACTACAGTTAATATTACATAGTACACTTGTATTAAGTTTGACAATTCATCATATAGCCACAGTATAATATATCTTTCTATACTCCTGGCAGGGTTCACTGATTACAGATAAGGATAATGGGACTGAGTATACATCAAACCACTCATATAGTATAAAGTTTAGCCACTATCCTCGCTCTCGCCGAGGCAGAAGCACTCATTCAAGTCTCACTAAATAGTTATGAGCGCCCTTGGTGCCACCGCCCCATTCCTTAAACCCGTACGATATAATCCCGAACCCTTAGATTAGTCAAACAAGTACCTGATTATCGCTGTGCTGAGAGTATGGTCCCTTCTCCCCTACGTCCGTTTCGCAACCTCGCTTCTTCTGGGGGGCGTAACCATGCCTACCACCAAAGGCCGGTTTCACATTCGCATTTGTCAACGCAGCGTACCGAACGCAGCTAAACGCATGCACACTGCATTCCTATGTTTAACATAGGAATGCATGGCGCCTGTGTTTGGCGGTGTTCGGTTGCGGTTGCATTCGGATGCACATAATTTGTGCGCCCTCCGAACGCAGCCCGTTACATTTTGTGTGCGTTCATGGGCGCTTGTTTTATCAGCAAGCGCACAAAAAATGCATGGATTTCAATGGATCCACAGTGTTCTTCGCATGACAGCGCAGGAGAATGCTGCGGATCACATTGAAATCTCTCCCGGTGTCTGCAGCTGATCTCCCGGGAGATCAGCGGTGGCCACCGGGAGTTCAGCCAGAGCAGCCGCTGATGTCCCGGGCACGGCCGCCGCTAATCTCCCGGCAGTGTCGGAGCCGAAGATTTGAATAAACAGCTGATCTGACAGCTGTTTAAATCTTCCGTGCCGACACCGAAGAGGGAGATATAAACAGCTGTCAGATCAGCTGTTTCTTCAAATCTCCCGCGCCGACACCGTCAGGAGATCTCTGCCGCTGATCTCCGCCTCCCAGCCGCCACCAAGATCGCTAATTGGCTGGCCGGGCACCATACTGATGTGAACGCATGCGGAGAATCTCTGCTGCATTCACATCAGTATGGCAGCGTTTTCAATGCATTTGTGTCTGCATGCCCTCTGCATGCAGACACAAATGCAAATGTGAAACCAGCCTAAGGCTGGTTTCACACTACCGGTTTATAAACTCAGGCAAGATCAGATTTTTTAGCAAAAACCTGATAAGTTCAGGATCCTGTTTTTTGTCCATTCACTTGGATGGTGTCAGGAAGCAACCTGAAGCAACAGGATTTTACCTGACATCTTTAAAATGAAAGGGCAAAAAACTGGATCCCAAAAGGATCAGGTTTTTGCTGAAAAAACCTGATCTTGCCTGAGTTTAAAAACCGGTAGTGTGAAACCAGCCTAAGCGGCTACCGCCCTACAACTTTTGTCCGCTCAAACTGCAAGTTTGCCCTTTTTTACCATGTTTTGATAACTGATTTTTGCAGCATCCATTTTTGTTTTTTAACATTGGCATCTATGGAGAACAGATCCATTAACTGATCACTATTTATCTTCCATTTGAAACTGATCCGGTAAGAAAAAAATGGATCCTTTACAAATGAAAGAAAAACAAATGGTTAAGTAGTAATCAGTTAATGGACCCATTGTCCATAGAATCCAATCTTATGGTGGGTTTACACACACCAATTTCTGTGTCCAATATCTGAACAGATCTCTGGTTGCAGTGAAATCATGGACACATTGTTGCATTTGTACACAGCCAAAAATGGAACAATGTGTCCATGATTTCACTGCAACCAGAGATCTGTTCAGATATTGGACTCAGAAATTGGTGTGTGTAAACCCACCATTAGAGGACCTGTCACCCCCCTGCTGCATGGCAATCTAAATTCAGCACTGACTGCATCATGACTGCTGCCTTCAGGGAAGGGGTCCCCATGTGTCTGTGGGCTGTGTACCCCGAGATATAGCTTCAGGAAAACTTAGTTAGCAGCCATGGAGGCAGTCACTGATAATTGTGCAGAGATTGATCGCAGATCTCTGGTCGCAGTGAAATCATGGACACATTGTTCTATCTTGTTGCCGTGTACAAATGTAACAATGTGTCCATGATTTCACTGCAACCAGTCAGCTGCAAGCAATATATCTCTGTGTGTAACAGTACTGTGATCAGATAGAACAGTCACCTAATCAGGATATATTTTAAGTCCGTTATCTGTTGGAATTAAATTATTTTAAAAAAAACACCAAACACATTTCTTGTAATAAATCACTTTTATTTCATCAAAGTCAAAAACAAGTAAAATGAATATTTAATATCAGATTCATTACACTTATTTTTATTTTGTTGTAGCAAATATTGGCAAAACTGCATTTCATATGCACCATTAAAGGGAATTTGTCAGCAGATTTTTGCTATGTGGCATGATCCGGTCCGGTTCTGTCCGAGAGGACCCTGACAGCCGCGGACCGGATCAGCACACAGAACTGGGGGGCTAATATGCCCCCCGGTCCAGTGTGCAGCGCACGCAGTTCCCGCTGCTAAGTCAGGACGGCGGGCGCCGCGGTCCTGAGCTGTCAGCGGCTGCAGCTGCGTGCGCTGCACACCGGACCGGAGGGTAGATCTGGTCCGCGGCTGTCTGGGTCATCCCAGACAGCCACGGACCGGATCACGCCGCAGTGTGAAGCGGCCCTGAGCTGAGGATAGCATGCTATAGGGGTTAAATAACAAAAGGCAATTGTGCTTTTCTTATTAGGGTCTGTGCTATTGTTTACATAAACTAAAGGCTTTATTACCTGGTGATTACCATTACAGAACTATTTTTTCTCATGAGCATGGCAGTCCAACCCACCCCCTTCTGTGATTTGACACTTTACTCTCTGTGTACAATTTCTATAGACAGCCTGGGCGGGCATGCGGAGGCAGCACTCAACTTTGCTCCATAGCTAAAATTAAATGCTTTGATTGTGTGAGAATGCCTGCTGCCAGTAATCTATGTGATACATCGTTGGATTCAGAATATCTTTGCCTACATCATGTTGCTCTCAGATGAGGTTGCAAGAACCTGCTGATAGATTCCCTTTAAAGTTCACAGAAGCAAAAAAGTATTTAGTTATTAAAGTTAATCTGCCAGCAGGGTTTTCCCACCTAATCTCAGAGCAGCATAAGGTAGGGCCAGAGATCCTGATTCCAGTGATGTCCCTTACTCGACTGCTCGGTGTCATTTTGATAAAATCACTGTTTAATCAGGTGGGAATTATCATTCTAGGACTAATCAAGTAGTCTATCATATTCATCAACTGCTAAATATATAGCAAAGAAAACAGTAATTTTATTAAAATGACAACAAGCAGCTCAGTAAGTGACACATTGCTGGAATCCGGGTCTCTGTCTCTACATTATGTTGCTCTCAGATGGGATGGCAAAAACCTGCTGACAGATTCCCTTTAAGTAAAAGTGAGTAAAATTTACATTATAAAATTACTAGGAATTTGATCTTTACCAATGGGAAAGAACCTTGTGCCCAGTCCATGTTGTTCATTGCCAGTACTTGCTTTATCAGATCAAAGACTCATTTCTTCTATTGAACAATTTTCAAGGAAAAAAAAAACAAAGACTAATAATGTATTTGCTAATGACATAGTGTAGTCCTCTCTAGTTAACACTTCCCAGGGTCCCTCGTCTACTTATGAGGTCCCTTAATTATTGACAACTCTTTAAAAATTCAAATGGTAGCATGTAGGTGTGTAAGAGAGCGAGCGGGAGGTCTGAGGAAGCGGCTTTGATAATCATCTCCTTCATTATACAATACGGTTCGAGTGTCAGACAGCAGTCATCTTTGTTATAGTTACTTGTGTTTTAAGTGTAACCTTCTGAATACAGGAAAGATATATCAAGGCAGGTCAGGAAGCATTTTATGGGATTCTTGATCTTATCATTATCAGTGATTGAAGCATTCACAACTGTCAGTAAATAGATGTCGTCTCGTTTATCACTCTCATAAACTTGCACACTAGGGTGTCACGGTATTCTGGGGTGGCATGGTGGCTCAGTGGTTAGTACTGTATAGAGGGCAGCACGGTGGCTCAGTGGTTAGTACTGTATAGAGGGCAGCATGGTGGCTCAGTGGTTAGCACTGTATAGAGGGCAGCATGGTGGCTCAGTGGTTTAGCAATGTATAGAGTGCAGCACAGTGGCTCAGTGGTTAGCACTGTATAGAGGGCAGCACGGTGTCTCAGTGGTTAGCACTGTATAGAGGGCAGCACGGTGGCTCAGTGGTTAGCACTGTATAGAGGACAGCACGGTGGCTCAGTGGTTAGCACTGTATAGAGGGCAGCACGGTGGCTCAGTGGTTAGCACTGTATAGAGGGCAGCACGGTGGCTCAGTGGTTAGCACTGTATAGAGGGCAGCACGGTGGCTCAGTGGTTAGCACTGTATAGAGGACAGCACGGTGGCTCAGTGGTTAGCACTGTATAGAGGGCAGCACGGTGGCTCAGTGGTTAGCACTGTATAGAGGCAGTACAGTGGCTCAGTGGTTAGCAATATATAGAGGGCAGTACAGTGGCTCAGTGATTAGCACTGTATAGAGGGCAGCACGGTGGCTCAGTGGTTAGCACTGTATAGAGGGCAGTACAGTGGCTCAGTGGTTAGCACTGTATAGAGGGCAGTATGGTGGCTCAGTGGTTAGCACTGTATAGAGGGCAGCATGGTGGCTCAGTGGTTAGCACTGTATAGAGGGCAGCATGGTGGCTCAGTGGTTAGCAATGTATAGAGTGCAGCACAGTGGCTCAGTGGTTAGCACTGTATAGAGGGCAGCACAGTGGCTCAGTGGTTAGCACTGTATAGAGGGCAGCACGGTGGCTCAGTGGTTAGCACTGTATAGTGGGCAGCACAGTGGCTCAGTGGTTAGCACTGTATAGAGGGCAATACGGTGGCTCAGTAGTTAGCACTGTACAGTGGCGGCACGGTGGCTCAGTGGTTAGCACTGTATAGAGGCAGCATGGTGGCTCAGTGGTTTGCATTGTATAGAGGGTGAGACAGTGGTTTAGTGGTTTGTCACTGTAGAGAGGGCAGTACGGTGGCTCAGTGGTTAGCACTGTATAGAGGGCAGTAGGTGGCTCAGTGGTTGATGAGGAGAGGTGATCATGTTAGAGTATAGGGGGCATGGTGGCTCAGTGGTTTGCACTGTATAGAGGCAGTACGGTGGCTCAATGGTTAGTACTGTATAGTGTGGGGCATTGGTGACTCAGTGGTTAGCACTGTATAGAGGGCAGTACGGTGGCTCAGTGGTTAGACTGTATAGATGTGGAGCATGTGGCTCAGTGGTTTGCACTGTATAGAAGGCAGTACTGTGGCTCAGTGGTTAGCACTGTATAGAGGGTGGCTCAGTGGTTAGCACTGTATAGAGGGTGGTACGGTGGCTCAGTGGTTAGCACTGTATAGAGGGTGGCTCAGTGGTTAGCACTGTATAGAGGGTGGCTCAGTGGTTAGCACTGTATAGGGGGTACGGTGGCTCAGTGGTTAGCACTGTATAGAGGGTGGTACGGTGGCTCAGTGTTAGCACTGTATAGAGGGTGGCTCAGTGTTTGCACGTATAGTGTCAGTGGTAGCACTGTATAGAGGGGATACGGTGGTTCAGTGGTTGCAGTGTATAGAGGCAGTAGGTGGACTCAGTGTCGCGAGATTTGTCAAGCGCAAGACACGGCACTATGTTAATGGAGAGCGGACACGCTCACTGTGCAGTACAGTGGGCTGCACTAAAGCGGACCAATAAGGGTGTTAAAGTGTTAGGGCTGTTATAGAGGGGCAGCGAGGACATGATCAGGACTAAATCAGCAGCCTCCTGGTCTAAATAGGAGGCCAGCACTGGACACAATAAAAGTTCATATTTCATGTATGAGGGGCACGTCTGGGCACATAGAGGGGTTACTAGAACCTCATTTACTTTATGTGTAAACTGGTGGGCACAGTTTAAAATACCAAAGGGGGTGACAGGTTCCCTTTAAAATATTTCCTTTATGAGCAATGGATCATATGGATGACGAATAACTGCTTGTATCAACCTGCATTAGTAATAAAAAGTTATATTCCAGTTAATTTCTTCAGTTCTATTAGTGAGTATATAGTCTGCTGCCTGCATGATACACAGTGCACCTTCTATCCAGTATCGTGCGCGGTGTTTATCGGAGCTGTAGTTTCTTACCTTTGAGGTTTGTGTTTCCTTTGCAGGATTTAGTTGAGTGTCAGACTGGTCAATAAACACATTTGTGATTCACCTGATTTCCCGAGAGGTAATATCCTTTGTGTAAATGCCACAAATCCATTTTAATGATTTGTTCTACTACCTGTGTCCTTTTAGAAAGTCATTTGCAGTCCCATATGTCATGTGCTACACTGTGCGATCATTGAAAATACACCTTAGTATCACTTGTAGATTTCTATATCTTTACCCCAAGAAATATAACAGACTCATTTTTTGTGTTTGTAAACTTTATTATAAAACCTTTATTTGGACAAATGGTAAAAACACTAGAAAAGCCTACGCCTATGTCAAGAGGGGCGACGTGTCCTCTGTATCTCTAATTATAACTGTTATGGTTACATTAATGAGACCAAATATTCTGTTCTTCCCTAATACTCTGTCAGCCAATAACTAATTTCTTATTTGCTTATATGTTATATTCACCATTTTTAAGCTATGTTTGCTTCCCTACCTGACAAACACAACTCCCTTCAGTCTTCTCCAACCCATACAGCTATCGCATCACATGGTGTTGAACAGCCAATCCGGAAGCAGGGAGTAACAGACTGTATAAAAGCCCAGGCAAGGAATGCAGCAGCGCTTTTTATTTATATGGTGAATTGGGATAGTGAGACGACCTCGCAGCTCACAGCCATTGAGATAGGGAGAGAAAGCCATTAAACACTAAATAAACTGTGATGGTACAGCAGTGAATTCCATTAGTCTACACAAAGAGAAAATTGCAGAAAGGAAACAGTCACAATTAGTAACAACTCAACACATGCATGTTACCCAGAGGCGGCTTTAGAATTGGAATGGTGTCTGCAACTGAATCCCAGGAAAGGGAAAACTGGAATCTGTAGGAAGACATCCTGCAGCACTCAAATCTATAAAAGAAGAAAACTTTAACGACAACTTCCTAAAAAATAGGTACTCATCATGGAGTCTACGGTAGTGGGGGAGAGGGAAACCGTATACACCAGGTACCAGTTTCAGAGACGACACAGGCAATGGCCGTTTCACACGTACTGCTCTTCTAGGCCCATAGAAGTGAAGTACATGTGAAACGGCCATTGCCTGTGTCATCTCTGCACCTGGTGTATCCGGTTTCCCTCTCCGCTAATGCCATGGACTCCATGATGAATACCTGTTTTTAAGAATTTGTCATTAAAGCTTTCTTCTTTTATGGATTTGAGTGCAGCTGGATGTCTTCCTACAGAGTGAAGAACATTAGTGTGGGAGGAAATAAGAATAGTGTCATAAATGTTCTTCTGGGCAAATGGAGTTATTGGAGTACCATTTTCTGCATATCAAATTTTCTGGAAGTATTTGGCAAATCTGATGAATATGAAGATCAAATAAGTCGCTTATCTCTTGTGATAACTTAGAGGATTTCATTGTGGTCTTCTCTTGTGCTGCACATGTGCATTTGAATGCTCTATACTGAACATTCATCCTAAAAAATGCAGCATTTTGGCCATCGATTTTTCAGTTTGATTTAAACCTTGTTTTCACTTAGAATATGTAGGATAATGAAACACTATAAATCCATGAGAAGTACCGTATTGTTACCTATAACTTATTTATATCAAGCCTATACTGCATTACACAAAGTTTGTTTAAGAAGGGATCTTCTCTCCAAATTTATAACTGAGGAATCAAAGCATTATTTCTAAGGAAAAGATTTTGGTTGTGGAGATGAGCTCTACTATCTTCTGAACGTCTTCCCATCTTTGGCCAGAAATCACAGTACTGAGACTTCAAGCTGAGGAAGGGACATTTTTCCCATAAAACAGCATCTGGCTACTTGGCAAATTGAACAAGCAGTTGTACTGGTGACGTTTGTAGTTGCCTCTAGGTTCCTTGCATGGCTGTGCTGAACACAGGCATCCGATGTCTGACATATGTACAGCTGGTCGCCTTTCAATTTTTTTTTTTCATAAGTGCAAACCCGAACCAGAAGGAGCAACAAATATAACAAAACAATTGGATGGAGATATTGGCGGCAAAAAGACTTAGATGTGTTGTGTTTGTTCCATGTCTTCTGAGTCTTTTGTCTTGGAGATTAGGAGAACCATTAAAGAAACTGTAAAAAATACTAAAAAAGACTCACATTGTGACACAGTTAGTTTATTTTCTACAATAACGCTGTCAAAAGACAAATGAATGGGGAAATTTTGTATAAAGGGGATTGTGTGTTCCTGGATAGATTAAATTACTTATCTGACCCTAAAGTCTAATCAGCAGGGATGGTATGGTACAGGTTTTTACCTCCAGTAAGTCCTTACAATATATTACAGTATTCCAGAATACTGTACAGTATATAAGTATTCAAGCCAATCTTTATAACATAAAAAATAGTTGTGTTTTTTTTATACTGCCCTACGGGGAGGTAAGGTCCAATGGGCGTCGCTGGTTTTTATCCGGCACCTCCTCTCTACTTGTGATTTCTGCCCTCCTTCACTGTTCCACTTAGATCACACATCCTACATCATCCACTGTGTCTTCGATTGTGTTCCTGCACATTTGCACTTCTCTCTGGCCTTTTAAGGGAAGAGTAAATTACTGCAATGTGCAGGAACAGGGAAAGGGCAAAGAACACCCGCGCATGCGCAATACAATACTTTTGCTGTGCCCTAGGCACTACAGGAAGAAGTACCATGTGCAGGAGCACAATGGATGACGCTGTGTGGACAACGTAGGACATGTTTTGTTATACAGATCGCCTTAGATACTAATATTCTAGAATGCTGTATATAAGGGCTTAATTGCGGTGGCCGCAGATTATACGGGAAACCCCTGGTGACAGGTTCATTTTAAATGCATACAATAAGATATAGTCACCAGCAGGGCCACACCGTCCATTGGACAGTGTGAGCCCTGTCATTCAGGCGGCAAGAGGCAGGGGGAGCGGCAGTGCAGAAGGGGGCGGCTCCTCATGCACATAGAGTCCCCCTGTCATGGCGCCGGCGGCTCAGTGCAGGTAAGCGGCGACCCGCCGGAGCACAACTGTAGGGGCGGCAGCGCTGGGCTCCACCAGCACCCCCCCCCCCCCCCCCGGTCATCACCTGCGCGGCTCAGGCGGCAGTGGGGCTTGGTGCACCCCTGGTCACCAGCTCTACTCCGTATTGAATTACAGGAAGGAGTGACCTCCAATTCTTTGGTCACCTAACTGCTTAGACTTGTGATTGTCTGCAGCAGTCAAATGACTTGAAAAGAACATACGATGTGCCTTAGATGATGTACCATTCTGGGCCTTGGATAATGTTACCTAATCCTGTAGCCAATTATACGTCTCAATGGTCACGTGAATGAATAACATGACATCATGGCTTCCTAAGTCAGCGGAGAGTGCATCAAGTGCCTGTGCTTGGTTTGAACCGCCATTTTCTGCTAACAAACCTTTTTAAAATGCTGCATGTACCTGGTCAGTTTTATTCTGGATCTTCATTGTATGGAACATTATATTTGGCAGCTGTAACCTATATGTCTATAATATACTTGGGCATGCCCTCAATTTTAGACAGGGAACAGCTTCTATTTTTCCCATGGATTCATCTGTATTCCAATTATTTTATTCCCATGAAAGAATAAGCACCATATGACTACATAGACAGAATAATTTTCCATCTTAAGACACTCGTTCTAGAGAGTCCGTTGCACAAGTACATGGAACATATTCTAAATAGGAGGACACTAGTTGTTTAATGCAAAAATGCAGATTTATTCAATATCCACAAACCTGAAGACCAGTCAACAGAAGGTAAAAAGGATTCAAGGTGTGTACAGGCCAATTTGTGGGAACCAAATGGTTACATGGACAGAGGAACCACTTGAATGACCTTGAATGACCTTGAATGACCATGACCTTTCAAGAGGTTCCTCTGCCCATGTAACCCACAATTTGGCTTGTCCTTACCTTGAATCCTTTTTACCTTCTGTTGACTGGTCTTCATGTTTGCGGATACTGAATAAAGCGGTTATCTCTTTTTGCATTAAACAACTAGTGTCCTCGTATTTAGAATATATATCTACATATGATGTAAACCAGTAAGAACTACCGTATATACTCGTGAATAAGCCGACCCGTGTATAAGCCGACCCCCCCTACTTTTGCCCCAAAAATCTGGAAAAACCTATTGACTCGTGTATAAGCCGAGGGTGGACCCCAGCACAGGTATACAGCCCCCAGCAGTGTGGTATACAGCCCCCCCCCCAGTGGTATACAGGCCCCCCCCAGTGGTATACAGGCCTCCCCAGTGGTAGTATACAGCAGCCCCAGTGGTAGTATACAGCAGCCCCAGCAGCCCCAGTGGTAGTATATAGGAGCCCCACAGCCCCAGTGGTAGTATACAGCAGCCCCAGTGGTAGTATATAGGAGCCCCACAGCCCCAGTGGTAGTATACAGCAGCCCCAGCAGCCCCAGTGGTAGTATACAGCAGCCCCGGCAGCCCCAGCGGTAGTATACAGCAGCCCCAGGAATCCAGGGCCCCCCCAGCCTTGCTCCGGTAACCTGTAAAGGAAAATATACTTATCACTGTCCCGCTGCCGTCCCGCTCGCCGCTGCCGTCCGCGATCCTCCATCTTCATGCGTCTTCTTCCGGTTTCCTCTGTTCGTCACCGGCAATGACTTCATTGGCGGCGACGAACACAGGAAGCCGGAAGAAGACGCATGAAGATGGAGGATCGCGGACGGCAGCGGCGAGCGGGGACGGCAGCGGGACAGTGATAAGTATATTTTCCTTTATAGGTTACCGGAGCAAGGCTGGGGGGGCCCTGGATTACTGGGGCTGCTGTATACACTGGGGCCGTATTGACTCGCGTATAAGCTGAGGGGCCTACTTTTCAGCCCAATTTTTGGGCAGAAAAACTCGGCTTATACGCGAGTATATACGGTATATTATTGTTGGGACACGAGTCGTGCCCGTCCCAGTGTCTGACTGTTCGTTACGAGTATAGAGCACCCGAGCATGTTAGTGCCCGCTCATCACTAGATATTAGAGAGAGGTACAGGGTATACACAAAGTATTTCTCCATCTTCCGAGAAATAATAATGTTGCAGATAGTCATTAGACCTCAATGGGATTCCCGAATGAGTAGATTGTAATGAAGATAGTCCGAACATACATTGTCCATACTGAGCCGTTCCGACAGCTCCGGAGGTGATCTTTAATGTCCAATGACGTGTTTACTCTTTTTCTGAGATAATATTGGCACACGCATTATGTAGGACTTGGCATTTGGACAGTTATGTTATGTAACGGTCTCCGCGATAAACGTGTTGCATCTGCCAACATTTAGCAGCCATTTCATCTGGCACACAGTTAGGAGTCCATACATCAAAGGAGAGAGCCTTTTGTTTGTCTCATGCCGCCGAATCGTTTCATTATCCACTCTGTAGAAAACTCGCACATTTCAGATGGGAAGAAAGACCAAATCATAAGCACAAGTAGAATATTTCATTAATCTGTATACGTGTCTCTTAGGAATCAATAACAAAGTAGTTTTCTGAATATTGCACATTTTTCTTCAACAACACATTTTATTTCTATTAAAGAAACTCAATTGTACAATTTGGACATCGTCAATGAGACGCTGATCACAGGATTCCCTGCTGTTGGACCTCAATGATTAAACTGTGCCAAAATCTAAAATGTAGTATTTAATTCACCTACAGCACCCCCACAGGATAAAATGAGAATTACAGTTCTTAAAAGACCCTGCCAGATGATACAGGCTACCCTATCCATGGGCAGCATATGTCAGACACTGGCTGCATAATCTGTTATATTCTGAAATGCTGCAGTCAGTGGCGTAACTTGAAGCTCATGGGTCCCGATGCAAAATCTCCATCAGAGGACCGCAATTACTGCAAATCTTTAATGGTATTAGGCTAAGTTCACACTGATCTTTTTTTGGTGCTGCATTTATTTGAAAACTGCACGAGAAATGGATCAGTCACTGCGTCTGCCAGCAAAATGAATGGGATTTTCAATTTGCTGTGCAGACATCATCACTTTTTTACTACTGCATTAGTGATCCAGAAAGCACATCCAGAAAATAAGGAGCGTCAATTATTGCTCCGTTTTTCTGGTGCGCTTTCTGTATCACGAACATCCAATTACTTGCCCTCCCCGGCGATCCCACAGTTACTTCTGGTGATGTCTTCCTCCCGGGCATCAGTGGGACCAGTCTGTGAGTAGTACGGTGCTTTCAGGACCTGGCACCATGTGATTCAGCAGGAGAGTCACATGGTGCCAGGTCCTGGAAGAACCATACTACTCACAGACTGGTCCTGCTGATGCCCGGGAGGAAGACATCACTGGAAGTCACCATGGGATCGTGGGAGGGTAAGAAAGTGTGTGTCTGTCTGTGTCCCATGAAAATTGAGCAAATGGATGATGCATTTGTGATGCATTTTTTGCAAAAAGAGGATCCGTTTTTGGTGCAAAAGCTGCACCAAAAACGGTTCAATAGAAAACAAAGCACAAATGCTCTGTCTGAACTTAGCCTTAGTCTTTTTCTATAGGCCAAAGGAACTTCTGGGCCCCCCACAAAAAAAATACTTTAACAGCTGCAGTAGAGCCAGACAGACAGGTACCTGGGAGATTCTTCCCCCCCCCCCCTACTATTGTAGAGTGACCGGTCTCTTCCTGTGTGCATGTATACAGAGACCTGACAGTTCTTGAGAGCAGCCATGAAGGACCCTTCCCTGTCTGACTAGTCTCCCGTGCAGTTCAGTCTCCTGTGTTTTTTAAAGTAAGTTTTACTCTGAAACGCGGCGCCATTTCAGAGTCAAGAATTATGTAAGATGACACTTCCTAGTTGTGGTGCCCAAGTGGGTGCCCGCACCTTATCACTGTTCAAAATGACTTGGCACTCAGAAGCGTTTATCTGTTGCTGTGATTTTTATTGTGAACTAAAAACTCCATACCCAGCGGTGGAAGCTGCGGTCACAGTTCTGGAGGACTATACTGGGCACTAGCGCCTTCTTTATCTAGAATTATCCTTTCATGCACAACCACTGTCAGGGCTCACAGGCCACAACATCTTTTTTGGCTTCACTACATGTAGAAATCCACTTCAGGATTTTTCCAGCTCGGAATATTTAAGCACCACTGAAGAAGGTCCAGGTGCACAGGACCGAAACGTTTGTTCAGAATTTGTCACAATATAAATCGCAGCAACCGGTATATCGCTTCTGAGTGCCATTCATTTTTGAGCACTTCAGAGTCAAACCTATATGGCAGAAATCCAACAGCCGGTGACTGATACATGGCGCCTTTGTAATGCATGGTTGTGTTCGGTCCTCAAATGATGGACACTCTTTCATGGACATAATTTGGGAGCCGTGCTGTGACCGTAAACGTTCACAATGACGCCACTGATGCCGTTTTTTTACAGTAGAAGCAATGACTAACTTACACTGGATAATTCATTTGGAAACCTTTGACACCATAGTTGACCATAGAAACAATTCAACATTTGGTCACTACATAACTATAAAAAGCAGGTTGAAAGACTGTGGGTGGGAGTCATAGTTTTATATCATCTGGAGCGTCCATAATTTGAAGACCTGTATTGGTGAGCTCAACACTCCCATAATCTCCTGTCACCAACCTATGCACCAATGGCACTGGAGTAACTGTCAGGCACGAGCAAGGGAATGCTCAGCGTTCAGTGCAATTTAGATGGAGATGGGAACACTAGGGAAGATGTCAACAGAAGACCCTTGGAGGAAGAGGGGGCGAGGGGTCACCTACTAACATTCCCCTGAGGCTGAATCCTGCGCTCTTCCCTAACATCCCTATAAGGTTCCTTCCCCCCCCCATCGCCGTTAAGTGCCTAAGCCTTAACTTACCCTGAACTAGTGTGCAGACCAGTGAGACACTAGACTAATACAATAAGGCAACACAAAGAGGTAAGAGAGACAAATGGAGAATACACATCAAACAACAATCTTCAGATACTCCAGCAGGAACTTTGCTGAAGCAACATCAACGAACTCCAAAGCTGCTCCAGAAGCGGGCTCCTTCAAAGTGGTCAGTATAAAGAATATAACTGGCACTGGACGGCAGCAAGGAGTGCATGTATATACCCAATAATAGTCATGTGGGCAGCAACAAGGATCTGTGATCAATTATGCATTCTGACTTTCTGATCTCAGGTTTCCTTCAGGACTGACACACTCATGACAGTAACTTGGAGCTTGAAGGTCTCCATGCAAAATCTTCAACATTGCTGAAGATGCTTCTAATTGGTCCACTTTATGATGATAAAGCATACCTTACAGTCCTACTATGCGCCAGGCCACCCTACTATATTTACGCCTTGAAATATGATGGTTCATCTCTCTGCTTTTTACGTAATTTACTCTGCACTTACCTTTTGTTTGTTGTTAGGAAGTAGGTGGTCTATTCTTTAGCAGGATATCCCATGTCTTGCATTTTGTATTTTATTGTTTTAGTCACTCTGGGATCACCTTCTACCGCAGCACACCTTCCCTTCTTTAGGTATAATGCACCCTGCTCTACCCACCGGCTCTTTAGGGGGAACATGAAGCGCTCGATGGCCGATCAGGCAGAATAGATCTGAGTTGCTATCATTTCGTCTGTGGTCCCAGCTAGGCTATCCCAGCTCATGCAAGAACCATTAGAGACTGCGGGGTCAAGATCTCTAGTCTGTACAGGAACCAACAAAGTCAGTTGCAGTTTTTAGCGTGTTTTCTATTTCACGTGTGAGTGGCTTTGCAACCGTAACACTAGCCAATGGACCGCCTTTTTGTCAGGTCACAAAGGGTACCGTCACACCTGGCGACGGCACCGTTGATGTATTAGGCCACGCCCCTGCATCACCTATCGGCACCGATGTCGCCCCTGCGTCGCCTAATGTAAAGGGGCGATGTCGGCGCCTCTGAGTGCTCTCCTCCTTTCACGTCAGTGATGTGAAAGCAGGCGGCCGATCTGGGGCGATGTGGACACAACGCCCCATGTAAACAGCCGCCGGCAATCTGACAGGCGATGGGAGCCATTAGGCTCCCATTGTACTGCATTGCCGCTGGGGTTTTGAGACACCCCGGCAACGATGCCGCCTGTCAGATCGGCGGTGCGTCGTCTGAGGTGTCGCCCCATGTTAATGGGGGACGGCGACACTGGCGGGGTACCAAAAACGTCCGTGCACCCGCCCGTTGCCGTCGACATCTCCGGGGCCGTCGCACCGTATGACGGTACCCAAAGTCTCTAAAGTAATCTCATTAGATTTTTTTCAATGTTCATGGAATGAATTTAGTGACATTGCCTTAATAAGCTATGACATGGTTAATAAATCTGTGACTTTTATGTCAATCAATACCATCAGGCGCTGAATGTCCGACTCAGATTGTGATTGGTTTAACCGCAATACAGAATCAATAATTGAGTCACATATTTTAGCTATTTTTTTTTTTAACCAGAGGAAGTGACGTCGAAATGCGCGTCGGGGCTTGAGAAAAGCTGAGGATTATACTGTATACATGGGTATGTCACATCTACTGGTACGTTCACTTTGATTATGTACTTATCTTGAATGACATTATTGGTCACCCTGCCAAGTCTCTCTTAAGATAGGACATGGGAAATAATTATTCTATTATTGATTTATTTAGAAATACATGTATTGGTGATCTTGCCAAGTCCCCCCTAAGATAGGAGGAAACGATATTGCATCATAGATAAAGAGATAGGAAATATTTTATTTATTTATTCCATCATTGATTTATTTAGAGGCATAATTGTGTACTAGTTATGGTATGATTGACTGAAATTTCATCTCACCTACCTCAATTCATTAGAGGCACCATTGTAATTCTAATATTTATATTGTGGGTTGATACTAAATAATTATAATAAAATATAATAATTTTTAAAGAAACATTTATTTATATGTCACACATTTTCCTTGACATGCATTAGGGTGATTGTATTTTTTTTTAATTACCGTATGTACATTTTCTCCATGCCCTGTGTACATGAGACACATCCCATACAGGAGCATCTCAATGAATTAGGATATCATCAAAAAGTTAATTTATTTCAGCAATTCAATACATAAAGTGAAACGCATAGATTACATAGTCATTACACACAGAGGGATCTATTTTATGTGTTTATTTCTGTTAATGTTGATGATTATGGCTTACAGCCAATGAAAACCTAAAGGTCATTTATCTCAGAAAATTAAAGTAGGGAGGATGAAGGGTTAAAAACCGTACTGCCATATTCCACGAGACATCAAAGGGTGAATATAATATTGATTTATCAGTCAACGCCCTGAAACATGGCCATATGATATTGATTTGTCCTGAGGAAGGGGCCAGGGAGGCCTGAAACACGTTGACTAATAAATCAATATTATATTCACCCTTTGATGTCTCGCGGAATACAGCAGCGTAGATTTTAACCCTTCATCCTCCCTACACTATAGTCACCATGCTGTGGGCTGCAGCAGCCGTGATCTGCTTTTATAGTGGTTGTGACTCTCACAACCACACAAGGTGAAGCCTCTGATACCTATTTAAGTCATAATTTATCTATCAGACCCTTCATCCTCCCTACTTTAATTTTGTGAGATAATGACCTTTGGGTTTTCATTGGCAGTAAGCCATAATCATCAACATTAACAGAAATTGACACTTGAAATAGATCCCTCTGTGTGTAATGACTCTATATAATATATGTGTTTTCACTTAATTTATTTCAGTAATTCAATATATTAACTTATTGATGATATTCTAATTCCTTTAGATGCACCTGTATGTCCTCATTGGTTATGTAGAACAGAAACCTAGTACTAGTATCAGATAATGGAGCAAGACTCTTCACTACATGACCAAGACTCTTCAAGGAAGGAAAGCGATGACTTTATCTTCTCACGTTTGGTCATTTTCACCTGCCCAATTACTTCATTCTACTTTTCTGTTGTAATTATCATATATTATGTAATTATCTTTACTTTTTCCTGAGATTAAAGCTTGAAAACAGTCATATCCTGAATATATGGAGCTAGAGTTCACATATGGCAATGTCCCTCTCAATACAGAAGTTCTTAAACCTGTATCCCTAAGAAATGAGATCAGTTTAACACTTCACATGTTTACAAAATACAGGTAAATTACACATTGGTAGTCATGTCTTTTAGTTTCAAAAGGTTTTTATTTTGTTATATGTATCATGTATGTAGACAATATATGGACATGCTTCATTTCACACAAACATATCCGTGTTTGATACATTCTTAAACAATAACATCAACTATAATTTTAAGATAAGAAAGGAAAGGTAAAGAAGGAAGAATGAGACCGGTTGGGAGGGAGGGGAGTTTGTTGTTGTTATTATTTACTATTATTATTATTCATTATTATAGCACCATTTATCCCATGGCGCTTTACATGTGAAAAGTGGAATACATAGACAAGTACAATAAACATGAGCAATACAAGGCACACACACATACAGAAGGAGAGCGAACCCTGCCCGCGAGGGCTTGCAGTCTACAAGAGATGGGTGATGATACAGTAGGTGAGGAGAGAGGACACTGCCCATAAGGGCTCACAGTCTACAAGAGATGGGTAAGGATACAGTAGGTGAGGAGAGGGGACACTGCCCATAAGGGCTCACAGTCTACAGGGGATGGGTGAGGCTACAGTAGGTAAGGAGAGGGGACCCTGCCCATAAGGGCTCACAGTCTACAGGGGATGGGTGAGGATACAGTAGGTGAGGAGAGGGGACACTGCCCATAAGGGCTCACAGTCTACAGGGGATGGGTGAGGCTACAGTAGGTAAGGAGAGGGGACCCTGCCCATAAGGGCTCAGTCTACAGGGGATGGGTGAGGCTACAGTAGGTGAGGAGAGGGGACACTGCCCATAAGGGCTCACAGTCTACAGGGGATGGGTGAGGCTACAGTAGGTAAGGAGAGGGGACCCTGCCCATAAGGGCTCACAGTCTACAGGGGATGGGTGAGGATACAGTAGGTGAGGAGAGAGGACACTGCCCATGAGGGCTCACAGTCTACAGGGGATGAATGAGGATACAGTAGGTGAAGAGAGGACCCTGCCCACGAAGGGTCACAGTCTACAAGGGATTGGTGAGGATACACTAGGAGAGGGTTGAGCTGATCATATGGCAGTTCAGTATACTGAGTACGGTATCACTGCAGGTTGTAGGCTTGTCGGAAGAGGTGGGTCTTCAGGTTCCTTTTGAAGGTTTCCATGGTGGGCGAGAGTCTCATGTGTTCGGGTGGAGATTTCCAGAGTATGGGGGAAGCACAGGAGAAATCTTGTATGCGGTTGTGGTAAGAAGAGATTTTGTTACACCAGATCAGTGTTGTCTATTTTCAGAACTGTTATTATGTACCATTTCTTCCCAGAGGTCAATTACCATATATACTCGAGTATAAGCCGAGGCCCCTAATTTTACCCTCGAAAAATAGGGAAACTTATTGACTCCAGTATAAGCCTAGGGTGAGAAATGCAGCAGGCCCCTCATCAGTGGTATACAGGCCCCTCATCAGTGGTATACAGGCCCCTCATCAGTGGTATACAGGCCCCTCATCAGTGGTATACAGGCCCCCCCATCAGTGGTATACCGGCCCCTCATTAGTGGTATACAGGCCCCCTCCTTAGTATCTGGCCCCCATGCTGCGGCACACATTAAAATAACAAACATTTTACCTTTCCGGCGACTCCTTGCTGGCACACCCGCATCCTCCGGTCTCCCAGCTTCTTCCTGCTTGTGTCGGCTTCTATTGCTGTGACCGACGCAGCAGCGATGACGACGTCATCGCTGCTGCGCCGGTCACATGACACCGGCACAAGCAGGAAGAAGCTGGGAGACCGGAGGAGCGGCGCTGCCAGCAAGGAGTCGCCGGAAAGGTAAAATGTTTGTTATTTTAATGTGTGCCGCAACATGGAGGCCAGATACTAAGGAGGCGGCCTGTATATCACTGATGGGGGCCAGTGTAGTGCAATATGCACCGCTGCTTATGGACGTGGGGATGCAGTGCCTATTCATTACACTAATGAGCGGCCCCACGTGACCTCCCGCCGTCACTGCGACCCCTCCTACCTCCTCCAGCCCCCGGTCACAGCCCCCCTCCAGCAAATACAGAGTGACTCGAGTATAAGCCGAGGGGGGCACTTTTCAGCACAAAAATTGTGCTGGAAAACTCGGCTTATACTCGAGTATACACAGTATATCATCCAGGTTCATTATTTCGAACCTATACAGATAAACCTCAACTTCCCACCCAAATCTCTGGCCCTTGGGCACGACCCCCGGATGTGTTCATGTCCCTGGGTGTGTTACATCCTTGAGAACATCTGTCAGTCAGATTTGGATAGAATTTCTTCATTTTTGTTGAGACATCATATGATCTGTGTAGACGTTTGATTGACGTTTCGGTCAATGAGGATTGGTTACTGGCCTTCGTTGCCAATGCTCTAGAGACGTGGTATAATTGATGTCTTCCTCCCATTGTCCTATATAAGAGAGTTATTTTGTCTCTATGGCATGAGTTGAAGGTTGAGTATACGTTTGAAGTCCCTCTTCTACCAAATTGATCATTCATGTATATATTTAAAAGAAAAAAAAAAAAAGTTTGGGGGGGGGGGGTTTAGCGGCTATTATGTGGTAGTCATGTATTTTGATGTAAAAAGTCTATTAAAAAAAAGATTAAAATGTAGTTGAGAAATATATAACAAACCTAAATGTTTCCCAAAGTGATTTTCCATTTCCCAAAAGATTTTCTATTTCTATAACACTTTTAAAAAATTCTCAGAGCTGTCCAGTTTATTAGTGTAGAGGTGCATTTTCACTGACCGATTCCTAATAATTCCCATTAATCATGCATTGTGCACAGGCTGTCCATTACTCAAAGAACAAGCACAATGTTCATATGTTGGGTGAAGTGATTCTTAAGGTTGTTTAAAAATCCTCGTTCTCGCCAGCACTTCTGTGTGAACAAGACGTGCTGCCGAGAGTGATGCTGGTTAAGAGCTACTTATGAACAAGTAAGGCAGGCTTCACACCACGGTTTTTGCCATCCTGTTTTCTTCATTTTTAAAAGAACAGAACAGGATCATTTTAGCCTCCTATGTATCCCTATGGTGCTGAATTGGTCATCCGGTGTTATGAATTCAATCCCACATTCGTTTATCTCCTGTTTTTTCCTGGACCCCAAAATTGGAGACTGCTCCGATTTTGGGCTACGGTGAAAAAATTGGACAAACGAATCTGGGACAATCCAGCACCTATAACATGGGAGTCTATGGGCGCCGGATCTGGTAAAAAATCGGATTGTTTCCCGGATCTGATTTCATGCACAGAGCATGCTCCGAAATCCTGCCGTGCAAACTTCAGCACCATGAACAGCAGTACTTCACTCACAGGATGTGAATTCAGCACCATGGACAGCGGCAGAAAACGAATCCTGCACAAAACAGGATCCGGCACCATAGTTGGCCACACTTTTGAACACATCCTATCCTGTCCTGTCAGATTCAGTCCAGGGGATCCTGCAAATATAGGATAATAACCAAACCAGAATCTCATTTTGCAAACATGGTGTTTCAGGGTATTGTTGCTCGTCAGCGCAAAGTATGAGATATGGTTTGGCTAGATGAGAGGCTTAGTATGTAAGGGGTAAGGTCTCTCCTTGTGGAGAGTGACATGCCAAGTTTGGCATACTAATATGAGGAGCTTTAATGTCTGCAATGCTCCTCTGGGAAATTAAATATGCAAATTGCCTCTTCGGAGAGGAAGAGGGCTTTAACTCTAGTGTCACTTACGGAAGTAGCTATCCTAAAAATCAAAAATGACCCTCTTAGGCTGGCTTCACACTGCGGTCAGGTCAGGTCAGGTCAGGTTTTGTGCTTCAAAACCAGGAGAGGAACTTGCAGAGAAAAAGTATAATTGAAAGATTGACACCTGTTCTAGGTTTTGGAGACACTCCTGGTTTTGGCACACAAAACCTGACCTGATCTGACCTGACCTGACCACAGTGTGAAGCCAGCCTTAGTCTCCTCATACCTGCATGCCAGACTTGAAATGTCACTCTCCACAAGGAGAAATGTTAGCCCTTAGATTCCAGTCTTAGCCTCTCCCCTAGCCAATCCAGATCTCCTACTTTGATGAGGGGCAAACACCCCGAAACACTGTGTCTACAAATTGAGATTCTGGTTTGCTTATTACGATCCTAAGTCATATGACAAGGCTCGTTAAATGGTTGATTTTCACTTTTAGGCTTGCTACTTCCAATAGGAGGCACTACAGTCCATTCTCTTCCTCTCTGAAGAGGCAATTTGCATATTTAATTTCCCAGAGGAGCATTGCAGGCATTTAAGTCTCCTCATCCTGACATGCCAGTATGAGACATGTCACTCTCCACAATCTTACCCCTTAGATCCCTATCTCAGTCTCTCACCTACAATAACCAATATACTTTGCACTGATGAAGGGGGACCCCCTTAAATAACATCTCTGCAAATTGAGATTCCGGTTTGGCTTTTATCCTAAGTCATACGACAAGGCTCATTAGAGGGTTGATTTTTGACTTTTGGGAATGCTACTTCCAATACAGTTCATGTCATCTTCCTTTCTGAAGAGGCAAATTTAATTTCCCAGAAGAGCATTGCAGGCTTTTAAGTCTCCTCATACTGGCAGGTCACACTCCACAAGGAGAAATCTTACCCTGTAGATCCTTATTCACAATTTGGCAACATGAACTTTTTCTAAAATCCTAACTTTGGCCATGTCTTCACAATGAACTTTGCACACACTCATTAGGTTCTTTAATAAAAAAAAAAAAAAAGGGTAAGAGTCAGTCTCTCGCTGCTAGTGTACATGGATGTTAGAGTCTAAAATAGCCCTAGTGGTCAGTGTGAAAATTACATGATTTCTAATTCTTATTTTTAATACAGATTGTGATATGGAGTTTGCAAATTAATAACACAACAACCTGATTTAAACAATAGCTCCTTTTCTGATGATGACTTCTTCTTAAATACTCAATATAGAGGCTTTACTCTGGGAAACCAGTGGTCCAAAATCTCACATTTACCTATGGCGACTATATCAGAAGACAATATTGGCTATATTTCTAAATTAAAAACAAGAATATTATTCAATCCCAGATGATCACCATGAAAAATATAAAGAAATGTAATTTATAGGATCCTTAGTAATTTATTAAAGCCCCTTGATTTTTTTTTCATTTTAATAGAATCAACATTTACTGGTGTAAATTAATATATATCTTTATTTGTAGCTGTAACTGGCCTAATTTGCAAAAAAAAAAAATCATAATCCGTTCGCTTTTATCAACGCAAGTCTTTATGTCTTCTATATGAACTACGGGATTAATAACTATAATTAGCCACCCACTGCATGGCAATATTCCCTTGTTTCATCTTCTTCCTCTACCACTCTTACATAAACCACAGAATGAAATAATTACAGAGCTCACATCTATGAGCTGGGTGCTCCACGCTGCTCCCCCGCTGCTTTGGTACCATCCTCTAGTATCACAGAGGAGCTATTGCTGGAATAAAGATGATGGGAGATGGGCCAATTTCTGTAGAGGTTTGGATAGCAAAGGTCTTTTCAGCTGCTGGGTTGACTGTAAAATATTAAGAAAGTCCTTTTAGAGACATGTGAATATAGCAAAGACATCATCATTCTGGAAATTGTTATCATGCACTAATTTACAGCAATAGATCATGAAATTTCACAAGGTTAGAAGTCCAAAACTGAGCAGAGAGAACCAATTAGGAAATTGGGAATAGTGTCAATTTGTTGAATTACAGCGGCGTAACTACCAGGGCTGTGGAGTCAGAGCTGGTGCCTATTTTGGATGGAGTCGGATTCAGGGAAATTGAGGAGTTGGAGTTGAATGTTTGGCTTACCGACTCCACAGCCATGGTAACTACTGCAGGTGCAGGGGTTGCGATCCCACCTGGGCCCTGGAGCCTGAGGGGGGGGGCCCCAAAAGTCCCTTTGGCCTACAGAAAAAGACTATGGTTATTAAAGATTTTCAATAATTGGGAGCCCCATTGGATCTTTTGCATCGGGGCCCATGAGCTTCAAGGTATACCAGTGTTACAGTTCAAGAGAAACACAGATCCGGTAAAAATAGGAAAGTTGGTGGAAAGAAGGCACAAAAATAGGGTCTTACTCAACTCAAGAACATGTCATGAAAAGGGATCTTGCTCCCCTTGCCTGGTTGTGTTAGGGGCCCGTTACACGGTGCCACCTCGCCGCCGATGTCGGTGGGGAATCACGGGTGCGTGCATCCCCGCCGACATCGCCAGTGAGATGTCACACGTTACAACTCGCCGGCAAGTAGCGTCGCCGACCGTTCGCTGTGTTGCCCAGGAACCCAGCGACTGGTAACCCGCAATGTTAAACATTGCGGGTCGCCACGTTACACAGGGCAATCATGCCTGATCGCCCTGTTCAGATCGCCAGGTTTCACAACACTGCTGTGAAACCAAGCAACCACTCTAAGGCGATATTTTGCCTCATTATTGCCGCGTCACACTAGGCGACGCACCGGTGATGTCGGCGGCGATAGGCCACGCCCCTGCATTGCCGCCGAGATCGCCGGCGATGTCACCTAGTGTGACGGTAGCTTAAGAGACCACGCCTATAGAAGCATGTAAACGGCCGCCGCACACCGAGTAGGAATATTCTTAAGTAGAAGACAAGGAAACGGTTTTATAGTGCTGCCGAAATGTCGCAAGGATCCATCCTCTGTGGTTCAAGGTTAGTTTATCGACGCGTTTTGAAGCGATCTGCTTTTTCCTCAGGACATCATATCATATGTTTGTCCTGAGGAAGAAGCAGATTGCTTCGAAACGCATTAATAAATAAACCTTGAACCGCAGAGGATGGATCCTTGTGTTATTTCGGCAGTGCATTAGATCCCTTTCTTGTCTATCACTTAATTTTTTGAAGTAATGATTTATATGTATGTGATTAAAATCTAAGATGAAAATTATATGAATAAATTAAATAAATCAAAAGCAAGTGCATTTATATAACAAAGTGTAATATCACGATGACTATGGGTAAATGGGGGATGCCTGACTTGCCCCCCACAAGCTAGGGAGCCCTGAACTATTCCTATCTCAGGGGTATGCCTGATGGTGAAGAGGCCTCAGTCTCTGACCTGGCCCTGCTCCTGTACTGCCCTGAACTGATTCCCACTCCCCCAGGAACAGGGGAGTAATGAAACCCACAGATAAGGGAAAATCAAAACTCATTCACTAAACAGGCACACACAAAGGTAAAGACCATAAGAGTAGTAGGAGGAAAAACCAGAGCAGGAAGGAGGCTACAGAACAACAGGAAGAACTTCCACAATCACGCCAAGTAAATAGCACAACTTTCACCAGAGTGTGGGACACCGCACCTCACAGACCAACATAGGATAAACTATAGCTGGCATGGGTAGAAGGATTCCACCAGCATAAATCGGAGGGAGTCACTGTGATAGGCCTTCCCACAACATGTGATAAGAGAAGCAAGCAGACCAGCTCTTTCTAGCCTGCCTATGAATCAGCACACAGCCGGTTGACGCCCAAGTCTGCCTATGCTGATTCCGAGCACCAGAAAAACCATCAGGCAAAGCATCAGACTCTGCCCATCTGAAGTCCAATGTCGCCATGACAGTCGCAAAGTTTGTGCAAATTTCTGTGTGACAGGTACTTAGTAAACCCTGTCTCTGATTTAAAAAACGTAAAGCCATCCCACTGCATCAAGGTGTACCAATATCGGTACAGTACCTAACCACTCCTTAATATTAAAACTTTACCATTAGTGATGGGTGAACCCGCTGATGTTCGGGCTCAGCGAACTCACCCGGACTTTTCATAAAGTTCGGGTTCAGGGCCGAATATGACTCGTACTTAAGTCGGAACCCCAAACTCTGACTTTAAAGTTATGGGATGGGGTGGGGCACTGTAAAAGAAAGAAGATAGGTGATTAAACAGCATTATACTTACTGGATACCACCGTCCCATCATCCCACACATCTACTTGCGGGGCCACTCATTAACGTCTGGGATATTCACTGCAGAGGGACCCAACAACCAATCACAGACCCTGTCACAGAGAATGGGCGTCTATGATTGGCTGTTGGAGTAATCTGGAATTAGCCCATACTTTCTGGCAGGGTAGATGCTAGAATGTATGGGCTGGTTTCAGGTTACTCCAACAGCCAATTCCTGATGCCCATTCTCTGTGACAGCGTCTCTGGTTGTTGGGTCCCTCGGCAGTGAATATCCTGGAAGTTAATGAGCTGCCCCGGAAGTAGATGTGGCAGGAGCCAGTAAGTTTAATGCTGTTTTAATCAACTATCTTTTTATTATTATTTATTTATAGAGCACCATTCATTCCATGGTGCTGTACATGAGAAAGGGTTACATACAGACAAGTTAAAAATACAATGAACAAAGTGACCAGACTGATACAGAGGGGAGACCCTGCCCTTGCGGGCTTACATTCTACAGGGCAATGGGGAGGGAGACAGTAGGTTGGGTCTGCTCGGGTGGTGCTGGGTTGCCAGGTCCAATGGTGGTGGAGCGCCGGGTTCAGTGGTGTTGAGGCAGCACTGTGGTCATTGCAGGCTGTAGGCTGTTCTGAAGAGATGGGTTTTCAGGTTCCGCTTGAAGGTTCTGAGTGTAGGGGACAGTCGGACGTGATGGGGTGCAGAGTTCCAGAAGATGGGGGATGCTCAGGCAAAGTCTTGCAGGCGGTTTGATGAGGAACGTACAAGTGTGGAGGAAAGAAGGAGGTCTTGGGAGGATCGAATATTACGAGTTGGATGATATCTGGAGATTAGTGCAGAGATATATGGGGGGACAGATTGTGGATGGCTATCTTCTTTCTTTTACAACTTCCCGCCCCTGAACCCGAACCCAAACCTGACCCCTAAAGGTACCATTACACGCCACAACATCGCTGCGATATCACCTGCGATTTTATGTGAGCGCGCATGTTTTTGGCACTTTGCCAAGATCGCTTTGGAGATGTCACACATAGCGATGTTGCGTGCAACCTCCGGCGATCTGGCATTCCAGAAATCAACAAGACCGGAAGGGAACTTGCCTTTCCACATCACCGAGTCACACAGCAAAACCAAATCAGCGATGTGGGCGTGCTGTTTGACGCCGGCGAAGAGCTAGGCGTGCCAGAGTGTTTCACCGCGCCCCTACCACTGTGATTTGTCCAACCCAACTGCCTTACCATTGGTCAGCCTTGTCTGGCAAGATGGCCACTATATTACACATTTGCCCTCTCTACTATCTTGCTATTCAAATATGGCACCTTGGCCACGGGCAGCCAATGGGAACGTAATAGTATCCACCAATCGCGCCAATGAGGCGCGAAAACACAACACTCAGGCACACCTACGGTATTGATTTCAGGATCTCTGATGCGTTCAACATCGTTATCACGCTGTCACACGGCACAATCCAGCAAAATCGTGAGGTTATCACCTGGTTTTAGAGCCGTGCTGTAAAACCTGTCAACTCGCCACCAGCGATTTATAGCAGTCGAATGACCCTGTCACATGCCAAACCCACTTGGGATGTGGTTTCAACATCGCTGAACCCGTGAGTTGTTTGCAAAGTTGCGGGCAAAATCGTGGCATGTGACGGTACCTTAATATGAACTTTCCAGGAAAGTCTGTGTTCGGGATCTGTACCCGAACACTAGGTGTTCGGTATGGACCCCGAACTTCACAGTTCGGGTTCGCCCATCGCTACTTACCATGTGTCACAACAGAACTTTCTTATAAACAAGGGTGGAGAGAGACCGAGTCCCGATAATGGACACACAGCCATGGGAAGCATTATACATGGAATGCCCAGCTCAATTAAGGGGGGGCCACAGCCTATTTGTATTACATACAAGATACTAAAGGTAAGCAAAAAAAATAGAGGTGGAGCACGAGCTGGTATACACATAAAGTACAAGAGCATGTTCACACTGGCCATAAAAAAGACAAAACCTAAGATGAAAATTATATGAACAAATAGCGTATGCATTTAAATAACAAAGGGTAGGTACTGTCCCGATACGGGTACACCTTGACGCGTGGGAAGGCTCTACACTTTTTATCAAAAACAGTCTTTACCATGTCTCCAATATTATTGAAATGTACTTGATTTTAATTCCATTATTTGCAGCAGGGTAATTTTCATCTTCGGTTTTATGGTCAGTGTAAACATGCTCTTATGGTTTGCATGTATTCAGCTCATACTCCGACTCAGCTTTTTTGCTTTGCTACATGTGATTAAACTTTTACAACCCCACCGATCCCAAATGCCCCGGCCGGTATTCATCTATGGTGTCACTGCTCTATTCATTGTTCATAGAACTGCAAGAGTTCTTGGGATCTGTTCTCGGGATCGATGGTGGTCCCAATGATCGGACCCCAGTGGTAAGAAAGCCATCTCCTATTCTGTGGCAGTAACAACTTTTCAATGTTGGGAATAACTCTTTAAAAGGAATCTGTTAACAGGTTTTGCTTCCTAATCTGAGAATAATCCTAAAGTGCATAAATCAGCCGAATGAGAAGTCTATTGGCATAAATGTTGGATAGATAACTAAAAAAAGAGTGAAAGGATGCCAGACAACAATAAAAGTAAAAATTGCTTTCTTAAATATTTGAGAGGCCATACCCGATGCATAGTTAAGAAAAGGGGGACGAAGACCTATTTGACAAGAATTTTACACACATGCACAATAATGTATGTAATGACTTTTAAAGTGAGATCATATTATGAATACTAGGTAATAGTCTGAATTGCTTAGTTACACCTATATAATAAAGGATACAGGACGGGTACAGTATCTATCCTAGAAGCAAAGATATATACCGTAAGGCAGAAGGTAAATAACTCTTATAAATGAGAGCTATAGTGAGGACACCTAAATAGGTAGGTAGGAGATAAATTACCCCTAAGTTAGATATAGCTCATTAAATAGTACTCCATATACTGGGATAAAACCTGTGACGATCGCTAATTCCACAATCAAGGTAAAACATGATCCAAAGGGAGATCCAACAGTTAAGCCATGTGTACCCGTCTGTGGAAAACACACCCGACGTGCGTTTCGCTGAGGCTTCATTCAGGGCAAAGAGTGAAGGTCAAGGTGGGTATTTAAATGCAAGAGAATAAGTGAGAGATGAAAGTCTAATAACTCATTACCATACACACCTAAAAGATGGTGCAGCCGTCATCCTTGGTTACCTGCAGCGTTGCGTTGGATGCCGATGCCTGCGCAGTACCATCTGGAAAGAAGGAAGTGTATATGATCATGTGCAGTCACATGATCACGTGTTGGCCACTGGATTGGCATCTTTCAGCCGATGCACAGTGTACACAGAGAGCTGCCAATCAGTGGTGTGTGTGGTGTTATAAAGAGCTCAGCATTCAGAAAGGTGGTAGATCTATAGCAGATAAAGCCATAATATCACCAAAAATACAGCAAGCAGCCCAGTAAATAATACAATACTGGAATAGGAGTCTCTCTACCATCTACATCATGCGGCTCTCAGATAGCAGAGCAAAAACCTGATGGCAGATGGCTTTAAAAAATGTACCTACACAGGCATTACTTTCTCTTGTATTCAAGGACAAAAACATGCATTTCTGTAACCCCTGTCAAGTCAGATACAACAATTGAAGAAATCTAAAATGTTGACCAGCGTTTCCTACTGAAGCCGACAGGAATGCCTCATGGTTGTGTTGATTTGTGCCATAGTTACATAAAAAGATGCAATTAATTTCTAAATTTGGAGCAAAATTGTATTAGTAGAGTTTCCACAAGGATACTTCCAAAATCTCTGCTTAAAAATGGTTGACTTTAAGGATAAGACTTATTGTTTCTCATCTATCTATTCTAATAGTCCCTCAACTTGGCCATGTGGTCTTGAGTAATACAAGGGGCTTCATCACCATGTGTCTATAGGTGGACATTACTAGTTCTTCACATCAATAGAATAGAAGCTTTTTTTCAAAGTGTTCCTTTAAAATAATAATAAAATACTAATAATAATACAGCAGTAGTTCTTAATAGTGGAAATCTAATATATAACGCTGAGTGTGTATGTGGCATACCCACGCCCACTCATAGCCATGCCCACACACAGTCCTGCCTCCATCACATAGCCCCACCTTCTCCATGTAGTCTTGGGGTGGAGCTATGTTGAGGAGGCAGGGCTATGTAGAAAGTGGAGCTATGAGGGGGCGGACTATGAGTGGTTGTGGAGCTATGTGTAGAGGTGGAACTATGAAGGGGTGAGTCTACTGGGAGGGGCGGGGCTATGATACATACAAACATACTTACACTACCATTTATGGGCGATATTACCATATATGGACACTATGACCATATATAGGCATTACGCCCAGGCAACGCCAGGCTCTACAGCTAGCGTATCCATAAAAATCAGATGCTATATGGTTGATCCATATGGGATCTGTTTGTTTTTTTCGCATTCATAGACTTAAATAGGGGAGTCTCATCTGAAATATGGTTAAGACATGTTCATGCTGCATTTTTTTCACATGGACATTGAGTCCATGCTAAAATTCAGTCATCTCAATAGAATACCTGAAACACATTGAAGAAGAGAATTGAAACGTGCATTGGGGCAGGGAGGACACGGTCACATAGCGACATTATACAACGAAGTGCTAATACTACCTTATTTCCTAATTGCTCTCTGCACTTTGAGTATAATTACTCCGATAAAGTCTAACTAGACATTATTTACTAATACTTACCATACACTTTATTAGGGATAGGTAGCTCTTTGGGTCTACTATAGCTACTATATCATTTAAGCCCTTTACTGTGCCATTATACGTACATTTAGTGTCCTTGCATGTTGTTAGCAACTAAATATTTGATTTTTATTATTTTTATTATCAGTATACAATATGTGTTTTTAACCCTAGAATGTGTATCCTAGTCCTTATAGGCCCGGTAGCTCACTTTGTGAATGTGTATTTTTCAGACATCACACATTCGACATAAAATACACTTATATCTTCTCTTTGGCTATAGGTAGGCAGATATGTGGACCACAAATAACATTAGCTGTTAAGACTTTCTGTTACCAGGTTTTTGCTGCCCTATCTGTGGTCAGCATAATGTAGGGACTGAGACCCTGACTCCAGTGCTGTGTATCTTACTGGGCTTATGGCTACCATATTCATAATATCACTGAAGCTATTGATTACCAGCATTTTGCTTACACAGAAAGCTGACAATCACTGATTGGGGATAACCAGAGTTTATGAATATCATTGACTACAGCAAGAGCTTATCACTGATATGTCTAGCAGAGCTGCAACTGAAAAGACAGTCAAAACTACACAAGGAAGCCCAGTACAGCACTGGAATCAGTGTCTCTTTCCCTGCAATATGATACCATTAAATAGTTAATTTTCATTTTTCAGACCCCATTCATTTATAATATTTTTTTAATTCTTATTTGTTTACAGGAAATTGTATGCCTACATGCTTGAGTGGCTTCTACCTCTGCACACCTATAGCTACCCCCTTCCCACTAATATTTAATGTATTATTGTCATATTTATCTATGGCACAATCTATGGTTACTGGATAGCCATACATATGAGATTATATGATGAAGGATTTAACACTAACCACATAAAGCCTACCACTGTAAATTTATAGTGTGCAGACCTGGTGCTTAAAGGGAATCTGTCATCAGGTTTATTTCACCTAATCTGAGAGCAGCATAATGTAGGGTCAGCCATCCTGATTCCATCCTGTCACTTACTAGACTGCTCAGTGTAGTTTTGATAAAATCACTGTTTAATCAGCAGGAGATTATCATTACAGGACTACTTGACCTGCTGCCAGGTAGTCCAGCATATTCATGAGCTCTGTATAAACCCTCCCCACCACTAGATTGTCAGCTTTCTGTGTACATCGTATATTGGCAGAAAGCTGCCAATCAGTGTTGTGTGGGTAGGGTTATAGAGCTCCACATTCAAATAATCATTTTATAGAAATGACAGCAAGCAGCTCAGTAAGTGACACATCATTGGAATCAGGGTCTCTGTCTCTACATTATCTTGCTCTGAAATGGGGAAAAACCTGCTGACAGATTCCCTTTGAATCTATGTTAATTTATACTTGCAATGCAGGAAAGACAGACATGACTGCTCATGTGATCGTCAATATATCGGTACTAGAAGGTTGTTCATGGGTCTAAATAAACCTGGCTCAACTCTAACCGAGACAATTATAGTCCCATATTATGTGAAAAAATAGCCTTTGTAGAAAATATAAACAATAAAAATTAACAAATGACCCACCTTAAAAAGCCAACTCCCACAACCAGTCATCATGACGTTAGTCCTGATCCAATTACCCTAAAACAAACATCAGCTCCCAGGACACAGTTCCTCGAATGTCCCCTGATGAAGGAGTTGGGAAATAACTCTGAAACGCGTAGGATAATAAAGAAGAATCATTGATCCAGACATTCCCTTGTACTGGCTTCTTTTGTTCCTTTCTGAAGTGGCAGCGCGGACCTCGAGGAACTGTGTCCTGGGAGCTGATTATACCACAGAGATCTGTGGAGAGTACGGTCCTGCAGCAGCTACTTGTATTTGAGCGATCATTACCAGTTGTGGGTTTTCACAACTGAATCAGGTGAGCAGCCTCTTTTGTATAACCTCTTGTTCTTCTTTAAAGAAGATATCACCCTATGTGCGCATTCTTGAATTTTATAGACCTAAAACAAACATGTCATTTATCAAAATAGGTTCTAAACTTTGATAAACGTGAAAAATGCCTATTTTAAGGTAAAAATGTACCTAGAGTGTATTAAAGTTGTATTTAATACACTAGAATGGATTGAAGTTTTGTTATCACATTTTTGTTCTTAACAAAAAACATATCTCAACAAATAAGAAATGTATTGTCTTTAAACTAACATGTTCCAATAGTTGTTACATGGATTCTGGATCTGAACAATCAAGAATAGACCCATCCTCTTGAGTGTTTGACCGGACCATATCCCCCACTTTGTAATTACCAGTAAGCTGTTCAAAACCAGTTAAACCAACAAAGTTTAAGAGCTTTTTTTCCCCTTCTTAATTATATCCAAAATCATCATAAAACACTCAACCCCATGCCTTCACCCCTTCCCTGTGCTATTATGGCCCTTCCCTCCCTCACCTCATTACTCACAATAATGTGCTATCAAAATACTAAAGCAGGACCCCCCTATTCTGTTGAGAGCCATAGGATTTAATAATTAATTAACCTTAACACATAAGGGGTTGAGAGAAACAACCCATAGAGTATAATTTCACTTCATATAGGTTTGTTTAGACCTAAGCATGGCTGCCAAGTCCTGTTTCATCACACCATGCCCTGATAAGCAAGATGATGACTGGATCTATGACTACATCCTGTTGAACAAGGGAATTCTGGGAGGAAGTTGATTTCTATAGAAAAACTATAATATCAAAGACTGGCATCACCTACATGTAAAGGTGCAAGCAAAAAAATGTATATACTGAGGAAAAGAGATTTGCTGCAACACTGAACCTTACATGGATATGGGTGAGCTAAATGAATGAATGGCAGGGCTGTGTGTACAACTAAGGCAATGTGTATATGGCAGAGGGACACAGTAAATACTGTATTGGAAAAAAAAAATTTGGGAGACTTGGCTATATACATTTTTTTTTTTTTCGCTTGCACCTTTACATGTAGGTGATGCCAGTCTTTATTTGATATATAGTATGACTTATTTTTAACACTGCACCCTTCCCCTGCCCTGTAGCCTCACCTATTCCTCCATCTTGCTGTAGCCCAGGTCCAGAGACAGTTTTGGGAAAGGAAGGTGTATCACAGTCCGCGCTGCCAAGAAATCCGCTCGTAATAACGCTAGTAGTCAGTATCCAAATTTATCCTCTTTATTCATCCAACGCGTTTCAACGCCCTCCTGGCGTCTTCCTCAGGGATGTCCCTCCCCCACCAAACAACTCATATTTATACACATAGCAATTGACATAACAAGTGGGTGTTCCCCATCATGTGACGTCAAAAACGTCATCATGGCTGGGCGGGTGTTACATTTTGGCGCAAAAAATGTAAAGCAACTTTACATATACATCAAAATGCAAGTTACATATCATTACATATATTTAAAAATTCCATAAAATGTTAACATAAAAATCCTTCCTGAAAATCAAGCGGAAAATCACCCAAAAGTCTGTCCTATGTGTGTGCCGTATGTAAAATGAGTAAAAGTACATACTTTTACTCATTTTACATTTTTTTACATACGGCACACACATAGGACAGACTTTTGGGTGATTTTCCGCTTGATTTTCAGGAAGGATTTTTATGTTAACATTTTATGGAATTTTTAAATATATGTAATGATATGTAACTTGCATTTTGATGTATATGTAAAGTTGTTTTACATTTTTTGCGCCAAAATGTAACACCCGCCCAGCCATGATGACGTTTTTGACGTCACATGATGGGGAACACCCACTTGTTATGTCAATTGCTATGTGTATAAATATGAGTTGTTTGGTGGGGGAGGGACATCCCTGAGGAAGACGCCAGGAGGGCGTTGAAACGCGTTGGATGAATAAAGAGGATAAATTTGGATACTGACTACTAGCGTTATTACGAGCGGATTTCTTGGCAGCGCGGACTGTGATACACCTTCCTTTCCCAAAACTTCAAGTTCGTCTACCCTGAGTGGAGACCGGTGGAAGTCCAGCAGCAGCCATCAGGACACTTATCATATCAGGCCTCTTAACCAGTTTGTGGGTGGCACAACTGGACTAGGTGAGTGAACCATTTTCTCACCTGCGTTGTTTAGTGTCTAGTGATAAGGGCACTATTGCGCCTCTTGTCCCCCCCCCCCCTCTCTTTTCTAGGTCCAGAGACAACCATTCCAACCAGTTTTTAATTGTACTCACAGGCATATATACCGCATATAGTGAGTGTAGGACCCGGTAAGATGGTAGCACCTTGTCGCGGTTACCGGGCTCTCGCAGTGGCGCCAGTGTTGAAGCGAAGTCTCTCACATTTCTTTTTTCCAAATCAGTACTTACTGTTTTCCTCTGCCATGTACGCATTGTCTTAGTTGTACACATAGCCCTGCTATGCATTTGATAGCCATTTAGCTCATCCATATCCATGTAATGTTTAGTATTGCAGCAAATCTTTTCCTTAGAACTCTATAGAAGGACTGACCAATCACAGAACGGCACGTCGCTTGGAGATACGTGATGACTTCACGGACCAACCCATCCTGATGACCTCATGGATCCGCCCATGGACTAGGCTATTAACCAACCCACTAACCAATAAGCATTCTCATTGTATGGCTGGCCGAACCCCTTACTGAGTTTATAAAAGTCCATGCATGTTTAAATGAAGTTCACTTTGGAGCTATGTCATAGCTGACCGAGGAGAGCTTACATCTGACTGTGTGTCTGGTGTTATCCTTTCTATGCATGCACTCAGTCAATATCTATTAAGCCAGGAGTAGGCAACTAGGTTTACGATATTGTTAAACTTAATAAAAACTACTTGAATTATTAAAATCTATCTAAAATGGTTAATTATTGTCTTTTCTTAATTGTTCCTAAATTCAGGCTTGAACTAGCCGACCGGAGAACTGGAGAATTCCCTGGTGGACCCCCATACAAGAATATGCCCCCTACATGAACAGTAGTTGGCACAATACATTTGATTCCCTATGTAAAGACAAAGGCAGAATATTATTACTGAACTTACAAATTACGCAGTCTAATTTTAGGTAGAAGAAGAATGATCGCTACACATTCAATTCAGGTGAATGAGGAAGCCAAGAATAAGCAAAGAATAGGCAGTCTATCCTTATGGGGCACTTTACAGGCACACTGAGTTCTGTAGCACCCCATGAGGACAATTGCTTATTCCTTGCTCATTCTTGACTTCCTCGTTTATCTTAATTGAGTCCTGCAATCATTCTTCTTCTAACGCTTGGAAATTCATCCCTACTTTGCTTGAACCTTCGAAAATATAGTGTGTGTACTGCAGACTTATGTATAATTTTGGATAGATGCATTACGCCACTGTGCATAGGTGATTTTGTGAATGAGGGTAATGTAATATTTGCTATTGAGCCTCAAGTCAATGTTATTGATTGGTCCTTGTCATCCCAGCCCAACATTGTTTAAATTACTACTTTAATTCATGAAACTCTAAAGAGAGCTAATTTGCATATTTTTCCCCATAAAGCATTGCCAATCTACTGGATCTCCTAAATGGAAGCAAGTACCTTCCTAGATATGGAAAACATGAAATAAGTCATATTTCCAGATTCCTAGAGCATGCATCTTCCTGCTCCTCTCCTGCTGACCTCACCTTACTTCTGTCTCTATTAACATAC
Source organism: Allobates femoralis (assembly GCA_033576535.1). Lineage (NCBI taxonomy): Eukaryota > Metazoa > Chordata > Amphibia > Anura > Aromobatidae > Allobates > Allobates femoralis. The sequence goes on from JARQOC010000012.1 coordinate 31,072,447, forward strand.
TGTAGATCTTCTTGTATTGTTCTAGTTTGTTGAGACCATACAGGCTGTAATAAGAGCCCCCTCCTGTCCTGAGAGGTGTGTGTACTTCTTCCAAGTTGTACTTCCTTCTCTTCCACAGGCAAAGATTAGTTCAGCTCTTTACAAAGTAAACCATCGCCATATTCCTGTGGCTCATACCTAATAATATAAATAGATTCAGTTGACTACAACAAAATGGCTCCAATTATTGGGTCAAATTCCAATTCCTCTGTGCAGTGCATCTTGGATGCAGTAGAGTTATTGCTGTGTTTGGTATCTGGTGTACTGGGCTCTCAGTAGTTGACAGTCCAGGCTTCCATTCTGTTTCTGGGAGAGCTGGGTTTCTCAGGTGTTCCATCTTTCCTGTGATTGCTCTGCTACTTTAATGAGCAGCCTCTCCCAGAATCCTGCCAGTCATAAATTCTATGTGAAGTACTGTTTGGCCTGCACCCCTGTGTCTGTCTTGTTCTGTTCTTTATCTCACCCCAGACTGTTACTTTATATCCCTTGTGTCTGCTTCCTGCACTTGTTTTGATACTTTAGTATTTTGACACTTGGATCATGACCTGAATATGTCTCATTTGACTCCATGAATACAATGAGCTCTCCTGAAAACTTGACCCTGGACTGTTGCATGACTACATGTCTGTCTATTTCCTGAATACTATAAGATCTCCTGGAAATCTGACCCTAGACTGTTGCATGACTACATGTCTGTCTACTCCCTGAATACTATGAGCTCTCCTGGAAACATGACCCTGGACCGTTGCAGGACCACGTATTTGTCTACTCCCTAAATACTACAAGCTCTCCTGAAATCTGACCCTGGACATTGCATGACTACATGTCTGTCTACTCACAGAATACAACACGTTCCCCTGGAAACCTGACCCTAGACCATTGTATGGCCACGTCTCTGTTTACTCCCTGAATATACTATGAGCTCTCATGGAACCTGATGCCGGATTACCGGATTCCCTGCTGTTTATACTATATAAAAGTAGTGGCTGTATCACACCCTAGCTATTGGTAGTGTCTAGCATCACATTCACCCATGCTAGTAGTAGTGACAAGTGTCACAATAATGATATTCCTGGCTATAAATAAGAAGCTATGTAAATAAAATGTTATCCCCAAATATTTTACAGAGAAGTAATTGAAATAATAGAGCTGAATGTGTTCAAAGATAAAACATTTCATTCTGGTAAGTCATTTTATAAAAAAATAATAATTTAGGGAAAAACACTCACATTTTTGCAATGAAGGGTTATTCCAAATTATTGACAGATTCTAAAATAAGTAGTTCATTTTTTTTTTTTCCCTTTCATGTTATTTTATGTCTAAAGATTCAGGCAATAAAGTCATTATATGGCTTCATAAATTAAATTATTTGCGTTTCACTTAGGGATGGGCGAATCTACTCGCTAGGACTCGTTACTCGGCGAGTAGTAAGGGACTCGCAGGACTCGGTACTCTGCGAGTCTCCCAGTGATTACTCGCACGAGTCCAATGCAAATCAATATCAATCCTAGTTTTGTCAGAAACGCTGACAAAACTAGGATTGCCATTGTTTGCATTAGACTCGTGCGAGTAATCACTGGCTACTGTGCCAGTGATAGCAGGGAAACTCGCAGATAACTGCTGTTTCTTTGCGAGCCGAGTCCAGCTGTCTTCTCTGTGCAGCTCCAGGGTCCTAGAGCCCGCCTGCTCACAGACATTATGTAGCAGTGCTGAGATTGTTCTCAGTCTGCTCATTCCCTGTGTACAGACATGAATGTCTGTGCACAGAGATGATGTAGCAGAGCTGAGATTGTTCTCAGTCTGCTCATTCCCTGTGTACAGACATGAATGTCCGTGCACAGAGATGATGTAGCAGTGCTGAGATTGTTCTCAGTCTGCTCATTCCCTGTGTACAGACATGAATGTCTGTGCACAGAGATGATGTAGCAGTGCTGAGATTGTTCTCAGTCTGCTCATTCCCTGTGTACAGACATGAATGTCTGTGCACAGAGATGATGTAGCAGAGCTGAGATTGTTCTCAGTCTGCTCATTCCCTGTGCACAGACATGAATGTCTGTGCACAGAGATGATGTAGCAGAGCTGAGATTGTTCTCAGTCTGCTTATTCCCTGTGCATAGACATCTATATTTATGCACAGGGGATGTAGCAGAGAGGACATCGCGTTTTGGACTGCGTCGGACGGAAGAGGATTTTTTTAATTAAAGATGGAGTCCCTAATGGCTTTTTTTTTTATTTCTAATAAAAAATTTTCCTTGTGTTGTGTTTTTTTTAAAACAATTTAATAGAAATTCATGGCGGTCATGTCTAATATTGGCGTGACCGCCATAAATTTCGGGCTTAGGGCCAGCTGATAATACAAAGCTGGCCCTAACCTCTTTATTACCCAGCGTGCCACCGCTACCAGGGCCGCTGGAAGAGCGGGGTTCAGCGCCAGAGGATGGCGCTTCAATGAACGCGCCATCTTCTGGGGCGGCTGCGGGCTGCAATTTGCAGCGGGGGGTGCCCAGAAAGCTTGGGCATCCCTGCGCTGCGGATTCCAGCCCCCAGCTGCTTAGCTGTACCTGGCTAGACATAGAAATTGCGCGGAGCCCCACGCATTTTTTTTTTATTATTTCATGAATTTCAGAGTCAGAGTCTCAGAGTCAGAATCTCAGAATTTCATGAAATAATTTAAAAAAAATGCGTGGGGCTCCGCGCAATTTCTATGTCTAGCCAGGTACAGCTAAGCAGCTGGGGGCTGGAATCCGCAGCGCAGGGATGCCCAAGCTTTCTGGGCACCCCCCGCTGCAAATTGCAGCCCGCAGCCGCCCCAGAAGATGGCGCGTTCATTGAAGCGCCATCCTCTGGCGCTGAACCCCGCTCTTCCAGCGGCCCTGGTAGCGATGGCACGCTGGGTAATAAAGAGGTTAGGGCCAGCTTTGTATTATCAGCTGGCCCTAAGCCCGAAATTTATGGCAGTCACGCCAATATTAGACATGACCGCCATGAATTTCTATTAAATTGTTTAAAAAAAAACACAACACAAGGAAAATTTTTTATTAGAAATAAAAAAAAAGCCATTAGGGACTCCATCTTTAATTAAAAAAATCCTCTTCCGTCCGACGCAGTCCAAAACGCGATGTCCTCTCTGCTACATCCCCTGTGCATAAATATAGATGTCTATGCACAGGGAATAAGCAGACTGAGAACAATCTCAGCTCTGCTACATCATCTCTGTGCACAGACATTCATGTCTGTACACAGGGAATGAGCAGACTGAGAACAATCTCAGCTCTGCTACATCATCTCTGTGCACAGACATTCATGTCTGTACACAGGGAATGAGCAGACTGAGAACAATCTCAGCTCTGCTACATCATCTCTGTGCACAGACATTCATGTCTGTACACAGGGAATGAGCAGACTGAGAACAATCTCAGCACTGCTACATCATCTCTGTGCACAGACATTCATGTCTGTACACAGGGAATGAGCAGACTGAGAACAATCTCAGCTCTGCTACATCAGGCAGCAGGCAGGCTCTAGGACCCTGGAGCTGGGGCAGCCAGAACACAGAGAAGACAGGATCTTATCTGTGCGAGTCAGAGATTACTTACAAAGTAAACGAGCAATGCAAATGACAAAACTAGGATTGCTTCAGGCTGAAGCTTCCGAGACACATCTGCGATTTGTAAATCTCACACTACTCGCTATTACTCGCTTCCCCATTCATTAACATTGGACTCGCTAGACTCGCAACGAGTAGCGAGTCCTGTGCTCGGACTCGCTAGAGTCAAGCGATTCCGAGTAATTTAGGATTCGCCCATCACTAGTTTCACTGAGCCAAAATAGGACACCCAGCCATCATGCTATGTGGGGTAATACTATGGCACCCCACGGTTCGGTCGCCACAGATACACCTGGAGCAGGGAAGGATTTCCACATCAGATAAGCTTACGCACAACACCTTCCACCCCAGACCTGAAGGGGGAGCTCTACTTGCCGACTTTAGCCAAGGTTCCCTATAAATTCAGGTCCAGGGGCAGAGTTAAGCAGTTCAGTACGGAGCAGTACTGAGGAAGACATCCTAGTGAACGGAGCCGCTCTAGGCCTGTGCCAGTGAGAGAGCCTAACCAGTGTGAGGAGCCCTAGAGCGAGGGTCGGAGGCGAGGCGAGTTAGCCAGGGGGAGCAGAGCCGTATCGGTTCTCCCCAAAAGAGCTACATTGAGAGCCCGAACACCAAAGTCCATGACTGCACAGGTCCAGTCAGCACAGCAGTAAAGACCAGAGGCCAGGGTGATTTCAAGTCTCCTGTCGCAGCAGCACTTGAGGCACAATCACTTAGCAGAGCCCAGGACCGCAGTGGATACAGCGGTGCTCGCAGCAGAGCTCTCACAGCCTGCCATAAAATTGAGCACTACAACAGAGAGCTTAGCTTCAGACAGCCCAGGACTAAAGTACACACACAGAGTAAAAGGGAGGCCTCATAACTCATTGGATGTGGAGATCCCGAACTGCTCCCAGACCACCCAGACTGTACCCTGGATGTCACCTTGCTTATATCATCAGTAAGGGTATGGAAACAACAACCCGGTGTGTGTGACTATTATTGTGGCCCCTGATCCTGCTCCCTTCATAGACTGTCTGCAGCCATAACTTCCATTACTGCCCCGGGGATCCCGCACCACCTACGGGGAGCGTAACCATCCAGCTGCTCCATCACCCCGGAGGTCTGTCCCGCAGTGACAGTAACATTACCGGAACCGTAGGCAGCATCACGAAATGCTTTCATTTTATCTTCCATTGACTAAAAACCCCCTTTTTAGCGACCACCAGGTCCACAGGACAAGACAACAGGCCCCGTGAACTACAACACCCGGGACCGGGTACCCCACAGCCCTGGGGCGGGTCAATACCTTACCCCTGTCTTTGAAAATTTGCTTCAATTTAGAAGACTGGGTAATTTGTAAACTATATAAGATGCCTCCCTTGTCTGTACATAAATAATCAAGTGTATTGTTCCAACTTCTGTTCATGTAGGGGGCCTACTCCTGCAAAGGAGCACCCCGGTGGATTCTTCTCTCCTCCGGTCGGCCAGTCCAAGCCTAAATTTATTAACAATTAGATCAAGACAAGAATAATCCATTTTAATGTTTCAGAACAAGAAAACATGTAACCACTTTGCTGTATGTTAATGTAAAGACATTTAATTTTTCCACAGTATTTGTTGACGCTTTATTGACATACGAAAAGGAACGTGAAGAATGTGTGTCCCAATACAAAATCCCCCCCGAAACACGTTGTATCCGTTTTCATATGTTCGAGCAATACATTTTATTTGTCGACAAGAAGTTCCTAAAATCATTACCACGGGGGAGTGCAGCCATCATAAAACTGGATCATTTCCTATTGAACCAATGCAAAATATTGACCAATGTACCCAACGTACAGGCCTTTAACAGTATTAGTCTCCTCAAATGGACCAAAGGGACCTTGACTGGAGGCACTACAAACCCCTAACTAGGTCATATGTGTTTCTATTCTGAATTTTCACTCAAAAACAGTCAAAAATTAAGGTGCTCAATAGCAAAAATATAATGTTTAATATATTAATGTTGGAGAAGATGGCTGTCACGCGCTTAGATGGCACTGACATTGCTGGATGCTGCTGTGTTTGTCTTTAAGAGCTGCATGAGGTGTAGTTGTGAAGGTCTTTGCCTCCTGTGTTGTGCTCCAGAGCTGTTTTCATTATTATGTTCAGCTGCTGGATGAGGGGTTGAAATGTGACATACCTGGAATCCCCTCCCCCTGGCTTTAAATGGCATTCCCTCTCCTCTGTCAGATGCTGCTGATAGTTATTTGCTCTAGGTCTTGGTGCTGTGCTGTTGCTTAGCTGCTGGGCTGAAGTCTTTCCTTGGGAATAGCTGTGATCCCAGATCAAGGGGTGGAGATAGGGGCCCTCAGCCTAGGGCTATTCAGAAGCCAGGGAATAGGGCGGAGACTCGGACCGCCTCACTATCAGAAGTACCTCCAAGTGCAGGGCGAGCTAGGGACCCCCAGGGTAAGGGTCAGATTAGCTCCTCCTGATCCCTTCGCCCATTACCTGTTACCTGCTTCCCTTACCTCCCAAGAGTGATAAAAGCAAATTAATCAATCGATTCATAAACCTGACCATTTTGAAGGACAATGGCTACAAAGATCATTGCTTGCTGTGATGAATAGGCAGGGGCGTAACTATAACAGGTGCAGGGGTTGCAATCGTACCCAGGCCCTGGAGCCTAGGGGGCTCCATAAGTCCCTTTTTCCTATATAAAAATAATAATGCTATTAAAGATTTGCAACAATTGGGGCCCCATTGGAACTTTTGCATCAGGGTCCATAAGCCACTGGAAAGAGCTGTAGTAAAAATCACTAGATTTAGTACATCGAATCTGTCACCAGGTTTTTGCTACTTAATCTGAGAGCAGCATGATGTAGAGACATAGACCCTGATTCAAGTGATGTGTCACTTACTGGGATGCTTGCTATAGTTTTCATAAAATTACTGTTTTATCCATAGGAGATTATCACTAGGGGACTGGATATCCTGCTACCATTTAATAACCCACCTCCACCACTGATTGGCCACTGATTGGCAGCTTTCTGCTTATGCACAGTGTAGACAGAAAGCTGCCAATCAGTGGTGGTGTGGGAGGGGTCATACAAAGATCAGCATTTAAAGAGCTGGTAGATCTGAAGCAGATTAAATTTTGCCAGCAAAAATGTGGAGACACATCCTTTTCAAAGGCAAGAAAAGAATTTGCAGTGGAACAAAACATGACTTTGTGCCGTAATGGAAAAACTATCCTAAGTTGGCAACCACAAGCCTCTATTCTGACATACTGAGCCTCCCCTCCATCCCCCTCAAGGAATCAGCGGCACAGCAAATCTGATGGAAAACTTTCAGGAGAAACTGGTCCAGTTTTACAATTCAAGAATTGGTGCTTGTGGGATCAAACGTCTTCACTAAGACCCCTCGTCTCCCAGATGTTGTAAGGGCCACGTTACACCTGGCGACGTCGCCGGAGTTGGCGGCGACGGGCGAGAGCGCACACGTTTTTTGGCGCCCCACCAGCGTCACCGCCCCCTGTTTACACGGGGAGACACCTCCGGCGGCGCCCTGGCGAGCTGACAGGTGGCATCGCCGCCGGGGTGTCTCAAAACCCCAGCGGCGATGCAGTACAATGGGAGCCTATGGCCCCCATCGCCTGTCAGGTCGCCAGCGGCCGTTTACATGGGGCGATGTGTACACATCTCCCTAGATCGGCCGCCTGGTTTCACATCACTGATGTGAAACCAGGTGAGCACTCAGAGGCGCCGACATCGCCCCTTTACATTAGGTGACGCAGGGGCCCCTACATTGTCTAATACATCGGCGGTGCCGTCGCCAGGTGTGACCGCACCCTCAGGCCTCCTTTTTTGTTTTTGGGCTCAGGAAAAATAATGAACCACAACTTTTTCTAATTGTGTAAAAACTTTTTTTAAAATATTTTATTGTACAATTTACACTTTGAAAAAATTGCTAAAATCTATATATGTAAAATTAATATATTTTACATAATTCATCTTATTGTTGAATTTAAAGGACAGATGTAGAAGGGTGTCCTATCAACCAATGACTCCTGTCTGACCATCCAGAAGCAACTATTAAAAGATAAAATGTAACAATTGAGAGGAGAAGACGACTGAGAGGAGACTTAATAGCTGTCTACAAATATCTCAAGGGCTGTCACACAGTAGAGGGATCAGCTTTATTCTCATTTACACAAGGAAAGACCAGACGCAATGGGAGGAAATTAAATGGGAGGAGACAGATTAGATATTAGAAAAAACTTTTTGACAGTGAGGGTGATCGACGAGTGGAACAGGCGGCCACGAGTGGTGGTGAATTCTCCTTCAGTGGAAGTCTTCACACGGAGGCTGGACAGACATCTGTCTGGGAGGATTTAATGAATCCTGCTTTAGCAGTGGCTTGGCCTAGATGACCCAGGAGGTCCCTTCCAACTCTATTCTATGATTATAATATATTAATAAACCATACAAATATTGATATTTAATGATAAACTCCTAACCCCGATCACCTTAGACCACCAGAAGTATCACACCAGTTTAATACATTAACATTGAAGATTCGAGTAAGGACCATGGTATCTTTAGCGACCACAGGTCAATTGACCACAACGCAACAGCCTTATAGGCATATATGGTTTTTAATATTGACCTGATAATTATCTTAGACCTATAGAAATAATAGGCAATAACTGCTTAGTTGGTAAAATTGGCATAATTAGGACTGAAGGAGAAAATACAAGATTTCTGTCATTTCTGCACGGTCATCAACAAACCTGGAACCTTGTATTTCCCACTAGGGGTTATATCTAAATCCTAAATATAAAGCAACTGAATGAGTTAAGGCCTTCATAAATCTAAAAATAATGTTTCCTGAACCCATCGATATCAAGAGTTCAGCCAATAGTCTAAGTTGGCAATGGCCAACTGATCATCGAAGAAGATGTTGATCGTCATGCCCAAACTTGGACTGCCGATCACATTGTTTCCCAGAGATAAGATGTGTGAGTAGGGAGGTTTCTCATAAAGAACACAGTAACACTCCACCGAAGGCGCCGGTGGCTGAGATTGCTATCGGCTACATGATCAGCTGAAGTATCATTCGGAGAACAGCCATCGAATGTGCTTTAGTGTTGACTACGGTTGACCCAAGTCTTCCAACTGATGAAATAGCCCTAAAACTTCAATGAAACTACAAGTCCAAATTGAGCGTTGAGCCATTATGAAAGGGTACGCATGTATTCTTCTAAAATGTATTAATTAAAGGGGTAAGAACAATATATTGTATCCAACACCTTAGGAAATATTTTCTGTGTCCTAAGCCGGCTTAGTAGTTAGGTGCTTACACGTCTGTGTTATGCAAGGGTGCAATCACTGTACAAGCTTGGGCAGGTTCAGACATTTGCATGACTTAGCTATCAGCAGTAATGAAATGCACTATGCCAGCATGCATAAGCGCAAACTTTATTTTGTAGAGACAGATTAATTTACTGGGACAATGTGGCGGCAGTGGAAAAAAACTCAAATTTACAAAAAAAAAAGTCATTTAGAATTTTTATTAAAGGTTATAAAATTCTAAGTGATTTCTCCAATTTTATATTAGGTGAATAACCTGGATTGGAATCATATTTTGAGGACAACCGTACCATAAAGAGTTTTCCAGAAAGAGGTTCCTCTAATTCTGGTCTAAGCCCAAAAAAGGACCATACATCATTATACAAAAGAAGGGACCTCTTATATGTTTTTATATATGTTATTATATATGTTATTTATATATGTTTTTATTCTTGTGTCCCCCAATAAAAATGAAAAATTCTTCCAGATTTCTATTTCCAACTGATCCTTTAAAATACAAAGTTTCCGTCCTGAATTAGGAAAGATCCCGCATCCCTTAGGGCGACACTCCATTTCCTCATTTGCTAATATGTGGTAGAGGAGTTTAAAGGAGTTGTCGCGCACAGACAAGGGGATGTCCATTGCATGGTGCTATACAGAGGTTACAACAGCGGATGGAAAAGGATAGAAAGGCCCTAACAGTAACTTATGTCTGTACCCTGCACTCCCTAACCTCCCTAATCAGGTCCTTCCCTCCCACCACTATCACAGGCCTGGTCCCTGTGCTGACCTTTCACTCCCCTGGCTAGAGCAAAGGCTGATGTGTGCCTCTACGATAGGCCAACATAGGGGAAGATAGACAGACAGGGCAGTATAATCAAAAGGATATACTTCAACTTTAAAGCTGCAGTCAGGCACCAGGACTCCAAGAAGCTTCCTTCCTGCAAGGTGGTCAGTTCAGAATGAATCTCTATAACTGGCATCTGGTGATGGAACATGTGACTATTTAAGATGAAGTGGAGTGGTCACAAAGGCTACACCTGAGATAGGAGTAACAAGGAACAACCAGCAAGGAAAGATTCCAAAGGGGATTGAAGATGTTCTGATGAGCGGGCTGATCTTTTACATATGATATGGTCGTGTCCACGCCTTCTAGTCTATTGAGTGATGGTCTTCAACGGGAATGGGTATTCCTGGCATTGCGCTGACCTGTATACTGGGTATGTGGGAGTTGTATTGATGAGCCGACTTTTGTATGCAGTGAAACTGTCGCAGTGCATGGGTTAGATGAAAAACCACAGTCAAACAAGTTTGTGAAAGAATAATGTTATTGTCCTCATGAAATTGTCTCAATAAAACACTTGATTAAAAAAAAAAAAAAAAAAATAAGAGAGAAGATTCCTAAACCTTGCTGCACCAAAAAAGCACTGGGTTAAAACAGTTACAAGACAACATGAGATTTCAGATCCCAAACCTGTCACAAGTCTTCCAAGGACAGGAACCCTCCAGTGAACTAGAGAGGGGGGTTTCCCACCTCAAAAGGAAGGAAAGTAGTAATTTCAAATTAGTTGGAGGTGTTAAAATGATTGATCCAATGTGTTTTTTATTGTTACTTTGCAACTAAATAAAAACTAAATATGTATATACTTTAATTTCCTAAGGAACATGCCTCAACTCGCACTCAACTTCCCGTTCTTGCACTACGTATGTGAAGAAGGGGTTTATCCCCAAAATACTTTACCAAGTCTGAACTAACTTCTTGGATAAAATAAAGCTCATTCTGCACAGTGTACATGGTAGTGCTGGTTCCTGGAATTTCTTCAATATTCCTCGGAAGAATTCAATATATTGAAGGTCTGGTTAACGGCGGTTACTGGACTTCAGGAAAATATATTTACAATAACAGATCCTGTACTCCCCTCCCGTGCTGCCGCCATTCCAGCCATGTCTGTATTCGTGTTCAGGGCTCACATGACATTGTGACATCACCGGAGCTCTCCGACCTATCGCTGCCGGATTCTTTGTCCCCGCCTTTGGACCGAATGAGCTACGAAAAGGAAGGGATTAGCGGCCGCAGTGGTCATTTATGTTGATGGCTCGTTTGGTCTGAAGACAGGGAGAAGGAAACCGGTGGTGATTGGACGGAGGACTTGCCTGATGTCACAATAAGTATTTACAATTTCTTGCAAAACTATATACTATCATTTAAGAAGCCAGCTAAGGTTCCTTGCACATCAACGTTTTTCGCTGATCGCGGCAGTTGTGGTGAAAAAGCCGCAACTGCCTCGATTACCGCATAACGGCCCGATCGCGGCACCGTCGCAAGCCCATACAAGTCTTGCGGCTTGCGGTAGTTGCGTCAGTCTAATGGGGCTTGCCGTAAGTGTGCGTAAGTCTATGGGGCTTGCGGTAAGTGTGCGTCAAGTCTATGGGCTTGCGGTAGTTGCGGCAGTGCGTTTCGACACTGCAGCAGTGCGGCTGCAAAAAAAACGCGGTATGCTGCGGTTTTTTCGCTGCCGCACCTGCGCAAGTGCCGAAATTGCACTTGCCGCACCTGACACAAGCCCCATAGAAAAGAGCCTAACATATGTATTGGACTAGAGCTCTAAATGGAAATAGAAAGCCCAGGCTGACCACTACCCAAGTTATTGATATTTTAATTCCATTTATTAAGTTTATTGTTAATTTAAGGGTGTCATCACATTTCAGAAAATGTTGGTTCCAGGCCATAGTTTGTTATTACTAGCATGCTTTTACTCGTGTCCAGTCTTTACTGCTGATTCCAGTGTCCGGTGTTGGATCAGCTCATGGATTGCTGTTGACATGACATCAGCACTGCAGCCAATACCGGACACTAGGAGCACCGATAGAGACCTAGTGCTGGGACTGCAGACAATGAGTAAAGTGCAGATTGTTTTTTTCTAGCAATCTAATCCAAGTTTTTCTGGAAGGGACAAAGCATTTCATATTGATTATGTTTAATTGAATGAGAGATAACATGCGCAGACATTGGAGTGTTGCATTACACAGGCTTAATTTTTGTCCGGTCTTTGACATTTATCAAGCTTTTGTGCCAAGGAGAGATCTGTCGTATGCCAATGTGGATCCAGACTATACTGGGTAGCTGGGATCTGTAAGGAAAGAAGACCGTCTATAGCCCGTTATCCGACTATTAGAAACTAGCTGGGTAAATAATTCTACAGTCGGGACAAGCTGGATGCAACAATGTACAGGACCCATGAGGAGCAGGGAACAGGCCATAAAATGAACAGCATGCTAAAGAATGGTGAGGTAGTCAGGCCTGTCATGAGTTAGCGCAGTGAGGAGGATCCATGGTTGAAGTTGGAATAGCCCTCTAAGGTCCACCAAAGTGTCCTTGTAGATAAAGGAGCAAATATACCAACAAAGATAATTTTATATTTTTAGATCACTCTGACCCACAAAGCCCTCCACAGTTTTGCTCCACCCTACATATCCTCCCTCATCTCTGTTTATGCCCTACACATGCCCTCTATTCCGCAAGTGACCTAAGACTGGACATCATCTACAATCCGAACTTTCCCAATCCCATCTCCTGAACTTCTCACAAGCTGCACCAATTCTCTGGAACGGATTACCAAGAACAATTCAATTAATTCCAAATATCCATAGTTTTAAGCTAGCGTTAAGAACACCTCTCTTTAGATTAGCCTGTCTCCTCAAGTCATGTGTCTAATTATTGCCATTCTGTACTTCTCCAAATCTGGCCTCTTGTCATTTTCTACACTCCCATGCATTATATAGCACTTTATCTGTACTTATACAGATCCTGGCTGGTGAACGGTTCATGCAGCATTATGTGAATTCCCTATTTATTATATTGATGGCTGGACCATCAGTGCCTGTGAGTATCGCCTTATATTATATTATATATTAATATATATTATTACGTGCTTGTGAAAGTATTCAGCCCCCTTGAACTTTTCAACCTTTTGCCACATTTCAGGCTTCAAACATAAAGATATAATTCTAATTTTTTTGTGAAAATCAAAAGTGGGACACAATCGTGAAGTGGAACAAATTTATTGGATATTTTAAACTTTTTTCAACAAATAAAAAACTGAACAGTGGGGCGTGCAATATTTTCGACCCCCTTGAGTTAATACTTTGTAGACCCTCCTTTTGCTGCGATTACAGCTGCAGTCTCTTGGGGTTTGTCTCTATCAGTTTTGCACATGGAGAGACTGAAATTCTTGCCCATTCTTCCTTGCAGAACAGCTGGAGCTCAGTGAGGTTGGATTGAGGCGTTTGTGATCAGCAGTTTTCAGCTCTTTCCACAGATTCTCCATTGGATTCAGGTCTGGATGTGACTTGGCCATTCTAACACCTGGATACATTTATTTTTGAACCTTTCCATTGTAGATTTTGCTGTATGTTTGGGATCATTGTCTTGTTGGAAGATAAATCTCCGTCCCAGTCTCAGGTCTTTCGCAGACTCCAACAGGTTTTCTTCCAGAATGGTCCTGTATTTGGCTCCGTCCATCTTCACATTAATTTTAACCATCTTCCCTGTCCCTGCTGAAGAAAAGCCCAAACCATGATGCTGCCTCCACCATGTGTGACAGTGGGGATGGTGTTTTGAGGGGGATGAGCTGTGTTGCTTTTACTCCAAACATATAATTTTGCATTGTGGCCAAAAAGTTTAATTTTGGTTTCATCTGAGCAGAGCACCTTATTCTACATGTTTGGTGTCTCCCAGGAGGCTTGTGGCAAACGTCAAATGAGACTTTTTATAGATATCTTTGAGAAATGGCTTCTTCTTGCCACTCCTCCATAAAGGCCAGATTTGTGCAGTGTACGACTGATTGTTGTCCTATGGACAGACTCTCCCACCTCAGCTGTAGATCTCTGCAGTTCATCCAGAGTCATCATGGGCCTTTTGGCTGCATCTCTGATCAGTCTCCTCCTTGTTCGAGATGAAAGTTTAGAGGGATAGCCGGGTCTTGGTAGATTTGCAGTTGTCTGATGCTCCTTCCATTTCAATATGATCGCTTGCACAATGCTCCTTGAGATGTTTAAAACTTGGGAAATCTTTATGTATCCAAATCTGCTTTAAACTTCTCCACAACAGTATCTCAGACCTGCCTGGTGTGTTCCTTGGTCTTCATGATGCTCTCTGCACTTGAAACAGAACCCTGAGACTATCACAGAGCAGGTGCATTTATACGGAGACTTGATTACACACAGGTGGATTCTATTTATCATTACCAGTCATTTAGGACAACATTGGATCATTCAGGGTACCTTTACACGCAGCTATATTTCTAGGGTGGCTACAGGTAACTTACTGGTTGCAGTGAAATCATGGAGACAAGGTTCTATCTTGTTGCTGTGTACAAATGGAATAATCTCTCCATGATTTCACTGCAACCAGTAAAGGTACCTTTACACGCCGCTACAACAGGATGGATACAACCCGCTACAGGCTACGATTGTAGCTTGCGTCGTCAATATAGCCCGTAGTAGCGGCGTGTGAAGACGGTAGGAGGCAGCCGGCAACAGATACATCTGTTTCCGAGCACTGCTCTGAAACAGGTGGCTACAAAGCCGATTGCAGCGAGCTGTATCGGCGTGTAAAGAAGCTACAGAAGGGATGTCTGGACACCAGGCGATGTACCTGGTATGTAGCTGGGGCGTGACACAGGCTCCGGGATACCGCCCCCCTTCAGCGATCATTGGAGGAAGCTCCTGCGTTACGATTGGTTGTTGCTGCATAGGGAGGCATATTTAAGGAGCTGACCAGTCACATTACACAATTGCAATAGCGTCATGTATTAAACAGCCTCCTGCGATGCCTGCCCAATCATGGGTTTCTTGCTTTGTCCTATCAGCGTACGGACGTCTCGTACTCCACAATTGTGGCACGCCTATGTGCTGTCCCTGCAGCACCAGGTCCGCCCATATTAGCTTGTCGTAGCGGTGTGTAAATGAGGTAAGATGAGCTACAGATGGCTACTTGACACACCCGGCGATGTATCTCGCTATAGATGTAGTGTAGCGTAGCGCACCTTGTGGCGGCGTGTAAAGGTGGTGCGTTTCCCGTTTGTAACCGTTTGGGCGTGCTCGTGCACATGAAGTAGCGGGTTGTATCCATCCTGTTGTAGCGGCGTGTAAAGGTACCTTAAGTTACCTGTAGCCACCCTAGAAATGTAGCCGCGTGTAAAGGTACCCTCAGAGATCCTCACTGAACTTCTGGAGTGAATTTTCTGCTGCACTGAAAGTAAAGGGGCCGAATAATATTGTACGCCCCACGCCTCAGTTTTTTTATTTGTTAAAGAAGTTTAAAATATGCAATAAATTTCGTTCCACTTCACGATTGTGTCCCACTTGTTGATTCTTCACAAAAAAATTAGAATTTTATTTCTTTATGTTTGAGCCTGAAATGTGGAAAAGGTAGAAAAGTTCAAGGGGGCCAAATACTTTCACAACGCACTGTATGGTCCACTGTATATGGTGGCACTTTCTATCATTTACCTTTTGTGCCTCCCCTATTTCCTCACAGATTGTAGCTTGCGAGCAGGGACCTCACTCCTAATGGTTTCAGAATTTATTTTTTTTTGTCTCATATTGTCTTTATTGTATTTTAGCATATTAGTGTATTGTAGTATTTTATTGTATTGTTTTGTATTGTACCATATACCCTCTGAATTGTAAAGTGCTGCGGCATATGTTGCCTAGTTACCCGCTGTGTACCTTGGATACCAGCCGGTAAGCGGAGAAGGCTGGTAACCAAGGTATACATCGGGTATCTAGGCAGCGCGCGCTGCCTAGTTACCCGCAGTTTACCATGGATACCAGCTCCCAGCGCTTGCTGAGAGGCGCTGGGAGCTGGCTGATCGCGAGTCCCTGATGCTGCGTGTCCACCGGGCGACCATCGCCAGGTTTTCGGTCCAGTCCAAAAACCTGGCGATTATCAATCAACGATTTATCGCTGGTTGATGCGCCCTGTCACACGCGTCAATTTCGCTGCAACAACACATGCAGCAGCGATATTGACGCGTGTGACGGCCCCTTTAGTGTTTCCGACACCATCATATCTCCTGTTCTCGTCAGATAAGACCCTATTCTATGCTTGTCTTTCTCCCCTTAGCTTACTCAATGTCCTGAGAAGTGTGCAGCTCAGGAGATGGCAGCATTCTACTAGACCTGTACTCATGTGCCACTGGTGTAGCTTGAAGCTCATGGGCCCCAGTGTGAAAGCTGCAACAGGGACCCCAATTATTACAGATCATTAATGGTAATAGAAATTTTCTGTAGGTCAAAGGGACTTTTGGCCCCCCTTAGGCTCCAGGGCCCAGGTGCGATTGCAACTCCTGCACCTGTCGTAGTTACGCCCCTGCTCAGAGCTGTGCACCTCTCAATATGCTTTCAAGCAATCGGTAGAGGTTACAGGGAAAGATGCAAAGTCCTACATCTGGGTAAGTAAAAATGAAAAGCATTTACAGAATGGGAGGAATATTGCTAAACAGCATGTGTGAAAAAGACTTGTGTATACTAATAGATCACAGACTGCACAGGGAGTCAACAGTGTGATGCAGCAGCAAAAAGCAAACACAATTCTGGGATGTATTAACAGTAGCATATAGTCTAGATCACATGAAGTCATTATTCCCTTCTACTCTCTTTAGTCAGCCCTCATCTGGATACTGTGTCCAGTTCTGGGCTCCACATTTTATAAAATAAATCAACAAAACTGGAGCAAGTTCAGAGAAGACGACCAGAATGGTGACCAGTCTGCAAAACATGTCCTATGAGGAACGGTTACAGGATTTGGGAATGTTTAGCTTGCAAAAAAGAAGACTGAGAGGAGACTTTATAGCTGTCTACAAATATCTCAAGGGCTGTCACACTGTAGAGGGATCAGCTTTATTCTCAATTACACAAGGAAAGACTAGAAGAAATGGGATGAAACTGAATGGGAGGAGACACAGATTAGATATTAGAAAAAAACTTTTTGACAGTGAGAGTGATCAATGAATGTAACAGGCGGCCACGAGAGGTGGTGAGTTCTCCTTCAATGGCAGTCTTCATACAGACACTGGGAGGATTTAGTGAATCCTGTTTGAGCAGGGGTTTGGACCAGATGACCCAGGAGGTCCCTTCCAACTCTACCAGTCTATGGTGCTATGATCTGAACCCTAACCAAACTATGTGTCCGTGTGACTGTATCATCCATAAATCCATGCTGTGTTAAGGGTCATAGGGTACAGATCTAAATCTGATGCCTTTACAGATTACCTTGTTGCAGTTCTCTGTAGACAAGATTAATAAAGAAGATCGTGTTTCTGGACTCAGTGTATATTCTCGCATTTCCAGCAGCACCATTGTAAAGAACCCATTGTACTCAGTGGGTATATATTATTTTAATGGATGTCTGTATACAGCCACATTGAATGATCCTGCCATTCTGAAAGGAGGTGTCCAAAAAAGTGGTTTCCTACCTTTAATACAGTTCATATTGCTTAAGGCACAAATGGGACCATTCTATGGACAAAATCAAACCTATTTAGCAGCCTTATCCTGTTATTACTTGACTGCTCCGTCCGGCATGACTTCTAATCTTTCTCTTCATTTCTGATTTCAAGAAAGTATCTTCAGTCTAGAGGTAGAGGCAGATAAGACAAACGTTCACTGCTGCTGTGATAACATCAGGTGTCATTGGTAAGGATGAGCAATATAACTGAATGGTGACAAGGTCAATACATCTCTATCGCTGCACTTGCACTCTATGTGGACAAAAGTACTGGGACACCTACAGGAGCTTATATGACCTCCTATTATAAATACCAACATTAATATGTCCCTTGTGGGAAGGCTTTCTACAAGATTTTGGAGATGTCTAAGGCGGCTTCACACCACGGTTTTTGACTGTCAGATTGTGTCCAGTGTTTTGCAGGATGCACAGGACAGAACCTGACAGCCCGGACGAGCAGAACCAAGGGCAGATCTGCCCTCCGATCCTGCTTCTTTCCGGCTTCGCTGCTGGCGTGTTCAGTGCTGAAATTTCATCACCGCAGTTGCAGGGGAGCTGGCCGCGGTGCTGAACTTCAGCGGTGGCTCTATTACGCCTTGAATTTAAGAGCCGCCGCGCTTTCCACCCCGGCGTCCGGGAACCGGATAGTTTTTTTTTTTTTTTTTTTTTTGCCAAATCCGGTGTGATCTGGTGCCCATAGACACCCATGTTATGGGCACCGGATTGCCCCGGATTTGGGAGGATAAGGCTTTGTTGTTTTTTGCCCCAGAAACAAAAAATGCTTGAAGCTCCGATTTGTGTCCGGGGCAAAAAACGAAAACACCCGGATCCAGCCGGACAAACAAAAAAAACGGATAGCAAATAACTGCCATCCGGCACCATAGGGACACATGGGGGAAAAACCTGATAGGTTCTGTCCGATGCATCCTGCAAAACACTGGACAGAACCTGACAGGTAAAAATCATGGTGTATAGCTAGCCTGAGAGATCCTTTTGCCCCTTCATCCAGAAGAGCATTTGGGAGGTCAGACATGAAGTTAAGACGAGGGCCAAGGTCATAATCTCACAATGTTGTATTCATCCCAAAGATGTTGGTTGGGGTTGAGGCCAGGCTCTGTGCGTCCAGGTCCATGTTCTTCCACACCAAACTGCTCCAACCATATCAGTATGGAACTGGGCACAGTCATGGGGAACATAAAGAGCCTTCCCTAAACTGTTTCCACAAAGCTGGTGTTATGAACATAAATCATTCACATCAAACGGGAAGCGGAAAAGGGGAATTGGGACCACACTCCACTGGGCCCTGTACAGACTAGCCTACCTTAGGACAATGAAAAGAACCTGAAGAGGCTAAAGACCAGAAAGGAAAACAAAGGTTATAATATCCCTGAGCGTTAGAACCAAGATAAAGACCATAGCTCAGCAGGCAGCGGATCCAATAGAGTCTGCACTCTCCAGTGTGACATCTGCCTAGCAATGAAGTTAAATTGAAGAAGTGTATATGCTTTATTTTTTAGCCAATCATGAGCATGGGAAAGATGAAAACCTCCCCTGAGGGGGTGTTAGTGGATTCAATATTAGTTTTGGGTTACCTGTTCTAAAAAATAGATATTAATAGAATTAGTAGATTTGCAGAATAGCAAAGCTATCCTCAGGGGCGTTGTTCTTTAATATTATGATGTGGTTATAGATGTCTTTAATGAAAATATTTCAGTCATAGGCTTCATGAGAATGAGATATTTAACAGGTGGGGGATTAAGGCTTTTGTCGGCTCAATTTTACACCAAGCAAATGACAGCACAATGAGAAGGTCAAATAGAAGCTGATAAGGAGTGAAGCTGTATGGTTATTCCCAGTGGATGCGGCACTTGTGCAAAACTGGACTGTCATGCCGGCTTTGGACTCTGTTCACACTGGGGAGTCTGATGTGCAGCCTTAATGTTGCCTCCCTGCAGTCCGGTTGCACTAGAAGTGCAGCAAGCCTGGATCGGTAAGTCCAGTCACCCAAACACACAGCCAACACACTCAGATCCCAAGACTAGGGACTCTATGCCTAGCAACGGGATAGTGGGAAGAACAAGTGGAGGGTGGGAAAGTTAGACAGGAAACGGTTAGGAAAGGAAAAGCAAAACCAGGAAACTCCACAGGAAGTAGCTAGTCAGTCAGTAGTTAGTGAGTCGGAGTCCATGAGTCAAGGAGACGGAGAGGAGAGAGAACCATTATCACACGAGACTGAGAGGACACGGCAGACTGTACCATCATGAGGTGGATTCTGGGTGCCATGCTACAGACCGTAGAGAGACGGAAGGAGTCCTAGGGGCACAGGTACTGAGCAATCCACCTGTGCTCCCGAATTAGTGGGAAAGCTGAAGGACTGGGCAGAAACCAGGGTGCCGGCTCTGAAGTGGCCAGGATGCTCCATGATCCAACCACAATGCCGGCCAGGTTGCGGGGTCTTTATGTCCCATGACCCAACCGCGGCGCAGCAAAGAGAAGGCCGCCATACTAGGGCCAGGGGACCAGGCAGGTTGCCCAACAAAGGCTTGTGGCCGCTGGATCATAGCTTTGCGTGTGGAAATGTAAGGAAGAGAGGCCCATGGAAACTAACACAAACGAGGGTGACTTGGACAAGCCATCCTGGCTGCTAAAAGACTTACCGGAGCCGCCACTGAACTGTCTTGTCTAGTAACTTGAACATCTGCTGAGAACGCAAAGTAAACTGGGTTGAAGCTCAGAACTGTGCAAGACTGTATTTCTGCACTGAAGAAGTAACAAACGCTGAGGAGGCAGCAGGAGTGTCCTTCATCCCTGCCAGCAGCCAGCTCAGTCCCGCTGGCCTTCCATTCCTAACATCACCTCTATAGACTATACGGTTGCCCTGGGGACCTGCTCTTCCCATGGAGAGCCAAACCATCTCAGCTGCTACCCCTATCATCCCCAGAGGTCCCGACTGCATCAGCGGCTATACCGGCTGCCTTCCACGGGTGGCGTCACGACCAAAAACTACTTTATTTTACTTTTTTTTTTTATTCTATCCCTTTTTTAACTTTCCCCTTTTTACTGATCACCCGACGAGGGGATCACGGACCGGGTCACGCCACCGTGACATCCCATAGTCCCAACAACATCCAGAGGGCCCGGTTCCAAGTATCCCACAGTCCCCGCCGGGGCGAGTCATTAAGCCTCTTTGTTGCTCAGCCTGAGTTAGGGTATCGGCGGTGGTTTGTTCACTGATGTTCAGCTTTGCAGGAGTTAACTTTTTGATTCGTGTCAATTGAAGGTTGAGGCTGATGGAACACCTTCTACCTTTAAGGGCACTTCACAACACAGATCTGAGTCAAATCTGAACAATCTCTGGTTGCAGAATCATGATACATGTCCCTGTTGTACACGCACAATGGACAATGTATCATGATTCACTGCAACAGAATCTTTAGATATGATCGATTCTGTGTTGTGAAGTGCCTAGTATGGCTAGACATTTGGATGGACTATGCATTGCATCAGATAATAGACATTTTTTCTTATTATGTTTTAGTATGCTATATTTCATTATTGACAAATACCCTCTACTTGATATGGATTTACCCATGTAGAATGTTTTGATCTTCGTTTATGTGATATAATGTAATCATGTAATCATTACTTTTGTTTGTTTCTGTTTTGTTCAGCATCAGTCGTATTGATAAAGGCAAATGCCGAAACGTTCATCTTTGGCTGATATCCAATATTAAAGACCTCATGTTGCATCAATTCTCAAAACTACTTCACTTTTTTCCGTGTGCCGAAGCTCTGTACTACATATTCAGATGTATTCCTTGGATGTCGTGTTTATCCTTTTGTTGAAGAAGATCCCGTACCCATTATAATCAATGGTGCTATTCACATGTCCATTTTTTTTCCAGCAGCATGGAAGACCAGGACCAATACAAGTCTATGGGTCCATAAAAGTATGGACAGCAAACAGATGGCATCTGTGTACTGTACATGATTAACATTGCTACGTATAGGAGAAGCTTTGTGATTTATTTCTTTGTCCTTCCGTGAAAAATACTGATGACACATAGATGGCACAAACCGATTCAGGGACCAAACACTAATGATCCAAAACACAGATGACTACAATACCATTTTTACAGGAACATGTTTACACACAGTTGTGTGACTGAGACCTTGGACTAATACTTTGTTGAAGTACCTTTTTGAATTGATGAGAAAAGTTAGTGTTTCTGGTAGGAGTCCTTTTTTTGGAGTTGAACTGCCAACAATCTTGAGATTGTGTCTCGGAAACTCTGAGTGTTCTGTAGACCCATCTAGAATGGCATGTTGGTCCGCATGGTTGGCCTCTTCATCATTCATTGTTAATCCGACTGCCACTCAGTCCAAAGAATCATTCCTAGGAATATCCAAAATGCTCATCAGTTGAGTCCAGGTCAGTCCTATAACAACTGTCCAGACACTACTTGGAAATGGAAAGTCTGGATAATTAATGAGGACTACATTTTGATCATGCACAGAGGAATCTTCTTGGCTCTGCCTGCAGATGACCCCTCTGTCCGTTTCTACACCAATGTCAAATCTTCTAGGGCAGAATACTATTGGATGCTATTGTATATGATGAAACCGCCCAAACCTCGTTGTCTCCTTAATTAGAGGCTTCTAAGTAAACCGTATTGGCCCATAGTGATCTATGGCTCTGTACAACAGATTCCATTATAGAGCCATGTGGAAGCATTGTTATCTTGTAATCTCTAAAGGCCACGTCACACGTGTCGACATCGCCACCGACTACATAGGCCACGCCCTTACGTCGCCTATCAACGGCGACATCGCCCCTGCGTCGCCTAATGTACAGGGGCGATGGCGACGCCTTTTACTGGTTGCCTGGTTTCAGAGCAGTGCTCTGAAACCAGGCAGCCGATCTGGGGCGATGTGTCCACATCGCCCCATGTAATTGGCCGCCGGCGAACTGAAAGGCAATGGGAGCCATAGGCTCCCATTGTTCTGCATCGCCGCTGGGGTTTTGAGAAACCCCGGCGGCGATGCTGCCTCTCAGCTCGCCGGCCCATCGCCGGAGATGTCTCCCTGTGTAAACGGGGGCGGCGACACTGGCGGGGTGCCAAAAACATGCGCGCTCCCACCCGTCACCACCAACATCTCCGGGGCCGTCGCCAGGTGTGACAGTACCCGATGGCATTCTACTGTTGAATAACTTTTTACTTAAAGAGTAACCGCTGCTTAAATTGTTATTTAATAGTGTAGAGCAAGTGATTTTAATAAACTTTCAAATATACTTGATTAGGAAATTCTAGTTGAAAACCATTGATAAACCTTCTACAAGGTGTCCCCACTAGACTGTGTGTGAAGTAGACATATGTTCATTATCAGTCAGATCTGCCTTCACACAGAATACTGGCATGTAACCATAGAAGGTAAAGGGGGTGTGGCCTACACTGCTGACTGCAGCTGGTGAGGAAGCCATGTATCAGATTAGCTCAGCCTACAGAACAATTGCTAAGCAATGTCAGAGAGTCAGGATCACTGCAAACTCCTCAGAAGCTTGTGCCAAGGAAATATCTGTCATCTGGCCCCACACAGCTCACTCACAATCTGTTAACCCCTTGTCTGCTTACCCCCCACCCCACCCACAGCTCACTATCAGCCTCCTTTCAGAAGCTGTGGAAATACACACACAGTGCTGGCAGATGCTGACAGGCGGTCAATACGTGACATGTGACAATAACCGTGTTTTCCATTGATAGAACAAGTAGGTATTATGGTCTATGGGTCTGCTCACATGTCTATTTGACAATTTTCCATTAAAAAAAGACAAATTAAAAGCACTGAGACATATCCTTTTTTAATCCGACTCACAAACCAAACTTGCCCATTCAAGTCAATGATTCAGTGATAAAAAGACAGCAGATGGATGATATCCACATCATAAGTAAGACTGTTTAACGCAAATTGTGTCATGACAACCATGTAATTTTTTCTTTTCTATGCACCATTTTTATTGAAAAATAAAAAATAAAGTCCATTCCCGTTGAGGCAGATTCCAATTTTTTCCATCAATCATGGGAATACTATCCGTTTTTTTACTATTTCATGGGTAACAAAAGCTTTTGCCCATGCCCTTCGATGAAGGTGGGCGAAACGTGCGTCAGGGTGGAGGGACATGGAGCCTCATACAACATTTAACAGGTTATTATGAGGCTTGCCTATTTGCACTATATTACTTGCCTTTACTAGACTCCTGTTTGCATCACCTATTCCCACACCTTATGGTTAAAGATACCGGAAACCTATTGCTTTGTGCTGGATCTATAGGAACTATCTTAACACCTTAGAGTTGTCACGTGTAGACTGCTCAGCAGAAGTTTAAATGGAGTTAATTTCCTTTTGTACTTAAAGGGTTAACATCAGTTTCTATGGCTCTGCAGTATTATTTGCTGTCGCTGTGTTTATCAGGTGATGTGGTTGACCACTCGCCCAGCTTTAAATAGTCACATGACCCATCACCTGACGTGACTGATAAAGTTCTTTTTCTGCATGACCATGAGCTGTGTGGATGCTGTTGCAGTTCCTGCTAAAGACCGCCTCTAGTTTTCCTTGAGATTGCTATCCTGTGTGGGAGTTTGCTGTACTTCCATGTCCCTGGGTGGAGGGAACGGGTGTTAGCCATGGGCTGGTCAGGAGCAAGGCAAGGGTGGCGGCCCAGACATCCTCGCCTTCAGATGTATTTGTGGGAATAGGCTCAGCTAGGGATCCCAAGACTAAGGGTCAGACTAGTACAATTGGTAGCCTTTTGTCCATCACCACCATACTGCTACTCTACTCTCTGATCCGTTATAACCACCCTGTGACAATGGTCTTCTTTAACTAGCTACATTGTACTTTCTTTCTGTGCTATAAATATTGTTCCTGCTTATTTTACGTCACAAATTATATGCTCAGTTTTCTCTGTCAGTCAGGCTCTGCTCTTTTATTTATATGCTGTATTAATACTGAATAAAAATAATGTTAAAACTTTAAAGATGTTCACCTTTTTGTCGTACTTCCTTATAACAAGGCAGATTGGTACCTTGTTTTGGATGTGTTTTGTTATCACAAATCAAACTTGCCCATTCAAGTTAATGGTTCGGTGATTAAGAAAACAAATCACAGACAGCAGGTGGATGGCCTCCATGTGGTTTGGGAATACTGTCCATTTTTTTTTTTTTCTATTTAAAAGCGTGGTTTTTGTTGTTTTTGCACACAAGAAAAGACACCACCCTGATGGCAAAATGGACGGACCAAAAAATGGATGAAAATCCGTTCACTGATGGAAACTCTCCGTATTTCTTCTCATTTGCAAAAAAAAGACATCTGAATGAGTGAAGGTTTTCTACTAACCAAAACCCTTCTAGGATCCTATTGACCATGTGCACATGGACGAATTCGTACAGCTCCATATCCAAGTCCTAGGTACTTTACACACTGCCAAGGGGCGTAACTACAATAGGTACAGGGGTTTCAATCACACACGGGCCCTGGAGCTTAGGGGGCCCCAAACATCCCTTTAGCTTACATGTTAACATCGATACTATTAAAGGGAATCTGTCAGCAGGTTTTAGCTGAAGACAGCATGCTGTAAGGGTAAAGAAAAGCAACTGTGCCTTTCTTATCTGTGCAATTGTTTACGTAAGCTAAAGACTTTATCACCTGGTGCTAACCATTACAGGACTATATTGCCATACCTAGGGCCCCTTGCTGTGATTAACACCTTACAGTCACTGCACAATCTCTATAGAGAGCCAGGTGTGGGTGGGGGCAGCTCTACTGTGATTGGACAATCTCTATAGAGAGCCTGCTGTGGGTGGGGGCAGCTCTCCCAGCTCTACTGTGATTGGACAATCTCTATAGAGAGCCTGGTGTGGGTGGGGGCAGCTCTACTGTGATTGTCCAATCTCTATAGAGAGCCTGGTGTGGGTGGGGGCAGCTCTACTGTGATTGGACAATCTCTATAGAGAGCCTGGTGTGGGTGGGGGCAGCTCTACTGTGATTGGACAATCTCTATAGAGAGCCTGGTGTGTGTGGGGGCAGCTCTCCCAGCTCTACTGTGATTGGACAATCTCTATAGAGAGCCTGCTGTGGGTGGGGGCAGCTCTACTGTGATTGGACAATCTCTATAGAGAGCCTGGTGTGGGTGGGGGCAGCTCTACTGTGATTGGACAATCTCTATAGAGAGCCTGGTGTGGGTGGGGGCAGCTCTCCCAGCTCTACTGTGATTGGACAATCTCTATAGAGAGCCTGGTGTGGGTGGGGGCAGCTCTACTGTGATTGGACAATCTCTATAGAGAGCCTGGTGTGGGTGGGGGCAGCTCTACTGTGATTGGACAATCTCTATAGAGAGCCTGGTGTGGGTGGGGGCAGCTCTACTGTGATTGGACAATCTCTATAGAGAGCCTGGTGTGGGTGGGGGCAGCTCTCCAAGCTCTACTGTGATTGGACAATCTCTATAGAGGGCCTGGTGTGGGTGGGGGCAGCTCTCCCAGCTCCGCTGTGTTACTAGAACTAAATTCTTTGATAGATTATTAGCTGAAGCGTATGTGATACATCGATGGATGCAGGGTTTCTTTGCCTACATTATGCTGCTGTCAGATAAGGTAGCAAAAACGTGCTGACAGATTCCCTTTAAAGACTTGCAGTAATTGGAGCTTTTGCATTAGGGCCCATGAACGTCTAGTTACGCCACTGTGTGTTGCCATATTATGTAACTACACAGGGCTGTAATACCTTCATGTTATGATTTATGGATCATGCTATGCAGTATTTTCACATTGATTCTGTATGAAATTAGGAGCCTAGAAAACACACTACGTCTGATCGAGAAGGAAGAGGAGGGAGTAATAAATGGGGTACACAAGCCCTTCCTTTAAATAGTTTTGTACAATTAATGTGTCTTTGTCCGAGCTGTTGACGTAGAGCCTTTATCTACCTATATGAGTGCTTCACCTTCATGTCACATTTATATGATGTTGACTTTCAGGCATTTATAGGATGCATTTAGGAAAACCTTCCCTGCTCAACAAGAGAGCTTCTCAAGACCATATTCATTTCTAGAAGAATGCCATTTATGTAAGCTGTATAATATGGACGTAGCGATGATACAGATCTATACAAGAATCTTTGTCTTGAATTAAAGGGATGAAATTAAAAGGAAGAAGATACAGATTAGACATTAGGAACAACTTTCTGACAGTGAGGGCAGCCAGAGAGTGGAACCGGCTGCCATGTGAGATAGAGTCCTCCATCAATGGAAATCTTCAAGCAGGAGCTGGATAAACATTTAGCTGGGATAATTTAGGAAACCTGCACTCACAGGGAGTTGAACCCGATGGCCTTTGAGGTCCCTTCCATTTCTACCATTCCATGATTCTATGGTAATGTCACATGTCACTCATGGACTAGAGCATGTCCGGCGCACAGCACAACAGAGATACAATGGGGATGGAAACAGAGAGGAAGGCCCTAATGATAGGAAGCGAGGTTCAGCACAACTCCTGATATTAACCTGTGTCTGGCCTGAGCGCCTCTATTATCCCTATATGGGTCTTTTCCACATTGCCATCACATGCCTAGTCCCTAACTGTCCCTCCACTCACCCTGTCTAGTGCCAAGGCCGATGAGTAAACTACATGTCACTGCTATTGTAACATAGAACAGGGGAAAGAGCACAGACCGGGAAACAGACAAAAGTATATGAAACAAACTTGGCTGCTGCAGCCAAACACCAGGACTGCAGATGAAACTGCTCTAACAGCAGAACTCAGCAGCAGATCTACAGCAGAAACTAGACTTCATTCCTCCAATGTGGTCAGAACAGAATGAAACGTATGACTGGCATCAGGATCATGTGACTATTTTTAAATGCTAGGGGAGTGATCACAAACTGTTTACAGCTGAGATGAGCTAACCAGGAGCTACCAGCAAGGAAAATGTCATTAACCCTTGCTGAATAAAAAAAAAAAAAAAGAATCGCATTTAAAATCCAGAGTCTCTCAAATTCATGTGACGCTCAGATCCCAGAGCGGAAACAAGTCTCCTAGTGACAGGAGATACTTGTGACCTGTAAACCGGCTCCAATGACATGCACATGATGACATGTCAAGAAATATTGTGTGGGCGACTCATTAGATTTTTAGAAACGTGGCATCACCGGTGCCGCTCACCTCCAAATACTGAATAGAACAGAGCCGGATTACATCATTTACTTGGCCATACACTTTATTTTAGACATGTCCCATAATCTACACTTGGCACCTATGCACAGGACGCTTGATAAGAACATGAATGCTGCCGGTTTGAAAAAAGATACCAGATGCCCAAAGTCCCCTGTAAGCGTAGCACCATAGTGAGCATGTGTAAGAGGGTCAGAGGTGGTGTCACCCTGTCACTCAAGGGATATCTTGTGTTTTGCATCTGCACTAAGAAACTGTATATTCCAGAATGTATATGTGGCCCTCTACTGGTTAAAGGTGGAGGTTGCTCCCTGAACCCCCATTAGCCAAACAAGGTTATTGGTAGTGGGTGTTCCTTGTGGGCGGGACTTAGTTAATAAAACTGTCTGTAGCGTGGAAGATGAGAGATAGTATCAGGAACCGAAGTCCCCTTTAAATTGTTCAGACTCTGATGGTCACTCCAATATTCGGCCCACCATTTGGATCATGGAACAGAACCTTTAGCAAAGCGTGCTCCCCGGTGTTGGTGCTGGATGTCTGACCCTGGTGGATACCCGGACAGCGGTTATGCTTTTCGGTGTCAGTGTTCCCTAAGCAAAAATTTGAAGATGAATGGATTTCCATTGTGCGCACAGTGAGGGACCCCTGTATGGATTTTCCCTGGTGGTCCTATGTATGCATCACCATGGATGGGGTAGGGATAGAGTTGACCAAAAGACTCTTTGAATTCACGGCTTGCATCGATGATGATTGAGGGCCCGAGTCACAAAGTACCGGGATGATGGGAGCAGCCTGCAGCCAAATGTGTCAATGTGATAGACCACCCCCAACTCTGATGTTCAACCGTTACGGTAAAGAAAGTTTAAAAGCTTTTAGAAAAATATACATTAGAATCCGAGAGTCCTCAGTGGCCCATACCTTTTAATGGTGAACTGAAAAGATGGTAAAGGCCCCGTCTCCGTACCTCAATGTGTCGGCGAACCGACCAACAATCTGACTTGACCTAGATCGCTTGAACGACGTTCAATGATTGCTAGTGAAATGTCACACGTATAGATCTCGTTAACGACGCAAACAAGGATTCCATGACAAGCAAACGACACTTGTGGTCGTTAGCTCGCCTACTTCCTTCACTTCTCAATAGGCGAGGTCGTTAACTACATCGTTATCGAAGTCACACACACCCATGCTGCAGGTTGAACGAACGCTCATCGTTAGGTTGACTGTCCAGTTCACCAATCTCCCATCAACGATCTGCCCGATTATCGTTGATCGCTAGTACATGTCACACTGAACGTTATCGTTACGACGACTGCAAAGTCGTGACGTTTCAACAACATTGTTAGCGATATCGTTGTGCGAGATGGGACCTTTAGAAAAAGCAAAGCAAGCTTTCAAGACTCTATGGCCTCTTCATCAGGCTTAATAATGATACACCTATATATACACATATACGGGGTTCAATAATGCAGTAAATGAACCAAGTGAGGTGAAGCTAGTTTACCCCTCAATAAGGGAACCAAAGAACTGAACTGTTGTACCAAGGAGTCGGCTGGGGCAGGATCAGCCATGCTCGGCCCACCTCGCCATTGACTATACCGGGCAATCAACCCTCCTGAGGACTATGATGTATCACTGGCTGCACATGCCCACTCCCACTTCATTCACATTGGATAATCAGGTCCCTTGTGATCAATTGGATTTCCTCAGTGATCGGACATTTATCACTTATTCTATGGATAGACAATACTATTTTATAGGACGACTCCTTTAGTAACGGCCAACTTCTCTCTAGGAAATGTGTTTGTCCAACAAATGAAATATTGTATATTAAAAAGAAATAAAGTAACAATGTCCTCTATAATGTATAATGTTAGGATACATTATAGAAAATGACAAACTCCGCTCGGTTACATCTCTATTAGTCCCGCACCATGCTTATAATCACATAAAAGGCTACATCCAACCACGTATGGAGGAGGGGGTGATGCTGGCAATTACTTTTCGAAGTCGCGCCACCATACAGTATAATCCAGATTCAGTGCAGCAGCGGGTCTTCTGCTTAAATACTATCATAGCATCCATTCCCTGCCTCTCAATAGAGCAGCGGTCTCCTCCTGAGGCCCCGGTAATGTTTAATGCTTTGTAAATGTAACTTCATGATAGGCCTCTAAACTGCCCCATAATGCCATCTCTCTGCCCCCCTCTCCTCCCTTAGCCTTTCTCCCCCCCCCCATTCATTTTGGAAGACAATCACTTTTAGGAAAACCATCCCATTTCCCATGACAGTCTAAGAAAATGCCGAGCTTTCGCTGAACTTTCCTGGAGCCCACCCCTGGGCTCAGTGACCCTAAAATAAGAACCCGCATGAGCGTACCAAAGCATTACTTGGGCGCTCTGGTACATTGAACCTTGGTGTCAGATGTTAGAACTGCATTAGTAAATAATTACAGTATCAGGGGGCTCGGTGGGTTTAATAATAAAAATAAAGCAATTTTCAGAAAATAAGACTATCAGCCGGAGGGTTTTTGGGGAAGGGGGGAGAAGGAGGGAGGGAGGTGGGGGGTCGGTATGAGAACTTGGAATCATGTGATGCGGCTTCTCCCTGGGTAGCGGTCGGGGCTGTGAGAAGCAATTTCAGTGTCCAGAAAAGACTCATTGAATGGGTTTAGGTGGGCTCCTCGCTCTGTGTGTCGTATCCTGGCTGATCCCAGCGCAAGAGATTTCTACCTGCTGGTTTGTTTAAAAAAAAATGTTAGAAAAGCAGATCCACAAGTAAGTTACCGCTGCCTCATACCGGGCAAGTAATGTCTATTTCTTCAAGACACCACTATTACCTTTAACAATTAGTGACCGGCTCCATAGAAGGAAGCTCTATAGAACGTATGGGAATGATACTAATAAGAACAATTAGTTCGCTAAGTGTAAATATTTACAAACATTAGGAATTGGAATCCAACTTAACCGTGAATTACAATATTGGGGCTCACGTGTCCATGTAATTCTAAAAAACATTAGCAAATATCTACGACATTTAGCCCTTTTTTCTAAAATAGAGACCCTATTCTCCACATACTCAATGAATTAAAATATCAAAAAGTTAATTTAGTTCAGTAATTCAATACAAAAAGTGAAACATTATATAGAGTCATTATAGAGGGATCTATTTCAAGTGTTTTTATTTCTGTTAATGTTGATGATTATGGCTTACAGCCAATGAAAACCCGAAGGTCGTTATCTCAGGAAATTAAAGTAGGGAGGATGAAGGGTCTGAGAGATAAAATATGACCTAAATAGGTATCAGAGGCTTCACCTTGTGTGGTTGTGAGAGTCACAACCACTATAAAAGCAGATCATGGCTGCTGCAGTCCCCAGCGTGGTGCATATAGAGGAGGGAGGATGAAGGGTTAAAAACCACGCTGCTGTATTCCACGAGACATCAAAGGGTGAATATATTATTGATTTATTAGTTAAGACGTTTTCTAAACATGGCAATGTGACATTGATTTTTGATGATATTCTAATTCATTGAGATGCACTCAAAACATACCCATAGCCAATAATGCGTCCAAGACACATCGGTAAAGGCTATATTCATAATCAAACTATGTTTTACTGTATGGAAAAGCATAGATGACCCATTTCTTAATACAGAAAAAAAAAAAATAAAAAAAACTGTTATTCTTGCAATCCATTATGGTTGATGTCCTTAAAGTCACATATGACAGGGTTTGTATGGGCATAATCATTTATAAATGTACCTGGTGCATTTTGCTACACCTAAATTGAGAACAGTGGTAATAGTATTGTACGTGTCTATGTATGCCCCCAAAGTGCCATGCAAAAAATAATGCTGTAATAACAAATAATATATCTTACAGGATGTATGATCTGGAGTTTACCTGTTCATCCAAACCACATGATAATGTATCACAGGTTCAATGGAAAGGTTTAGTAAATTGTCTAAAAAATTAAAAGAAGAATTGTACTGTATCTATACTGTTATGATGATCCATATTAATACATATGATATTACAAAAAGTTATTACCGGCTGACTAATTGACACATTGTATACTCCTCTGATACAAGAAATATAAACTCCCTTTAAATGATTTTACTCCCCCAAGATTCGCTCATCGCGGACGCTCCGCCACTTTATATTGACACTGATGTGTTTTATTGCAGTTAATGACACCAGGCGGCTTCTCATATTAATTATCTTTGTGTTTAAATAAACTATGTAATCTTCCTCTCCACTACAACACCATTAAGATGATTGCCCCCTATTCAATTAAAAATTGTACTGAGACCCCTGACTATATTTTTTTTTATGATAAAGATGTAAGACTTTCCATGTAGAGATAGATAGATAGTACCATAGATGGATGCTAGATAATAATAGATAGATAGATAGATAGATAGATAGATACCATGGATAGATACCATGGATAGATACCATGGATAGATACCATGGATAGATACCATGGATAGATACCATGGATAGATACCATAGATACCATGGATAGATCCCATGGATAGATATCATAAATAGATAGACCTCATTTACCCATATGGCGTGGCATTTGATGGATAGATGGATAGATTGAATAGAATGCTGAGTTGCAAGGGACTTCTGGTCATCTGGTGCATCCCCTTGCTTAAAAGCATGACTATGTATGTATGATATATACTGTGTGATATGTATGTAGTATAATATATATAATAATATATACACACATTATATGTATATATACATCCATATTCATAAATATATATTGGCAATATATAAATACATGTATTGGAAGTATATTAAATACAGATATATAGATATTTCTAATACACATGTACACAATACATAATTACCAATTGCTATACCCCTCTTTTTCTATACCATTGCCTGTTTACATGTATACATGTGTATGTATACTTATACATACTTACACAAGTATATATGTAAACAGGCAATGGTATACAAGTGCTTGGCCATATATCAATAAGTGTGTGTGTGTATATATGTGTGTGTGTATATGTATGTATTATAATATATACACATATATAATATCTCTTATACTAAATTCTATACAATATGTTATCCCCTGGAAAGAAGTTACAGACCTATACCAGCCCAATTGGGCATATATGTATATATATTAATTTCATTTTTTTTTGTTAGTGGGTAACACACTATATAGAATATCATATAACCTGTCACACTCTGGTTGCCCCATTGATCAGACAGGAGCCTCGACAACAGGTGTGGCCTCTGCCAGATTTGGCATAGCTGAGGCTGTGTACATACATGTATATACTGTTCCTAACTGTATACTAATTCTTTCTATGGGATGTAGACTACTGCAAATCTGTTTGAAACAATTCTTCTAGACTGTATTTCTCTTTCCATGACCTCTATCTGTCCTGATGGCCATTCACTTATTCATTTGTATGAGAAGAGAAAACTACAACAGTGGACAGATTTCATATTCTATGTCACCTACAGTTAATGATCAAATACATTAGAAAATGGGAAATAAAACTTCAGTCTCTGATAAGAAAACAAACCCAAATGACCTATACAAAGTGATGGGGTGTCATGCTCCAGAGCAATCAGGCACACAGAATACTAACAAATGCCATCACCCCCATGATAGAGTATGACTTCAAGTATCCCCTGCCTCTGGAGTTATACAATGGGGGTAAAACCAAAAACCAGAACACTTTGGCCATCTATACTGCTTTGCTTTTCTTTGCTTACAGCTTATTCATATTTTTGTTACAACAATTATGTTCTGTGTGTGCGTATATAATTATATATCTATATATATCTATATATAAGTGTAACATCATGTATATATGTATATAGTGTATATATATATTTTTTTTTTCTCATTATTATTGTTATTATTATTATTATTGTTTGGCATATCTTTATATTTATATTTTATCGTCAAATTTGATTGTTTTCTGGACACAAAAAAAC
The DNA here is from genome assembly GCA_033576535.1 of Allobates femoralis. Classification (NCBI taxonomy): domain Eukaryota; kingdom Metazoa; phylum Chordata; class Amphibia; order Anura; family Aromobatidae; genus Allobates; species Allobates femoralis. The sequence continues at coordinate 31,106,121 of JARQOC010000012.1, forward strand.
ATTGACTTTTTTATCCAGAATGTTTTTAGCAGTTTACTGCTTATACTGAAATGACTGGGATCCATCAGCCAATGGATCTTTTAGTTAATAAACATTTAAAAGAGAGAAATTAAATGAAAAAAATCAAATGTCAGAACAGACTTACTCCAAATTATAAAGGAGCCTCTATGTAATATCTACCAACTATAGAGGTGTTTACAAACAATAGATCCTATCTATCTATCTATCTATCTATCTATCTATCTATCTATCTATCTATCTATCTATCTATCTACATATCTATCTACTATCTCCAGTTAGATCTCACTGTGTGGCTTCAGTGGATGGATAATGTATATTGTTTGTGGACTTTGTGGCTGTCTTTTTAGCAGACACAATGGAATAATAGTATTTCATCTACATGTCAATGTGCAGTTAAGCAGCAGGATTAGGAGCAGTTCTCACTGTTGTCCAACACACATCATTTCTAGCAGAAATCCCGTATCCACAGCAGAGCGGCTGCCTTCTGGCTGTAACTGTAATATAAACTGCTGTATTATATTATTACATAGCCGCAGGAATGACTGCGGCACAAGTGTGCACGGTGCCCTCACTGCACCCCCAGAGAGGACGATTCATTACTGTTCATCATGCAATAAAACTAATAACGAGGAAATCGTACAGAGATTTACAGCTGTTACATCAGATTGTGTGTGATTGTGTGTGATTATGTGTCAATGTGTGTGGCACTCCTCCATTCAACTTCTAGAAGTGTCTTTTATGTGCAAAGAAAGTATGTAAGAATACATCTAAATATGTATGAATATATATATAAATACATATAATTTTTTTTTGCATAATAATACACACGTATATTCATCTGTTTTTATATATTTATATACACAATAATTGTGTGTGTGTGTGTGTGTGTGTTATATATTATATATAAATATATATATATTATATTATATATATATATATATATAATATATATGTTTGTGTGTAATATACATATTTATATGTGTGAGTGGTTATAGACAGATGAGAATGTACAAATGAATTCGTGTGTGTGTGCATGACATGTGAATATATATATATATATATATATATATATATATATATTAATATATACACACTCATACATTTATAAATACATATAGATGACTATTTGTGTGTTGGGTGTGTAATGTATATATATAATGTATCTGTGTTCAGATAGATCAGTATGTGTATATTAATTTATATGTGCATGCATGTTATTTCTATAGATAGATGGATGTATTCATTTATCTATACACACTTTTACATATATATACCCTCATCTGTCTATACTACACACTTATGTACATACATTCACAGGCCAACACTTTGTATTTACGTCAGAAAAGCATTAATGAGGTCTACAATAACTGCAATATACAATATAATATTCAATATGTTAGTAAAGAACAATCTCTATAGTATTTACTATTCACTATGATTGTCTGAGGCAAAGGGGAGAAATACAAAGATAGATAATAGATAGATAGATAAAGATAGATAGATAGATAGATAGATAGATAGATAGATGATTGCCATTAGTATATACATGTGTATCTATCATGCAGTAATCATTATGGGATAGTTGTTCACAGTTTAGTTCTGTTGTTGTTATGAAGTTTTGTGATAATGAGCAGCACTTACAGCATTTGGGATATTAGGTACAAGCACATCCTCTGCCTCTGGACCCTTCAGATCTTGATACATATGTATAGCTCTGAGTATATCTCTACATCTTCCAGAAGTACTGAGGATATGGAGAAGAGATGCGAGATAGGAGGTCACTCATGTCCCTGGCTCTGAAGAAGCTGGAATAAGAGAATAAATTCCTCCAGAGATTGTGTGGTTCCCCCTTTCTCTGAGCTCTCAGCTGAGGGAAGGAGAATTCTCTTTGATAAAGCAGTGTTCCCAGCTTCTGGGTTTTAAACCCTAAATCTATATTCAAATCTGGCTGAAGGTGTGTACAGGGATTTATAAAAGCCTCTTAAAGGGGTAAATTTACTAAACCGTGACAAAATCATAGCAGCCTGACTTTCCACATGTGAAGTGCAGGGAGACTTGTTTATTTAACTAACTGTCCATCTATTGCTTCAGGTTTATTCATCACAAGATTATATAGAGAAAGTTATTAGAGGACAGAGCAGTCAGTGACTTGCAGCCTCCTCTCTGAGCACCAGATACGAGCAGACACTGATCCTCCACCACTGATCTCACTGCACATAGACCTATAATGACTGCCCCCCCCCCAATAGTTATGTAACTACCAGTCCTCTGAGTGAGGGGGTCACATTGCACATCACAAATATTTGCTGGATATATGTAGAAGAGCAAGTAGATAGATAGATAGATAGATAGATAGATAGATAGATAGATAGATAGATAGATAGATAGATGTGTGCGTATAATACATAGGTGTGTTTGTGTATCAGATGTAGCAGTGCTGAATTTGTATCTTTGTCTTTATTCTGGCTTTACCTTTATAAATCAATAATAACTTATTTACCGGCAATCCTTTGTAAAAATCAAATATCATCCACTGGATGTGCGAAATTACAAAATAGTCATTAGATCTGTTTTTTTTTTCCTATTCCCACAATTCTAAATGTTTGTAATCACATAGAACAGTTTCACTTCGTCCAATAATAGACTTTGCTTGAAGAAAGTGCTGGGATCAGATCTCTATAAAGGACCTACAGTGCAATCACTCCTTTTTGAATGATAAAAAAATATAATATGTAAAAATTAGAAGGACGAAATCAATGTGGCCTCGGTATCTATATGATAGATAGATAGATAGATAGATAGATAGATAGATGGATATGGGATAGTAATATGATAGATAGATAGAATGAAGATAGATATATAATAGATAGATAGATGCGTGAGTGTATATATGTAGATATAGGACATGAAAATAAGCAAATAATATTATTATTAATTCATACACATTGAAATTTATACATATATAGTTATGTATCTATAGATATATACATACAAATATATATTCATGTACATATTTATATACAATCATAGACATTATCTGCATATAGACACACACAGATGGGTGTATGCACGTGTTTATATTTATATAGATATGTGTGTATATGTATACATATGTGAGCATGTGTGACTATGTATAGTTATTATTATTATTATTATTATTATTATTATATTATTTATATAGCGCCATTAGGTTCCATGGCGCTTTACATGAGGATGAGGGAGACAGGAACAAGTACACTAAATCTAGGCGATCAGGACGTACAGGTACAGGAGGGGCAGGGACCCTGTCCACGAGGGCTCACAGTCTAAGAGTATATATGTACATATATATTCAATACTGTCCTACCTATACTTTTCCTTTTGATAATAGAATAGAATCAATTAGAATACTATATATTTTATTAAAAAAGAATCTCTTACAATACTATATTTTATTAGAATAGAATCTATTAGAATACTATACTTTATTAGAAATAGAATATATTACAATATATACTTTATTAGAATAGAATCTATTACAATTCTATATTTTATAAGAATTAGAATCTATTAGAATACTATACTTTGTTAGCATAGAATCTATTAGCATACTATATTTTATTGGAACAGAATCTATTCCCTTTTCATAATAGAATAGAATCTATTAGAATAGATTATTATATGAATAGAACAGAATCTATTCTATGATTCTATACTTTCCCCTCTTATAATAGCAGTATGCTCCTATTTCCTCAATCCATGCATTATTCAGTAATCCTAAAATCCTCTGACCTAACACCAAACTTGTGTCTAAAACTTACAAGCATGTATATACACACACCCATATATATATATATATTGTAAGTTTGTGTACAGCAGTGACTGGAGCTGCTATGTGCTGGCTGATTGTCCTTCTGGAGCAGCAGTAGCCTCCTTCCCTCCTTCCCTCTTCTCCCCTCCTTCCCTCCCCCTTGTTGTTGTTGTTTTTTTTTTCCCCTCTGGCTTAGAAGTGTCAATCACCTTCCTTCTGCCATTGGCTGGAGAGTTTGCGTCAAAAAGTTGCCAGTGAGGCTCCTTGTCTGCAAATGTTCTCCAGAGAGGGACAGAGCCTGAGCTCTGAGCAAGTAGCACCCAGGACCCTCCTCCTGCTCCCCCTTTTGTATGTGCAGTCTGAAGAGGGAGATCACAGCTTTTAAGCTTCTAGTTTGCTGTGAGTCCTCCCAGGAAGGGTGAAGAGAGAGGTTTTTTTTTTCTTTTCTTTTTTTTTTTTTCTTCTTTTCTTTCTATTAAGCCAACTTGGTTCTGGATAAAGACCCTTCTAATATTTGCAAATCATTGGAAGGGTAAGTTGATATTTAATGATAACCTATGTATGTATATCTTGTCTATGATCTGTTTTGTGTTTTACATAGAATCTATCTAGATCTGTAAATGACCAGATTCTTCCTCTAATTAACAAAGACCCAATCAAGGTATAGTCACTGGTACATTGCTGCCTGCATGGCCCAGTATCCCTCCAACAAAGAGCTAATACACGATATACAAGTCACAATGTAACATCCACAATCACCACTAGCTTCATCAGTCATCCTTTAAATAATAGACTTATTAATGAATAGAAAAGCATTACAACCAGTGTATATTTACATCCTCTAACACAAATTAGTTTACATTGATACATAAGTCATACAAATACTAAAAAGTAAGGTTGGGTTACCGACAATTAAACCAATAAAATAAAAATAGATTGTATTAGAACAGAATCTATTAGAATACTATATGTATTGTACATTGATACAGAAGTCTGAAAAATACTTAATTAAAAATGTTGATAATGGATAGCACAACCTGCAAATAATATACTAATAATGTTTAGAGTTTACCTATTATGTTTGCAATAAAGATCCATACAGGTCCATGTACACTTCATTCTTTTCTCTTTTTTTGTAAACTTAAATCTGTGTCTTCATTGAGATAATACACAAACAGCTAACCAGATAATTGAGGAGGCGGGGAGTCTCATCCCCCTTTTTCTCTCTCTCATTCTTTGGGAAATCAGGGGGGTATTTTGTTTTAACTCCCCCCCACAAATAAAAATATTGTCTGTGCAGTAAATTCATGAGTGTAGTTAATGATTGCTATTAAAATAAAATCAATAAATAATATTTAATAGTATTAATCCACCAGTTTCTCAATGATAGACAAGCTGATTTCTTTCTTTAGCTTCAGATCAATAGATCTGTACAAGGGAAAAACATTCGAATGTATCCAAATCAACAAAAGGCTTCAAATGGAACCATAGAACCTATAGAATATTGATCAAGAATATTGTTCTGTTTTAGTTTATTTTGTTCTTTTTTTTAATGATTGCACCTAAAGAATCATCATCATCAGTGAGTGTGCAGGAGTCCTGATGACAGATGTTACAGGCAAGAGCAGATGCTATGAGATAATTAAAGAACAAATAATTACACAGCGAGTGGTACAATGTTCTACTGTATGAAAACATAATATTTATTTTAACTAAATGAATTTTTAAGACATAATTGGGCATTGTATTTGTACTTAATTTATATCCTAATGTTGATTATAGTTTTGGGTTTTAATTTAATTCATTTGTATCCTATTTGATATTTTTCCCTCTTTCAATCAATATGATTTATTTAAGAAACTAATAATAGTAATAAAGTATTTATATGTATTACCTATTATTAGAATATATAAAATAATGATTATTATTATTATTTATATAGTACCATTAATTCCATGGTGCTGTACATGAAGAGGTTATACAAAACAGATGTAGATATAAGTGAACAAATTAACAATGACAGACTGGTACAGAGGGAAGAGGAATATATATGTTAATAAATATATATTAATAATATATAGAATAATTAAAAAGTTAAAAAGTAAAGTAGTTTGAGTCATTTTAATATTAAAATGGCTCAGAAACAAATGTGATCCCCACAACATGATTGGGAGCAGCATCTTGATACAATGACCATATTCATTGCAAAACAATACAGATGTGTAACAAGCACAACAAGACTTTTCAGTAATTAAAAGAGAGTTAATAAATTAGTGTTAGGGCTAAATGAAATGATGTCAAAGTGTGTGCCATCCTTCTCCAGGGGCTGTGCACTTATTTGTGGTATATGGTGCATCTTTCCTTATTGTAAGAGCAGCAGGTTAGGGTGGATGTGTTTTTGTTTCTTAGCTATCATGCAGAAAATTAATCAGCCCCAATGCTTTGCATGGCGTCCTGTAATTAGGGAACTTGTGCCACTCAGATTATCTCGTTAATTTATCAAGAAAACATTTATTATAATTAATTCTTGGGCGAGGTAATTATTATTGAGCGACTGGTTAGAGGGAAGAAGTGACAGATTGCACTTGTGGAACCGTTTACTGAACTTAGGGAAGTGGGGAGAGAAGGGGGACTGGAAACTATGGGGTCTGGACATATAGGAAGCCTCCATCATCATCATCATCATAGTACACTATTAGTAGGGAAAGTTCTAATCCGAGGAATACAGAAGTTGAAATTATGAATGCTACTTATCCTAAAAAAATAGGTATCAAATATGCCTGTATCTATAGAAGCAAATACAAGACCTGAACCACAAAACTTGCCACACCACTCATTAAATAGCTGCTGTGGATTTATGTATTTATAATCATGAGCTTATTTACAAACAAATAATTACACTGGGGTTATATATATGTACATACATTTATATATATGGGCGTGTGTGTGTATGTGTGTATATATATATAATATATATATATATATATATATATATATATATATATATTATATATATAATATGTGTGTATATATAGATATATATTATAGTTTTGCTATATATATGAGCGAGTGAGTATACATTAACATAATGTTTATATATACATTATTTAATTATATATATGGAGAGGGAGATTATACATTCGCATACTGTTTATACATGTGTGTTTTTTATTATATATATATATATATGTGTGTATATATATATATATATATATATATATTATATAATATAATTAGAGAGATTATAAATTGATGTAGTATTTATATATGTGTATTTTTTTTTAAATAAATATACAGTATAAATTCACATACTGTGTGTATGTATGTATATATGTATGTGTATATATATATATATATATATATATATATATATTATAGAGAGAGAGAATCAATTCACATTATATAGATATAGAATTTTTTTTAATTTTATATATAGAGTATAAATTCACATATAGTTTTTATTTATATGATAATATATATATATATATATATATAAAATATGTGCTGTATAGTGTGTGTATATATTATATATATATATATATTTATATATATATATAAAATAGAGAGAGATGTATATATTAGTTTTTTATATATATATATATATATATATATATATATATATATAATATAGTAAAAAGTATATAAACAGTGTGGGAATTGTATGCACTACATGTAGTTCATATATACAAAGTGTATAACTTCATATACTGTTTATATATTTATTTTATATAGTGTATATATTTACATACTGTTATGTGTTTTATTTTACATATATTTATATATTTATCTGAATTTATACATATTATTTTTATATATACTGATTAATAACTAATTTATAATCATTATATTACCTTGTATAAACATGCAAATTAATTGATTTATAAAAAAAAAATAATAACTGACAATTGTGCATGTTGTAGCTTTGTACATTTCATTATATTCTGGCATATTATAGTTTGTGTTTGTCCAGGGGGAGGGGGTAATATTTAAATATCTAAGTATGTTATTCTGGTTTTTAATCAAATTTTTTTCGTGGAAAATTTAGTATTACATTAATTCTTTAATTGCAATAAAAAGCCTGCTAATTTGTGGAGCAGTTCCTCACTATTGTGTATTTTGGGTGCTGGGATGATCTTTCCTTGTGCTCCATTGTCTGACATCCTTGATTGTCCTTTAATTGCAATTTAAAGTGTTGTTTGTTTCACTTTTTTTAACACTTAAGAATCAACTTTTTTTCCCCAGACACCACGAAATTATTTATTTACCTGTAAATCTAATTAGGATAAGGTACTAATTAGGTGAAAATGGCTTCCAATGATCATCTTCCTTTTTACACCAAGTTTCTTATTTTCACCAGCAGCAGAATGCATTTGGGGGTAATTAACACGAATGCATTTTCTAATAGGCAGCAGGCTGGGCAGAAATTGGTTTTCTGAATTGTGTCTTTGTTTCTCACCCAAAAGCCTTTGTTTTCCCCCATTATTTATTTAGCCAAGGAGTCCTTTGTCTCTGCAAATGGCCCCAATCAAGTTTTTGTTTGAGACAATTAGGCAGTGCTAGCCAATGAATCCTATGCAAATGTCTACACTGGTTGTGTTGCACTGGAAGGCGTGTTGTAGATTGGCATGGGGTGTAACTTTTTTTTAGAATTGGTTGATTTAGTCAGCATCCCCCCCTTAGTCCATAGGGCAGCTAGGGGGTCTAGGAGTCGTTTAAGACCATGAGGAATTAACTAGTCAACCTCAAACAGCAACATGTCACCCTAGGTAAAGGAGCTTGCACACTCAAATAATTCATTTCACATTCCCATTAACTTACAGAAAACTGAACCAAAAAGAGGGATCCTCGAGCTGCACCACAGCCTGCTGCCACCACCTCCACCACGATTCCAGACTTCTTTGCCATCTGTGCTCCAAGCCAAGATACTAGCATGATGTCTTATCTCAAGCAACCACCTTATGCAGTCAATGGGCTCAGCCTTACTACCTCGGGGATGGATTTGTTGCATCCCTCTGTGGGATATCCTGGTAAGTAGTGCCTTTACCTAAACCTCATTGTCTACATTTGGAGGGAGACAAGTTACACTTTAAACTATCTAACAGAAAGCAGATATGAACAAATAAACGAAATGGAACGTGGCGTGAACTTGAACATTTGTTCATGGAACTTCCAATGCGAACAATTTGATTGTTTTATTATACATCACATTCATCAGTGTTAGACACATATGTAGATTGTACACACATTGTGTGTGTATATGCACATATATACATGTGTGTACATATATGTACACATGTGTATATACATATATATGTACAATCTACATATAAAATATGAGTATCACTGGTGTGGATTGTACACACATAGACACACACACACACACACACAGATATATACATATATATATATATATGTGTGTGTGTGTGTGTGTGTATATGTATATATATATATATATATATATATATATTATATATATATATATATATATATATATATATATATATATATAATGTATATGTATAATGTTACACTTTAAACTATCTAACAGAAGACAGATATTTACAAATAAACGAAAAATGGAACGTGGTGTGAACTTGAACATTTGTTCATGGAACGTCCAATGCGACAATTGTATTATTTTTATTATACATCACATTCATCAGGGATAGACATATGTGTAGACTGTCACACATTATATGTGTGTATATACAAGTGTACATGCATATGTACAATCCATCCACATATAAAATATTAGTATCACTGATGTGGATTGTGTGTGTGTATTTACAATCCACAACAGTGATACTCCTATATTTTATATGTGGATTGTACATATATACACTTATAAAATATATATATAGATGTATGATGTACAAGCCGCATATAAATATATCTTTATCATTGCATATTCCTTCCCCCACACACTTTACAGCTCGCTCACCCTTTATTTCATGACACTTTTAATTATTTTCTAAAGTTCTATTTTATTTAATAAACAAAAAAGGAGATTAAAATTCCCACTATGCTCTATTGATGCTTTCAATAACTTTTATTAAGCTTTGCCTATCCCGATTTTCTATATTAAATATCAAGGGTGCAAAAAAAAAAGGTTTAACCCCTGCAATTCATCTCATAGGACAGCTTGCGACTTGATGCGATATTGTATACAATCAACCTAACGATCAATAGCTATGTTTTCAGCTACCCCAAGAAAACAAAGGAGAGAGCGAACAACCTTCACCAGAGCTCAGCTTGATGTACTTGAAGCACTTTTTGCCAAAACTCGTTATCCTGACATCTTCATGAGGGAAGAAGTCGCTTTAAAGATTAATCTGCCAGAATCCAGAGTGCAGGTGAGGATCTCTATCATCATCATCATCATCATCATCATCACTTTGCCCATTTTCTCTACCTGTACAATGTATTACTTGACTTTGGAGATAATGGGGTTCCTGATCCTTGGAGATGTTTGGCCATAATAGGCTTCTTTGTCATGGCGCAAAGATCTTGGGAGATCTTTGGTGTTTCCTGAACTCTGGAGATCTTTGGGGATAATGGCTGTCTTTATTCTGGCGCATGAAGGGTGATCTTTAGAGATCTTTGATGATCTTTGGAGATAATGTGTTTCTTGAACCTTGGAGGTCTTTGGAGATAATAAGTTTCTTTAACCTGAAGCATGAAGAATAGTGAACTTGGGGGATCTTTGGAGATCTTTAGAGATCATGTGCTTCCTAAAAATACAAAACCTTTGGAGATAAATAGATTTCTTTAATCTGGCGCATGAAGGGTGATCTTTAGGGATCCTTGGTGATCTATAGAAATGTGTTTCCTGAACCTGCAAGACCTTTGGAGATAATAGGTTTCTTTATACTGTTGCATGAACGGTGATGTTGGGTGATTTTTATTAATAATTATAATAATAATTATTATTATTATTCATTTATATAATGTCTTTGGTGATCTTTGGAAATAATAGGTTTCCTGAACCTTCCAGATCTTTGGAGATAATGGCTTTCTTTATCCTGGAGCGTGAGGGGTGATCTTGGGTGATCTTGGGTGATCTTTAGAGATAATAGGTTTCCTTCTCAGCTGATCCTTCAATTTGCTCTTCAGCAGAGATTTTCGCCCACCTGAGGCTCTATGATTGCATTTCCTTGCAGACTTTGCTCTCTGTTTACTTGTCTTCCCCCTCAGGTTTTACATCTAATTAATTTTGTTGCTTTTATTTTAATTTCAAGGTGTGGTTCAAAAACCGTAGAGCTAAATGCCGCCAGCAACAACAGCAGCAACAGAATGGAGGTCAGAATAAAGTAAGGCCAGCCAAGAAGAAGACCTCTCCTGCTAGAGAGGTCAGCTCAGAGAGTGCCACAAGTGGGCAGTTCACCCCACCTTGCAGCACCACTGTGCCAGTGATCTCCAGCAGTACTGCCCTGTGTCTATCTGGAGCCCAGCTTCCATATCTCCTCTGTCTGACCCTCTCTCCACATCATCCTCCTGCATGCAGAGGTCCTACCCCATGACCTACACCCAAGCTTCAGGCTACAGTCAAGGATATGCAAGCTCAACGTCTTACTTTGGAGGAATGGACTGTGGATCTTATTTGACACCTATGCACCACCAGCTCCCAGGACCTGGAGCTACACTAAGCCCAATGGGTACAAATGCAGTAGCCAGCCATCTGAACCAGTCTCCAGCTTCACTCTCCACCCAAGCCTATGGAGCTTCCAGTTTGGGTTTCAACTCCACTGCTGACTGTTTGGATTATAAAGATCAAACAGCCTCCTGGAAGTTAAATTTCAATGCTGACTGCTTGGATTATAAGGACCAGACATCATCTTGGAAGTTCCAGGTTTTGTGAATCCCCCATACATGGGAACTTTTATTTTTGTTTTTCTTTGTGACAAAGACACTTTGACTTTCCTTATTGAGCCATGACTTGGTTGAAAAAAATACATAAAAGACAAATACATTTTTATTCTTGTCCACAGAAAATTCCTTTCTTTTTGGACTTGGAATCCCAACAAACTTCTCTAAACAAGGACCTCTATTTATCCTGTGTCTCGATACATTCGTGATCACTATAGTTTTTAGCAAATGTGTTGGATGAAAGGTTTTAAATGAAGACCATCCTCGCTCAGGCAGTTCATTATCTCCAAGCTCTGGGGTCCTGTCTGCACCCATTGCGGTGCCCAGTGTTAGCCACCCATTGGCATGGCCATGTGACAACCAAGATGGCACTGAACCCCTCTAGGGCTGAGTGAATTGTGCTTTACTGATTGTCATAGATGCACTACTTTATTTAAGAAAAAAATAATGTTTATAAGGAGTCATTATGTAGTTTTTAAAAGACAATCAGTGTGTGTCTTATATAAATGGTCAATCTGTGTCTCTTATTTTTTTTTTTCTTTTTTTTTTTTTTTTTAATTCTGTGCTAGACTTCAAAGCTGTGATCTCCTGTATTGTCTGCAAACTGTGATCTCCTCATCAGTAGGAGATCAACTGTGATTCCATAGGTTTGTCATGATCAAATCAGAGCCAATGTCGCCGCATCCCACCCAAATGAAGAACTGCAATGAAAACTTTATTTTTTAATGACTTTTTTTCCCCCAAATCAATGAAAATCCCAAATTAAAATGAAATGTACCATGGACTGTCTGATCCATCAGTAATAAAGACTTTGCCTAGTATAAAGATGACAATGGAGAATTGCAATATGTTTGGGTTTGTGAAGACCTATATGAATATATATTACACACAGACCTTTTTTTCATGCTCTGGATCCAGCAAATATGTATAATTATATTAAAATGACTCTAGCACAACTTGTGAGTTGCTCTTTGATTGTGGCTGATATTTGGGGAAGAGTCTGGGATTGTGCACTCCTCTTCCTTTTAAAGCTTTAATTGAAATGCATCTCTTAAATGGGCGTTTGTTATAATTGATGGCGGGTGATTAATGAATGCTAGGCTCCTGATGAGGCAAGGCAGGGGTTAAACACACCGTACTTAGCATAGCTTAATTAACAAGCACATTCGGATATGACAGGAATTCCCTGTTTTTCCAGTTTCCTCCTTGCACACTGCTGCTATGCCACTTGCCACAAACTATTTTTTTTTTTTATAATCAAACAAAGAGTAAAAAAAGAAAGAAAGAAAGAGAGGAATGAGAAAGCAGGAACAGATGAGGCGGAATTAATGGGGGAAACAAAGGATGACTGAGAAAGGGGTAAACCTGTAATTTCATGCACTAAGAAGGCTGTGAACTATGTCCTAGGTGATCTGTGAAACCAGATAAAACTTTCTACCATATGATTGCTGCTGTGCTATAAAGAATGGAAATGTGAGCGAGTTTATATGAGTATATATATATATATATAATATATATATATAATGTGTGTGTGTGTTAAACATGTGTACCATATGTTTCTATATATACTTCTCTTTGTATTGTAAAGAAGTGAAATATGAGTGAGTCTATGTGTGTGTGTGTGTGTGCATATGTGTGTATATATATATATATATATATATATATATATATATATATATACTTTTATGTGTGTGTATAAATAAATTTAAGTGTGTATGTGTATATAATATATGTATATGTACCATATGTCCTTGTCTACTATTCAGAAGGGAAACAGAAGTATGTGCATACTTGTATATGTATTTAAATATGTATATAAATATGTACATATATAGATAATTACACACCTATATATACATATACTAATATACACACACATTTCCCTTCTTTATAGTACATAAGGAAGTATACACTGGAACATATGGTAGAAATGTTTAATGTGTGTGTATATATATATGTATGTCACGGCAGTGACAGCCCGCCCTAACTGAATACGTGCAGTGCCCAGTGTTTTTCTATTTGGGTTATATATATACATATATATAATATATACACATTTACATTTATGTATATACACATATAGACTCGCTCATATTTCACTTGTTTGCAATACAAAGAGGAGTATATATAAAAACATATGGTACACATGTTTAACTTTTATTATATGTATATAATATGCACGCAACACACACACACACACACAGATCCATATGCTTGCATGCATAAATACATATATATTTATAATTATGCTATATGTGTGTATAGGTATTATTTTACATTAACAAATCTATATCAAATTCACACACACACACACACACACACACACACACACACACACCTATTTATATATATATATATACCTTTATAGTTCAAGATTTAGTTCAGAAATGTTTTAAGAAATTCTGACGCTGTTTATTCTATATTATGTATTGTCATGTTCTCTTTTACTTCACATAAGTGGCTATAAGTGGATGTTCTGATAATACATAAGGAAGGTGTAGATGAGTTCTTCTCCATTTCTGATGGCTATCCTCTCTACAGCAGATAGTGGATGACACTGAGGATAGTCCTGCACTCCTCCTCCCTGCAGAGCCTGCTCCAGTGTCAGAGGAACATTTCCACCCTGAGATTATCCAATCATAGAAACACACATCCAGCTGGAACCTTTTATTTACTATAAAAAGTTGCAGTAAATCTCCATCATCCGAAGTCTAAAGTCTACCATTCCTTGCTTATATGATGTAATCAGGGAGGGAAAGGAAGTGTAAATATTTATCATTTGAATTTCTACTTGATACATTCGTATCCGGCTCTGAAGAGAGAGAGAGAGAGTGTTGTGTGTGTATGTATGTATGTATGTGTCTTTGTATGTGCTTGTCTTTGTGTATGTATATGTATCTGTGTATGTGTGTGTATATGTATCTGTGTATGTGTGCCTGTGTGTGTATGTATGTATGCATGCATGTATGTGTGTTTGTCTCTGTGTATGTATGTGTGTGTGTATCTGTATGCATGTATGTGTGTTTGTCTCTGTGTATGTATATGTGTGTAAATGTATGTATGTGTGTACATGTCTGTAGTATATGTATGTATATGTATCTGTGTGTATGTGTGCCTGTGTGTAAATATGTGTATGTATATATGTGTCTGTATGTACATGTTTGTAGTATATGTATGTATATGTATCTATGTGTGTGTATATGTATCTGTGTATGTGTGTGTATATGTATCTGTGTATGTGTGCCTGTGTGTGTATGTATGTATGCATGCATGTATGTGTGTTTGTCTCTGTGTATGTATGTGTGTGTGTATCTGTATGCATGTATGTGTGTTTGTCTCTGTGTATGTATATGTGTGTAAATGTATGTATGTGTGTACATGTCTGTAGTATATGTATGTATATGTATCTGTGTGTATGTGTGCCTGTGTGTAAATATTGTATGTATGTATGTGTCTGTATGTACATGTTTGTAGTATATGTATGTGTATGTATCTATGTGTTTGTGTGTGTATGTATGTGTGTGTGTGTGTCTGTGTGTGGTTGTGAGTGTGAGGTTGTGTTGCTGCCTTCTGGTCATTTCCCACTATTAAAAGGACATTTGATATCCCGAATTGTGTTAATTACATGTTTTCTGCACCTTACCGATAATGACCTTTAAATGTTCTCCAAAAAGCTCAAATTTATACTGATTACAACAAAAGGGCATTATCAGGAGCAAAGAATGGGGACTCTCTGCTGCTAAACTAGTTTTGTTTTCTCCTCCAGACAATTAGAGAATGGAGTATTCCTTCACAGTGTATATAGTACAAAGTGAGCTCAGTCATCATTAATACTCTCCATCAGAAGCAAGCAGAATGTAATAATAAATATTATTATTGATTATATATCATTATTGTTTTATTAGTAGTAGTATCGATAA
Source organism: Allobates femoralis (assembly GCA_033576535.1). Classification (NCBI taxonomy): domain Eukaryota; kingdom Metazoa; phylum Chordata; class Amphibia; order Anura; family Aromobatidae; genus Allobates; species Allobates femoralis. The sequence continues at coordinate 31,121,718 of JARQOC010000012.1, forward strand.
TAATCTATTAATATTTATTATTCCTTTTTACCACTCATAGCAATAACAAACTTTGATTTATTACTGTTAAATTATTAAATGTTATCAAAGGGATAGAAACATTACTGACATCACACCAACATTCTTTCAATGATTAATGGGAAATTAAGTGATAATTATGCAAAAAAAGTTATATTTCCCACAAGTTATCCACAGGAAAAAAAATATATATTTTTAACCAATTCTAAAGTGTGGATCAGTAAAACGAATGTGAGCTATTTAGGGTGGAAATCAGGTCTGAATGGGTGTTGGAGGGGATAAAAACACCAGGAGCCTCTGGGATGGAGGCTGCATCTGCCTCAATAGAGGCCCCACCCGAGCAGGAGGAGGTGGCAGCCTGCCAAGGGCTGCACCAACCCAAATCCCAACCACCACCAGCTTTTGTCTTCTTTTAAAAATGCCCCCTATTGTATAGTCTATCCCTTCACATTTAGCTGAGGTGTGAGAACATGTCAACAGGAGTTTAGTATTGATCAGAATATTCTACAGCATACAAGACTTCATTCACACCAAGTGATCTGCTCCATAACCGGTCCACACATGAGGATGGGGGGGGGCACCAGCAGCTCAGTCTGGATCTATGGAGTAAACAGCTTTTAGTTCAATTTAATGAAGTTGATTTCTGTGAAAATACATTGGAATAATGGCTCCTTTTAGAACACAAGAAAAGCCCAATAAGGTGACAAAATGTGTCCTATTAAGGGTCCTATTGCGGTACTGTATGAGCCCCAAGGAGACTGTCAGGGGCTGTGAATGGAGATCTAGGGGGGCACAGTCACACCATCTGAGTGGGGGCAATTATTGTGTTAATAGGAAAGTGGAGCCCTTGTATGAGCCTGAAGGGAAAATACTGAACACTCGTTAACTTTCTATTAGTATTTTGGAGGAAGGAAGAGGAAGTGCTATGGGGGAAACAGGTCCAAAGGCAGCTCTGGAGACTGATCCTGCAGCCAGGTGGGGAAGGAGACCCCAAAAGACTGGGGGACAGGAGCCACAGGGGGCACTGAGGGTGTGCAACAAATCCGGGAATTCAATAACAAACGAGCTTACATTTATTTATAAATATATACTAGATATAAATACATATATATCCATTCTGTCACATAGATCAGATACATATATACATTATTTGTCACATTGGATCATATATATATATACACAGAAACAGGGTAAAGACAACAATTAATACGTGAGCCATCCACACTTTATTTCTGCTTCCATTTCATCACTTTATAACTTGTCTCTTTTTTTACAATCACATTTTTTTTTTTAGAATAAATTATCTTTTTATTAAAGCAAATTTGTAGTGGGCTTATGTATGAACTTTTATAATTATCTATCTACCTATGGTTGTATTCTATCTATCTATCTATCTATCTATCTATCTATCTATCTATCTTATGTCTAAATCTCTCTCTTCCTCACGTTCTTCTCTTCCTCCCTTTCTCCCTCTCTCTCTTCCCCTCTTTCTCTTTCGTTGTCTCTTCCTGTCCCTCTCTCTTCCTTTTTGTTTCTTTCTCTTTTTGTCCTCTCTCCTCTCCCTCTCTTCCTGTCCCTCTCTCTCAACTACTCTCTTCCTCCCCTTCTCTCTTCCTGTCCCTCTCTCCTCTCCTCTCTCTTCCTCCCTTCTCTCTTCCTGTCCCTCTCTCCTCTCCTCTCTCTTCCTCCCCTTCTCTCTTCCTGTCCCTCTCTCCTCTCCTCTCTCTTCCTCCCCTTCTCTCTTCCTGTCCCTCTCTCCTCTCCTCTCTCTTCCTCCCCTTCTCTCTTCCTGTCCCTCTCTCCTCTCCTCTCTCTTCCTCCCCTTCTCTCTTCCTGTCAATCTCTCTCCTCTCCTCTCTCTTCCTGTCCTCTCTCTTTATCTCTCTCCTCTAACTGTATTTCCGCGCTCCCTCTTTCCCCCTCTCTCTCTTTATCGCTCTCCTCTCTCTTTCCCCTCTCTATCGCTCTCCTCTCTCTTTCCCCTCTCTTTATCTCGCTCTCCTCTCTTTCCCTCTCTCTCTCTTTATCTCTCCTCTTTCCGTCTCTCTTTTTCTCTCTCCTCTCCTCTCTTTCCCCCTCTCTATCTCCTCTCTTTTTCTTTATCTCTCTCCTCTCTTTCCCTCTCCCTCTTTGTCTCTCTCCTCTCTCTTTCCCCCTCTCTATCATCTCTCTCCTCTCTCTTTCCCCTCTCTTTATCTCGCTCTCCTCTCCTCTCTTTCCCTCTCTCTCTCTTTATCTCTCCTCTTTCCATCTCTCTTTACTCTCTCCTCTCCTCTTTCCCCCTCTCTCTCTATCTCCTCTCTCTTTCCCTCTCTCTCTTTCCCGCTTTCCCCCTCTCTCTCTCTTTATCTCTCTCCTCTCCTCTCTCTTTCCCTCTCTCTCTTTCCCTCTTTCCCCCTCTCTCTCTCTTTATCTCTCTCCTCTCCTCTCTTTCCCTCTCTCTCTTTCCCTCTTTCCCCCTCTCTCTCTCTTTATCTCTCTCCTCTCCTCTCTTTCCCTCTCTCTCTTTCCCTCTTTCCCCTCTCTCTCTCTTTATCTCTCCTCTTTCCATCTCTCTCTATCTCCCTCCTCTCCTCTTTCCCCCTCTCTCTCTCTTTATCTCTCTCCTCTCCTCTCTCTTTCCCCCTCTCTCTCTCTAATTGTCCTTCTGTAACACCATTAGTGCCCCTCTCCTTGCCCCCAGCAGTGTCAGGCTCTGGGGTGTCGGTGTCTCATGGTTTGTTCCCTGTGATTGTATTTACGGGGAGATTTTTCTTTTCATAGATTTTTTTGGAGAAAAGGCAAGAAATCGCATTGGAGGAACATTGATGCGATTTTGTTCTATTGAGTATTAATCATCAGATGTTGATTGATAAGACTCCCCCACACTGCATGTATCCATGTGAAGGTGAGGAGGATCCTGACTGTCAGGTGAATTCATTACTTCATTGGACTTTTTGTTGTTCCTGGATCCAAAGCGTTTTACTTTGGGTTTATAGAAACAGATCACATCGCAATAATAGACGATTTTTTATTTTTTAAATAAAATAAAAAAAACAGTGTTTTTCTTCTGCTCTTTTAGTGCTGATAAACATTGACATGCGACATTTTCCTGCTTTAGTTGAACCTTACCAGAGAGCAATGTGAACAGAGCCAGTTTCATACAGACAATGACTCCTGCGTTTTTATTTCGGTGCTGTTTTCATGGCTCTGTTCACATTGCTTTCTCTAGTTTTATGACAAAAAGGAGGAGGTCATTTTGGATTAATCGAGATTGTAATGATTTTCCTACTAAATGAACAAAAAACCGCATCCAAAGTAGTGCTTTTTTTTATACGTTTTTCTGGAACTGAAAAAAACTCCATCATGATGGATGTATGGAGAAAAAAATTAATGTGTTACTTGAAGCCCTGATCCAAAAGCATGCATCATTTCTATTAATTACCTTCCCAAGTATTCAGGTAAAACAAACGCTTCAGATGATCTCCAGTGTGAATTATGTGCAGTAACTGCTGACACTTTTCATTTCTGTTCTTCTTTTCTTTAGTTTGTTCAAAGGAATCAAAATGATAGAAAATCCAATGTGTAAAATGATCAATGGTGCTCTATTATTATTATTATTATTATTTATTATTAATAATAATATATTATATTTTAGAAATTATTATTATATTATTATTGGTATATTTTAGAACTTATATTATTATAGTATTATATTTTAGAACTTATTATATTTAGAGCATATTATTATTATTACTATAATAAGTTCTAAAATATAATATAAAAATAATAATAAGCTCTAAAATATAATATATTAAGAATAATATTAATACTAATCTCTAAATCTTATTATTAATAATTCTAATCATTATTATTATTAATAATAATAATAATAATATCTCAAATAATATATTAAGAATAATAAGCTCTGAAATATATATTAAGAATAATAATATTAATACTAATCTATAATCTTATATTATTAATAATAATTATAATCATTATTATTAATAATAATAATCTCTAAAATATAATAATATATTAATAATAATCTCTGAAATATAATCAGAACAATAATATTAATAATACTAATGGCTAAAATATAATTATTATTAAAAATATTGATTAATAATAATAATAATAATAATAATAATAATATATAAAACGCTCCTGACTGACTGAACCTGTTGACAACATATGAAACTTAACAGGAACTTTCAAATATCTTTTATATTTAATCTTTATTTCTATGTGATTGATCCATAACAAAGGATAGAAGAGAAGAAATAAAAGAGTAAAATATCTATTTTTTTTCCATTGACACATGTTATTTCTTGATCTGGTTACATTTGTTATGGACAGATATAAAGCCTGACTGTTAAAATCTGTATCTAGAGTCAATTTCCAGAGACTTTTAGGCTCATGATCCATTAATAAAAATCTCCTTATATTCTAAACAGCACTCAGGGGCTGTGATAGCAGATTAGACACTTAATGGATGGAGGATGTTCCCCTCCCAACTGTAATGTCTGGAGAAATTGGGGTCCTGATGATCAGATTATCAGGCAGGATGGCTCTGTGGGGCTGATGCTCTTATGGGGATCTGGTGTAATGGGATACATCCACACACAGCTCTGCACAATGGATTTACAGCTGCATCATATGGTCAAAGAGTGAAAATAAATCTTAATATTATCTACTTATAGCCTGGTATTGGGGATGTGTGGGGCCATATGCTGTTAGCAGGATCACTGGGAAATATACTGGAGGAGATGAGGGGGGATAATGCATATATGTGCTGTAATATATATATATATACAGTTACACAGCAGGAACATGGGTCATCAGAGAATTCATGTTATTGATGACCTGTCATGGAAAGAAATGTAAAGGGAATAAACATTCAGTTCTCATCAGCCACTTTAGTGCTAGATACAAAATATACTGTACTGTGTGACTATGCTAAATACATAGGTTATTCATATTATTAGCCTCAAGGGTTAAATGTCTGGAATAAGGCGTTATTATAGGGAAGTGTAGGGCAATTAGTGCCACTTTGGTAAATGTGAACAACAGCTCCCCATGTGTCCAAAGGTGTGAACTACACAATGTTGGGGATGAAAGCAAGATGGATTAATGAATTAATGGATGGATATCACACATTATATCGCATGCAGTGGAATTATATCAGGTTTATTGTAGATATTTTGCTAAGTGGAAAGATGGACATTTTTTGTCCTATATCAAACATACAAAATTCTATATGTTTACATGATTTATTTGAAACCCCATCATTGCATGATGCATTCATAATATACATACATTCTTGTGTATATTTGTATGTGAATGAGTATCTATCTATATCTATCTATCTATCTATCTATCTATCTATCTATCTATCTATCTATCTATCTATCTATCTATCTAGTTTTGCCAAAACAAACCTGAGAAAGCCTAAAACGTTTTGGAAGAATGTTCTCTCTTTTTGGGCAAAGGCATCAACATAGAGTTTACAGGAGAAAAAAAGAGGCATTCAAAGAAAAGAACACGGTCCCTACAGTCAAACATGGCGGAGGTTCCCTGATGTTTTGGGGTTGCTTTGCTGCCTCTGGCACTGGACTGCTTGACCGTGTGCATGGCATTATGAAGTCTGAAGACTACCATCACATTGTGCAGCATAATGTAGGGCCCAGTGTGAGAAAGCTGGGTCTCCCTCAGAGGTCATGGGTCTTCCAGCAGGACAATGACCCAAAAACACACTTCAAAAAGCACTAGAAAATGGTTTGAGAGAAAGCACTGGAGACTTCTAAGGTGGCCAGCAATGAGTCCAGACCTGAATCCCATAGAACACCTGTGGAGAGATCTAAAAATGGCAGTTTAGAGAAGGCACCCTTCAAATATCAGGGACCTGGAGCAGTTTGCCAAAGAAGAATGGTCTAAGGCTGTGTTCACACTGGACGTTTTTGGGCTGTTTTTGCTCAACAGTTTTTGTAGCCAAAACCAGCAGTGGGTGATTAAATCCAGAAGTGGTGACGTGTTTCTATTAGACTTTTCCTCTGATTGCTCTACTCCTGGTTTTGGCTACAAAAACTGATGAGCAAAAACAGCCCAAAAACGCCCAGTGTGAACACAGCCTAAAATTCCAGCAGAGCATTGCAAGAAACTCATTGATTGTTACCGGAAGCGGTTGATCGCAGTTATTTTGGCTAAAGGTTGTGCAACCAAGTATTAGGCTGAGGGTGCCAATACTTTTGTCTGGCCCATTTTTGGAGTTTTGTGTGAAATGATCAATGTTTTGCTTTTTGCTTCATTCTCTTTTGTGTTTTTTCATTGAAGACAAATTAAATGAAGATTTTGTGATTGCAATCATTTTCAGGAAGAAACTGAGTATTATCTGACAGAATTGCAGGGGTGTCAATACTTTTGGCCAACACTGTATATAGAGCCTTCTCTGTGACCAATAAAGGTCTGCAAGTAAACTGCACTGTATATCCTGCCACATTGTTTGCTTTTGGTACCTCATTGCCAGTGGCGTAACTTGAAACTCATGGGCCCCAATGCAAAAGCTCCAACAGGGCCCCCAATTATTACAAATCTTTAACAGCAATAGTCTTTTTCTATAGGCCAAAGGGACTTTTGGGGCCACCTAAGTTCCGGGTCCCGGGTGCAATCACAACCCCTGCACGTATTGTAGTTACACCCTGCTGCTTATTGCAGTTATGCCAACCTAAATGAATACTTTTGCTGGTCTCTGTGCACAGACATCACACCTCCCTACCCTATCCCGCCTCACTGTGTGTTATGGTGGGTTTACACACACCAATTTATCTGTTCAATCTCTGAACCAATCTCTGGTTGCAGTGAAATCATGGATACATTGCTCCATTTTGTGGCTGTGTACAACATGGAGCAATGTATCCATGATTTCACTGCAACCAGAGATTGGTTCAGAGATTGAACAGATAAATTGGTGTATGTAAACCCACCATTACTCTACTGCTCTCCTCCTATAGCTGCAGCCCAGACTGGCAATAAACAGAACCCCCAGCTACTGCCCAGTGTGGGTATAATGGAATTGTCACTGACAGGTTTACACACAGTATACAGCACACAACTCTGCACACACACTACACAGCACACAGTACACAGCTCTGCACACACTACACAGCCAGCACACAGTAAACAGCACACATTACACAGCTATGCACACACAGTACACAGCCATGCACACTCACTGCACAGCACACAGCACATAGCTCTGCATACACTGTACACAGCTCTGCACACTCACTACATAGCAGACAGTACACAGCACAAGGCACACAGTACACAGCTCTGCACAAACAGCACACAGCTTTGCACACACATTACACAGCACACAGTGCACAGCTCTGCACACAGGTCTGCACACTACACAGCACACAGCTCTGCACACACAACACACCGCTCTGAGCCCACAGCTCCACACACACAGCTCCAGACACAGCTCTGCACACACAGCTCTGCATACATCTCTGCACACACAGCTCTGCACACACAGTTCCGGACACACAGCTCTGCACACACAGCACACACAGCTCTGGACACACATCACAGAGCTTTGCACACACAGTTCTGTACACACAGCTCTGGACACAGAGCTCAGCACACACAGCTCTGGACACAGAGCTCCACACACACAGCTCTGCACACACACCACACAGCTCTGCACACACAACACTCAGCTCTGCACCCAACTCTGCACACACAGCTCAGCACACTCAGCTCGGCACACACAGCACACAGCTCTGCACACTCAGCTCGGCACACACACAACTCTGCACACACAGCTCGGCACTCACAGCACACAGCTCTGCACACACAGCTTGGCACACACAGCACACAGCTCTGTACACACAGCTTGGCATACACAGCACCCAGCTCTGCACACACAGCCCTGCTACACACCACACAGCTCTGCACACACAGCCTTGGCACACCCAGCACTGCACACACAGCCCTGCTACACACCACACAGCTCTGCACACACAGATTGGCACATACAGCACACAGCTCTGCACACAGCTGCCCACACACAGCTCGGCACACACAGCACACAACTCTGCACACACAGTTTGGCGCACACACAGTACACAGCTGCCTACACACAGCTCCACACACACAGCTCGGCACACACAGCACACAACTCTGCACACAGATCTGCAAACACAGCTCTGGACACACAGCACACAGGTCTGCACACACAGATTTGCACACACAGCACACAGCTCTGTACACACAGCTCCACACAACAGCACACAGCTCTGCACACAGCTGCCCACACACAGCTCCACACACACAGCTGAACACACACAGCACACAGCTATGCACACAGCTCTGGACCCAGCTCTACACACAGCTCTGCCCACACAGCACACAGCTCTGCCCACACAGCTCCATACACACAGCTCTGCACACACAGCTCTGCTTGCACAGCTCCGCACACACAGCTCCACACACACAACATCAAGCTCTGCACACAAAACACACAGGTCTGCACACACAGCTCTGCACACACAGCTCGGCACATAGTACACAGCTCCGCACACAGCTCTGCAACACAGCTCTGAACACACAGCTCTGCACAAAGTACACAGCTCCACACACAGCTCTGCACATACAGCTCCACACACAAGCTCCTCACACACAGCCGCAAACAGCTCTGCACACACAGCTCCGCACTCACAGCTCTGCACACACAGCTCAGCACACATACTGTAGCTCCGCAGACACAGCTTCGTACACAGCTCTGTACACACAGCTCCGCACACATACTGTAGCTCCGCACACACAGCTTGCACAATGCTCTGCACACAGCTCTGTACACACAGCTCTGCACACAGGTCTGCACACACAGCTCCGTACACAGCTCTGCACACACATCTCCGTACACATACTGTAGCTCTGCACACAGCTCCTCACACACAGCCGCGCACAGCTCTGCACACACAGCTCCGCACACACAGCTCTGCACACACAGCTCTGCACACATACTGTAGCTCCGCACACACCGCTTCACACACAGCTCTGTACACACAGTTTCTCACACATACTGTAGCTGTGCACACAGCTCTGCACACACAGCTCCGCACACACAGATCTGCAACACACACCTCCGCACACATACTGTAGCTCCGCACACACAGCTTCACAGACAGCTCTGCACACAGCTCTGTACACACAGCTCCACACACATACTGTAGCTCCGCACACACAGCTTCGTACACAGCTCTGCACACAGCTCTGTACACACAGCTCCGCACACATACTGTAGCTCTGCACACAGGTCTGCACACACAGCTACGCACACAGCTCTGCACACAGCTCTGTACACAGCCCTGCACACAGCTCTGTACACACAGCTCCTCACACACAGCTCCGCACACACAGCTCCGCACACATACTGTAGCTCCGCACACAGCGCTGCACACACAGCTCCGCACACATAATATAGCTCTGCACACAACTCTGTACACACAGCTCCGTACACATACTGTACCTCCGCACACAGCTCCACACACACAGCTCCGTACACATACTGTAGCTCCACACACAGCTCTGCACACAGCTCTGACACAGCCCTGCACACAGCTCTGTACACACAGCTCCTCACACACAGCTCCGCACACACAGCTCCGCACACATACTGTAGCTCCGCACACACAGCTCCGCACACACAGCTCCGCACACATAATATAGCTCTGCACACAGCTCTGTCACACACAGCTCCGTACACATACTGTACCACCGCACACAGCTCCACACACACAGCTCCGTACACATACTGTAGCTCCACACACAGCTCTGCACACACAGCTCCGCACACAGCTCTGCACACAGCTCTGTACACATATTGTAGCTCGCACACAGCTCTGCACACACAGCTCCGTACACATACTGTACCTCGCACACAGCTCTGCACACACAGCTCTGCAACACAGCTCGCACACAGCTCTGCACACAGCTCTGTACACATACTGTAGCTCCGCACACAGCTCTGCACACACAGCTCCGTACACATACTGTACCTCCGCACACAGCTCTGCACACACAGCTCTGTACACACAGCTCCGCACACAGTCTGCACACACAGCTCCGAACACATACTGTACCTCCGCACACAGCTTCACACACAGCTCTGCACACAGTTCTGTACACACAGCTCCGCACACAGCTCTGTACACACAGCTGTGCACACACTGCTCCGCACACAGCTCTGCACACACAGCTCTGCACACACAGCTCCGCACACAGTTCTGCACACACTGCTCCGCACACAGCTCTGCACACACAGCTCTGCACACAGCTCTGCACACACTGCTCCGCACACAGCTCCGCACACAGCTCTGCACACACTGCTCCGCACACAGCTCCGCACACACAGCTCTGCACACACAGCTCCGCACACAGCTCTGCACACACAGCTCTGCACACACTGCTCCGCACACAGCTCTGCACACACTGCTCCGCACACAGCTCCGCACACAGCTCTGCACACACTGTTCCGCACACAGCTCCGCACACACAGCTCTGCACACACAGCTCCGCACACAGCTCTGCACACACAGCTCTGCACACAGCTCTGCACACACTGCTCCGCACACTGCTCAGCACACCAGCTCTGCACACACTGCTCCGCACACAGCTCCGCACACAGCTCTGCACACACTGCTCCGCACACAGCTCTGCACACAGCTCTGCACACACAGCTCCGCACACAGCTCTGCACACACTGCTCCGCACACTGCTCAGCACACAGCTCTGCACACACTGCTCCGCACACTGCTCCGCACACAGCTCTGCACACACTGCTCCGCACACTGTTCCGCACACTGCTCCGCACACACTGCTCCGCACACTGCTCCGCACACAACTCTGCACACAACTCTGCACACACTGCTCCGCACACTGCTCCGCACACAGCTCTGCACACACTGCTCCGCACACTGCTCCGCACACAGCTCTGCACACACAGCTCCGCACACTGCTCCGCACACAGCTCTGCACACACAGCTCCGCACACTGCTCCGCACACAGCTCTGCACACACTGCTCCGCACACTGCTCCGCACACAGCTCTGCACACACTGCTCCGCACACAGCTCCGCACACAGCTCTGCACACACTGCTCCGCACACAGCTCTGCACACACTGCTCCGCACACTGCTCCGCGCACAGCTCTGCACACACTGCTCCGCACACACAGCTCTGCACACACTGCTCCGCACACAGCTCCGCACACACTGCTCCGCACACTGCTCCGCACACAGCTCCGCACACACTGCTCCGCACACACTGCTCCGCACACAGCTCTGCACACAGCTCTGCACACACTGCTCCGCACACACTGCTCCGCACACAGCTCTGCACACACAGCTCTGCACACACTGCTCCGCACACAGCTCTGCACACACAGCTCCGCACACTGCTCCGCACACAGCTCTGCACACACTGCTCCGCACACAGCTCTGCACACACTGCTCCGCACACTGCTCCGCACACAGCTCTGCACACACTGCTCCGCACACTGTTCCGCACACTGCTCCGCACACACTGCTCCGCACACTGCTCCGCACACAACTCTGCACACACTGCTCCGCACACTGCTCCGCACACAGCTCTGCACACACTGCTCCGCACACTGCTCCGCACACAGCTCTGCACACACTGCTCCGCACACTGCTCCGCACACAGCTCTGCACACACAGCTCCGCACACTGCTCCGCACACAGCTCTGCACACACTGCTCCGCACACTGCTCCGCACACAGCTCTGCACACACTGCTCCGCACACAGCTCCGCACACAGCTCTGCACACACTGCTCCGCACACAGCTCTGCACACACTGCTCCGCACACTGCTCCGCGCACAGCTCTGCACACACTGCTCCGCACACACAGCTCTGCACACACTGCTCCGCACACAGCTCCGCACACACTGCTCCGCACACTGCTCCGCACACAGCTCCGCACACACTGCTCCGCACACACTGCTCCGCACACAGCTCCGCACACAGCTCTGCACACACTGCTCCGCACACTGCTCCGCACACAGCTCTGCACACACAGCTCTGCACACAGCTCTGCACACAGCTCCGCACACAGCTCTGCACACACAGCTCCGCACACAGCTCCGCACACAGCTCTGCACACAGCTCTGCACACACTGCTCCGCACACAGCTCTGCACACACAGCTCCGCACACAGCTCCGCACACAGCTCTGCACACAGCTCTGCACACACTGCTCCGCACACTGCTCTGCACACACTGCTCCGCACACTGCTCCGCACACAGCTCTGCACACAGCTCTGCACACACTGCTCCGCACACTGCTCTGCACACACTGCTCCGCACACTGCTCCGCACACAGCTCTGCACACACAGCTCTGCACACAGCTCTGCACACACAGCTCCGCACACAGCTCTGCACACACAGCTCTGCACACAGCTCTGCACACACTGCTCTGCACACAGCTCTGCACACACTGCTCCGCACACTCACCAGCCTTTTTCCCTGAGGTCTGCAGAACTCCAGGGTTTATAGAACAAAATGTGCTTAATAGGCGAGGAAGGGTCTTAATGGAGGCTCCCCGGCTCCCAGATTAATTCCACTTTTATTACTCTTCAGCCACTGTGGATCCTCTGGAATGTATAAGGCGTTCTGATTTGTTCAATATTCTTTATTAACCGCAGGAAATAATTACTTTAAAATTTACCACAAATAATCATAATAAATGTGCGGACACAATGCAGAGTACAGAGGCTCCACAATGAGGGATTGCTGGGAGGAAACCTCTATTCATTCACATTCTCTCTTTTTTAAACAGATGCTGAAATAAAGAAAAAAATATAATATTTAGACTTTGGTTTGCAGCAATGTGAACGGTTATCGGTGATTCAGGGACGATGACAACAAGAAGAAACACAAATCTACCAGACCAGTCAATAAATGCTTTTCTTCTATAAATTGATCACAATAACAAAGACTTCACAATTAATGATCAATTATCATCTAATGTAATATCACAACAACATAGGAATAAAAATAACAATCATAAACAAAGGATGCAAAGCTATATATATTTTCTGCAAGTGTTGTAGAGTATATTATTATTATTATTATTATTATTATTATTATTATTGATAATAATAATAATAATAATAATATAGCACAATTAACTCCATAGTGCTGTACATGAGAATATATATATTTTTATTATGTATATATATATTTTCTAATACAGGTACAATTTTTTTATATATATTTTTGATTTATATATTATATATTTTTTTTGTTTCTTAATATGAGTGCAATAAAATTACAATTTTTTAAATATATTTATGCTTTAAATATTTATATATATATTTTTTTTTCTAATACATGTGCAGTAAGATTACGAATATTTTATGATACATTTTGCTTTATATATTATATATTTTTTTAATACATGTAAATAATAATAGTAAAATTACAATCTTTTATATATTTTTGCTTTATATATTATATCATTTTTATTTTTTCCTAATACATGTGCAGTAAAATCAAAATGTTATATATATATATCTATATATATATTTTTTTTTGCTCTATATATTACATTTATTTTAATTTTCTAATACATGCGCATTAAAATTACAAACATATTTTTGATCTAATATTTGCTTTGTATATTATATTTGTTTTACTTTTTTAATACATGTGCAGTAAAATTAAATATTTATATATATATATATACATATATATATATATATATATATTTAAGATCTACATATTATATATATTCTTATTTTTTTCTAATGCATGTGCAGTAAAATTACAAATATATATTTTTATATTTTAGCTTTATATATTATACATTTTCTTATACATGTGCAGTAAAGTCACAAATATTTATTTTTATATTCTTAATATATATATATATTTATATTTTTCCTATATATATTTTTACATATGTAGTAAAATTACAATTTTTCACATATATTTTTGCCTTATATGTATTTTATTTTTTCCCCCAAGTAATTTTTTTTTACATAATTTTTGCTTTTAAATATTGTTTTTATTTATTTTCTAATACATGTGCAGTAAAATTACAAATATTTATTTTTATATTTTTATACTTCGAAATATATATATATTATATGTGCAGTAAAATACAAGTTTTTTAAATATATTTTTGCCTTATATATTTTTTATTTTTCCCCAAGCATTTTTTTAATATATTGTTTTTATTTTTTCTCTAATACATGTGCAGAGGAATAACAAAGATTTATTTTTATATTTTTGCTTTATATATATATATATATTTTTTTTTTTTTTTTTCTAATACATGTGCAGTAAAATGACAAATATTTTTTAATACATTTTTATGGTATTTTTAGAGTTGTTTTTTTTCCAATAAAATTGTAGTTTAATCCATTCAATCATCTTTTCATACATAAATGGATACAAAATAAATCGTTCAGCATTATTATGTAAAATAACACACTTCCCAGTATACATTTGGTTAGTAAGACTCTCTTCTAGATGAATGATGGACGGACACACAGACAGAGGTGGTCCAGACGCAGCCCCTACTGTACTCTACATAAAGATCATTGCTGATTCATTATTATTATTACAGCAGATGCTGAGAATGAGCCGGTATTCATTAATCGCAGGGTTTCTGAAACAAGTCTGAGCTTTATTTAATTAAATATAATAAATGATAGAAATAAAAGTACAAAAATGAGGTATAATATAGCAGGTAGCATTAAAGCTACAATGGGTTGAGTGGATGATCCATGTTCAGGTCTACAATGCCTGATGCTCAGGACTCTACTATGGCTGCACAGCATTTGTAGGGCGATTTAATACGGTTTTTATGCTTCTACCCGAATGCCAGTGTTGGCCTCAATCAAGTAAGAAAAGAAGGAGAATAAATTGTGCTTCTTCCCCCTAGAAGATTAACTCCTGTGCAGATATAGGAGAGCCGGTGCCCATGAAACCTCACCTAACGTTATCATTCGTCACTCAATGATCCCATATGTAGGATAGGTCTTCTTTGTATAAGATCACGGTACAGGTAAAGACTCCTCTATCCCAACAGGAAAAAGGAGAGGTTGATTTTATTTAATCCCATAGTCTACTGTACGCGTCGTTGTGTTCAACATATTCCAATCAAGGTATGACTGTGAACTTTATTCTCTGAGTTCCGTTGTATCGTCTCTTATAATAGGAACTATAGAAGTCAACATAAATATCTAAAATTATTTTAATAACAATTAATATAGCATAAGTGCTTTAATAAAAGGGGACCGTGGCACAAAAAAGGGTCTATATTATTGATAAGATATACCATAGGGAAAAGTAAGGTGCAAGTGCTCGTATTATTACTGTTCATTAAGGTATAACCATCTCCTATATGTTAGATGGATAAAGAGCTTCAGCCACAAAATAATGTAATATATAGGCCTAAATGACTTTAGAATCTGGATCCAATCTAAAGCAAAGGTGCCGCATGCTCACACCCCGACGCACGTTTCACCCAGCTTCTTCAGGGAGCATGTACATGTCATTGTTCAGTATAAGCTTAGACATAGTTTTGATCACTAGTTATGATATCAGTGTTAAGGAGAGCCATAGGAATGTTGAGGAGAGCCATTGGATCAAATACTTACTTAACCTTAAGACATAAAAGGTTGAGAGAAATGACCCATAGAGTGTATCATCTTACATTGCGTAAGCTTGGTTGAGAACAAAACATGGCTGCCATTTCCTGTTTCATCACGCCATGCCATTGTATGTAAGATGGTGACTGGATCTATGACTACATCCTGTTTCTAATAAGAAGTTCCTGGAGGAAGCTGAATTCCATAGAAACACTGACCAATCACAGAATGCCACATCACCTGGAGACCCTCGATCAAGACCACACCCCCTGATGACCTCATGGATCCGCCCATGGACTAGCCCATTATCCAACCCACTAACCAATGAATACATTTGAGTAGGGCTGGCCGAGCCCTTTACTGAGGCTTTATAAGTTCATGCCTGTTCAAATAAACTGCACTTGGAGCCACATTGGGAGCTAATCAAGGAGAGTGTTCATCTGACTCTGTGTGTCTGGTGTCATACTTTCACGCTAGCCCTTGGTCCATATTTAATAGGCCGGGGCAGGCAACTAATTAATATTATAGAATATTAACCCATATCAATCAGTATTTATTAGCCGAGCCTTATAGTGGATTGTAAGGATCAATGTTGTTTCCGATTTGGATCCTGTGTGAACTGAGCCCCTTCACATAAAGATCATGAGGATCAAATAAATAAAATCTTCATCTTGGGCAAAAAGAGTTGGAGCTGTCCAAAGCCATGTGTGGACTAGTCACAGAGTTATCAAACTTTTTACCCAAATCTTAAAGTCAATATTATTTATTTCCTATTGTCAGCATAGGTTCAAGCTCACAGTGCGTCACCATCCACTATTACCGAAAAGAGAAATAGTAAATAGGTGTGACCATATAGTCACCTCAACATGATTTTTGATGACATTAGCTGGACTTACTTGGTTTTCCTACCAAATTCATGAGGTTGTGTTAGTGTCGAGCCCACTGGGACGAGGGTACTCGGTACCGGACCGGGTCTTTACTGGGGAAGTCACGGGTGGTCCTGGTCCGGACCGTGTCCCGGGCCCTAGCAAATAAAGGGGAATATTTACAGGGGATTATCAGTCGTGACGCCACCCACTTGATGCGGCCAGTGATGGGGGCCGCCGCTGCTGCAGAACCTCCGGGGATGATGTAGTGGCAGCTTAGGTGGTATAGTTCCAGTGGGTAGAACTGTGTTCCCCGGGGCAGTAAGGGTTAAGTCTATTGAGGAGTGTGTAGCACACTTACTTTGCAGACGCTGCAGGGATCTCTCCTCTTTGCTGGTGCTGACAGGCTGTATCCTGTATGGAGAGAATCACTTCATGCAGAAACACAAGGGAAGCTGTTCCAGGGTTTTCCAAAGCTTTACTCTCAGTTCTTCAAGTCACTTTACAGTTCAAGTACAGTTCTTACACAGTTCAAGTTCACGGGCACATTCTCCCTCTCCGGGTTCCCTTTGCTCTGCAGCCAGGTCTCTCTCTCTGTGACCCCTCACACAATCTGCTATGTCCTTCCCGGGCTGTTACGTTCTCTCTTTACTTCGTGTTGTGCGACACTGGACAGTATGGCGGTGACTCGGGCTCCTGTGAGTCCTACGTGTGTCACTGAGCTGCCTGTCCTTAGGGTAGGGATCTCAATCTGAAACTCAGACCCCCCGTCGTGTTGTTTGGGGATGCCGGGTAAACTACGGTCCCCTCTAGAGCCGACACTCTACTTCAGCCCAGCCTCCAGTAGTCCTCCAGCACGAGACTCTACCAGGCTCCTTTCCTTCTGTGTCTCTTAGTATCAAAGGAGGGATACTCCGCCTGCAGTCGGTTGCTTTAGCTGCGTTTCTAGGGCCCGGGTTACACCGTCCCTCTCTGTCCTCTCACACTCCTGGGGATCCGGCTCTGGATAGGCTTTCTCTCTCCTCTGGCTCACACTGTAAAAAATAAAATCCAATTTGCGCCATACTGTGTTAACAATAATTACCCTTGGTATATTTTTGTATTGCTCACCTTAACTAGTTCTGCCGTCCGTCCCTTGAGAAAGATGCACACTGCATTGAAATGCATCGTGGTTAATGGACCCGCGTGTTGTACACATTTTCATTAAAGCCTAAAGGTAATTTACTACTGGCCGTGGAGCTGTAATTATTCCCTAGCGCTTACCACATACTCTATCCTTTCTTCATACTCTGGCTCACACTGGCTCAGTACAGATTCTGCGTTCCTTCTGCCCTCACTCTTCCAGGACATGTGGCTTTCTCCTGCTCAGCTTCAGCTCAACCTGCTGCTGTTCTCTGGCCTGTGCTCCTGATCTTTACAGCTCGGCACCCTGGGCCTACTGAACACCTTCCTCCTCCCCCTTCCTATATACTGTCAAGTCACCTGACTTCGGGTGTGCCCAACCCACTCCTCTAAATCCACCATCCCTCAATCTTATAGAGTATCTAATCTCAGGGCTGGATGCTGCCTTCTCTTACACGTGGGTTATGTGGGCTGTGAGGGTGTTGGTGTGCAACAAGTGTCCTACCTGCCTGGCTGCAGTTCCCTTTTGTGGCCTCCTGGACGCAGGGGCGCCACATTAGTCCTGACCAAGAGAAGTTTCTCTAGTTCCAACTAAAATCCCCTATAAAAGGCCATTTGTTTGAGGACTACCCTCTTATCCAGACCACACTTTCTGATGGGGCTTCAGTTAGACCATCTATGATGTCCTGATGATCTTGAATCTCCGGACGCGCCATATAGAGGAAAATCCCGGTTACATACCATCTATGATGCATTATTTTTCCATTTTTATTGAGATGACCACTCCCCTAGAAAACCTTACTTCAATCCAACTTAAAAGAGTTTCCACTGTGGACAGACAGATGGATAATAGCGATGAGTGAGCATGTCCATGCACAGGAGGTCAATACTCGTACGTTGGATGCTCAAATGGGCGCGACTCGAGCATCCGAGTATAATGGAAGTCAATGGGTACTCTTCCAAAGAAACGTAAAAGTTCCCCACTAACATCCATTATTCTCGGGTACTCAAGTCGTGCCCGCCCGAGTGTCCAACTGCTCTTTACGAGTACCGAGCCCTTTCGCATTGTAGTGCCTGCTCATCACTAATAGATTTAGAGTGCTGTCCCCATTTTTGAAGTTTTAGCCCATGCTTTGCATGGAAAAGTTCTACTTTTGTTGTTCTATTTCTAGATATAAGAATATTTCTGCCAATAGTAGAAGGACAAACAACCACTATGGGGCTCATGAGCAGTGGTGTAACTTGAAGCTCATGGTTTCCAATGCGATAACTCCAACTGGGCGCTGAATTATTGCCAATCTTTAATGGAATTAGTCTTTTTCTATAGGCCAAAGAGACTTTTGGGGCCCCCCTAGGGTGTGATTGCAGCCCCTGCCCCCAGCTCATGAGCCCCATAAAGGTTGTTTGTCCTTCCACTATGGGACTCATGAGCTGGTGGTGGTCTGGTAATGAATGGCTTTGTCCCCTCATTGATGTCCTCCAACTTCTCCCGACATCTGCAGTATATGTATAGCATAAGTCGGAAGGATGTATATGGAGGGGGGTCTCGTACTGGGTGTTGGATGTTTAAAGTGCAGATTCTGATCACAGCACTTTAGATGTTGTTGTGAACAGCGACCATAAAACCTTAGTTATCTGATGGGGATGTTCTCTGTCGTCAACATTGAGGCCCCATGATGCAGGTGAAGGAATTATATCGGGTATTTACCGAACTAGAAGGAAAAGCGGAAGATAAATAAGTGCAAATAGGGTCTTATCTGGAGGTTTATACTTGAACAGAGAGTGCCTAACGGTGTAGCAAATGGAAGGCGGTAGTAGAAAATGTCAAATACCACACTGCCATCATAGAAAACATAGAAATTTTCATGGTGACTTTATTTTTCTACGTGTTTCGATGAGTCCTGCTCCTTCTTCAGGACAAAATCATATACCTAAGTAAGTGATGGAGATGGGGGGCTCTCCGTAACGCATAGAAAAATAAAATCACCATGAAAGTTTCCCAGGTTGTCTTTTATAACGGCAGCGCGGCATTTGGCTCTTTCTGCTACTGACTTTGATTGGTTGGCTAATGCCATTTAGGCTATGTGCCGACGTACAATGTGTTTTTGTACATATTTCAAAGATCCGCACAGATACGTTGGTGGTTTCTGGTCTCCTGATGCATTTTTGTGGCCTTTTTTATGTGTGTTGTGCTTTTTTTTAGCAATTGTTCACTGTTGTGACTGTGAATAAAACTAGGTTAAAGCAAAAAGCGTGGGAAATCCGCAGCATCGGCCAATAGCCTTAGGGCCAGGGGCGTAACTACATTAGGTGACGATGCCCTTCTCTTCAACATGATGACTGAGAATAAGTCCTAAGATCCTCAAGAATATTTCCATCCATACTTGCATAGTATTAGGTGCTATCTTAGTATTTCTTTATTGACAGCAAGGTATCAGTGCAGGGGCGGACCTACCGTGGTGCAGCTGGTTCAGCTGCACCAGGGCCCCAACCGGCTAGGGGGCCCCTCAAGCCTGCAGGGGGGCCCCCAGCCGACCCCCGTAACCGGATGGCATAGGAGAGGAGGGTCAGGCAAGGGAAGCAGGCAGCTTCCTGCTTCCCTTGCCCGATCCCGCCCCTCCTCTCCTCTGCCCCACTCGCGCCCCGGCTCCCAGGAGTTCATGCATGTGGTGCGGCTCAGCGCAGGTAGGAGAACCATACCACCGCAGACGACCGCCAGACCCGTCACCCCCCCCCCCCCCCCGCTCCTCACCGACGACCGCCAGTGCTGTTGTTTATGCTTTGTTCAGACAGCAGGGCTGAAATCTGGAGCTGACATCAGGACAAATGATTTGCATGCTGTGTGAGGCAGGATGAGTGACAGAGAGGAGGAGGGCAGAGCCAGCAGAGCAGAAGCAGCACAGAGAGGCAGAGGGGGAGGGAATGGCCCCCCCGTGAATCAGCTGACTTCTGCACCAGGGAATGCCCTCCTGCCTTTTAACAGTGAGTTTGCTTAAGGCTATATCTCGGAGTACACAGCACACAGATACATGGGGGACCCCTTACCTGAATGCAGAAGACATGTTGCATTCAGTGCTGCATTTAGATTGCCATACAGCAGGGGGGTGACAGGTCCTCTTTAAAATGTTCATTAGAAATGGTTCACTCTTGTGACTGTGAATAAAGCTAGGTTACAGAAAAACCACAGGAAATATGCAGCATTGGCACATAGCCTTAGTGGCAAGGGTGCAACTACAATAGGTACAGGGGTTGCAATTGCACCCGGGCCCCAAAAGTCCCTTTCACCTATAGAAAAAGGCTAATGCTATTAAAGATTTGTAATAATTGGGGGCCCTGTTGGAGCTTTCGTATCAGGGCCCATGAGATTTAAATTACACCACTACTTAGGGGCCCATGACAAGTATCTGAATTTTGACCTTCAATGTGGGATTTCTAGATTTCAATGTACAACCCAAAATAAGGCAATGGTGGAATTAAAGCCGAGTAGATAAACTCCATCACGGTGCGGTATAATGTGATCTATTGTTCTCTGTAAGCAGCCACTTCCAGCTGGGGACAGCCGAGATGTCCTGCTCTTCAACGTGACGACTGAGACTAAGTCCTAAGACCCTCAAGAAGATCTTTCCATCCATACTTGTGGATAGTATTAGGTGCGATCTTAATATCCCTTTAATTACTGACAGCAAGCTATCAGTGTTGGACGTTGGATCTCACCAGATGTCATAATAATAACCAAATAATAACCAGCCCCATCTCCGGGACATGCTTATCGTATCTGTGTAGAGTGGATCCACAAACACTTAAGTTCATCCCAGTTCATTAAAATGTAAGTCTCCGCCTGAATTCTACACACACTCGCACAGTCTTGCAGAAATTTGTATTTCTTTGAAAAGTTAATCCAGTTCTGAGCTGGATTAACTGACAAGGATCCTTCTGATTGTCAGCCGGGTGCTTGGCCAAGGCTGGCAAAACTGTCTATTTAGTTTTTTTTTTTCCCCTCGATACTTATTTTAAAGCAGCGGGTGTCCTGCTCCAATCCACGAAGGACAATATGCCCTTGATCAACATTTTTTTTCTCATATTATATATACTTTTTGTTTGCTGAAAGGACATTTTTTTCTCTTCAAAGCATTGCCACAGCTGGTCACAGCTGGCTGCCTGTCAATCAGTCTCAGAGATGCCCCCCCTCTTATTTTCGGCTAAATTGCTTCCTCAATACATCATCGTAGCGATAATTCCTCTTGCTATATAACAGAACAGCGGTGTATTCTCTATAGTTTCAGTTTACAGGAAAAAAAAAAGTATATATATAACAATATATATAAAGGTAAATATAATAAAGGCACGTACTAACAGCCACAGTTCAAGCCAACACACCCCGGCCATTTGGAGGCCAATGGAAGATTATGTTTGGGTTAGTTTGGGTTATTACTTTGGATAAATGATGGGTAGATCAAATTGGTAACTTATAAATCATTTTCAGGGGGGTTAACCACAGGGCAGGTTCATGTAAGCCTGTTAGATAACGCTGCGTTTATAATCTCATAATTTTACAACCACTGGATAACTATGTTTATTGAAATGGTTTAAGGATTTTATAGTCACGATAGGGACAATTAGTAGGTCAAAAGAAGGGTGTCCCTTTCTCTCCTAAACCCCAATAAAAATACTACATTTTTTTTAACCATTCCGATCCCCTTTCTCCCCTCCTAATTAGGCAGCCTATAATCTGCACATTACAGTA
The DNA here is from genome assembly GCA_033576535.1 of Allobates femoralis. Classification (NCBI taxonomy): domain Eukaryota; kingdom Metazoa; phylum Chordata; class Amphibia; order Anura; family Aromobatidae; genus Allobates; species Allobates femoralis. The sequence continues at coordinate 31,144,133 of JARQOC010000012.1, forward strand.
TTGGCTTATCAAATTATTTAAAAATTATTTTGAATAAAATGAACGTTGTATCCAAATGACAGTGGGACTTCTATAAATAACAATTCTGGAACATGTATATATATATAATTTTTTAATTAAAATTACAGATTCTTCCATTATTCCTCCTGGAAATAGGAATGAAAAAAGACAACTGAGAGTCACCATGCTTTGTGTCAACAGGGCGTGACCTTAAAGGGATTTCCCCCACAAAGTTGATTTTAAATCATGTTGTACAAAACCATACATCACTATGGGCCAACACGTTTTCCTTAGAAGTCTCTAAATTAAATGGGTTGTGCCATGAACAATCGTATGTTTCAATCAATAGATCTTGGAATAATAAGTTCCACAATTGGATGTTTAGTAAAAATGTTCCTGTGCTGAGATAATCTTATATATGTGTCCCTGCAATGTACTGTGTAATGGATGTGTCTGACCGTAGAGGAACATTGTCTGATAATACCACATCTCCTGTGCTAAGCTAATCTTATATATGTGTCCCTGCTATGTACTGTGTAATGGATGTGTCTGACCGTACAGGAACATTGTCTGATAATACCACATCTCCTGTGCTGAGCTAATCTTATATATGTGTCCCTACTATGTACTGTGTAATGGATGTGTCTGACCGTACAGGGACATGGTCTGATCATACCACAGCTCCTGTGCTGAGATAATCTTATATATGTGTCCCTGCTATGTACTTTGTAATGGATGTGTCTGACCGTACAGTAACATGGTCTGATCATACCACAGCTCCTGGGCTGGGGAATATGCAAAAATTGTCTTTTTTTCTACCAAGAGATGCAGATTTGGAGCAGAAAGTATTGCAATCAAATGTTTTTTTTGTGTGCACATAGCCTAAACTGCTCAAGGCTCAATATGCACAGGAACCTCCAGATTAGGGTACTTTGGCATCTGCATTTTTTCAAGTCCAGCAGAATTCCACCTTTTTTGAAAAAAAAAATGGACCCGTCACACTTGTGAAAACAATGCGTTTTTTATTGGGGTTTCGGACATGTGCGGATGACCTGCCCCAGGGCCGTGGGGTACCCAGTTCCGGGCGTTGATTTACTGGGGATGTCACTAGGGCCTGTTCCCGGTCCCATGGCCTTGGTGGTCGCTGAAAAGAGTCAATGGAAATAATAAAAATGATGGGAATAGACACCACCTACAGTTCCGGTAATATTACCGGCGCTGTGGGACTGACCTCCGGGGTGATGGTAGAACAGCTAGATGGTTACGCTCCCCGTAGGTGGAGTGGGATCCCCGGGGCAGTAGTGGAAGTTATGGTTGTGGACAGTCTATGGAGGGAGCAGGATCAGAGGCCGCAATAACAATCACACACACAGGGTTGTTGTTTCCGTACCTTTACTGATGATATGAGCAAGGTGAGGTCCAAAGTACTGTCCGGGTGGTCTGGGAGCAGTTTGGGATCTCCACATCCGTTGAGTTATGAGGCCTCCCTTTTACTCTGTATGTGTGTGTTAGTCCTGGGCTGTCTGAAGCTAGGCCCTGACCCTCTCCTGTGTCCTCTCTTGTATGGCAGATGGTGAGAGCTCTGCTGCGGGCACCGCTGCATCCACTGCAGTCCTGGGCTCTGCTAAGTGGCTGTGCCTCAAGTGCTGCTGTGCCAGGAGATTTGAAATCACCCTGGCCTCCGGTCTTTACTGCTGTGCTGACTGGACCCGTGCAGTCTCGGACTCCGGTATCCGGGCTGTCGACGTAGGTCTTCTGGGGCGAACCGGCACGGCTCTGTTCCCCCTTGCTATCTCGCCTCGCCTCCGACCCTCACTCTTGGGACCCTCACACTGACTAGGCTCTCTCACTAGCATGGGACTAACGTGGCACCGTCCACCAGGATGTCTTCCTCAGTACTGCTCTGTACTGAACTGCCTAACTCTGCCTCCGGGTCTGAATTTATAGGGGACCTTTCCTGAAGTCGGCAAGTAGAGCTCCCCCTTCAGGTCTGGGGTGGAAGGTGTTGTGTGCGGGCGTACCTGATATGGAAATCCTTCCCCGCTCCAGGTGTTGCTGTGGCAACCGAACCGTGGAGTGGGGTGCCACACGGACACTTGTGTTTTCATCGTGATCCGGCACTTCCGGCTTGTCTTAAGACTGCAGTTTGCGATGAAAACGCAAGTGTCCGCACATGTCCGGAACTCCAATACATAATGCATTAGACAGAACGGAATCTTGCCGCAAGTATGACGGATCCGATTTTTGCAAAAAAGGTGGAATTCTGCAGGATTTGAGAAAACCCTGTTGTGAAAGCACTATAACAAGCCTGAAATACCTGAACTGAAAATTACGTAGATGTGAAAGTAGCCTTAAACTACAAATTAATCAGAGGATCAGCCCCAAACTGGTAACATAACTTGGACCAATGCCACCGTCGGCAATTTTATTTTTTTTTTAAAATAACTTTTTCAAAAGTTACAAACAACATAATTTACAAACAGAATAAAAAAAAAAAAACATAATTAGAAAGTGATAAGTGAACACATCAATCTACAGATTGTCTAGGAATCTTCTACTTTTCAATGTTGATCATGAAATATGTAGAAGGGACATCTTATTCCAGGACCGCGCCGGTATCAGTGAGGTCTTCACCACCGGCCATTGTGTCATTATTGTTAGTAAAGGCAGACGGTGTGCCGAGGGTCTGGAATTATACACCTGTGATGATAGGACTGAATGAAAAACCTGAATTTAAAGGAAACCAACTACCAGGATGTAACCACCTGTAAATCAGTGCAGCAGGAGATTGTTGTGTGCAGCATGACATCACTATTTGGGTTTTTCTCATTTTATTCCTCCCCTGTGGGCTTGTCTTCCTACTGTAAGCCAAACCCCTTCCTCCTGGATGTGAGGGAGGGGTTTGGCTTACAGCAGACTGCCATGCCCACAGGGGAGGAATAAAACGAGAAAAACCCAAATAGTGATGTCATGCTGCACACATCAATCACCTGCTTCACTGATTTACAGGTTGTTACATCCTGATGATTGGCTTTCCTTTAATTATTAAACCCTATACGTTTGTCCATATAGTGTATACAGGAACTGTCATGCATTAGTTTTGTACATATATTCTACATATAAAACTGAACACAGGTGTCCTGTTCACTTGGCTTTATTATTGTGCTACATGTAACATTGTGTTTTCTCTTTAGTTTCTTCTGTTGTGTTACCCCAGGATAGTGATTCTCAGCCGTATCCATTGTACATATCCTCACTTCTTTCTTAAGGCTGAGGTCACATGTCCACTAATCATCCGTTAGAAGGAATCCTGCAGGGATCTGTTGGGAAAAAAAGTTGGGCAGGATCATTTTTTTAACGTTGGAGTCTATGGAAAACAGATCCGTTAACTGATCGCTATTTATCTTCCATTTGTAATTGATTCTGTAGGAAAAAAACGGAAGATAAACAGCGATCAGGTAACACACCTGTTCTCCATAGACTCCAATGGTAAAGAAATGGATCCTGCAGAAATGAATTATTTAACAACAGACAAAAAAGTTGTTTTTGTATAACTTTTTTCCATTGGATCTCTGCATGATCCATTCTAATAGATGATTAGTGGACATGTGACCTCAGCCTTGGGCCTAAGGCTGAGGTTACATGTCCAGTAATCAGCAATTAGAATGGATCTGTGACGCGAGCCACTACAGTAATAACTAATCTCCGAGGTGCAGAAAACAGACTGTAATAACGTAAAGTAAATATAATAATATGACTACTTACTGGTAGTAAAGAGGTCAAAACAATCCGGGGTTGGGTCCAGGAAATGGCGCAGTAACAGCAAGGGGTAGTCAGAAGTGAAGTCCAATTCAAGCCGAAGTCAGGAGACCAGAGGGACAATACAGAATACAGAGGAGCAGGCAGAAAGAGGAATCAGGTCAAGTTCAGGTAAGGTAACTAATCAGGCAGGGTCTGGCTCAGAGAGATCAATAGATAAATATGGTCCTAATCAAGTGAGCTGAATGCAGGTGATTTGCAGTACAGAGCCAGCCCAGACTGACAATCTCCACAACAACCTAGTAAAGGACAAAGGCAGTGTGGAGATCATGACAGGATCCAGCAGGAATCCTTTGTCAAACAAGTTGAGCAAACACAACTTTTTGTATGTTGATACAATAATATTGCATTTGTTACTGTAACGTCTGTCTGAGTGACAGGTTAAAATAGCTATTCCGGACAGAGTAAATGCAACCCACACAGTTAGGCCCCAAGATATCCGGACACCCTTTAATCCCTATACAGGGATCTGGCTTTACTGCAGGGTCCAGGGGGTTGCTGCCAGTTGCTAGGTTGCAGTCCAGGAATAGAAAAGTCACCAAGCAGGGTCAAAGTTGAGAGGTCAGAAAAGTACAAAATTGTCAGGCTGGAGAATAGTACAAAAACAGGCAGAGGTCAATCTGGAAAGTGAATAATACTAAGCAGGAATACGAGGGGAACCAGGAAGTATATCTGGCAACCAGCAGCAACTTACAGAGGATTTAAATAGGCTGCAGAACTTCTTAGTTGGCTGAAGTCAGAGTTAATGACCGCAGCTGGGCAGCCGTACAAACACATCCACAAGTCAGACTATGACATCACCAGCCCAACCTTTGGAGTTAACACAGCGGAGATGTGATAGTTACTTTGTAATGAGAAGGCTCCACTGTGTTTAATCATCTAAAAATCCCATTAATTACATGTTTCATGGCTGATTCTAACAATGCTGAAGCCATTATCCACAGACATCTAGTCATAGCTTTGGAAACTTCTCTAACGTGTACATGTATAGAATCGCTGTAGACGTCTACACAACATATATGAATACAGAGATATGTCTGGACACCCTTCCCTGTACATTTATTCTCCAGGCAATGTGCCATAATTATGGCTGAACTTTCAATTATCCCAACAGGTCAGATAGCAATATTTAAAAAATGTCTCTGTAGTGGCGCTGGCTGGTGGCCATCATGACTCACCCCTATTAAACAGAATTAATGAGTACATGCTAGAACATTAAATGAGTTAATAAGGTATTACTTCCAAACATGGTGACATGGAAAATCTCATTATCCCTGTGAATCGGCAACAATCGGATCTTGCAATTGCAGTTTCGCTTTTCAGAGGGAATGGAAACAAAACTCTGTGGCCAAATGTGGGTGAAATATAAAGGTGCTGCGTGGTGATATATTGTATATATACAGTATATTCAGGTAAAGGGACAGAGTGACCTGGGTTACTGCAATGAATGAAATGAGCAGGTCGTGCTGCTCAATGCCAGACATGTACAGCTAAAGGGCTAGTTAATTATTTTAAGGTAGTACTAGTGGGGTTTTTTCCACTAAAACCTTTTCACTCTCCTTTTGTCGGTGAGCAGGGCTATTCTTGTGCTTATTCATCATAATATAGGCGCTGAGACCCTGATTCTAGGGATGTGTCACTTATTAGGCTGTGTGCTGTAGTTTCAATACAATCAGTGTTTTATCAGCAGGAGATTATCACTACAGGTATCACTTGCAAGCCAGTCAGGTTAATTTGGGCAACCCCGCCCTCACTACTGATTGGCTCTGAATGGACAGTGTACAGAGGAAGGTGACAATGAGTGATGTAAGTGAGGTTATGCACATCCCATAGGTCTTAGCTGTGTTATATATACAAAAGAGAAAACAAGGATTCTATCAAAACTGCACCAAGCAGCCCAGCTGGAATCAGGCTCTCTGCCCCTATCATATTTCATAGCATGAACCTGCTGTCAATTAACCTTTAACAAGAATCCATATTATACGTACAATCTTGTGTTAGGGATGTTCCCTGTCTGGGTACAGAGGAAGGGAGCAGAAAGGCTCAGACAGGGAAAGTCTCGTACTCTAATTGCAAATAGAGACAATTCTTAGGAAGTTTGGGCCTGTGTTCTCCATTATGTAAGAAATAAATGACCGTCAGATACAGCGCAGTAACGTGAAGCTTATGGGCTCCAATTCTAAATCTCCCACAGACCCCCCAACTAAACTATCACAGGGCTTTAATAAAATTGGTATTGCCACATGTTGCAAAGGGTGTGACTGCTGTTCAGTAACCTTACAGTTACACCCATGATGAGACACCTCTGGTGGCAAATTGTCTATCTTAGGCTGGCTTCACACCACGGTAAGATCCGATCCGGGGCTGTCAGGCATGAACTTGACAGCCCCGGACCGGATCGGCACACAGAACCGGAGGGCCAAATGTGCTCGCGGGGAGCTATCCGTGGTCCTGAAATCACAGCAGCCTGCAGCCGCAGGTGTCCGGTTCCCAGATCGTCCCGGACCGTGGTAATCCGGCCCCATAGGCTCCCATGTTAGGGAGCGCCGGATTGCCCCGGATCCAGGAGGATCCGGGCGAATCCGGGATCCGGCAATTTGGGGAGATTTTTCTCCCCGAACACAAAAATGTTGCAAGCAACATTTTTGTGTCCGGTGAGAATAATCCGAATTCTCCCTGATTCATCCGGATTCATCCGGAGAGATGGTAACCCATCCGGCTCCATCCGGCCCCATAGTCTACTATGGGGCCAAAAACCGGTCCAGGGCTGTCTGGTTTACACCGGACAGCCCCGGATCGGATTAAACCGTGGCCAGCCTTAGTAACAAAGGAGGGTGTGTTAAAATCTAACAATCAAAGGAATATGGTTCAAATCAGCTCACCTTCTGGGAATTGCAGGGAAAAGTAAGGACTACCCAGGGGCGTAACTACAACAGATGCAGGAGTTGCAGTCGCACCTGGGCCCTCGAGTCCAGGGGGCCCCATACGTCCCTTTGACCTATAGAAAAAGACTAGTACTATTAATGATTTGCAATAATTTGGGGTCTCATTGGAGCTTTCACATCGGGGCCCATATGTTTACACTACCCCATACACATTAGAAGGCCAGTTGGCCCTACCATTGTGCCGGCAGCACTACAGATGAGTAATATAATGATCTGATAACCCTTACCCTTTTAAACCTTGGACTTTAGGGTTTACCATTGCCTTAAAAGCATCAACACTTGATAACTCATTCAGCTATACACAAACTATTTTCTACCGCGGTGTCAAACGCTGTTGCGAGGGAAGTAAAGAATCTCCGCTATACCCTTGTGTTCAATTTCTGTAGCACTTACGAGCTTGTAGACATAATGTTAAGGTCTACAGAGATCTGAATAGCGAGCTGCATTAGTAGTAGGCCCACAGAGATGCTTCATTAACCCAATTAAGCAGGTGGATGGAGAGGGCCTCTCTTATAATTTACACCTTACTAATGAAGTGTATGGCTCTTAATCTCTTCCAAACAAGATGCACTCATAGAACATTGGAGCAGGCAAGGGGGAAATTAATTAGGTGAAAAAACTGCAAGATTAAAGCAAAGGGAATCCTTCACAGCAACTGTAACCTGGCAGGTTATCCATTTTAAGTTACAATACAATTCTATCATGCAAACAAGGCATTAAGAGCTTTTTTTTTACAGCTACATTTGAATAGTTGGTAATGATGTGAAGTCGACATAATGCATCTATGAATTGTATAGTTGTACGTTTTTAACTCTAGCAAAGATTACGTGAATGGACCTGAAGTTATACATTTTATCCAGATACGGCTGATGCCATTAAACGTAATGTATACTGTTATACAGCCACTACATCTGACAACATTATTTATTAAAATATTTCCCTAATAGGGTTTCCTGAAGCTAAAATACTCAACGATCGGCTGTAATCTGCAAGAGTCACCATATCCTACACTGCCTCCGCAGGACAAATTAAGTATTACACTGTTTACGTTGAACCATGTAAAGAATATGCTGAGTGATGCAGTAATGCCCCTATTCAAAAAATAATTAAGGACTACAAATTTAGGTTTTTAAAACTAGACAAAGGTTTCTTTTTTTAAAAAAAAGGGATGTATTGGTATTAGTTGTTAAGATAATGTATCTATCTGAAGCTACTAAAAATGTTAGTGCCGCCCTCATCATCTCCCACCTCGACTATTGTAATATCATGCTCTGCGGCCTCCCTGCAAGCACTCTCACACCTTAATAGGCTGTCATTTCCTCTGCTGCTCTATTCATTCACCTCTCTCCTACTCATCCACCTCTCCGTTCTGAAAATTCCTTCATTGGCTCCAAATTTCCCATTGAATCCAGTTAAAATGACTAACAATGACCTACTATGCCGTCCATAATTTGTCTCATCCATGCATCTCAAAACTAATCTATTGATACCTTCCTACATGTAATCTTTGGTCCTCCTAAGACCTTATCCTCTCCATTCTCATATGTTCCTCACTCAATTACTTCCAAAACTTCTCCTGAGTAGACCCAATCCTCTCGAATTCTGCGCCCCAACACGTCCAATTGTCTCCAACATTCAGAACCTTCAGACAGAATTTGAAACTCATCTGTTCAAGGAAGCTTCAGCATGAAATGACCCTGCTGCCATCTCACCACCACCACTGGAGCTGCCACCACACCACCACTGGAGCCGCCATCTCACCACCACCACTGGAGCTGCCACCACACCACCACTGGAGCTGCCGCCTCACCACCACTGGAGCTTCCACCACACCACCACTGGAGCTGCCATCTCACCACCACCACTGGAGCTGCTGCCTCACCACCACTGGAGCTGCCATCTCACCACCACCACTGGAGCTGCCGCCTCACCACCACTGGAGTTGCCATCTCACCACCACCACTGGAGCTTCCACCACACCACCACTGGAGCTTCCACCACACCACCACTGGAGCTGCCATCTCACCACCACCACTGGAGCTGCCGCCTCACCACCACTGGAGCTGCCATCTCACCACCACCACTGGAGCTGCCGCCTCACCACCACTGGAGTTGCCATCTCACCACCACCGGAGCTGCCTCTTCACCACCAGCAAAGCTGCCGCTTCACCACCACCAGATCTGCCACTTCATCACCACTGGAGCTACTACCTCGCCACCACCGGTTCTGCTACCTCACCACCGCCAGAGCTGCCACCCCCTACCTACTGTCTCCTTCCCAATTATCCAGTAGACTGCAAGCTCACAAGGGCTGGGCCCTCTCCCCGCTGTACCAGTATGTCACTATCAGTTTAATCATCATCATTTATATATGTTTGTTATATGTAAACCCTCTTTACATGTACAGCACCATGGAATCTTGTTATGATTTTGTAATCAACACACACATGATAGATACGTAAAGCACTGAAAAACTGCAACTGGTCCAGACGTTTCCTGTACAGACTAGAGATTGTGACTCCACAGTCCCTAGTAGTACTTGAGTAGGCTAGAATGGCCCTAGCCCCAGACTAAAAGGTGGAAACTCTGACCTATGCTGCCTGAACAGCCATCAAGTGCTTCACGTACCTCCTAAGGAACTGGAGGGCCCAACAGTGTGCAATTAACCTATAGAAAGGAAGGAGAGCTCACAAAGGAAGATATCCCAGAGTGGGAAAAAACAAACCATGGAATAAAAAGTGAAAACATAATATAAGTACTGCTATAGAGTACAGTATGTCACCCTCTTTGTAAGTGCTAACAGAAGATAGGTGCAGGATGAAGAGCATAAACATTGGAGAGGTGAACCCCAGCTGGTCTATCTCTGACTGGCATTAATAACAGCAGCATAGCTGGACATCCAAATGAGAATATCACCAGTAGGAAACACTGGCAGAGGAAAGATATATACGGTATATCTGCACCCAAAAGGTGATTGGACAGACAAATGGATAAATAAAAAGCCCTGTTAACTTGGAAGACTAAAGGCTGGGTTACACACTACGATGTCCCAGCGATTCCACCAACGATGTGGATCGCTGGGACATTGTGATCTGATCGCTGGTGAGCTGTCAAACAGGCAGACTCACCAGCGATCAGGACCAGCGAGAACGCTGGTAACCAGGGTAAACAGCGGGTAACTAAGCAGAGCGCAACGCTTAGTTACCCGCTGTTTACCCTGGTTACCATCTCACAGCGCTTGCTGTGCGGCGCTGGGAGATTGTTCATCGTTGGTCTCCCGCTGTCACATGCGCTGATGCTGGGCACCCAACTGGGCAGACCAACGATAAATTTATGGTCCAGGTCATTTACCAATGATCAACAATTAACGACCTCATTGTTGGTCGTTGGTAAATGTCACACGCAACAATATTGTTTCGACATCACTGCAACATCACCAAACCGGTGATGTTGCAACTATATCGTTAATGATATAGTAGTGTGTGACAGGGCCTTAAAGCAAGAATAACACATAATAAACACCCAGAGAAGAGGTGTTTCTGCTGTGGCTCCGTGGACAGAAAAGTTGAACCCTGATGCATGAAAACTTTAAAAATTATTATTATATATTATTATTATTATTATTATTATTATTATTAATAATAATAATAATGTCCTAAAAATTGCAATATTTCAGCGCAAACATCAGAATATTATTACTTCAAAGTCTAACTGATGTTCAGTAATGCACAATGTCATCCAAAAGCCTCCCTCCGTGTACTTGATTTCTGCACCAATACCTCTTGTCTGTGCATGTCATAGACTTCTATGGAAAGATGTTAAATTTAGGATGTAGCAAACCTCATACCATGGCATTATACAAATAACCAACAGCATACACAGCAGGAATGTACTAAGCCTGGCGCTCCATACTCTAGTCTTGAACTATATGTCAACTGGAAGACGATATGCTTGGTTCTGGGACCACTACCCTTCTCCATCTACACTCTCGGGCTAGGACAACTCATTGAGTCGCATGGCCTTCATTACCATCTCTACATCGAAGACCCACCTCTTCCGTCAAGCCTATAACCTGCAATGAGACCCGGTTCACCGCATCATTTCACGATCGGCACTACCCCCTCCTACTGTATCCCCACCCGTCCCTCGAGCCCTCGCGGTCAGGGTTCTCTCCCCTCCTGTATCTGTACGACTTGATTGTCCATATATATTGTACTTGTCCTCGTCTGCCCTTTCCATATGTAAAGCGCTACGGAATCTAATGGCGCTATGCAAATAAATAATAAAAATAATAATAATATGCCAATGAATAGGTGTAAGGCTCTTAATACATCTGGGGCAACTTTGGTCTTTCCTGTGCTAGAATATAAAGCCTATACTAGCTATGAGAAGGTCTAAACTTCCCCCACAAGTTGCCCCAGTTTTCTGTGTGTGTTACAGTAGATCGTTCTCCCTTTTCGCTATGTTCACCCCACTTTTAAAGGAAACAAACCGCCAAGATTTAGTGCTATGCAGCAGGAGATTGACGTGAGCAGCATGACATCAATATATATTTTTTTATTCCCCCCCTGTGGGCCTGTCTTTCTGCTGTAAGCCGAACCCACTCCCTCTCATCCAGACTCATCCAGACTCATCCAGGATGGTTTCACTTACAGCAGAAAGACAAGCCCACAGGGGAGGAATAAAAAAACCCAAATAGTGATGTCTTGCTGCACACGTCAATCACCTGCTGCATAGCATTAAATTCTGGTGGTTGGTTTCCTTTAAGAAAAGTGAGTAATGATAAAGGTACGGTAATAAATTGCAAGATATTTTCACTAATAACCCTTCCCCCAATTTCTTTTATTTTTGACTTATATAGAATAATACCATCCTTACTCTATGTAGAGCAATGACTCCGTGTGACTGTACCTTCTTCTACATGTGGCTTTGTCTTAGTACCATCATGTACACTATATTTCTCCACATAGTCATATCATTGTGATATAAAAGGGGCTCCAATTTCTAGTTTGTTGAAATTGACTAAAAGTGGAAAATATACACATCTTACCATTTATTACGTACAGGAACCAGCTCACTAGGCCAAATCAAGGAAAACAATTCAGAGATCCTTGACGGTGACAAACTGTAGAGCACCCTTGACGTAAGATTGGGTTGAACATTTACCAGCCAAGAAAATTCCGAAACAACTCTTTCTTTGAATAGCTGATCCAGAGATTGAAATCAAATAAGTCTTAATTCACAGAGCTTGAAAGGATCTGCAAAGAGGATAGGCAGAAAATACCCAAATATCTCTGTACCAAGGTTGTAGTCTAGGTAGAAACCATGTCTGACAATGCTTCTTTGCAAGGAACGTAGACACATTAGATTTTCGAAAGGAAGAAAACTGGTTCTCTAGAGACAGTCACCCTAGAAAAAAATGTCTGACCCAATAGTGGACACAACCAGGAGAGGGTCTCTGTTCTAGAGCAATATTTGGGACCTTCGCAGTCCAATGGTTCATCACAATACACAATGCCACCTGCTTTGGAGGTTGAAGTGGCCTCTTTACTTCTTGGGCCTTGGCGTGGTTGCCCAGGGTGCATCAATGGTCTGTCCTCCCCCTGTAAGACCCTTTAATAAGCCATGCCATAAGAAGACATGTTGCAGTCTAGAAGCTCACTCTTTTTCCATGATGATTTGCAAATGTGGCACCCCATGTCCCCACAACACATTGACTTACACTAGCACCTCTGGGCCAGGACGGGGAGCACAACCTGCTCTCCTAAATACTCCAGCTCAAGAGGAAGTAGGCAGTCAAGTTCAGTACGAGGCAGTACTGTGAAGAGAGAGAGATTGTGGTGTAAAGGGGCTTTGACAGGCTTCTCCACAATCTGCTCACAATTCCAGGCCTAGCTAGGGTCTGAGGAGAGGAGAACTAAAAAGACAGAGGAACACATCTGGGAGCTTGAGTGCCATCATCACTCTCCCAGAGGAGCGCACAGAACGGACACCGGATCCGACACTGTGACTGACACACACAGCACAGTGAATCCAGGAGTAGAGGAGTCTCTGGACCACCACAGTACCAGAGCAAAGCAACACGGCGGGGTCAGTACAACACAGAAGACTCAAGTTGCCTAGCCAAGTGGTATCAGCCGAGAGGAAGAGAGAGTGAGACAGTGCCAGGGGCTAAGCTAGAGACAGCAGCAGGGGCACACACACACAGCGCAGCACGAGGAAGCTGAGGACCCGGACAGGGTGGGAGAAACCCGGCCCCAGTACAGACTCCGTGGACTATAATCTGTAACAACATTGCAGTAAAGTTTTGGAAACTACAGAAACATGAGTGTGTGTTCCTTAACCCGTCTCCACTATCATACCCTACTATTACATCCACCATAGACTATAACAACCACTGCCCCGGGGACCTTGCTTCAACCTACGGAGAGCAGTACCATCTAAGCTGCCTAACATCACCCCGGAGGTTCTGCAGCAGCGGTGGTCCCCCATACTGACCACACACCGTGGGTGGCGTCACGATAAACTCTATTCCCCTATAAATACCCCCTTATTATTGCCAGGGTCCGGGACACGGTCCAGACCAGGACCCCGTAACATTCCCCAGCAGCAGACCCGGTCCGGTACCGAGTACCCCCGTCCCAGTGGGCTCAACACAAACATAAGAGGATTTGAGGTTGTATTCATTGCAAAGCTGCCTAGAGGGTGCTGAGTAGTTTTACAAAAGTTATATTTAAATTTTGCACAAATTTAGACAAATTTAGCGTTGTCATTTTGGACCATGGTGTGTAGATAGCACATGATAGGTGGGGGCCCCAGTTAGAGAATTTGCATTGGCTTCCTTCAAGTTACGATTTTGGTTTCCTGGACCAAGGGCAAACGACAAAGGCATTTACTGAGCTCATACCAGCTGTAACCAATAACAACCAATAACATTTCTTCTTTGATCAGTTAAACTAATTTGGGGCAAAAGTTTCATTGGTTACTATGGGCATCAAAGCGAGAAGTTGTTTGCCTTGTGTGTTTGAAGCACATAATGACATCACCTACTAAATCTGGATTAGAAGACGACGTCTACCCAAAGTCATGAAATACTACGGCCGCTCATTCTTGGCGTGTCATTACAATTTCATGATTGATAAAGGTGAAACAGACAGAATTAGACGAGAAAAAGGAGGAGATGGGAAATGTCCATTTTCTGCTTCTCAGATTAAAGGTTGTTCCATGACATTGAATGAGACGTAATTATACATCTGGGCAATTTTCTAAGAAAAATGATTTACAGAATAGTTTCCAAAAATGACATATTTTAAAGGGAACCTGTCACCCAAAATCACCCTTGTTAGCTGTAAATACATGTCCCTGAAGCATAACACCACAGTCCTACACATCCCTTTGTGGTGTTTTAGTTCAATATGAAAGTGCACTTTAGTCGTTTCAAAACTTACAAAATCCGTGGCAGTGGGGCGTTCCAAAGCCTTCTTGTCTATGAGGCGGTTCCCCTGTGCCGCTGTATTACGCCCTAATGGGCGTTGTTTCAAACTTTGTAGCGCGGGCACGATTCATAATATCGCGGCCGCGACGTCACGGTCATGTGATGCCGTGACGCGTCATTTCCGGGCGGACGGGGCGCTGTTGTATGACGCGCACCGGCCGACTTCATAAAGCGATCTGCGCATGCGCTGAAGTTGGCCAGTGCGCGTTCACAGACAGAGGCAGGTGGGCAGGCTACGTTGAATCCCCCTCCCTCCCCTGTGTCATCCTCCTTCCCTGTCTCTCGCTCTCTGTCTGTGACCCCCTCCATAACTGTGCCCCCACTGCTTCACTCCAAGTAATAAAAAAAACAAAAAAAAAATGTCAATATACACTAGATATATAAGATGTGGATATAATATATATATATATATATATATATATATATATATATATATATATATATATATATATATATATATATAAATATATATACACACATATATATGCATGCACACACATCTAATACTGTAACACATATATGTGTGTGTGTAATTTTTTTTTTTTTTCACAAACATATACATTATATATATATATATACTGTAATGTAATGTAATGTATATGTTTGTGAAAAAAAAAAAAAATTACACACACACATATATGTGTTACAGTATTAGATGTGTGTGCATGCATATATATGTGTGTATATATATTTATATATATATATATATATATATATATATATATATATATATATTATATCCACATCTATATATATCTAGTGTATATTGACATTTTTTTTTTTGTTTTTTTTATTACTTGGAGTGAAGCAGTGGGGGCACAGTTATGGAGGGGGTCACAGACAGAGAGCGAGAGACAGGGAAGGAGGATGACACAGGGGAGGGAGGGGGATTCAACGTAGCCTGCCCACCTGCCTCTGTCTGTGAACGCGCACTGGCCAACTTCAGCGCATGCGCAGATCGCTTTATGAAGTCGGCCGGTGCGCGTCAGACAACAGCGCCCCGTCCGCCCGGAAATGACGCGTCACGGCATCACATGACCGTGACGTCGCGGCCGCGATATTATGAATCGTGCCCGCGCTACAAAGTTTGAAACAACGCCCATTAGGGCGTAATACAGCGGCACAGGGGAACCGCCTCATAGACAAGAAGGCTTTGGAACGCCCCACTGCCACGGATTTTGTAAGTTTTGAAACGACTAAAGTGCACTTTCATATTGAACTAAAACACCACAAAGGGATGTGTAGGACTGTGGTGTTATGCTTCAGGGACATGTATTTACAGCTAACAAGGGTGATTTTGGGTGACAGGTTCCCTTTAATGCAAAGACTGTGGAGACGAGATGAGCGGTAAAATAGAGGAGGAGGTAAGCAAGTCATACAGGATGTAAGCAAGTCATACAGAACTGAGCAGATAGAAAGGAAAGTTGAAGTCGGTGATCTGTGCCATCATGTATGGTCAGGGCTTAACATTGAACAATTGAAACATGCGCAAGGGTGTTGTTAACTGTGACATGATCACAATAGTTTCACAATTTTAGCACAACTTCGAGGAGATGTTGAGACACCCTAGCCTGAAGATACATTAAGAATAGCTGTAGGAAGAATAAGAGTTCCACCATATTCCTCCCGATGCCCCATACTCATAAGCTTGGTTATGTTTTCAAATCTGGTGGCAATTTACTTTACCATTAACTAGGGTGTAAGAGTTGGGAAACCTCCAAACACAGAAGACTGTTAGCTGGTCTAATTGTGTATGGCAGAGGTTCCCAACCTTTTTTACTTTAAGGCTGGAAACACACTATCCTACTTACATGCGAGTCTCCCGGACGAGACTCGGATCTCTGACCCTGAACGGCCTCTCCCTCTCTGGACGGGAGTGTCAGCTGCTTGTGTTTTTGTGCAGCATCACTCTCCGGTCCAGAAAGGGAGAGGCCGTTCAGGGTCACTCATCCGAATCTCGTCGAGAGACTTGCATGTAAGTAGGATAGTGTGTTTCAAGCCTAAGAGCCACACTTGGCTCCTAGAGATGGTCAAGAGCCGAATTCTCTGCAAAGAAAACATAATTGCCTTATTGAAGGTTATAATACTCCAAGTGCCCCCTTGTAAAGTAATAAAACCCCACGTGCCCCCTAGCAGAGTAGATATGTCTCGAGTGTTGAGTGTAATAATAATGCAGGCACCCCTTAAAAAGTAATGGCCTGCCTGAATGCTCCTTACAAAATAGTAATGCCTTCAGTGCCCCCTTATAAAGTAACAATTCCCTCTAGTACCCCTATATAAAGTAACAATGCCATGAGTACCTCATTATAACTTAAAATGAACCTGAAAGGTCCAATAATGCTACTAACCTGCAGATTGTGGGTTAATTTGCAGGTTCATAGCGTGATGAAGGTGCCCGCCATAGTACTGAAAGTGCTACACCCAGGAGAAAACATACTTTATTTATATCATGAGATGCCGGCTTTCAGTCATGTAGGTGTGTCTAGAGCAATTATAGTACTGAGACCGGTGGCTGAATGTATGCCCTGGCACCGACTGACTGATGGTTCATCACTGATACACTACAAAGCTGGCTGTCAATACCAGGGTTGGGGTTTGCGTACAGCCTCCACTTTCAGTGCTGTGAGCGATGACTGCAATTGGTCTGGGCACACCTGAATAACTGAAAGCTGGCGGCTGCAGAGAGAAATAAAAGTTAATTTCTCCCGGGTGCTGCAATTTCAGTAATGCAGCCAGGCACTTTCATAATGCAATTAACCTGTAGATTAAGCCCAGATCTGCTGGTTAATAGTGTTAACAGACATGACAGATACCCTTTAATAATGCTGCAATGCCCCCTTAAAAAGTAATTATGCCCCTTGTCTAGAACAATCCTCTATCATGGTCTATTATGGTCTATCATGGTCTTCTCAAGTCTACAACATGATGTAAAATAAGTATATCACACATGAACTCACTGATACATTTCTGATTTTCCTGGACGTCAATATAACACCAAATATTCTATACCAAGTTGATATTACAATCGGGCTTGAACCTGATTGTTATGCTGGAGTGAGGGAGCACTTGGCCTGTGGCATAAGAAGAGGTGTACAGCGGGGAAGATGTAAAGTACGGCCCTGGCAATAGGGAGAGGGGATATAGGTCACCACCTGAACTCACCTGAGGCTTATCCTGAGCTCCCTAACGTTCCTTGCGTGACCACGTGCCTTGGCCCTGGCTGACCCTGGACTTGCTCTGACTAGTGAGCAGGTCAGCAAAACACTAGTTAATAATAATAATAATAATAATAAATAATAAAACTTTATTTGTATAGCGCCAACATATTCCGCAGCGCTTTACAGTACAATGGTATGTACAGTTAGGGCCAGAAATATTTGGACAGTGACACAATTTTCGCGAGTTGGGCTCTGCATGCCACCACATTGCATTTGAAATGAAACCTCTACAACAGAATTCAAGTGCAGATTGTAACGTTTAATTTGAAGGGTTGAACAAAAATATCTGATAGAAAATGTAGGAATTGTACACATTTCTTTACAAACACTCCACATTTTAGGAGGTCAAAAGTAATTGGACAAATAAACATAACCCAAACAAAATATTTTTATTTTCAATATTTTGTTGCCAATCCTTTGGAGGCAATCACTGCCTTAAGTCTGGAACCCATGGACATCACCAAATGCTGGGTTTCCTCCTTCTTAATGCTTTGCCAGGCCTTTACAGCCGCAGCCTTCAGGTCTTGCTTGTTTGTGGGTCTTTCTGTCTTAAGTCTGGATTTGAGCAAGTAAAATGCATGCTCAATTGGGTTAAGATCTGGTGATTGACTTGGCCATTGCAGAATGTTCCACTTTTTTGCACTCATGAACTCCTGGGTAGCTTTGGCTGTATGCTTGGGGTCATTGTCCATCTGTACTATGAAGCGCCGTCCAATCAACTTTGCAGCATTTGGCTGAATCTGGGCTGAAAGTATATCCCGGTACACTTCAGAATTCATCCGGCTACTCTTGTCTGCTGTTATGTCATCAATAAACACAAGTGACCCAGTGCCATTGAAAGCCATGCATGCCCATGCCATCACGTTGCCTCCACCATGTTTTACAGAGGATGTGGTGTGCCTTGGATCATGTGCCGTTCCCTTTCTTCTCCAAACTTTTTTCTTCCCATCATTCTGGTACAGGTTGATCTTTGTCTCATCTGTCCATAGAATACTTTCCCAGAACTGAGCTGGCTTCTTGAGGTGTTTTTCAGCAAATTTAACTCTGGCCTGTCTATTTTTGGAATTGATGAATGGTTTGCATCTAGATGTGAACCCTTTGTATTTACTGTCATGGAGTCTTCTCTTTACTGTTGACTTAGAGACAGATACACCTACTTCACTGAGAGTGTTCTGGACTTCAGTTGATGTTGTGAACGGGTTCTTCTTCACCAAATAAAGTATACGGCGATCATCCACCACTGTTGTCATCCGTGGACGCCCAGGCCTTTTAGAGTTCCCAAGCTCACCAGTCAATTCCTTTTTTCTCAGAATGTACCCAACTGTTGATTTTGCTACTCCAAGCATGTCTGCTATCTCTCTGATGGATTTTTTCTTTTTTTTCAGCCTCAGGATGTTCTGCTTCACCTCAATTGAGAGTTCCTTTGACCGCATGTTGTCTGGTCACAGCAACAGCTTCCAAATGCAAAACCACACACCTGGAATCCACCCTTGACCTTTTAACTACTTCATTGATTACAGGTTAACGAGGGAGACGCCTTTAGAGTTAATTGCAGCCCTTAGAGTCCATTGTCCAATTACTTTTGGTCCCTTGAAAAAGAGGAGGCTATGCATTACAGAGCTATGATTCCTAAACCCTTTCTCCGATTTGGATGTGGAAACTCTCATATTGCAGCTGGGAGTGTGCACTTTCAGCCCATATTATATATATAATTGTATTTCTGAACATGTTTTTGTAAACAGCTAAAATAACAAAACTTGTGTCACTGTCCAAATATTTCTGGCCCTAACTGTATAAGAAAAATATACAATACAGAATGGTAGGTAATACAGAACAGTGATTACATACAATAAACATAGAATCAATGTAGGAAACACAATAAAGAGGCAAAAAATGAAGGTAAAGGGATAGGAACACAAAGTACAGGGCTTATAACAATGAATTTCTTATGTCTAAATGACTACTGTTAGGGAGAAGGATAGGCCGCCCTGAAGAGGTGTGTTTTTAGGGAGCGTCTGAAGCTATGCAAGTAGTGGGTGGTCCTAATTTCTTGGGGTAGAGCATTCCAGAGGATAGGTGCAGCTCAAGAGAAGTCTTTGAGTCGGGAATGGGAGGTTCGGATTAATGCCGATGTTAGTCTGAGGTCGCATTCAGAGCGAAGGGGACGGGTGGGGTGGTAGACAGAGAAGATGGTAGAGAGGTAGGTAGTTGCCGCACCATGACTAGCTTTGTGGGTGACAACAAGCAATTTGAATAGGATCCTATAGTGTATGGGTAGCCAATGCAGTGACTGGCACAGAGCAGAAACATCTGAGTAACGGTTTGCTAGATAGGTGATCCTGGCTGCTGTATTGAGGATAGACTGGAGAGGGGAAAGCTTACTGCGGGGGAGGCCAGCTAATAAAGAATTATAGTAGTCAAGGTGGGAATGGATCAGGGCCACGGTGAGGGTTTTAGTTGTTTCCATGGTGAGGAAAGGGCGACTTCTGGAGATATTTTTCAGGTGCAAGCGACAGGAGCGGGTGAGAGATTGTATATATGGGGTGAAGGAGAGATCAGCGTCAAACATAACACCCAGACAGCGAGCCTGCTGAGAAGGCGTTGTCGTGGTGCCGCACACCGAGAAGGAAATGTCAGGTTTAGGGAGGTTAGTAGAGGGTGAGAGCAGAAGTTCTGGAAAGGTTGAGTTTCAGATAGAGAGCAGACATGATAGTGGAAATTGCGGTTAGACAGTCATTGGTGTTCTTTATTAGAGCAGGAGTAAGGTCAGGGGAGGAAGTGTATAGTTGTGTGTCATCAGCGTAAAGATGGTGCTGGAAGCCAAATCTGCTGATGGTCTGTCCAATCGGGGCCGTGTAGAGAGAGAAGAGGAGAGGGCCAAGGACTGAACCCTGAGGGACCCCAATAGTGAGGGGAAGAGGGGAGGAAGTGGAGCCAGCAAATGATACACTGAAAGAGCGGTCAGAAAGATAGGAAGAGAACCAGGAGAGAGCAGTGTCCTTGATGCCAATGGAGTGCAGCATAGAGAGTAGGAGATGGTGGTCAACTGTGTCAAAGCTGCAGAAAGGTCAAGAAGGATAAGCAGAGAGTGGTCACCATTATGTTTTGCTGTCAGAAGGTCATTGGTCACTTTGATAAGGGAAGTTTCTGTAAAGTGTAGGGGGTGGAAGCCAGACTGTAATGAATTTAAAAGAGAGTGAGTGGAGAGGTAACGGGTGAGGCGGGAGTAGAACAGGCGCTCCAGAAGTTTTGAGATGAAGGGGAGATTGGAGACAGGTCTGTAGTTATTTGTGCAGGATTGGTGAAGGGACATTTTCTTCAATAATGGAGTAATTATAGAGTGTTTGAAGGAGGAGGGGAAGTTGCCAGTAGAGAGGGAGAGATTGAAGATTGTGGATAAGTGGGTGGTGATCACTGGAGAGAGGGTCTGGAGTAGGTGTGAGGGAATGGAGTCAGTGGTGCATGTAGTAGGATGTGAGGACGAGAGGAGCCTGGAGACTTCTTCTTCTGTGACTGGGTCAAAAAAGGAGAGTGAGCCAGAGGGGATGTGGGGACAGATGGGAGTAACAGTACTTGAAGGTTGGGAGCTGATTTCCTTACGGATGTTTTCTATTTTCTCTGTGAAGTAAGGAGCTAGATTATCAGCACAGAGGTCAGTGATAGGGGCCTGCACTTTCGGACTGAGGAGAGAGTGAAAGGTGTCAAAAGGTTTCTTTGAGTTGTTGGATAGTGAGGAGATCAGGGTGGTGAAGTAGGTCTGTTTGGTGAGATGAAGGGCAGAGTTATAGGTTTTTGGTTAAATCTATTTTTATTAAGATTTTAAATTGCAAGCGAACAAACATATTCGTACAATATGAAAAGTCAATGAACAAAGACTAGAATAATGGTACAAAAATGGATTAGAAAATGGATTAGAAAATGTCTTCTTGTGTCATCCCGTAGTATTATATGCCAATAGAGCAAACTAGGGAACGACTAACCCAGGCGTTGCGCTGGGGGGAAAAAGCTTTTCATAACATATAACTGACTAGTGCCTAAAGGAGGTACATGCATTGTCACATGAACTCAAACATAAGACTTAGAACATCATACTATGTAAACCTGGATGATGGACTTGGCATGACATAGTCTGTGGTTCACACATACTACTATCCTCTTAGACGCCAGAGGATTCTGCATATTATATAAAATTACAGTAAAAGGAGAGAAGGTAGAAAGAAGATGATAAAGGGAATGAAATGGAGTATAGAAAAAGAAAGAGGAGGTAATCAACTGGAAGGAGAGAAAGAGGAAGGGGGAAGGTCTAAACACGAAACGGTGACAAGAAAAAGGACGGGTTATGGGGAAAGGAAAACGCATATTAGGGTAAATAGAAAAGGTGCTTCTGTGTATCTGCATCACCCCCTCCCCCACCCATGAATAACACCGCCTCAGCTGAACAAGATTTGAATGTCGGGGGAATCATGGAACAAGATCCATTCCATCCATGTCGCATTGAATCGAGACATTCCATCAGAATGTCCCGCTGCCAGTTCCTCCATTCTAAATATGTCTCTCATTTCAGAATACCAATCCAGAATGGAGGGCGGCGTAGAAGTCCTCCACAGGCGAGGAATAACAGCTCTAGCAGCTGAGACACAAAATCTAAGGATATCTTTTTTAATAAACTTAGCGGAACCCGGCATGATTGACAATAAGGCTACCTCAGGAGTGCCCTCAATTTGTTTCCCCGTAATCATATTATAATTACGGAAAACCTTTTTCCAGAAAACCCATACTTTGTGACAGGACCACCATATGTGAATCGTGTCCCCAACCGCTAGTCCACATCTCCAGCACTTGTCAGAGATATTGGGTGAGAATCTATGTAGTCTGTCTGGACAGAGATACCAGCGGGTAAGGACTTTATAGTTTCTTTCCTGTGATGCACGCGGTAAAGCCAGTAAACGTGTGCAAAGGAAACTCTTTTTCCATTCCTCGACCGATAGCTCTCTCCCCAAGTCTCTCTCCCAACTCACTTGGTACTTATGTTTTGTGAGTTGTAGGTTTTTAGCATGAATTTATAATGGACAAAGGTTTCTGGTGGGCGGGGCATCGCTGGAGGAATCGAGTTTGAGATGTGAGCCAGGACTGTTTTACTCTGTGTTTGGAGATTCTGAGGGTGAGGGGCGCTACTTGGTCCAGGGTGCTTCTGAGAGTATCATTGTAGTGATTCACAGCCAAATTAGGGCAGGAGAAGGAGGAGATTGGGGACAGTGATGAGAGAAGAGAGTCTGTGAATGTATGAGGGTTAATGGCCTGTAGATTTATGAATGTGTGATAGGTCGGACTATGCTGTGATGGGCGAGGGTTTGTGAGTGTGAAGGAGAGAATGTTGTGATCAGAGAGAGAAGGAGATGAGTTGTCTAAGGAGGAGGTGGAGCAGAGTCGGGTAAAGACCAGGTCAAGGGTGTTACCATCCTTGTGTGTCTCAGAGGTTGAGAGCTGCAAGAGGCCAAGAGAAGTGGTTAGAGATAGGAGCTGGGATGCAGATGGGGAGTTGGGGCTGTTTATGGGAATGTTAAAGTCTCCCAGGATGAGGGTTGGTAATTCTGAGGACATGAAGTGCGGCAGCCACGCGGAGAAGTGGTCGAGGAAGTGGATGGGTAAACCTGGGGGGCGGTAAACCACTGCTACTTTGACGGGGAGGGGACAGAACAGCCTAATTGTGTGGACCTCAAAAGAAGAGAATGAGAGTGATGGAGCGGGGGGATGACCTGGAAAGTACATTGTGGGGACAGGGGTAAGCCAACTCCACCACCATGTCTGTTCCAGGTCTCGGGGAATGGGAGAGGTGTAAACCGCCGTAGGAGATAGCAGCAGGGGAAGCAGTGTCTGAGTCCTGGATCCAGGTTTCAGTGAGGGCCAAAAGGTTAAGAGAGTTAGTGAGAAAGTAGTTGTGGATAAAGGGAACTTTGTTGCATGCAGACCGTGGATTCCAGAGGGCACATTTAAAAGAGGGAGATGAAGGTGTGCAGGTAATGCTAATGAGGTTAGTGGGATTTCTATGTGAGGTGGGGGGGGAGGTGAAGTTGGAAGAGGGTGGTCCAGGGTTGGGAGAAATATCGCCTGACATGAGCAGTAGTAGAAAGAGAAGGAGCAAGTAATTTTTGCCTCTATGACATTGTTTTTGTTGATGCAAGACCCTGGAATATGATGGGCTTAGCTTATTGAGTAGGGTGAAGAGAGTATGGGAGCAGGACATAGTAAAGGGAAGTAGAGAGGGGCTGATGTGGATAAAGGGTGATGGAGGGGGAATTGGGCGGTAAAAGTGGATGACTAACACACATAGATATAAAGGCATTGAACTGAAGGACATTTTGATATAGTTGTACTACTAATATAAAGACTACACAAGAAAGGGGGACAGGCAAGGAAAACACATTCAACATAAACTCCAATTCCTCTCCACAGAGGGAATCCACCACATCTGCTGGAAAGATCACAATGCTTTCTCCATAGGCAGCTCCTTCACAGGTCAGCATAGAATGAACTATAGCTGGCATAGTACAGAGTAAGATGTGGGTTTATAGTGCAGAAGGGAGTGGCTGCAGCTGAGATTACAACTCCCTGTTTAATCACAGCAGGATAGAAAAGAACCTTAACCCCTTCAGCATCAAATGGAATTTAATAGGTTTCTACTCAGAATAGTCGACAAGCGGGCACAAAAGAGGATCTGTAATCAAGTAAATGCTGTCACCTCCTGAATCCAGATCCCCCGAGGTCACATCAGACTGTGACACACTCATGACACAGATCGAGAACAACTACAACTCAAAGTTTTCCTCTGGACAGAGAGTGCAGAAACTTACAAAACGTCTCTGTCTAGAACAAGTCTAGGATGGTTTTGCAATATGTGTGATCTGTCGAATCAGAGAATCTCCTAAATCTATACATGTAGCCCCAGCCTAGATTACATCTCTGCAGCCCTTCCAGGGGCGTAACTACAATAGGTGCAGGGGTTGCGATTGCACCCGGGCCCTGCAGTCTTGGGGGGCCCCAGAAGTCCCTTTGACCTATAGAAAAAGACTATGCTATTAAAGATTTGCAATAATTGGGGGCCCCGTTGGAGCTTTCGCATCAGGGCCCCTGGGCCTGAAGTTACACCAC
Organism: Allobates femoralis; assembly: GCA_033576535.1. Lineage (NCBI taxonomy): Eukaryota > Metazoa > Chordata > Amphibia > Anura > Aromobatidae > Allobates > Allobates femoralis. The sequence goes on from JARQOC010000012.1 coordinate 31,168,759, forward strand.
TGAGCCCTTCATTATTAGCAACAAAACCACACTCCCAAGGACCATGGTCAGCTTCTGCGCTCTCTCTTCCACCTAATTAGTGACCTTGTTAAAATAAGTGCCTTGATTTTAACGGGATGATGTGCAGATCTGGAGATGAGCTAGATGCTGTTTTATTTTCAATACAAGACCAGTGTCTTTTTGATCCTATGCTATCAGCCTTATCCAAGAGTTTCATGAAGGAGAAAGGATCAGGATTTCTGTCTAGTGTCCATAATTAATCCTGGAGACTCTGCGGATTTAGGACCATTGTAACTGTTCTCAAATTAAACAGTCGCTATTAGTGTATGAAACAGACACCATATGTTTATGTATTATTGCAATTGTCCCCGAGAGCTGCAACATTCATGGGAAAATGGGAAAAAATATCTCTTTTTTTATTTTAAAAGACCATTTAATCTGTATTTTATTCCTACTGGAATGTTACTAGCGTTCATATTAATATGCGCTTACTATTATTACTTTGGTTAGTTGCTATCCAGTGCAATATAAATGTTATACTACATGCTGGCTATTTAACCATGGACGGTCCAGATGTGACGTTTGTCTGAGGTCACAGGCTCGAAACGGCTATCACGGACAGACGTGGCACAAGGGACTCAGTTTGGCAGAATCCTGAGAAGTCATGACACTCTTTAACCGTTATACAGGGATATGGATTTGTGGGACCTGAGAGTCCGGATACAACAATGTCATTATCTCCCCCGGGGGGAGTGTCATACCTGAGAGCAACAGAGGGTATCCATGTGGCGCCCCTATGGCAAGGCGCCACAGGGAGGTACTGCACCCTTAACAGCAGGTGTAGTGCCTCTGTAGCCGTGGATATGGAGAATCTGCTCCCTGCATCCATACAGTAGGCCACTTTCATACAGGAGACTGGTATTTAGTAGGTCCCAAGGGGTGGAGCCTAGATGAATGGGGGGAAGCAAGTGAGAGTTTATACAAGTCAGGCAGATGGTGTGAGGAGAGCGAGGAAGGCAGATGCAGGGGACCCTGCAACAGAAGGGCACCTCTTAGGAGAGGGGCGACCCAGACTCTGAAGGAAGTTACTCCAGGACTGGTTGGAGCCAGCTGGAGGACCAGGTCACCACCGGCATACCGGAGCCGAAGCAGCTAGTATAAGGTCTAACCCTAACTGCAGACTGGCAAGCTGAGGCCCCGACACAAAGGAACTGTAAAATCGGCCCGCCATTACTGCGCCATAGAGCGGGAAGAGCGTCGCAGCTAGAAAAGAGCGTGAAGATAAGTCCCGCCTCCCCACTCTGCCGAAGTTCAACGAAGTTGACAACTCTGGACCTGCTGATTAACCCTTTTTCTATTATAAGCATAATTAACTCTTCTCTGGTGTTGTTCACACTACAAACTCTGCAGTCCCACGTATTCAGTTTGCCTGCTCATTTGTGGTGCCTTTGTCTTTGTCAAGGACTATCTGTGTGCTGATAACATACGCATTTGTTTTCTGCAAGCCCTGGCCTGACTGTAAGTTAACAATTCCTGTGTGGGTCTACATTTCTTGCTGTGTGTTTTCTGCTGTTTCTGCTCCACTTGTCTGCCTGCCTTCATGCATATCCTGCTGTCCTTGTCCTTGCTCATCCACTTGCCATCTGGAAAGTCCTGTCTACTGTGCCATTGTTTTTGGTCCTTAGGCTCAACCTATTGTGGGGCCTAAGGAGAGAGTCTACATCACCAGGTGAGTGTATAAAACCCTCAAATATGTAAAATACACTTGAGGACCACGAGACAAAGACAAGCATATCACCCGTTGTTGGTGAGCTGTGAAAAATTGCATTATGGGTCACATGTGACCCTCAAGCCACAGGTTGTGAACCTCTGATCTGGAAGATAGAGTTCTACGCAGGTATTTAGTGACAAGACCTGAGAGCTTCTCGTGGTTGATGGTTGATAGAAGCACAACTCATTCATTGGTTAACCTTTTGTCACGCTTGGGAGGTAGGGGAATCAGGTAACAGGTAGGTGAATTGGGCAAAAGGGGGCCAGGAGAGCCTAATCTGACCCTGATGCTGGGGTCCCTGGCTTACCCTGATCTCGGATGTACCTCTCATGGTGAGGAATTCCAAGCCGCCACACTCCTGATTATCCCTAGGCTGAGGGCCCCTACCTCCACCCATGGGTCAAGCATCACATCTTCTCCCAAGGAAAGACTTTAGCCCAGCAGCTAAGCATCAGCACAGCACCAAGACCTAGAGCACATAGCTATCAGCAGCACCTGACAGAGGAGAGGGAAGGCTATTTAAAGCCAGTGGGAGGGGAGTCCAGGTGAGTCACCCATGAACTCCTGGACCAGCAATTGAACATAATAGTGACTGCAATTCTGGAGCACACCACAGGAGGCAAGGACCTTCACAACCATCAACCATGCGGCTCTTAAAGACAAACCACAAACACAGCAGCATCCAACAATGTCAGCGCCATCTAAGCGCGTGACACCTTTGCTCTCCTAATCCAAATGATAAAATATTTAGGGACCAAATTACAGTTGGATGAGGTTAGGGCTGCCCTACCCAGGCCTGCTTCAAAGACAAGACTTCAGGCTCCAAACTCATCCTCACGTTATAGTGTGTCGTTACATGATTCAATTCACGACAGTGCAGCAAGAATGAGGGAAGAAGCATCAGATAAGCTCCTGTGTGATGTTGAAGGACTGACTATGGTCTGGCAACATAATAAAGAAGGCAGGTTTCCCAATTCTTAAATTTGTAATGATTTTATTGAAGATCCATTACAATAACATGCTTATGCCGGGCAAAAAACAGGTATCTCCAAGCCAACATGTTTCGGATTGACACGTCCCTTTTTCAGTCTGTCGTTACAATTTTAAGAATTTTGGGAAACCTGCCTTCATCATTTTCTTCATACGTCAAGGATAAACCAGCTGCTATTGTTTGGATCCCCAACAGATCCTCAGGATTAACCGGTGAGCTGCACATTCCCTACTCGATTCTCTACGAAAAAGTTAACATTAATTTGAGGACATGAAGGATGAGCGGAATTTTTAAAGTCACTATTCCTCATTTTTTGAAGCCATAGAACTCAAGCAAATGCTTAGACACACCATCTCCTAAGGTGGAGAGCACTGCGTGGCACTATCTGGGCAACGATTGGCACTTATCATTGCAATATATTTACAATCTACGGTATATGGATACTAATTACATTAGTTATCTGCGCTGTGGGAAAATGATGATCTGGACACTTTGGACAACCTCAATTTTGGAGCAGATCTGGAGTGCCGTGGGCATCTCCTCTCTATCACGATAATTGTCAGGTTTTCTTTAGGTGTCCATACATTTTAGATTACATTCATGTCAACACTCCTCCGAGTAACTACAATAGGTGCAGGGGTTGCGATCGAACCCGGGCCCTGCAGCCTAGGGGGGCCCCAAAAGTCCCTTTAGCCGATAAAAAAAGACTAAGAAAATTAAAGATTTGCAATAATTGGGGCCCCATTGAAGCTTTCGCATCGGGGCCCCTGGGACTGAAGTTACGCCACTGGATGTCCTCAACATCATTTTATGGCTGCACACTTAACCTTGATGTGGTCTGTGGTGATAAATCAACTGAGAGGCCAGAAAAAGATGGATAAAACACAAATTCTCCATCAGACCACTATAGCGAGCGCACTGACAAATTCTCATGTAACGCAATCTGTAGAAAGGGCAGCACAGAGGCTACTGAAGGAAAACGGCAACATTTTTAATAAAACCAGATAGCAAAAATGAACCATTTAAATAAAAAAAAAATCACAGCTTTAGGCCATGGTCAGACGGCCGTATAAGGCTGCCTTCACACTTGCAGATGCATCTGCAGCGTTTTGCAGATGCATCTGCAAGTATCAGCATGCAGACCGCGGCCCCTATGTTTATAATGGGGCGCACCGTGGTCTGAAAGCACTCATTCATTCCTATATGTGAACCGTCCGCAGGCGGATGCCTGCTTACAGATCACACACTCCCGCCCGCACCATGGACGCGACATCTCGCTTCCATGGTGCGGGCGGGAGTGTGTGATCTGTAAGCAGGCATCCGCCTGCGGACGGTTCACATATAGGAATGAATGAGTGCTTTCAGACCGCGGTGCGCCCCATTATAAACATAGGGCCCGCGGTCTGCATGCTGATACTTGCAGATGCATCTGCAAAACGCTGCAGATGCATCTGCAAGTGTGAAGCCAGCCTAACACAGACAACACTCTCATTGTAATACACGGAGTAGCCAGAGGCTCCACTGACCAGTGCATGACAGTTTCATGAATTACTGTGCAGCAATCGTGCTCGGGTCAGGAGAGCCTCCGGCCACCCAATGCATTACAATGTGAGCTTCGTCCATGTTATACGCCCATCTGACCCTGGTCTTAGTATTATATTGACCATAAACCAAGAAACTCAGGATAAGCACACTCCCCAGGTCTAAGATACTAGATGGGGGCCCGATTCTATTGCATTGGGCTATTCTAGAATCTGTTCAATTACATATTAGCCTACTGATCGCAGCATCACTGTGTAGGGTGGGGGGAGCCCTTTGCTACATAGGGTGGCCATGGGTTGACAGGCACTGCTGCTGCGCTCTCTCTCCCCCTGTATGCTCTCTCTTACCTTGTGTTGTCTCTCACCCCATGTGCTCTTTCGCCTTGTGCTGTCTCTTCCCCTGTGCACTCTCTCTCCTTGTGCTATCTCTCCCTTGTGTGCTCTCTTTCCTCTTGTGCTGTCTCTTCCTCCTGTACACTCTCTCTGCCCCCTTTGTGCTCTCTCCTTGTGCAGTTTCTTCCCACTGTGCGCACTTTCTTTCCCCTGTGCCTCCCCTTATGCTGTTGACGCGCCCCGTGAGGGCCGTGGGGTACTTGGAGCTGGGTCAGGGCGATGTTGTCGGGGAATGGGATGTCATGAGTGGCGTGACCCAGTTCGTGGCCCCAGAGCAGTCAATAAAAAGGGAGAGGGTGAAGCTCATGAAATAGGGGCATTTATAAGGATTTAGAGGTGGTTGTCGTGACACCACTGGTGGTGTTCGGCTATTGACGCTGACGCTGAGGTCCGAGACCTCTGGGGATGCTGTGGTGGTTTCACTCCCCATGGATGGAGCGGGTCCCCAGGGCATCCAGTGTAGAGGTGTTGGTAGTGGAGGGCCAGCGGGACTGATCTGGCTGCAGGGAGGGTTGATCTGATCTGGCTGCCTCCCAACCGTCCCTCTGACTACCTCGGCCCCTAGCATATCGGGTCTGCCTGCCGTCCCAGGGATCTGGTATTTTGGGTGCTTTTGTGGGTGTCTGGACTTAGGCTAGGGTCACACGTAAGCCCTTGGTCCGTTTTTGGCATCAGTTTTTGCATTTTTTTTTCTAAGTCCAAAAACTGATGCAAAAACGGATTATATGTAATAAATACCCTATCCGTTTTTTTCTGCACCCAAAAACGTTCCTAGGAGGTTTTTTAAACCCAAAAACGTTGGTAGGAACGTTTTTGGGTGCAGTAAAAAAACGGATCTGTTTTTTTAACATGGGGCTCTATGGAAAAACGGATCAGTTTTTTAGAGTATTGTTTATGTAAAAAATGGCAAAGTCCCAAAAACGTCCAGGGGCACAGGAGGCACAAAAAGCAGCCTTGGAAAAACGGATTTGGCATGGAAAACACTTCCAAAAACAGATTGCTATGTGTGACACTAGCCTTACCATCCTGTTTACTGAGAACAGGAATGCCACACACGTAGATTGTGTGCAGTACCCCTCTGTGGCGACCAGACTGCAGTGGTGCCACACTGTCTCTCTCCCTGTGCGCTCTCTCCCCTTGTCTTGTCTCTCCCTCCTGTGTGCTCTCTTTTCTCCTAATGCCATCTCTCTCCCTGTGCGCTCTCTGTCCCAGGGTTGTGCGCTGTGTCACTCACTCCTGTGATATGTGTCTTCCCCCCTGTACGTTGAGGAGCCATGGCAGCAGCAGGATGGGTCTGCCCCATGGGTGGGTATGACAGAGTGGACCCAGGTGCAGGCAGGGCCGCACCGTCCATTGGACTCAATTGGCACTCAGGCAGCAAGCTGGCAGGGGGAGCGGCTTAGTAGAAGTGGGCGGCGCCATATCGATATAGCGTCCCCCTGTCATGGCGCCGGCGGCAAGGCGCTGGTAAGACCCTCAGAGCGGCGGCCCTCCACACATACAGGGGTGTCGGTGCTAGCTTCTGATAGCACCCCCCCCCCGGTCCTCACCCCTGGCTGCAGGGGCGGTGGTGCTGAACCTCTGACAGCCCAACCCCGGTCCTCTACTTGTGGCTCAGGCGGCAGGGGGGCTTTGGTGATAATGCCTGCGCTGTGGCCAGTGCCCATACAGTGTGTGGGCTTCCCGTCACAGGTGTCCTATAGATGGCCCTGTTTTCTTTGACTGAGCAACCAAACTTGAAGGATCAAATGGGCTTCTTCACATCCCAGTTTAACTGTAATTTTCCAGTTTAACTGTAATTTACACAATGTCCTATAGGTAGCACTGTTTTCGGAACAAATTTACAAACAGACAGACGGACAGACTAGATAGGGCTTTTATATAGTAGATTGTACAATAATGAGTTGGTTATCATTTGCAAAAATGTTTGCGTTTGCGGCTTCCATCAATGGCATTTTTCTGGAAAGTCTTAATATTGTGACAGTAAGGCTGAAGGCACACTGATCCCTCCAAAACGGCGCGTTTTTGAAGCGCAATACTGTTGCGAGTTTGATGCGTGTAGTAGTGCTAGTGCGGTGCTAGTGTGGTGCTAGTGTGGTGCTAGTGTGGTGCTAGTGGGGTGCTAGTGAGATTTTTTCATTCCTACTGCGATCCGACAGACTAGCACCTTCTCCTGGTGTCAAGACTGCACTGATTTGCTGCCACTTATTTGTCAATCAATGGGGTCACTTGTGGGGGAGCTCCAATGTTTAGACACACAGGGGCTCACCAAACGCGACATTGTGTCAGCTAACAATTTGAGCTGATTTCCATTCAAATTGTTAGCGGACACCATGTCGCGTTTGGAGAACCCCTGTGTGCCTCAGCATTGGAGCTCCCCCACAAGCGACCCCATTTTGGAAACTAGACCCCCCAAGGAACAAATCTAGATGCATAATGAGCACTTTGAAGCCCCAGGTGCTTCACAAATTGATCCGTAAAAATGAAAAAAATATTTTTCTTCCACAAAAATCTTATTTTTTTATTTTTACGGATCAAATTGTGAAGCACCTGGAGCTTCAAAGTGCTCATTATGCATCTAGATTTGTTCCTTGGGGGTCTAGTTTCCAAAATGGGGTCACTTGTGTGGGAGCTCCAGTGCTGAGGCACACAGGGGCACTCCATACACGACATGGTGTCCGCTAACAATTGGAATTGTTAGCGGACACCATGTCGCGTTTGGAGGGCCCCTGTGTGCCTCAACATTCAAGCTCCCCTACAAGTGACCCCATTTTGGAAACTAGACCCCCAAGGAACAAATCCAGATGCATAATGGGGTCACTTGTGGGGGAGCTCCAATGTTTAGGCACACAGGGGCTCTCCATATGCAACATGGTGTCCGCTAACAATTGTTAACGGACACCATGTCGCGCATGGAGAGCCCCTGTGTGCAACCAGCATTGCCACCAGCGCAAGGGCAACTGGAAGAGTTGGGGTACAGCACCAGAAAATGGCACCTCCAATGAATGCGCTATTTTCTGAGGTGGCTGTGGGTTGCAATTTGCAGCGTGAGGGGCCCACAACATTTGGATCTCTCTATGATGAGGATTGCAGCCCCCCAACTGCCAAGTTGTACCTGGCTGGCAACCAAAAATATGGCAAAGCTCCATGTCATTTTATTGGTAGAAGTAATTAAAAAAAATGACGTGGGGCTTCGCCATATTTTTGGTCCAGCCAGGTACAACTTGGCAGCTACAGACTGCCACCAACCCCCAGCTGCCTTGTTGTACCTTGCTGGCAACCAAAAATACAGCGAAGCCCATTTTTTTATTTCTAGAACAAATTCTAGAAAAAAAAAATGACGTGGGGCTCCGCCATATTTTTGGTCCAGCCAGGTACAACTAGACAGCTGGGGGCTGGAATCCGCAGCATGGAGAGGCCCAAGCATTCTGGGCCCCCCATGCTGCGAATTGCAGCCCGCAGCCGCCACAGAAAATGGCGCATGCATTGAAGCGCCATTTTCTGGTGCTGTACCCATGCTCTTCCAGTTGCCTTGGTGCCGGTGGCAAACTGGGTAATAAAGGGGTTAATGCCAGCTTTTTATTGGCAGCTGGCACTAAGCCCGAGATTCATAATATTGGGCCAATGTTAGACCCGCCATTAGGAATCTCTGGTAAGTAGTCAATAAATACACACAAAGGAAAATATTTTTATTTGGAAAAAAACACAAACAAAATTCAGACTCCATCTTTATTAGAAAGATCCGACGTAGTCCATAACGAAGGTCCCGCGACGCTCGATCGCCTCCGACGTAGTCCACAACGAAGGTCCCACGATGCTCGATCGCCTCTGCTCCAGAGATTGCAGCAAGAGATCAAGTGTCCTCTTCCTACAGTCTCTGGGGTCAGAGTTATGGTGCACTGTATGGCAATGATCTGTCATACAGTGCACCATGACTATGATCCCTGAGACTAGAAGAGGACACTTGATACCTTGTTGCATCCATCCATCCATTATCCACGCATGTACACATCCATTCGTGCACACATCCACACATGCAGTCACACATACGCACACATCCATCCATGCACCCATGCATCCACGCATCCACTAACCCACGCACCCACACATCCACGTACCCACACATCCACGTACCCACGCATCCACGTACCCACACATCCACGTACCCACACATCCACGTACCCACGCATCCACGCACCCACGCATCCACTAACCCACGCATCCACTAACCCACGCACCCACACATCCACTTACCTACACATCCACACAATCACACATCCACGCACCCACACATCCACTAACCCATGCACCCACACATCCACTAATCCACGCACCCACTAACCCACGCACCCACACATCCCGCACCCACACATCCCCGCACCCACACATTCACACATCCACGTACCCACGCATCCACGTACCCACGCATCCACGTACCCACGCATCCACGTACCCACACATCCACGTACCCACACATCCACGTACCCACGTACCCACGCATCCACGTACCCATACATCCACGTACCCACGCATCCACTAACCCACGCATCCACTAACCCACGCACCCACACATCCACTAACCCACGAACCCACACATCCACTAATCCACGCACCCACACATCCACACATCCATTAACCCACGCATCCACTAACCCACGCACCCACACATCCACTAACCCACGCACCCACACACCCACGCATCCACGCACCCACACATCCCCGCACCCACACATTCACACATCCACGTACCCACACATCCACGTACCCACACATCCACGTACCCACACATCTACGTACCCACACAATCCACGTACCCACACATCCACGTACCCACACATCCACGTACCCATACATCCACGTACCCACGCATCCACGCATCCACTAACCCACGCATCCACTAACCCACGCATCCACTAACCCACGCATTCACTAACCCACGCACCCACACATCCACTAACCCACGAACCCACACATCCACTAATCCACGCACCCACACATCCACACATCCATTAACCCACGCATCCACTAACCCACGCACCCACACATCCACTAACCCACGCATCCACGCACCCACACATCCACGCACCCACACATCCACGCACCCACACACCCACACATCCACGCACCCACACATCCACGCACCCACACACCCACGCATCCACGCATCCACACATCCATCCATCCATTCATGAATCCATCCATCCATGAACCCACTCACTCAATCAATCATTAATTCATTCATTCATTCGGTACTTACCTCTGGGCGGAGCAGCACTGGAGGAGGGGCGTTCCAACGAGGAGAGGAGGCAGAGCGGCAGCTACACCGGCGGGATCGAGGAGCGGTAAGATCGGACACGGGGATGGGGGGAGTGAACGGCAGGGACAGGTGGGCCATCCAGGGGATGGGGAGGGCGTCCGCCCCCGCCCCCGCCGCCAGCAGCGCGGCGGGTGAAGCCGCAAACACACCCGGCAACGGGGGTGGGGAGCAGTGACAGGTGGGGGCCGTTTGGAGAAGGGGGAGGGCATCCTCCCCCGCCGCCAGCAGCGCGGCGGGTGAACAGACACGGCAACGGGGGTGGGGGGGCAGTGACAGGTGGGGGCCGAACGGAGAAGGGGGAGCTCTGAAGAGGGGAAGGGCATCCACCCCCGCCAATAGCAGCGCGGCGGATGAACAGACCCGGCATCGGGGGTGGGGGGCAGTGACAGGTGGGGGCCATCTAGAGAAGGGGAGGCCTGAGGAGGGGGAGGGCATCCGCCCCCACCACCAGCAGCGCGGCGGGTGAAGCCGCACACAGGTCCCGGCTGTCGCAGAGATCACAGCCGGGATCACAGCCTCAGTACTGACGGGAGGCTCTGCGCAGCTTGCGGGCTTTGACTCCCGGTGGTCTGCCGTGTGTGCCGGAAGTGTGGTTTTTCATGTGCGAGACTCACACTATTCATTGCACGGTGCGTTTTTTTAACGCACCCATTGATTTCTATTGATGGCTCATGCGTACAACTCGCATGCAGTCGCAGCATGCCGCGACTGAAACTCGCTTTGCGAGTTCAGTGCTTAAAATGCGCACCAATGTGCCCGACATGATAGAAAAGCACTTGTCCTAGTGCAATGCGAGTTTATCTCGCATTGCACTCGTGCGAGGCACTGGGATCATGTCGGATGATGTGCCTTCAGCCTAATAAAACATTGCAATATAACTGGTGTCTGAGCCTATCCCCGTGACACCTACGTGCAGTTGTGACAGATTCACACTCAATTATAAACCTTGTCCTGTGAGATCTCACTGGGGAACCGGGAACTTGGGAATTTTGATTAAGATTGTATGTAACAGAGAACTACTTATCTTATGCCACATTTCTCACCAGGTCTGTCAGAAAGCCATTATTTCCAATGGTTTGTGTTGTTTTACTAACACAAATTGTATTTAAATGCCCTATGGATCATCAGCTGAAGTCTGTTCTTTCACCTGAATGAAACAATAGACCTGGGATCAGGACGGCATATTATGGACCTGGGAGCACAGCAGGTTCTTGGTTTACGTACAAATCCTATCAAATGTTGGCATCATTCCTCCTTTACTCCTGGTAATTAATCTTTTCATGAATGCTGTCACATTTGGAACCATTTCATTAAACAAAACAAATATTCACAGTAAGTCATTGGAATATGCAAAGGTTCTAAACTCTAGAATGGGAGATATATTTTCCACCTATCACTATATCACTAAGGCCTTGGTCACACTTGCACGAGTTCCATTAGGAGTTCCGGTATTGTTTATATACTATATTTATAATAACTATTCTTACCTGAAGGCCCAACAGAAACTGGAGGCCCCATTAGAAGTAGAGATGGGTGAACCCGCGGAAGTTCGGGTTCGGTGGATATTTAAAGGCTTTTAAAATAGTCTGGACTTGGGACTGGACTTGACCAGAACTTGAGCCAGAACCCAGAACCCCATATAAGTCTATAGGGACCCAAACGTTAGTGCTATAGAATGGGGGTAGTAAGAGCTAGGGGGCTGCAAAAGGAAGTAAAATGGGGGTTAGAGCAGTTAAAGTCTCTGCACTGTGGTCACACCACTTCCAGGCCCGCTTATTAGGCCTCATGCATATTCCTCTGCACATACCAGGAAGGGGTCCAGGAGTGGAGACATTATTCCAGGAAGGGGCCCAGGATGAGGGACATTATTACTGAAAGGGGAGTGAATGGGAACATTGCACCAGGATAGGATGGGGAACATTATACAACGATGGGGTCCAGGATAAGGGCATTATTAGTGGGAGGGGACGGGATGCTAATGTGGCGCCCCGCAAATCAGACGACACAGAGGGGTACGGCACCCATAAAAGCGGTGCAGATGCTCCAGCTGCAAGTAGATTTCAGGCTGATGGGTGGAACCTACACACAAGCACCCCACACTAGATCACATGGTGGGAGGGAATCCGGGAGGGGATATAGTCACCTCCAGGGGGAACTAGAGGGAGTTCAGGCAGTGAGCCTGAGGGAGGAAGGAGGGTTCCTCGGCTGAGGACCCAGGAGAAGGAAAGCTATCCCAGGTGCAGACAACTAGCCTGGGGGGAAGACAGGGACTTCAGGGAGTCCAGCCTAGGCAGCTTACCGGGCACCGGAGCCCGCACCTGTGGGATCCTCCAAGGACCACAGAAAATCTGGCGATCTAAGGGTATCTATATGTACCGCTCAGACTCTCAAGCAACCAGAGGAGGGTACCAGGCACCGCTTGATGGTTCGGCGGTTGGCCAGCAGAAGGTAACCCGACGGGAGCGAGGAGTGTGAGAGACAGCAGGAGGCCAGATCCACTGTATGGGGTCAGACTTCACACAAACTACTGGGAAGCAGGGAAGAATTGAAAGAGAAAAGGCACACGCTGAGTGTTCCATCCAGCTACCTGAGATCCGCTTGCAGCCAACCCGTTAGCTACTTGCCTGTGTAACATCTTACTGCACTGAACTGTAACCATCGCTGCTAAAGTTCCAGTAAAGTACCCGGAGTGAAGTGACTTCGACTCTGCTGCACCTTCTTTTCTATGAACTTATTCCTTTCACAGAATTGCTGCCCCGGAGGTCCCAGTCCTGCCTAAGGAGGACTACAACATCTCAGCCGAAATACCACTGACCTCCGGAGGACTGTGGCGGCGTTGGTGCTATACACCAGAAACTGCAGGTGGCGTCACGACAAAACTAACTTTGTAAATACTCCCTTGTACATAATCTCCCTTTTTCAAGAGAATAGTTCCCCGGGACACGGGATCAGGCGCGGCAGCCATTCCCCGTGACACAGTTAACCTTCTGCTGCCTGATACCCGAGTACCCCACACCCTGGGGCGACACACTAACATTGCACCAGGATAGGATGGGGAACATTATACCGTTGGGTTTCTTTGAAAAATGTTGCACTGTTTGGCTTTTATCGGCTCTTTGATTCTCAGCACATTCAACTTTGATGTGGTCTGTGGTCACAAATCAGTTGAGAGAAGCTCAGCAAAAGACAGATAAAAGAGTCACAAAGACCCCATCAGACCTTCATTGCGAGTTTCCTGATGGATTCTCAGTTAATTCATTGTACAGCCAGAAATAGACAGTGCAATACAGAATATAGAAGGCAAACTGCAAAAGTTTTAATATTTTTTAATGAAATCCACTTGCAGAGGTGATTTTTAGCCCCCAAATACATGCATTTAAGTAAAAATCTCCATCAAGGTGGTCAACCCTTTAATTTATTTTCCTTGCCAGAACAAAACTACCTGTCCAAAACAAGTCAAAGAAATAAACTAGCAGTCAATGATCAGTAACTAGAACGTAAAATCCTATAAATGTTGTTCCTTTTTAGAAATTATTTGATATACCTAATACCAGCAATAAGAATACTCGCAAATAGTGGCGTAACGATTGCGGTCGCAGGGGCCACGGGTGCGACAAGGCCCGGACCCATAAAGGTCCCGGGCCGCCTGCAGCCCCCTGTGATCGCCGATCCCAGAGACTGCTTCACATGGATGTGCGTCTCCAAGGACGCACATACATGTTACTGCACTGCAGCACACACGCTGGTTTAGGTCAGTGTGTCAGGGAGGGGAGCCTCCTGCTTGCTATTGCTGCCGCCCCCACTCCGCCCCTCGCTTGCTCTTACCATTCTCTTCTTTCCATGTGCGTTCCACTGTGGAATGCATATAAAGTAGGCTGGTGCCTCTGTGGCGCCCCGCTAAGCAGGCGTTACAGAGGGGTACTGTACCCGTAAAAGAGGTGCAGATGCTCCAGCTGAAAATGGACCCTAGGATGGTGGGTGGGACCCATAACCAGCACTCCCACACTAGCATGCACAGTGGGAAGTTACCCGGGAGGGAATAAAACCACCTCTAGGGGGAACAGGAGAAGTGGGAAGGGGAGTCAGAGTTGAAGTGGAGGTCGGAGTTGAAGTGGAAGTTGGAGTTGGAGTTGGAAGTTGAAGGTTTAGGTCTCTCGGCTGAGGGACCAGGAGGGATGGAAGAGGAAGAAAGGAAATAAGGAAAAAGAAAAGAAAGATTTTCCAGGAGAGAGCAACCAGTTTGGGAAAGAGGGCCATCGGCAGGTCTCCCAGACAGCTTACTGGGTACCGGAACCTGGATACTTTAGGACCACAGAGAATCCGGAGTCCCGTAGAGTCTACAATTCTCCCGGGCACCAGAGCAGACCGAAAGAGGGAACCAGGCACCGCCAACGGAACGAGCGGCCAGCTAGTAGAGGGTTACCCGACGGCAGCGAAGGTGAGAGAGGGACGGAGGTCAGGCTGGATTTCAAGTCACCAGGCTTCACACCGTACTGGAAAGCAAGAAGGAACAGACGGGGTTAGAGCAAGCAGGCACACCAAGGGTTCCACCATACTACCTGGGATCCATTTGCAGCCACCCGTTAGCTACCTGTTCTTGTAACATCTGAATGCTGAACTGTAACTGATGCTGCTACAAGTTTCCAGTAAAGTACTCGGAGGGAAAGTGATTTTGCCTTTGCCTCTGTCTGTATGCTGCATGAACTTGTTCTATTTACAGGAACGCTGCCCCGGAGGTCCAGCCCTACCTGTACGGGACTTTTCCAACTAAGGCCCCTTTCGCATCAGCGTTTTACGCTGATCGAGGCAGTTGCGGTGAAAAAAACGCAACTGCCGCGATTACCGCATAATGGCCGCACTTGCAGTTCACTTGCAGCAAGCCCCATACAATGTCTATGGGGGCTTGCAGCAGGTGCGGCAAGTGCGGTATCGGCACTTGCGGCAGGTGCGGCCGCGAAAAAAAACGCATACCGCATTTTTTTCGTGGCCGCACCTGCCGCAAGAGCCGAAACCGCACTTGCCGCACCTGCTGCACACTTACCACAAGCCGCGCAACTGCCGCGATCAGTGTAAAACGCTGATGTGAAAGCAGCCTAAGCCGCATTAACATCTACCTCCGGCAGACTGTGGCGGCACTGGTGACACCTCACCAGGAACTACAGGTGGTGTCACGACAAACTGTATATAATCCCCTGTAAATATTCCCCTTTTCAAAGAAGCTCCCGTGACACAGTTAACCGCTTGGAACCTGATACCCGAGTGCCCCACAGCCTTGGGCTCGATACCTCCTCCTCCACACTAAGAGAAGGTATCACTTCCTGCTTTATGCGTTCCATAGTGGAACGCAGGCCAGCACCGCCGCCTCCTCCTCCTCCTGAGTCTATTTGCAAGGAGACCGGAGCAGCAGGGAAGCGGGAGAGGTACAGATTTTTATTTTAATAAAGCAGTGCAAGGTGGCCAGAGGATTATCAGGGAGCATTCGACTATATGGCGAGGCTATGAGCCTGCACTATATGGAGGGGCTAGGAGGCTGCACTATATGGAGGGGCTATGAGGCTGCACTATATGGAGGGGGCTATGACGCTGCACTATATGGAGGTGTTATGATGCTGCACTATATGG
This sequence comes from Allobates femoralis, assembly GCA_033576535.1. NCBI lineage: Eukaryota > Metazoa > Chordata > Amphibia > Anura > Aromobatidae > Allobates > Allobates femoralis. The sequence goes on from JARQOC010000012.1 coordinate 31,184,394, forward strand.
AGGGGCCATGAGGCTGCACTACATGGAGAGTTTTGAATCTGCACTATATGGAGAGTTTTGAGGCTGCATTATTCTATATGAAGTGCTATGAGGCTCCATTATACTATATGGAGGGCTGTGAGGCTGCATTATGCTATATGGAGGGATATGAGGCTGCATTATACTACATGGAGGGATGTGAGGCTGCATGATACTATATGGAGGGATGTGAGGCTACATTATACTATATAGAGGGATGTAAGGCAGCATGATACTATATGGAGGGATGTGAGGCTACATTATACTATATGGAGGGATGTGAGGCTGCATAATACTATATAAAGGGATGTGAGGCTGCATTATACTATTTGGAGGGATATGAGGCTGCATTATATTATATGGAGGACTATGAAGCTGCATTATACTATATGGAGGATAATGGAGGTGCATTATAATAATTGGATGACTATAGTGGCTACGATGCATTATAATACATAGACGACTATGGGGGTACATTGTAATATATGGAAGAATATGGGGATGCATTATAACAGTTGAAGGACTATGGTGGTGGGAGGAGGAAGACCATATAAACCATGATGGGGGACATATATACCAAAATAAGGGCCATATTCCAGGAGGAGGACCATATAGAGCAGGATGACGGACATTACTAAATAATGAAGGGGGAGAGGGATCAATTTGTGAGTCTTTAAAGGATTTAGAACATTACACAGGGCCCATACATGTGACCAACAAATATGTGGGGGGGGGGGGAACGCCCCAGGTCTAAATTTCACACCGGGGCCCACCAGACTCTAGTTAAGCCACTGCTCGCAAGAGCGTATGCACTATAGAGGAAGATCACCCAAACAAAGGAGGTAAAGGGAAGAAGGACATCAGACAAGGAATAGATTGCAGCATCCACCTCTCCTACAAGGATAAGTGGGTGAACAAGTGTAAACAGGTTTCAGAGATGCAACGACACTGTAAAGTCAACTCAGTGGTGAATCACAATGGAAATGTATTTTTCACAAATAATGGCGTAGCGGTGGAAGCTATGATCAGAAAACAGAGAAAAGAATTACAAAAAGAAAAGCACACACTAGACGGCTGAGACCCGACCAGCAATTTACACCCATAAAGCGACACCATATACTTAAACAACACAGCTTTAATTAGGAGAGGTAGGAACAAATCTCTCATCTTTTACTTGGCATATTTTGGTCTCCCCTCAAACCAGGTGTCCTATATGCCTAACAAGCAGGGTATAGGGAGACTTTCTGCCTTCCAGCGCATGTTTCATCACCACCAAAACACCACCCATTCCGCCAAGGAGAAGTGAGCCCCTGAGTGAATGGAGAGCTTGGGTTACACCATCTTGGAGGCCCACCAGGAAAATGTCCAAACCAACGTCTGTAAGGTGTATTACATCTGGAAGCAAGAGCCCGGCATTGTCTGTTTCTAGCTAATGATGCCTAACCACAATGCTGTTTTTGAACCTCACAAAGCAGGATATCCACTAATTCGGGGTACACCTCGATCTTTTCATTGACGTACCATCCCTGGCACCTGTCCACACCAGTCAGGGATGATCTTGGACCATACAATTCGGATCTCCGAGAAGAAACTTGGGAATTTATCTATGTCAGACCTCATGAGTGTTAAGAGTTCTTCGAGGTGAAAAGAGGCCAAGTCATTTCCCCCTATGATGATGGTGAGTACCAACGGGAAGGACACCGCCACAATATGCGGACCACCTCATAGAGGACCTGTTGGAACGCAAAGCCCCTGATTCCACGCCAGTTCACATCCAAATCCAAAAAAAAGAAAGAATGTCCACCGGGATGGGGATCTGCTTGTCGAGCCACCCAGTAAATGTAGGAGTGACCCAAGTTCCAAATGATGGGTCGAATACCATCTGAAAAGAAAAGACAATTAATACCCGATCCACAAAAAAATATACTCATGAGGATTTAACCCATATTAAATTATTATTCCTGTAACATCAATTCAGGTCTAATGTATCTTGCAAAATAGAGAGATCCCCATCTGCTCACCTGTTGTATCTCATCTTTGGATATTCCCGCTCTAGAGGCTTTTGTGGCATTGCCGATCTGAAAGGAATGAATTCCAAACTCTGCTGCAGGCAAACCTAAAGATGCCATAATTCTTCACATGATTGCGAGTAACTGGCTAGCAACTAACGGGGAACCATCTTGTAGGGTACCTTTACACGCGGCTACATTTCTAGGGTGGCTACAGGTAACTTACTGGTTGCAGTGAAATCATGGAGAGATTATTCCATTTGTACACAGCAACAAGATAGAACCTTGTCTCCATGATTTCACTGCAGCCAGTAAGTTACCTGTTGATAAGCTAGAAATGTAGCCGCGTGTAAAGGTACCCGTAGTGATTAATCAATGCCAGAGGGCATACAAGACCTGGTATAGAGAATATAGGAAACCAAGTGCCCCTGCCGTTGAGATCAGTTTTTGACCTACGTACCCTTATCCTCAACCCATCACTGCTAATCAACACGTCATCACGATTTAACCCACCCAGTCTCCTGACTGATGTTGGCAAAACCTCACTTACCTGCATCGCTCCGAAAAAGGCCAGCCCAAAAGCAGCGGAGGACAAGGCGGCCTCGTGGGCCGATGGGCACACCAACCGAGTAACTGCAACTGGTCTCCTCAACAGCGAGAATGAAATGGGCCACATGTTCTCAGTCCTGGTGTCACCCTGGCCCCACCCTTTTACTGCTTAAAAAAAAAAATTCTTTGTTACATTAGTGCAACCCCTTAACTTAAAGTGGAAAGCCAGGCCTGATAGACAATTACATGCAACCGAACCTGATATCCCATTCACATGCATGGCTGCCAAGTATTGCAGGGTAAACTGAAGCCTTTGGAATCAGAAGACTAAACCGGTTTGTCCCCCAGCAAGGTACACTAGTCATTCCAGGCCTTTTCATATACTCTCCACTTCGATGGAGTGATTGAGGATTGAATCAAAGGCATCAGGTCTCCGGGACCTCCCCAAAGGTGGACATCTCACTCCTATCAACTGAGCTGTTGGGTGTAACTCTCGGATTTTCTGAAAGTCAAAATGAGATAATGCATCAGTCACATCACTGCATATTCCCGGGACGTGCCTAGCCCTGAACCAAATATTAAACAAACATTTTAAAACCAGGAATCTAATAACTTTGATAACCGGCGGAGAAGATGCCGCCAAACGGTTTATAGGAAGGGGAAAAAAAAAATGGGGTCAGGCAGAGCGCTAAGCACCAGAGGGAGAGCAAGTGCTCCTCTCCCTGGTGCTTAGCACTCTGCCTGACCGCATTAGTTTCCTTTCTTCAACATTATCCCTCTCTGTGGGCTGCGGCTGGAGCAACATGGGCACTGAGAGCTTGGGAGCTGAAGGACCTGCCGTGATATCACCTGGTCACATAATTATCACAAGTACCCGCTCTGCAAACTGGTGGCTCCATCGGAGGTGATCACAGGCTTTCTCCGAAGTTGTGCATTGGTGCACAACCTGGCCAGGTGAGTGTTCACCATCTTCCTTATATGCCGCTAGACCACCAGGTTTCACTCTATGAGAGCCCCCTTGTTCTCTGTTTCTATTTCATGCCAAATGGTTTATGGAATGGACCACGCTATACGTTGTCCGTTCAAAAACAAACTTGTTTTTTGCTTAATAATGGCCCCCACACCTCTGTGGCTACCGCGATGGGTAACAACTCGACGTGAGTCAGGTTCCTCGTCCACCAAGTGGGAACACAAGGCTCCAGCCAGGTGGCCGCGCACCATTGGTCACTGAAAATTATGCTCAAATTGAAGGAACTGGCAGTATCAGAAATTAGGGCAAAATCACTGTTATTGCATACTGCCTCCTGGAAACAGGTATGGCCATTGTAGGTAGATAGAAAATTTTTCCATACTGACAAATCCCCTCCTAATGGAGAAGTGATCCTTATCTTATGGTGGGGGCACTGCATGCCTTTCATGGCCAGGGCCAATCTGCGGGAAAAAATTCTCCCCATTGGCATAACCCAACAGGCAAAAGTCAAGGACCCCAGTAGGGACTGCATTTGGGTAAGGGACACTTTACCAACCAAGATAAAACTTTCAATCACGTAAAGCAATTTGTCGACTTTGTCGCGGGGCAACTTGAACTCCATTGCCCGGGAATTAATTACTTCACCTAAAAAGGCAAGTTCCGTAACCGGACTGATTATTTTCTCAGCCAAAAGGGGGATGGCTAAGTAGGTCATAAGGGATTTGAACTGAGCCAAAGCCTGGGAACAAACAGGGGAATTAGCGTGACCTATGAACAGGAAGTCATCTAAATAATGCATGATGGACGATATACCCATCTCGCGGCAGGTAACACATTCCAAGAAAGAGCTGAATCATATCGACTGTTGAACATGGCACCTAACAAGTGGTGACAATCTGGGTGCACTGGTAAGAGCCAGAAATGTTGAGCCCAGGCTTTGGGGTACTCGGTTGTCAGGCGGCGAAAGGGGTTAACTGTGTCACGGGGAATGGTGGCTGCGCCTGACCCCATGTCCTGGGATATCTTTCAAAAAGGGGTGATATTTACAGGGGACTATTTACAAAGTTTGTCGTGACGCCACCTGTAGTTTCTGGTGATTTGCACCAGTGCCGCCACAGTCCGCCGGAGGTAGATGGTATTGCGGCTAGTGTGGTAAAGTCCTCCACAGGTAGGACTGGGACCTCTGGGGCAGCTTAGTGAGAAGGGGGCAGCTTGTAGTGGAGTTGTGATGATATTGGGAGTGCTGGAACAGTCTATGCGAGAGGCCGATAATGGAGAGGAATGATACACGCACACTACAAAGTCTCTTTTACTGATGTTTGGCAGGTAAAGATGTCCAGGGCACTGACGGGTGGACAGGTTGCACAGTGGGTCCCCACAGCAAATGGGTATACGGCCTCCTCTGCTCTGTAGTGGTGATTGAAGCACAGCCTGCTTGCAGCCAAACTTGCCTCCTCTCTCTTCCTGACTCTGATGTCTGCCTCACCTCCTGTGCGGTCTCCGGGTTACCTTCTCTGATCACTGCGGTGTTACGCTGCTGTGTCTGGCTCCCTCTCTTGACCCACAGAGGAAACCGGATAGCCAATGCCTCCACGGTGCGACGGGGTTTTCTGTAGTCCTATAGTATCCCACAGGTGCGGTTCTCCAATATCCGGTGGTTCTCTTTGGGTGAACTTCCTCAAGTTCTTCCTAACTCCCTTTTGGTTACTTGCTCCTTGCCTTCAGTCCCACTTAGGCTTGCGGGACGTAGAAGGGCCACTCTGGGTCACTGGTTCGGGCCTAACTGTGGCACCGACCACCAGGACGTTTTCGCAGCTCTCCTAGCATCTGCACACTCTGACTAGCTCCTCCCCCAGCAGCAGTATTTATAGGGGATATTGCCTAAGGTCAGCAAGTGGGGCTCCCTCTACTGTGTCGGGGTGGGAGATGTTGTATGTAGTAGGTACCTGCTGTGGAAACCCAGCTGTGCATTAGAGAAGTCTGTGGCTACTTGTGTGAGCAGGGCGCCAGAGAAAGCAGACTCGATGTCCGACTTTGCCATCAGGGCTCCCTGACTAACATCCCTGACCAATTCAACTGCTTTGTCGAAAGACACATACGAGACTGCCTCCTTCATGGGTTGAGGTTCAGTATTCGGTTTTTGGGCTCCTGCAGAGGTCAATGTTTGGTGTTCGGTTTTTGGGTTCCCACAAGGAATCACTGTTACTCATGCCTTCTGGGATCTGGTCACTCAGGAGGACTTCCATGGCTCCGCTGCACAAACATCTGCTTTTTTCTAAGTCTTGGTGCCAACTACTTCTCTTCCTTCTTCACCCCGGCCTTTCATATTGAGTAATTATGCCACAGCTGCCACTTAACCTAGCATCTCCTCCATACTCTTCCCTCAGTGAAACACCTAGTTTGCTACTTAGTTCCTGGTTGTTTCTCTTGATCAGCAGATGGTGATGTTCTCCCACAGACACTGCAAGATGTTAGATAAGTGCGTCTTCTGCTGCTCCTACTCCCTTAGGGTCCTTTCACATTAGCGTTTTTTGCTGAATGTGGCAGATCCGGCAGATTTACCGCATCTGCCACCTAACAGCTGTACACCTGTGGCAAGCCCTCCATGGGGCTTGCGTCAAGTGCTGTTTTGCCACGATCCAGCAGATATGGCACTTGCAACCGCACAAAAAAAAAAACCACAGCTAACCGCGGTTTTTTGCCCGGCTGCAACTGCCGGATTGGCTGGATCACGGCAAAACCGCACTTGCTGCACCTACCGCATTCGAGATTGAATGGGGTCTTGCCGCAGGGGTACCGCAAGTCGTCCGTTAGGCGGCAGATGCGGTAAATCTGCTGGATCTGCTGCATTCAGCGAAAAATGCTGATGTGAAAGGGGTCTTACACAAGCAATGGTCACTATTTCCCTAAATGTAGCAAACAATATAAGTCAACATATGGAACGACCTGCATTTTATTTTTGGGGGGTGTAGTGATTTGCTCACTGAGCGTGCTGGAGGACTCTCAAATCTTAGCAGGGTTGAGGCAAGTTGGACTATATCCCATCATTCAATATGAGACACACCTATGGGAGGTTTCAGGTTTGCCAGACACACCCATGCCCTTCTGCTAACTTGCAAACCCACCCCTTGTAATGCATTAACCCTTAGGCACCACAAGTCCCATAGTAACTTTTGTGATATATACTGGTATTTGCAATGCAACAGGCCGCTGTATCACAGGGGGCAAAAGTCACATTTCATGAATCTGTCTAAAACATTGGTGAGCAAAGTTGATAAGTGTTTAAAAAAAGAAACAACCTAAAAAGTGATGCCAAAAGCATAGGGGAATAAAGGCACAAATGCTAAAGCCACTAAAATGGAGCAAAACTGGAGCAACAGAAATGATGAATTGAGGATAAAATGTTGCTTACTATTTTCTTGAATAAATAATTTGTGAATTCAATTATTTGTGAATGTAATTAAGGTTAAAGTTAAAAAACAAAACAATAAATAAAATTGCCCAAAAAATAAAGTTGTAAAAAAAAAAATGAATGCTGCCCACAACTTTACTGCATGACTGTTCCAAGTTAACAAGTAAAAAATGAGAATTTACCAGTGATCTGGTACTGAACAGATTGTCGGATTGCTGCACAACAACAAACTTCTGGAAGTGTGTCACTAATTTCGTTTTATCGTATGGGGTTGTATAAGATGGTCCAGCTGTCATGCGCCCATCATCTGTCAGAGAGCGCTCACTAAGCCATGCTGGGCTAAGACAGGATTATAAAATGAACTGCCATGTGCTTTAAATCTTCTTATTTGACCGGTCTGCAAGAAACGCACCCTACAAAAAAAAAAAAAATTCAATTGCCATAGTGCACCACCATCCTGCCATAGACTCAACAGGCCGCATCCGCCTTATTGGTCCTTAAGGCTGTATTGACTGACACCTGCTGAACCTAGCACGTGCCCGACCTTCAACCCACTGCTTTCCCTCTTGTGTTGCAGACAGTGTCACATTAATGGCACGTGCAACACTCAGGGGCATATGGACGACTTGTGCTTTTGCAGAATAGGCACGACCCAAGCCAAGCAGTCACAACACTGTCATTACAGCAGATGGGAGAAGCGTGGCATTTAATATTTAGACAGATGCCACCTCCTACTTCCACCTGCCTTGAACTTGGATATTGTACAGCATGAGTCGTCTGCTTAATAATTCAGCACAAAGAGACCATTTAGAAGGAGCTTCGCAGCCATACAAGTCTTGTTATCCACAACAATGCACAAGTACTGCTGATTAAACCGCACAGGACACTTAATGAGCGCCCGGCTCGGATTGTTCATTTTACATGTGTACTTAATTGCTGTTACATTCTGCTCTGAGAGGTCGATTTTTGAAGGATACAATGGAACCTTCATCATCAGCTTCTATGAGCAATGACATAACAGTTGTACACATGGCGAGCATTAGGAAAACACACAAATAGCGTTATGTTGTAGGAAAGGCTCGGGGCACGGACAACTGAAAATGTCATCTTTCTCTGCGATCAAGTGTAATTGTGAAATAAAGAAAGGCTTTACTAAGTAATAGAGTTCACATGTCTAGTAATCATCCATTAGAAGAGATACTGTAGGATCCATTTGTAAACACAACATTTTTGTATGTTGATAAAAAAAACTGATTACTGCAGGATCCATTTTTTTTAACATTGGAGTCTATGGAGAACGGATCTGGTAACTGATTGCTATTTATCCATCCATTTGTCTTACATTTGTAAACGCCGGTTTACATGTAGCGACATCGTTAACGATGTCGCTGCAACTTGTATTTGTTGCAGTGACCTCGTAGCGATGTCACTATGTGTGGCATACTGCAACAATCAGCGATTAGGGCCACCATTTTCTATCATTGGTCTCCCGCTGGGCGGCCAGCATCGCCGTGTGTGACAGCGGGAGACCAATGATCATCGACCTCTCAGCGCCGCACAACACACACTGGGATCTGGTAACCAGGGTAAACAGTGGGTAACTAAGCAGAGTGCTGCGCTTAGTTACCCGCTGCTTACCCTAATTACCAGCTCCCAGCGCCGCACAGCAAACGCTGGGAGCTGGTAACCAGGGAAAATATCGGATAACTAAGCACAGCGCTGAGTTAAGTTACCCGATGTTTACCCTGGATACCAGTGTTCTCGCTGGACGCCGAACGCTGGTGAGTCTACCTGTTTCAGATAACAATGTCCCAGCGACCCCCATCGTTGCTGCGGTTGCTGGGACATTGTTATGTGTGAACCAGCCCTTACGGATCTGTTTTTTTCCCACAGGATCCATTACACATGGAAGATAGATAGCAATCCATTACCAGATCCGTTCTCCATAGACCCCCATTGTTAAAAAAAATGGATCTTGCACTTTTTTTAAATGGATCATCTAACGGATGATTACTCGATGTGTGAACTCAGCCTAAAAGAGTTCACAAACTTTGATGGTTATTTCATTGTTGTCCAATAAAATGGATAACACACAGGCACACAAAGTTCAATAGGCATTTTCCTTTTTGGTTGTTTTTTTGAGAGGTGGGCAGGAATTGATGCTCTACACAAAAATATGTAAATGTGTAGCTTTGTTCTATTATTATTTAGCTCGAGCCATGGTGACTTGATGGATGAACGCTCTGTTGGAAGATCGATCTTGGGCAGCCTAGATAGGTCCACCAGGGTCTTATCTAAGCCTAGATTTGTCCACCAGGGTCTTCTCCAAGTCTAGATAGGTCCATCAGAGTCTTTTCTAAGCCTAGATAGGTCCACCAGTGTCTTCTCCAAGCCTAGATAGGTCCACCAGTGTCTTCTCCAAGCCTAGATAGGTCCACCAGTGTCTTCTCCAAGCCTAGATAGGTCCACCAGTGTCTTCTCCAAGCCTAGATAGGTCCACCAGAGTCTTTTCTAAGCCTAGATGGTTCAAACAGGGTCTTCTCCAAGTCTAGATAGCTCCACCAGGGTCTTCTCCAAGCCTAGATAGGTCCACCAGTGTCTTTTCCAAGCTTAGATAGCTCCACCAGGGTCTTCTCCAAGCCTAGATAGGTCCACCAGTGTCTTTTCCAAGTCTAGATAGATACAATAGGTCTTCTCCACCGTTATCTTAATTGCATCAAGCCATCAGGTTGCTGGTCTTCCTCTTCGCCTTGTTCCTTCTATTGCTCCGACCCTGATGTCCTTCTCCAGTGATTTCTCTCTTCGTATGATGTGTAGACAAGTGGTTTCTTGGGGATCTTTGCTTCCAGTGACATGTCTGGCATAATTTGTTCTAAATAGAATTTGTTTGTTCTTCTTACCGTCCATGGTGAACAACGAGAGCTAACAAATGACGGCCGTTTCGCACATGCGTGTATTTCCACGAATCTGTAATACGGTGATAAATCACATTAGAGTATTTTCCAAAATGAACAGTTTTTAAATGCAAAAAATACTAAACATTTAAGAACAATTGAGCACAACTCTCTGAAGGGATATACAAGGCGGTACCAAAGACGGGTCTGTGCAACAGAAGCGCATGCATGCGTGAAACGGCCATCGTCTGTTAGTTCCCGGTGTTCACCACACCTGAGTTCCCTCTTCCGCTTTGCCATACCTTATACATGGAAATGATGCTTTTAACGTTTTGGAATAAAGGCTGACGTTTTACTTGGATCGTGTGCGGCAGGACTTTCTTTGGATATTGCCTTGTCTACCCCGAGCACCCCGAGTATACACCGATATCCCTGTTTCCTGGATTTATACCTCTCACACTTTGAGTGGTAAGCGGTTCCAAGCCAAAGGCGGTGCGCTAGTGTAAGCCATTTTGTTTCTTAGTTATTGACTGTAATACTTTTGTTATCCAGTGCAAGCTTAGCCTAGATGTCTTAAATTTTGCCAGATTTATCAAAGTGGTCCATGCTAGATGACAGAGTTGGCACATATGTCTACCTTAAGTTTACACCATGTATGAGTTGGCTTTATTTGGTCAACCACGTTTCCCCAAATTGTGGCCCAATTTTGGTGCACAGGATTGTGATTTAGGCAACCATTTGGCTGTGTCTTCAGCTTTTAGGGTGAGTTCACACTGCGGTCAGGTCCGGTCCGGGGCTGTCCGGGGTGAACCTGACAGCCCCGGACCGAATCAGCACACAAAACGGGAGGGCTAATATGCCCTCCGGTCCGGTGTGCATCCTGCCGCAGCTGCCGCTGCTGATTATTCAGGACCGCGGCTTGCAGGGAGCTAGCGGCGGTCCTGAATTATAACAGCGGCGTGCAGCCGCCGGTATCCGGTTTCCGGATCCTCCCGAATCGCGGAAGGATGCGGGGGAATCCGGGAGGATCCGGGAGACACCAATTAGGTGCAAATCGGACTCCCCGGACCCAAAAATGTTGCATGGAACGTTTTTGGATCCGGGAGGAAAATCCCACTTCTCCCGGATTCTTCCGGCGAGATGGCAGCCGGAAGGCAGATAACTGCCATCCGGCTCCATCCGGCCCCATAGGATACTATGGGGCCAAAATCCGGTCCGGGGCTGTCAGGGGTGACAGGACTGGACCTGACCGTAGTGTGAACCCATCCTTACTCCTAGCAGTAGCTATCTATTATATTCAGCAAGCTCCAGGTTCGCAGCTTGTTCCTCTTCAGCACAGAGTATACACAATCAATTCAGTGAATATAGTATATAGAAGTTGTATTATAGACACGTAGCTGTTTTGGATGCATTATTCCAAATAGTTGTTATTGCCCTCTACGTAACATAATTCAAGTATTATTTCTTACACCATTGGCAAATTAAATATACAGAACAAGAAATGATTGTATCTCTGGACCCCCGATCTCTACGAAGATCTATTGATTCTTAATTGACATCATGTAGCTCCATCCTGCAAGTGCTAATAGTCTTTGTGTGGGGCTTGTACAATAAAATACATTTGTGTTGTTTGATGTGTGTTTATATCTGCAAAAAGGAGGCTGTTTTGCAATAGATTTTTTAATGGGAGGGGTATAAAGTGCTATAGCCCCTGATTAATGCACCAATTACTGATTAATAACTTTCAATGGGAACTGTATTTTCAACATGCTATGAGTAAATATCATTTATTGTCAGTGACATCTACTCCTTTCTCCACTCATGAGCCTCTTCTCCTCCTCTCACTGCTTCCTGAACTCACCATCCACTCTGAAAAAACCCAGCTCAAATCTTGGTCGAGACAAGTCAGATTGCCAGCTCACTGTGTGTCGGGTTATACTTCATATTATACTCATGGATAATCTGATATATGTGATCCTACAACGTACTGCTTCATTTTTGTTTCTGACTGTGCATGGAGCATTGCTTTGATCCTGGGCAGGGGAGGATGAAATAGAGTATACAGACATTACAGCACAGGATCACAGAATATAAGAGTATACAGACATTACAGCACAGGATCACAGAATATAAGAGTATACAGACATTACAGCCAGGGATCACAGAATATAAGAGTATACAGACATTACAGCCGGAGATCACAGAATATAAGAGTATACAGACATTACAGCCAGGGATCACAGAATATAAGAGTATACAGACATTACAGCCAGGGATCACAGAATATAAGAGTATACAGACATTACAGCTGGGGATCACAGAATATAAGAGTATACAGACATTACAGCCGGAGATCACAGAATATAAGAGTATACAGACATTACAGCTGGGGATCACAGAATATAAGAGTATACAGACATTACAGCATTACAGCTGGGGATCACTGAATATAAGAGTATACAGACATTACAGCCGGGGATCACAGAATATAAGAGTATACAGACATTACAGCCGAGGATCACAGAATATAAGAGTATACAGACATTACAGCCGGGGATCACAGAATATAAGAGTATACAGACATTACAGCCGGGGATCACAGAATATAAGAGTATACAGACATTACAGCCGGGGATCACAGAATATAAGAGTATACAGACATTACAGCACAGGATCACAGAATATACAGACATTACAGCACAGGATCACAAATAATTGTTTCTTTGAGTTTAAATATTTTCTAGAAACAGGCAGAGAAATGTTTTACTTCACAAAAAGAATCATCTGTGATCCTGTGCTATTTAATGTCTGTATACTCTATTTCATCCTCCCCCGCCCAAGTACTGTGGTATGATCAGACCATGTCCCTGTACGGTAAGACACATCCATTACACAGTACATATCACGGACACATATATAAGATTATCTCAGCACAGGAAATGTGGTATGATCAGACCATGTCCCTGTACGGTCAGACACATCCATTACACAGTACATAGCAGGGACACATATATAAGATTATCTCAGCACAGGAGATGTGGTATGATCAGACCATGTCCCTGTATGGTCAGACTCATCCATTACACAGTACATAGCAGGGACACATATATAAGATTATCTCAGCACAGGACATGTGGTATGATCAGACCATGTCCCTGTACAGTCAGACACATCCATTACACAGTACATAGCAGGGACACATATATAAGATTATCTCAGCACAGGAGATGTGGTATGATCAGACCATGTCTCTGTACAGTCAGACACATCCATTACACAGTACATAGCAGGGACACATATATAAGATTATCTCAGCACAGGAGATGTGGTATGACCAGACCATATCTCTGTATAGTCAGACACATCCATTACACAGTACATAGCAGGGACACATATATAAGATTATCTCAGCACAGGAGATGTGGTATGATCAGACCATGTCTCTGTACAGTCAGACACATCCATTACACAGTACATAGCAGGGACACATATATAAGATTATCTTAGCACAGGAGATGTGGTATGATCAGACCATTTCCCTGTATGGTCAGACACATCCATTACACAGTACATAGCAGGGACACATATACAAGATTATCTCAGCACAGGAGATGTGGTATGATCAGACCAATGTCCCTGTACAGTCAGACACATCCATTACACAGTACATAGCAGGGACACATATATAAGATTATCTCAGCACAGGAGATGTGGTATGATCAGACCATGTCCCTGTACAGACAGACACATCCATTGCACAGTACACAGTTGTTGATGTGTCTGCTTTGTATAGGAATCATTTACATTTTGGAACTTTAATTCAATAAAAAATGAACCTGATTTAAAAAAGGTTGGCCGGTATGATTAGACCAACTTTAATGTAATGTATATTGGGGGGCATCAAGACCCCTTTACATATATCAGGCTATCCAGTCATAAGTCGATACAGTATACAAAAATTCTGGAGAAGAACAGATGAGAACATTGATTGTGTCATTTCACAGGTTTGTGTGTGGTGGCATCATTTATGAAGTCAGATATCAAAAGGGGCTGCATATAAAGATGATGCTTTCACCATTTTTCTTGACAAAATCATGTCACTTTTACCACAAACTGTGCCAGTTTCTCACGAGTCATGTCCCATTCAGGAGATAATTAGCTGGTTGGAAACACTTGATATGAACAAACACAACTAGGGGCTAATAATAAGTGTAGGGCAGGGGCGGACCTACCGTGGTGCAGCTGGTTCAGCTGCACCAGGGCCCTGACCGGCTAGGGGGCCCCCTCAAGCCTGCCGGGGGGCCTCAGCCGACCTCCGTAACCCGATGTCAGAGAAGAGGAGGGTCAGGCAAGGCCCCTCCTCTCCTCTGCCACCCCAGCTCCCAGGAATGCACCCGGCGGCTCAGCGCAGGGCGCAGGTAGGGGAGCAGCATCACCACAGCAACCGCCGACTGCCGCCAGCACCCCCCCCCCCGCTCCTCACCAGGGCTGCACCACGGCCCTCCGGGCTCTAGGTCCGTCGCTGGTGTAGGGGTTTGCAATAAGAGCCAAGCCTTGGAGTCTAGGGGGCCTAAAAGTTCCCTTTGGCCTATAACACAAGACTTTTACTATTAAAGATCTGTGATAGTTGGAGATTTTGCATTAGAGCCCACAAGCTTCAAGTTACACTATTGAAACCAACCAGTGGCGTAACTTGAAGCTCATGGACCCTGATGTGAAAGCCCCAATTATTGCAAATCTTTAACAGCAATTGTCTTTTTCTATAGGCCAAAGGGACTTTTGGGGCCCCCCTAGGCTCCAGGGCCCGGGTGCAGTTGCAAACTCTATACGTACATCAGAAGATGATCCCATTGTTCTACACATTCCGCCTGACACAACAGTTTTCGGGAATCTTGAGAAGTTTATGAGTCTATAGAAATGGTTCTAATCTAATCATTATTACAAAAAGCCAAAAAAAAGTCCAACCAGCAAAATGTGAGACAAAAGAAGAGTGAAGAAAGAAATGTGAAGATTCTGTCCCATCAGCTGAATCCCAAGAAGAGAATTGTCTGATTGAATTGTATCAAGACCACGTATAAACGTCTGGAGCAAGGTCTTCACATGTTCAGACTTTCGAGAAGAAAATATATGGCTAAATTCTCTTTTTGACTTCAATAGGCAGATGAGCGGTGCGTTAACGTGGAATGCACACAACCGTGCACCCGGCTAATTGAACAGTCCAGGATTGTTGAGGTTAATTAGGATATCACTGCTTCTATTCTACAGCTCCTTGCCCTCCTGAAGCATCCGGATTCCGATTGACCTCACTCCGACAATAAAACCCTCTTTAGCCCATTAACTAATTGATAACTGTGAGTGTTTTTAAGGAGTCTAATTAAATCACTGAATTGCAGTCGCTGCTCCATCAGGTTCTTCAAAAACACTTTTTGTTACCGGACTTTAGAAGTTACATAGAAAGAGGATTCCTAGACATTGCAGTAGCCGGAGAGCCTAAACCCCTCCAAACCCTACAGCACTGGAGAAGATTACCTCTACCATTCTCCGAGGATACAACGGTCAGATATAAAATAAGATTTAAAAACTCAGTAGATAATGTAGTTATAGCACAACAGCTATCATTATAGGCTTTATAGCACACTAGAAAAAGGCCCGATGCTATTGCATCAGGAGTGCGGTGAAATAAACATCTGTGTATCCCTAGTGGTGCTAACTGGAGCAGTGGACATGTGTCGTCACACTGTTTGCGCGTTCCAACATACCTGTTTTATGTCATCCTTCTGCATTTGTGTATGGTATTTGTTGCATGATTTGACTTCTTTTACACCTGTGCACTGTCTTTTGCCACGGTTAGCGATGACCAATCAGAGCCGCTCAGTGTATTTTAAATCTGGCACCAAGGCGCGCTCCGCTTCTCTGATTGGTTGCCACTAACCGCGGCGACCAATCAGATGGAGCGCTGCTGCGCGGGATGCCTGTGTCAGTCCTGTCACCCTTGCATTCTATTCATGGAACATGCACAGGTTTGGTCTCTAGGCAAAAGCAAAGCATTGGTTCAGTCTCTAGGCAGGTGTATAGCACTGGTGCAGCCTCTAGGCAGGTGCACAGCACTGGTTGTGTCTCTAGGCAGGTGCACAGCACAGGTTTGGTCTCTAGGCTGGTGACCAGCACCAGTTTGGTCTCTAGGCAGGTGCACAGCACTGGTGCAGTCTCTAGACAGGTGCACATCACTGATTTAGTCTCTAGGCAGGTGCACAGCACTGGTTTGGTCTCTAGGCAGGTGCACAACACAGGTTTGGTCTCTAGGCTGGTGACCAGCACCAGTTTGGTCTCTAGGCAGGTGCACAGCACTGGTGCAATCTCTAGGCAGGTGCACAGCACAGGTTTGGTCTCTAGGCTGGTGACCAGCACCAGTTTGGTCTCTAGGCAGGTGCACAGCACTGGTGCAGTCTCTAGACAGGTGCACATCACTGATTTAGTCTCTAGGCAGGTGCACAGCACTGGTTTGGTCTCTCGGCAGGTACACAGCACCGGTTCAGTCTCTAGGCTGGTGACCAGCACCAGTTTGGTCTCTAGGCTGGTGCACAGCACCAGTTTGATCTCTAGGCAGGTGCACAGCATTGGTTTAGTCTCTAGGAGGGTACACAGCACTGGTTCAGTCTCTAGGCAGGTGCACAACACTGGTTCAGTCTCTAGACAGGTGTACAGCACTGGTTCAGTCTGTAGGCAGGTACACAGCACTGGTGCCGTCTCTAGGCAGGTACACAGCACTGGTTCAGTCTCTAGGCAGGTACACAGCACTGGTTCAGTCTCTAGGCAGGTGCACAGCACTGGGTCAGTCTCTAAGCAGGTGCACAGCACAGGTTTGATCTCTAGGCTGGTGCACAGCACCAGTTTGGTCTCTAGGCAAGTGCACAGCATTGGTTTAGTCTCTAGGCAGGTACACAGCACTGGTTCAGTCTATAATCAGGTACATGGCATTGGGTCAGTCTCTAGGCAGGTACACGGCACTGGTTCAGTCTCTAGGCTGGTACACAGCACTGGTTTAGTCTCTAGGCAGGTGCACAGCACTGGTTCAGTCTCTAAGCAGGTGTACGGCACTGGCTCAGTCTCTAGCCAGGTACATGGCGCTGGTTCAGTCTCTAGGCAGGTGCTCAGCATTGGTTCAGTCCCTAGGTTGGTACACATCACTCGTTAAGTCTCTAGGCAATTTCACAGCACTGGTTCAGTCTCTAGGCAGGTGCACAGCACTGGTTCTGTCTCTAGGTAGGTAAACAGCACTGGTTCAGTCTCTAGGTAGGTAAAATGCACTGGTTCTGTCTCTAGGCAGGTACACAGCACTGGGTCAGTCTCCAGGCAGGTACACAGCACTGGGTCAGTCTCCAGGCAGGTACACAGCACTCGTTCATTTGCTTGATGGTTTCACAGCACTGGCTTACCCTCTTCTAGGCTACAGTATACTTGCTCAGTTTCTTGGTGGTTACACAATACTGGTTCAGTCTTTTGGTAGTTATACAGCACTGGTTTAACTGGTTATAGAGCACTGGTTCCAACTCCTGGCAGGTAAAAAGTTCCTGTCAGGAAGACATTTTCCTATTTTTCACTTTGTGAAGAGGTCTATTGCCAAAGGACATATTTAGTTTTCTTGCATTTTTCCTTTTTCCTATCCAGATTGTTACTGGAACATCAGAAACCTTTTTCTCCCCTACGGTCCAGAGTTGCACCAGTTACTATAAGTCCCCAAGCTCGGGCCCCGCATACGCACTTGTTTACTGTAGGAACAAGTCTGGACACTTTTTCCACCAAACGTGTGTTTATGGCAGCTGCCAAGGTCACAGGCCTGTGTTTGGCTCTATGGTACTGTCTGCCAGATACACAAGTATCACAGGTAGACTAATGGATAAGTGGATAATTTTGTAAGTCAAGGTGCTGTCCCAGAGACTTGCTTCTTGTGCATGCACTAATTTACACTGTCCTGGTAAAGTTGTATTAGTTCGTTTCAAATGTATCTTGTGTTAGATAAATTATTTCCTGTGGATCCTTTTGCAGTGAGCAGAGTCTTTAGAGCGGCACTCTGATCCTGGTCCTTTGGGCTGGGTGTGGGTTTCTATGCATATATGTGAATTGATGTGGAGCGGACGGAAGCTGAGTTGCATTAACTCCCTATCCCCAGTTAAACCTATATTGACTCCGTGTTTGTCTGTTACCTGTGGTATCCAAATTGGCCCCTTTGGTTCTCATCCACCGATCCTACAAAAAATAACAATAGCAGTAAATGTGGGTAAACCATGGAGAGACGCACTATGTACGGTATATATACTCTATTTTTCCATTGTACATCCCAGTTTAGTGTACTCACATAAATAGCAATGGCTGTTTGTGTTCACAAGGTCTATAGCCCCCGTCACACCAGGCGACAGGGCTGGGGATGTCGGCGGCGACTGGCGCACACGTTTTGGTGCCCCGCCAGCGTCACCGTCCCCCGTTTACACGGGGCGACATCTCCAGCCCCACGCCGGCGAACTGTCAGGCGGCATCACCGCCGGGGTGTCTGGAAACCCCAGCTGCGATGCAGGACAATGGGAGCCTATGGCTCCCATCGCCTGACATGTCGCCGGCGCCCGGTTACATTGGGCGATGTGCTCACATCGCCCCATGATGGTCGCCTGGGTTCAGAGCACTGCTCTGAAACCAGGCGACCGGTCGGCACCGCCAACATCGCCCCTTTACATGAGGCGACGTAGGGGAGATGACGCCGGTGATAGGCCATGCCCCCATGCCGCCTCTGTAATGGGTGGCGCTGTCGCCCCGTGTGACGGGGGCTTAAAAGCTTCAGTCCAGGGTACAATGTCAGGAGCAGTTACAGGACCTCTTTAATTGCCAAAGGTGCACTTATTAATTATAATAATAATATTTATTCATTTATATAGCGCTATTAATTCCAGAGCACTTTACATACATCAGTAATGCTGTCCCCATTGAGGCTCACAATCTAAACATCCTATCAGTATGTCTTTACAATGTGGGAGGAAACCGGAGTGCCCGGAGGAAACCCACTTATCAATAATTAACGTTTTACCAAGAGGGAACACATTCTTAAATATAGGACAAATAGTAGTGTCTGCATTATGTCATGCATGTGCATGGTACGTGACCGCTAGATCAAGTGATTGTAAAGTGACCTTGGTAAGTAACATTTGTAAGTCTCTACATCACATGATACGGGATTGTGCCCAAACCTTCCAGTATCTAATTAGACAAAATTGCAGAAATCTATTTCCAGATATTCTTCATGTCCATCTATCATTTTCATCTACAATATTCATATTCTGCAGTTTAAACCAGGGCTGTGGAGTCAGAGTCGTGGAGTTGGACTTGGTGCCCATTTTGGTGGAGTCGGTATAAAAATGGTCCGACTCTGACTCCTAAAACATATAATAAAATTGGGTCCATTAGTTCAATGCAGAATGTGCTGAATATTATAATTATGAATTATGATTAAGTTCTATCTAATTATCTTGATTATTATTGTATCAGAATAATGATTAAAAGCCTGATGTTCACATTGTATTACAATAAATGTATCACTTAATCATGAGCTATGTAGTAAGGACTCGGAGTCGGGGAGTCATAGTTGGTTTGGCTTAACGACTCCACAGCCCTGGTTTAAACCTTATGAACCATCGGTGTTGGAGTATAGGTCTTCCTCCGATGTGGCACATCTTCGGAAACAATAGTTTTACCATCACAATTACAAACGTTCGTTATCGTCCAGATTTTTTGTGCATCTATGTCCCTCCAACGTCTGGTGTCCTGAGCTGCGTCCGGTAAAAGAGTCGGAGTCTGTGTCCTATAAAGGTTGTAAAGGGATAAGAGTATGGTGCCGTTACAGACTGACGGTTGACCACATTGCCCATCAGTCCTGCCATTCATACATTCGTTTCAAATTTTAGCATTGTACAATTTCCGTCATTTTATTTTCCGATGGGTCGAGGCATCAGAAGAACGCGATGAACGCTTCAGTTTTGACACGTCAGCTGCTCCGCTACCAGAAGACTAAAGGTTACACGACCATTAAGGACCACTTAACGGGGCCGATAACAAAAGAAAGTTGTGTTAGCTTTTATTGAGAGTCAGCAACCTCATTTGCCGCGAGCGCCATTGTCTACTGTTCGAGTCACTTAAAATCCAATAGTTGAGTCTCGTTTCCACATCACTGCATCAACTGAACGACAGGCTGTTTGTTCCATCTGCCACAATGGAGAGGGCGAGTCGTGATGAGACAAGGAACATGGGGACACCTCATTTCACCAGTGTCGTTAAATAAACTGTCCTACGCCCCTAATGAGATACTGTTCTTGTGACAAGTGACAGTTTACACAGAGCAAAAATTAACATATCAGGATTTTATCATCTGGTCCAAGCAATTTCTGTGCAAGCTAAGGGCCATTGACAATTACCGGTACAACATGACAGTGATCGCTTTGTCTAAATTGGGAGAAAAGCGGCAAAATTAAATAAAGACACTGTATTAGTTTATACCACGCGGCACATGGATGATTTGCATGATTATTCATTACTGCTGTTAACAATTATATTTTGTTAATATTTTGAACATTACATCTGCTGAAATACTCAACAATAGAAGAGCAAGTATCAATGAATAACCAGTAGGAAGACTTTTAATTTCGATAATTGGAAAAGTAAGTATGTATCAGGTGTTTCTTGTTTTTATCATATTTTTTTAATTAACATTTATTTTTATTAATAACCCTCGGAGTGAAAGTATATTTTTCCTCTTCTATCCTGTTAGTTTCAACTAATTATTATGTCAAAGTAATCACCATTTATTGACTTCTCTATCCATGCTCAGTATCTATAGCATCTATATGCTTAATATTTGCATTATTTTAAACTAATCTTACCCAAGACTCAAGCTGAAGACATGTAAGAAAGCATGGAAAGTAGAAACATTAATAGTGAGCCACAGGTTGCTTTGTTATGGATTTTGTTATGGATATATTTTCTCTGCCTACAGATTGAAATTGTATTTTTCGTTGCAGGAATATACTGCTACATAGAGATACATCTTTATATTACTAGTGCATCTCTATGTGTCTGTGCAATATTGGTACAAGCTAAAAAGTAAAATACAATTTTCCCCATGTAATATTACTAAAAAATGATGGCACAAAACCAATGTATAGTTGCATTTTTGGAAAACAGTTACAAAAAATAATAATGTCACAAGCCACTAAGTAACACTGGCATTTGGACAATTCATACAATTAATTAACATATTTGGGCCTCGCTGCAGTCCTGGCACTTCCACAGCAGAAAGACTAACCAACTGTGGCGTACTCACCCCCCATCGGTCCGTTTGTCTGCTCAGGGTCCGTCTTCTGCCTCCTGTGTTTGTGTCACAGGCCTTCTGGGTACACGCTTAGGCTGCGCAGCTCTTACCTCTACGGAAGTAGCTTCTCAGCCCATGGCTTAGAAGCACAGAGTATAGAAAGCACCTACCAGGTTGGGAAGTGCCTGAGCAATGTGGTCTATGCCCTAGAGAACACATTGCTTGATGCTCTGATGCCGTATACCTGTGGTATTAACCTGTTCCTGTGTTCTAGATCTCTGCTTGCATCCAATGATCTCATTGTGTTATCATATCCACTGTACTTGTTGAATTTATATTTACATGTGTATACTTTGTATAGCGTGCATTATGTTCTATAAGCAGGTGGGGCACTTGTACTTGTGATCAGAGTGAAACCCAGTGTCATCTCTGCTTTGTTTAAGAAATTTGCTAGCAAAAATAGGTAAGATTTATGCCTAGAGCTGGTGTCTGTGGCCCCTGCGACTGGTCACCACTAGAAGTTGCAGCAACCGGGATCTGGTAAGTCTAGACACTCAAACACACACCCAACACACTCCGATCCCAAGACTAGGGACTCTATGCCCAGCAACGGATGGCGGGAGGAGACAAGTTGAGCGTGGGAAAGTTAGACAGAAAACAGGTCAGGGGAGGAAACCAAAAAGAACACACGGAAGTTAGTCAGTAGTTAGCGAGTTGTTTCAGGAGTCAGAGGAGAGGAGAGAGAACACCTTCATTAGACGAGACTGAAAGGATATGGACCGGATGGCTCTGTACCATCCTAAAGCTGTTGAGGGTCCCGGACTACAGATGATAGAGAGACAGAAGGAGTCCTAGGGCGGGGTAGTGAGCAATCCACCAGTGTGCCCGAATTAGCTGAAAAGCTGAAGGACGGGGCAGGAACCAGGGTGCCGGCTCTGAGGTGGCCCGATATTGAGCACACTTTATACAGTATAGGGCAGTTAAGAAATTTGAATGTTATAAGAGCCCATGGTTGACTGCCTGTTATAGTTCAGAGCAGAGTGTCTATTATTTGCTCAATTATTCAAGTTTTAATACAAATTTGGGTCCAATGTACCCATGTCTACTTGCCAGAGTAGAAGCTATCTGCTTTGTTCATTGTAAGAATATCCCCAAAACTGGCAACTTTTCAATGTCATCTGAAATGTTTGGGGAAGAGTTACATTTCTCTGCAGCGCCACCACAGGGAAAAGGAAGCATTACATAGTGCATTGTAAAATTAATGGTCCGTCCATGTAAAATCTGGACACATCAGGTCCTTCACAGAGACATGCTCCTTAATGGTGGGTTCCAAACAAGACCTATCAAAAGCATTACCTCCTGTAACCACCATGATCTGGGCTCATTTCACAACATAGAAAAACGTATATATGACTTCTTTTTATATTGGCCAATTATCTAGATTCTCATGTATGTGGTAAGACAAGTTTGGCTTATTAAAGGTCTCTGGGCAGAATTGGGTGGATCTGAAGCAGTTGCCGGATTTCTATTTGCAATATTGGGAGGAATTCACCTACATGAATGAAAACCTTTCCTGCCAGGAGGCAAATATATGATTACCACGTCCATAACTCTGCACAACACCCAAACATTAAGTCTGAACATCATGCTGTTGGTGAACTGGATCATGGCCCCAAATATCAGAACAATGAAGAGAGCTTCATGATTATGGCCTCTAATTCCTTATTTTATAATTTGGCACAAGGTAGAATTGATTTTTAAAGGAAGCAATCATCTATGCTTAGGAAATGGTGATAACTCTCCATTCAGTGATGGCTCCCATCTGATTCGAGAACAGGGCACTGCAGAGCTTGTCTAAGGCTAGGAAGAAGAAGGACTCTAGTGCCTCCTATTGGAAGTAGCAATCCTAAAAGTCAATATTGACCCTTTAATGAGCCTTGTCATATCATATGACTTAGGATAAAAACCAAACCAAAATATTAATTTGCAAACATGGTGTTTTGGGGTATTGACCCTCATCACTGCAAAGTATTAGATATGAGTTGGCTAGGGGAGAGGCTAAAACTGGGGATATAAGGGATAACATTTATCCTTATGGAGAGTGACATGCCAGTATGAGGAGACTTAAACACCTTGTATGCTCCTCTGGGAAATTAAGTATGGAATTTGCCTTTTCAGAGTGGAGAGGACAAATCTCTAGTTCCAACTATTAGAAGTTGCAATCCTAAAAGTCAATAGTGACCCTTTATCGAGCCAAAACCTTATCCCTTAGATCCTAGTCTTAGCCTCTCAACTAGCCAAATTGTATCTCATACGAGAGGCAAACACCCCAAAACACTGTCTCTACAAACTAAGATATAGGTTTGGCTTTTATCCTAAGTCATATGAGAAAGCTCCTTAAAGGGTCGATATTGACTTCACTGTTGCGTGAGGGAGCCTGAAGGTTCCCCAGGGGTCCACCACCGATTAGCAAGTTACCATCTATCCAAGACAAAGGTGATAACTTCTAAAGATGGGAATATCCCTCTTATTTACACGAGGTATTATACAATATGATACTAATATAATGCAAATGGCAGCAGAATTTTGAATGCAGCTCCGGATGTGATCAAATTCAATAAGTACCAAGTATAAAATAATGTGCAACGTTCCAGACTTCATAGATTTATCTGTAAGGAGTGAAATAGTCCTGTAATAACTACTCTCTCATACATGAAGACTTGAACACATCCTCACATTACTAATCTGGTCTTTGAGTCCTCTCCTATATGATTACTACACAACGATTTCCCACTCCTCTTGTTCACTATAATGTAGCTGATATCTCTAAGCCCTCTTCATAGTCACATCTTATTTAGGGAGTTCTTGACTTTTACCTGCTCAAATCCCCCTAGAACCAAGGATGGATGAAGAGCTGGGCAAATTGTTGGCTACAAGTACGTAAGTACCAAAGGAGCTTATGTCCATAAAGAGCCACAGTCTCTCAATGACGCTATGTATCATCAGATGGTATCTCCATAGATCAAGGCTTCTGGCGGCGAGATACTCCAGTAATTCTGTTGTAGAGCATGCCATAATAAAGCTTTATGTCTTTGCATGAAATTGGAGCTATAGTATGGACCATACATTGTTATCAGAGTCATATCATAAGGGGCCAGTTGACTACTTATTTCAACAGCTTGGCCAGTTCCCTTCCATAGACTGCTATGGAGGCTAGCTTAGCTGTCGACTAAGTAGTCAGCTCATCCTACAATATCAATAGTTCATATAACTTACTATAAAAAGATTATTAATCAATATTTTTGCCCATGTAATATCAATGACTGGTCATGCTCCCTCTACTTCTGCTCCTGTCCCTGGAAGGCGCCACATCTTTGGGACAACAACTCAAAAGTTCTCTTTAATATTTTTGGGACTGCAGGCAGGGAGCTGGCGGTTAATTCCTAAAAGTGGGATTCTTAGTTCCTTCTGTTAGCTTTGGGAGGGGCTTTTACGCTACATAAGCCTCCAGCACCCTGCCTCCAGCGCCAGTTATATGTTCCACTAAGTCTGGTTCCCTCCCATGTCTATGCTCTGTTTTTCTAGTTTGATTCTTGTTTCTGACCTAAGGCAATATATTCTTTATTATTCTGCTGTTGGTACTCCTGGTATTGACTCAACTACATGGTCATCCTCTGCCAGCCTACGCTACCAGCCAGCAGCAACTCCGCACACCCAGAACAAGGGCCCCTATCCAGATCCCAGGAGAAGGATGTAACGGTGAAGGCCCGTGCGTCCAAAAGGGTTAACTAAAAGGAGTGTCTACCGCAAAGCCTGTCTATGAAAAACTTGTTAAGAGCTGCTAGGCTAACAGCTCCTTGACACAGCTTTAAGATCTTCTCCATCATTTTCTATTACCGCTAAGTAAAATAAAAATAATAGAATATTTTATAGATGAGCAGACACATATGAGACAGAAGTCAAATTATTGGTCCTATACAAAGGCCAACAGAAATGTACCACCACTTACATAACCCCCAGTGATGCGGCAACTTTGGATAGCCAAAAATGAGAGGCAGTGCCCAGGAGTTAGTTCACACCAACAGTCATTTTATTCACACAACATTCTTTACAGACCTGAATGTCTAGAGCACAGCCCAGAATATCGTCCTTTTACAGTCCGTTTGACTCCTGCACCGCTATAGGACTCTCAGGTGTAAATCCGCATACAGTGTCCATCTGACATGTGTCCAGGTCTGCAGTACTGGTCTGTGTTAGCCTCACACAGAAATGCTCACACAGAACCTGCTGCTCAGCAACATGGATCACCACCCTGCTCTTCACTGCATGATCAAATAGGAATCGTGGCCATGGGGCCTGTTGAAAGACACAGGCTGGAGGGAGAGAGCCGTCCCACTACCATCCTGCAGATCGCTCCAAAAATAAAAGCCCCAATCAGCTTTTCCTGAAAGACTTGGTCAAATAGCTTGACAAAGGTTCTTCCTCTTCTATTTTGTGTTGCACCCAAAGTAGTAGCTGTGAATACAACACGCTCCAGCATGTTCAGTAAGTTTACATGCACATTCTTGGGGAATACATAGCGACCTTCACATGACACGCATCACTACTCACACCTCCTTACAGCTTAGTATGAGTATTGGAGGTTATACTGAATGATAATATCATGTGTGCAGGAGTCAGTAATGTCTAATTAACTAAATCTCTTCCATAGTCCACAAATAAAAATATGTTCCTGGTCTTATTGTACTCCGATGTAACTAGTATGCAATATATTGTGCTATGTTCCAGTGGACTCCATATATATGGAGGTATTGCTCAGAGAAAGAATCTCAGCACCAAATGCGGCACAAAATGCCTTATGTGCATATGCCTTTATGAAGGATTGCAGTGTGTATTTCTATACCCAGAGGTTCCCAACTCCAGGCCTCAAGGCCCGCCAACAATGCAGGTTTTCAGGATTTCCTTAGTATTGCACAGGTGCTAATGTGATCATCTGCACAGGTAATGATTCCAAGGCCTGTGCAATACTAAGGGAATACTGAAAACCTGCACTGTTGGCGGCCCTCGAGGCCTGGAATTGGGGACCTCTGCTTATACCCTTCATTTACTACTCAGGATGATCCTCACTGATTCATTAACAGGACTGCAATGATCTCTTTTAAGGTACCTTTACACACATAGATATATTGCTTGCAATTCTCTGGTTGCAGTGAAATCATGGACACTTTGTTCCATTTTGTTGCCGTGTACAAATATTAGGCTGCCTTCACATTTGCGGACCCCTCCGCAGCGTTCTGGAGAGATCCACAAGCACGGCAAGCCCCTATCTTTAAAATGGGGGCGCACGGTGCTGCGTTTGACAGCGCATGACGTGCGCACCCATTCACCGCCACATGTGATCTGTGCGCAGGCGGATGCCTGCGCACAAATCACACAGTCTCGTCCGCATCAGGGACGTGACATGTTGCATTTCTGGTGCGGACGAGACTGCGCACAGATCACATATGGCAGTGAATGGGTGTGCACGGTCATGCGCTGTCAAGCGCAGCACCTGCGCTCCCATTATAAAGATAGGGGCTTGCCGTGCTGCGCTCACATTGGGGATCCCCCTCCGCAGAACGCCATGGAGGGGTCCGCAAATGTGAAGTAGCCTAACAATGTGTCCATGATTTCACTGCAATAAGTGAATTGCAAGCAATATATCTCTGTGTGTAAAGGTGCCCTAAAAGAGGTGAAAAATACAATGTCATAAACACACTATAAATCTAATAATCATAGAAGAAGATGATGATGAAAGACGAAAGAAGAAGAAAAAGAAAGAAGAAATAATAAAAAAAAAAGAAAGAAAGAAGAAAGAAAGAAGAAGAAGAAAGAAAGAAAGAAAGAAAAATGAAAAAGAAAGAAAGAAAGAAAGAAAGAAAGAAAGAAGAAAGAAAGAAGAAAGAAACAGGACAAAGTACAAAAGCAAAGACGAAATGCAAAGACGAAATAAAAAGAGGAAAAAGCAAAGAAGAATGAAGAAGAGGAAGAAGAAGAAAAAAGAAAAAAGAGGATGAAAGAAGAAACTGAAAGAATAAATAAGAAAGAATAATAAGAAAGAAGAAAGAAGGAAGAAGAAGAAAAATGAAGAAGAGGAAGAAGAAGGAAGAAGAATGAAGAAGATGGTAGAAGAAAAAAAGAAGAAGTAGAAGAATTGAAGGGACCTGAGTTCCAAAGGAAAAACCAGAGGACAGAGGAAAAGAGAGCGATTGATTTAAATGCATGTTGTTCCTTGTCTTAGATCATAAGATTTAATGTTCTGCTTCATTTATCTTAATCAGCAGAGATGTATCAAAGCTAATTAAGAAATTCCTCACATTTCTCAACTTTTCACCTTCCATTTCATTGATACAATTAAAAGCTTATCATAAGACTCATTTGGATGAGATAAAGCAGCGTACATTGAGCGTCAATACATGACACAACGCTGCCCGAAGAATACGGTAAGTTTCCGTTGGAGAATCACATTTTAGCATATAGCATTATATATATATATGGCATAATAAACTTTCTTATGTCTCTGTATGAAGTGTAGACCTTACATTTTTATCAGAGTTGACTGCTTATTTCAATACCTGGCCAGGACCTTCTTTAGACATAGAAGGGGGCTGGCTTAGCTATCGAATAGAGTCATTTATGTATACATACATATACAGACAGTCAATGCGTCACAAGCTGAATGCTTTCTGTAGGTTTGGTTGTAGTTGTAACTCGTGCCCCAAATATGTACAGAAATATGTGTACAGTGACTCACGTTTTGGCATTTTAGCTTTTTTCCAAAACATATTCAAGGTACAGTTCTATAATCAACATAGGCTTAAAGTGTAGTCTCTCACTTTAGTTTGAGGTTATTTACATCCTAATTGGAGGAAGGGTTTAGGAATTACAGCTCCTTAATATGTTGCTGCCTGTTTTTCAAGGGACCAAATGTAATTGGTCAGTTCTCGCAAAAGCTCTTTAATGGGTGATGCATTCTCTTAATAATTCATCCTCAATTAAGTAGGTAAAAGGTCTGGAGCTGATTCCAGGTTTGTCATTTACATTTGGAAGCTGTTGCTGAGAATCTACAATATAACCTTCAAGGAGCTTTAAGAGAAGGGGAAACAGATCAGTTCTCCATGGAATCACTGGAGCTGCCGGCAGGTCAGAAATCACTGGAGACAGAAGCGGCAGTGATAGAAGATGAAAACAGTGGAAGTTGAGTATAAAACAGGGGGTAGGGGACTTAGATTTAAAGCATCTCTCAGTAAAAAAAACCCACTAAAGTGGTACTTTATGGCTGCTGTCCAGTGCGAAAATTTCAAGATTTTGAAAAAAATATTATCAGACATGTTGAAAACAATACATTTAACATAACAATAGACTATTTTCTAGTGACACATTCCCTTAAAGAGGACTTAAACCAGATTAAAAGAGGACAGTTTTTGCTCTTATTTTACCTCTGCTGCCCCTCTGAGCTGAGTATTTTGATTTCTGTTGTTTTTTCTCTTTTTAAATCCATCATAGGGCTCCAGAGATGTCGGCCTTT
The DNA here is from genome assembly GCA_033576535.1 of Allobates femoralis. Classification (NCBI taxonomy): domain Eukaryota; kingdom Metazoa; phylum Chordata; class Amphibia; order Anura; family Aromobatidae; genus Allobates; species Allobates femoralis. The sequence continues at coordinate 31,213,163 of JARQOC010000012.1, forward strand.
TATTCCAGTTTTAATTTGTATGCTGTATAACAAGGGGGTGGAGCTGACAGGGTAATAATACATTCTAAAGACACGCCCAAGAGGATCCTGTGTATCAGATGCTGAACATCTCGTATCTTCACAGCATAGACAATGCCTTTAGATGAGGGATGAGGCAAACTGTTTTGTGAATGGTGAAGTTATCAAACAAAACCAGCGCTATTGGTCTGACACTAACCCACAGTGGATAGATCCCTCCAAGACTGCTGGAACACAAAATTGATGGTATGGTGTGGTATATGGGGTACAAGATAGTGGGGTCATTCTTCATCAATGGAAACCTCAATGCCACCGGGTATCTGAAATTGCTACATGATTCAGATATCCAGCTGGCATTGAGGTTTCCATTAATGAAGAATGGCCCCACTATGGTTCCTTTTGGTGGAACGTAGCTTCCGGCTGCATAGGCGATGACTCTCTCCCTGCCTTTCTGCACTTGGGACAACACGGCTCCCAACCCAAGTTGCTGGTGTCGGTGTACAGTATAAACGGTTGACCATAGTCAGGGTAGGCCAGGATTTCGTTTCCTGTCAGAGCCAACTTCAAACGAATGAAGGATTCTTCCACTTTGCTGTCCCACTTGATCGGAGGGCTCTTTTTCTTTGTCTTCTGGATTGGCCTACTAGAAGGTCTTGCAAAGGGGCTGCTATTTTGGTAAAGCCCTTGATGAACCTCCGGAGTAGCCTATTCAACCCGAGGAACAGTCGCACTTCACAGATGGTAGTGGGCCCCTGCCAGTTCCTGATGACGGTGACTTTATTGGGGTCTGGTTCCACGCCTTCTGCTCTACTACGTGGCCAAGGTACTGCAACCTTGGGCTTCAAGAGGTGATATCTGGACGGCTTCATCTGTGGACCAAAGTTAGACAGGGCTTCAAATACCTTGGCCTGGTGTTTCAAGTGGTCTTCATAGGTTCGTGAGTAGACGATGACGTCATCCAGGTGTGGCAGCACTGTCTTGAAGTTCTTGTGCCCGAGGCAACACTCCATTAACCTAGGAAGGTTCCTGGTGTGTTGCAAAGCCCGAATGGCATGCAGTTGAACTCGCATAGGCCCATTAGTGTTGTGTTAACGCGTCTTCTCTCTGTCCGCCTCTGCCACAGGAAACCTGTCAGTACCCACTGGTGAGATTTAGGGTTGAGAAATAGTTAGCAGATTATAAGGCAGCTAATGACTCCACAATTTGTGGTAAAGGGTAGGCATCTTTATGTGCAATGTGGTTAATCTGCCTGTAATTAACGCACATTCTTATTGTACCATATTTCTTTTTAACCAGGACAAGAGGGGCTAACCAGGGGTTACAACTATCTCTGATTACTCCAGCCTCCTTCAATTTCCCATAACATGCTCTTGGCACACTGGTGGTGAGCAGGAGGAACAGGGCGGTATCTTTCCTTAATGGTGGATGGTCTATAGTGCTGGGCCCCTTTTACCTGTCCAAAGTCTAGGTGTTTTTTGCTGAATACCCGTTCATATTTTTGAACCACCCGGTAAACTCCATTCTTTTGGTGTGAAGGAGTGGAGTCAGTGCCGATGTGCAGCTTCTGACATCAGTCCTCCAGCAGTCCAACAGAGCCATTGTCCTCCGCCATTTTAGACAGGACCAAGGGTCCTACTGCCCATATTGCGTTGTTGTTAACAGTGAAAAGCTTGGCAACAGTGGCATACCCCGGTATTTACCCCGGTAAATTGACCTCTTTTTCCCCACAATTCAAGATGCGTACAGGTACCCTCTCCTTGCGGACATCTACTGCCACTCTGGCTGTCAGCACAGTAGGCCTGCTGTTGGAGTACATGGGTTCTACCAAGCCCTGGTAATCTTGACACCATATTAACATTTCAGTTTTGGGAGATATCACTTACCCTCACACTGCCGACTTTTCCACCGGACAATTCTACCTGTAGTCTCTTCATTAGGGCTTTGATCTCCTTTTACATACTTGCTGCTGTCCGGAGCTGGCAGTTTCGGATACCTGTTGTAATGGAATAATAATCTCACCAAGACAATTTTCTATCACGTTGGTACCTAGGGTGATCATTGTATTGTATTCACACCGGTCAATATCTACAATTATCAATATCTGGGCTTTCAGCTCTACTCGCCCCACATTAATGGTCACCTCCTTGTACCCCACCTGAGGCAAAGGCTGACCATTACTGGTGATTATAGTTAAGTCATCATTAGGGTGGAGTAATGTCAGAGTCAGCCCAGTACCCACTTATAAAGGATATATGGCATTGTCATCACCTGTGAACAAGTGTCCAGTAAAGCGTTCATCGGGATGCCATCAAGCATGACAGAGAGGACCGGTTGTCCCCCGACGTACTGGTCCCGCCAATTATGTTGCCAAGTCACCTTACTCCTGGGGGTTGGCTCGCTGCCCAAGGGGTTGCTCATTTAAAGGACAAAATCTTGTGATGTGCCCCACCTTGTGGCAGCAGCGGCAGATGGGTTGGTGTCCTTCACTCTGGTCAGTGGGATCCTCTTCTTTCGCCGCCATGGGAGGTCATCTGGACTGGAGGCTAGTTGGATCTTCTCGGTCAGTGGCGATACCTGTAAGGATAGCACTGTCTTTGCCAAAGCAGCCACACTTTTGGTTACCTCCTGGACTTGGAGGTGTAGATCTGCAGAAGCATCATTGCATTCAGCCTCAAGAGGTGCCAAAGGCAAGGATGCTGCCTCCTGGTGGTACATTATGGATGGTACCTGGGGGACGCTGTGCCTCTCGCAGCACACAGATTTCCTGATCCTTAAATTGCGCAAAGTGCATGTCAGGATTTTGTAGGGTGATAATGCACAGCTGTGTCCGTGTGTGTTGGACAGGAGCCCCTCAATGAACTGCTCGGTTAGCAGTCTGTCCTCGTCCTGCACCTGTCGGGGTCAACCTGTTTAATGGCCCGCAGTGCCTCCTGAAGATTGAGGGCATAGTCTCTTACACTGTCCTGCACCCTTTGTTTACAGCCGAAAAATTTCATTTTGATCTCTGTCGCGGTGCAGGTATTAAAGGTAGTTTTCAGCTTGGCCAAAGATGTGCTTAACTGTCCTCTTATCGCATCCAGCTAGGACTTTACTTCCTTATGGGCCGCACCTGTTAACTGACCGATAAGGATGCTAACATTATGACCCTCAGACCAGGGATACACTTCAATCAGGCTACGCAGTCTCTTTTTGAAGTCACTGAGGGTATGCGACTCTCCGGAGTATTGCGGTAACCAGGCTGCTCCTGGAATGTACGGCATTGATAGTGGCATTATGGGGGCTGCGGCTGTGCGCGCTGCTGGATCCTGACCAAGGTTGGGCATCTTCCTCTGCCCAGTGAACCTTAGCCAGGTTTTAAGTCTTTGTTCTGGGTATAGTTAACATAGCAATCGGCTGATCTGCAGGCGAGATGGATCACTTACCCAGGGGTTCCAGGTTGGGACCTCTCACTTCTCGCCGGTTTACATCAGAATGCAGGGCAGGGTTTCTCTTTGCGCTCTTTCTGCAGTTCTGCCCATGATAACACGCCCTGTCTGCTTCCCGTGTACCGCGTGGCGTGATAATGGCGGCAATCACACAGTTCAATACAGTCTTTGCACACAGGACCCGGTCAAAGGGTGAATATAGTATTGATTTATTAGTCAACGCCCTGAAACATGGCCATATTATATTGATTAGTCCTGAGGAAGGGGCCAGAAGCCCTGAAACGCATTGACTAATAAATCAATATTATATTCACCCTTTGATGTCTTGTGGAATAAAGCAGTATGGTTTTTAACCCTTCATCCTCCCTACTCTATATGTACCTCACTGGGGGCTGCAGCCGTGATCTGCTTTTATAGTGGTTGTGGCTCTCACAACCACACAAGGTGAAGCCTCTGATACCTATTTAGGTCATATTTTATCTCTCAGACCCTTCATCCTCCCTACTTTGATTTTCTGAGATAATAACTTTTGGGTGTTCATTGGCTGTAAGCCATAATCATCAACATTAACAGAAATAAACACATGAAACAGATCACTCTGTGTGTAATGACTCTATATAATATATGCGTTTCACTTTATGTATTGAATTACTGAAATTAATTTACTTTTTGACAATATTCTAATTCATTGAAATGCTCCTGTATGATTGATACACCCTGCACAGGAGTCCAAGAGATCAAGGACCACTGCGTTTATAATGACTCTATATAATTTATGTGTTTCACTTTATGTATTGAATTACTGAAATAAGTTAACTTTTTGATGATATTCTAATTCATTGAGATTCACCTTATCTATCTATCTATCTATCTATCTTTATGTGTCTATCTATCTATCTATCTATCTATCTATCTATCTCTTGTATGTGTCTATCTATCTATCTATCTATCTATCTATCTGTCTGTCTGTCTGTCTGTCTGTCTGTCTATCTATCTATCTGTCTGTCTGTCTATCTATGTATCTATCTATCTATTATCTATTAAATAAATGTTCTAATAATAAATAAAGATATAAATAAGCCTAATATCTGTCCATACAATATAGTAGTGATGCTTCCCTGCGCCTATAGACACAAGCATAGGCGGTTCATATATACGTGCACTCCTGCTTTTGTGCAACAGAGGGAAAATGGTCCCAGATGGATTGGGCAGGGGCTTAGATCCGGGATTAAGATGAGACAGTGGGTAATTATTGAGTGGCGTTGCCTCAGCGCTGATTAATATCTGCAAGGTTTTTCCTTCCTTCAGAGGAAAGCATTGATAAAGATGAAGCATGCTGCTCAATGTCCTCTATGCAGCATAAAAACAACGCATTTCAATCTAACAGGATCAGATCCCTCTTTGATCACAATCTGTTACCTAGATGTCTTTTCAAATTAATCAGTCCTGTTTGTTTAGCTGCAGCCAGTTTGTACTTCGAAATTAATAAATGTACCGGGAGCCGCGGAATACATAATTACATTGTACAGTTTAATCTCTACATAATAATAATTTTGACCTTAGACTGCAGTCGCTGTTATAACCGGCTCTTGACGAACAATCCACCTTCAGTGATTCACTCAGGAGCATTGCCACTAAAGACCGCACTAAAAGCAGAGCAATTACCTGCTGAAATGATATCAGCGCTCTGAATATTACTGTCATTTACAAATCAGGTTCATGGGCCAATAGCAATATTATGAGCACCGTGTAAAGGGCATTGGGCGGATAGTAAAATGATGGACACCGTTTGCTTGCCGGTATGTTCCTGTAATCACAATGACTGCACAATTTTGTTGTGTCTATAAGTAATCCAAATGCCATAGGTTTTGGTTGTTTTACAATAGACATCCTGTGAATAATAGAGTGACATCATGTAACATAGAACTGAGGAGGTGACATCATGAAACACACGAACTGAAGAGGTGACATCATGAAACACAAGTACTGAAGAGGTGACATCATGGAACACAAGAACTGAAGAGGTGACATCATGGAATACAAGTACTGAAGAGGTGACACCATGGAACACAAGACTGAAGAGGTGACATCATGGAACACAAGAACTGAAGAGGTGACATCATGGAACACAAGTACTGAAGAGGTGACATCATGGAACACAAGAACTGAAGAGGTGACATCATGAAACACAAGTACTGAAGAGGTGACATCATGGAACACAAGAACTGAAGAGGTGACATCATGGAACACAAGAACTGAAGAGGTGACATCATGAAACAAGTACTGAAGAGGTGAGATCATGGAATACAAGAACTGAAGAGGTGACATCATGGAACACAAGAACTGAAGAGGTGACATCATGGAATACAAGTACTGAAGAGGTGACACATGGAACACAAGAACTGAAGAGGTGACATCATGGAACACAAGAACTGAAGAGGTGACATCATGGAACACAAGTACTGAAGAGGTGACATCATGGAACACAAGAACTGAAGAAGTGACATCATGAAACACAAGTACTGAAGAGGTGACATCACGGAACACAAAACTGAAGAGGTAACATCATGGAACACAAGTACTGAAGAGGTGACATCATGGAACACAAATACTGAAGAGGTGACATCATGGAACACAAGAAATGAAGAGGTGACATCATGGAATACAAGTACTGAAGAGGTGACATCATGGAACACAAGAACTGAAGAGGTGACATCATGGAACACAAGAACTGAAGAGGTGACATCATGGAACACAAGAACTGAAGAGGTGACATCATGGAACACAAATACTAAAGAGGTGACATCATGGAACACAAGAAATGAAGAGGTGACATCATGGAATACAAGTACTGAAGAGGTGACATCATAGAACACAAGAACTGAAGAGGTGACATCATGGAACACAAGAACTGAAGAGGTGACATCATGGAACACAAGAACTGAAGAGGTGACATCATGGAACACAAGAACTGAAGAGGTGACATCATGGAACTAGGCATGAAACATCATGTAACATATAAGAACTGAAAAGGTGACATCATGTAACGGCAGGAAACATCATGTAACATGAGAACTAAAGTGGCGACATCATGTAACACATGAGAACTGGAGAGGTGACATGATGTAACATGAGAACTGAGGAGATGACATTATGGAAAACAAGAATTGAATAGGTGACATGAAGGAACACAGAAAGACTGGAGTAATGATGGCTCATGTATTAAATGAGGACTGAGAAGTTGAGTGATGAACCTAATAAATGTATTATTTACATGCATCATTTATTGCTGTTGTTGATGTGAAGCTACAATCATTGCATTTGTGATTACTATACTTTTTCTTACCAGGTATAATTATCTTCCATCTATAACCAGAACAGTTAACAGATACATAATTCTGGGATTTAACATGCTGCATATGATTAAAATATACATTAATATAGTAAAGGACCTTAATATCACAATCATAACACTATGGCATACATCACATATACAATGTGGTCCTTCAAATAATTGCGATCCGCTCACATTACATCTCAGTAAGCTTCATCTAAGAGGAAGATTACATGGTCATTAAGTTATTGACTCTATTGATTAGTTATCCTATACAGAACCTCATTACAAAGCTAAATTCAATAAACTCAGTGGTATAAATACTTTTGTGTTGATGTTGTATACAACTTGTTTGCTCCCTGGCTTTCCATAGAGAAGAAATAGAGCATAAGACCATTAAACCACTAGTTTGGAAGTTCCAGAGATGTAGGAACTTCTCAGTTCAGTGGAGGAACCTTACCTTGATGTCCCAAAAATCATTGATGTTTCCAAATTCCAAAAACCTTCAGAAGAATAAAAAAGGTTGTTTCCAGATAACCATAGGCTCATGACAAAATGTAATCCATAATTCCAGAGAGGGTGTAAAGTTTCACACTTGCGTTCATCGGTGACCTGGCGGAAAATGCATACAACTGGATCCTGAAACCGGATGCAACCGCAGCAGTGTTATGCCGGATGCGATACTCCAATACTAATACCGCTGCTGTTTCGTCCGGTTTCATACTTTTTTTTCCTAATCCATCGAAGAGTTTTACATAGGACATGTCTAGTGGGCATGTGTTGGAAGGGGCTCAAATGCTCTGGGCATGCTCAGTGTGAAACCCGGATCCGGCGTGGCATCCTTTTCTGCATCCAGCACCCATTGAAGACCATTCTATTTAGTGCCAGAGTGTGCCGGATCTGGTCGAATTCAGATTTTTAATGAGCTAGAAAACTGCAACATTGTCTGTCAACACAAGAAGTAAAAAAACAGATCCGACAGACACCAGATGCCACCGCGAGTGCTGGAGTTCCCGTTGAAAGTCATTGGGGACAAACTGGATCCAGTAGCATCCGGCTTCTGCTGGATTCTGCTAGAGGGCAGAAAGACGCTAGAGTGAAACCACCCTCAAATCTAGAAAGCTGTTTCTTATAAATATTTTGAAAACCAATTCAATGTTTTCTTAGTTTTTTCAACAGGGTAAAATAATTTTAGGAGTTGTCTCAAGTTTTTTTTCCCCCCAAAACAGAGCCAGCATGGGTTATATTTGGTATTTTAGATACTTTTTCTAACTCTGGACATACAGGACTCAAAATTTTGGACTGCATTGGAAATTTCATATACTACTGGTAGGTTGCAACTTTTTATTCCCTATAGCTGTCAAGTATTGACTACTTTGCAGTCCATGAGTGTTGCTGCTGTGATTTAAATCTGAGTTTTTTTCTCTTAGTCTACGCCAGGGGTGGGGAACTCCAGTCCTCGAGGGCTGCAATCAGTGCAGGTTTTCAGGATTTCCTTAGTTTTGCACAGGTGATAACATAATCACTTGCACTGGTGATGATTCCAATCCCTGTGCAATACTAAGGAAATCGTGAAAACCTGAACTGATTGCGGCCCTCGAGGACTGGAGTTCCCACCCTGGTCTACGCTGTGGGAGGCTATGCAGGTGGAGGTGAGGTGGAGGATGTGTCATAGAATTCAGGTGGAAGGGTGTGTCTTAGTATTCAGATGTCCACTACCTCAGCCTTAAAGTAGTTCCACTTCCTTCCACTGGGTGTCGCAGATAGAGTTTATTCTCTACTAGGACCCCATGCAGTGAAGACATGCTGTGCTGAGCTGTACTGATGCTGTTGTTTGCTGATGGGTTTTCCCGGTCTGTGGGTGAAGGTAGGGGTTCTTAGTCTAGGGAGAACAGGAGCAAAGTGCAAAGGTGGCGGCCTGGACATCCTCACCTTCAGAGGTAATTCCAGGGTCAGGGTGAGCCAGGGACCCCCAGTCTAAGGGTCAGACTAGTTCGTCTTTGCCCATCTTACCATCTAGCCTCCTGATTCCCTATCCGCTATACAACTCTGTGATAATAGCAAAATAATGAAGTCCTATAGTCATTGTGATTCTTGTAAGACTTCATGTCACTGTAGATCCCAAGCATTAACGTGGATGTTCACCTAAATAAGTTTTTCCATAACCTTAGACCTTCTTCCTCTATTCTCAGAAGCACGTTTTCAATCATTTAGAGATATCATATAATTATTAGCACATACACCTGTCATTACACTGGATTGATTTCCAACATCTTTTATTAACATAATTGACTCGTTAACACAAACTACCGTTAGTCCTAGGTTTCCCATTGGAAGCAATAATTTCTCTTCATTGTATTGAATATTGGAAGGTTAGCGCTAGCTTTCATATGCTCTCCGCTCTTCATTAATGTCAACTATTTTGCCGCTTGCTTGGATAAAATGAAGACTTAGCGCTCTGTGATCCAGCAGGTCAGAGGTGGGACTCATTAGGTTGTCTTTTAATTGCGATCCCAAGAGCTGGTGAATTTTTTGTTTGCCATTATGACCTAATGCTAGTCAGGAGCCTTCACATGCTATGGAATCACCACTAACCAGCAAGTGGTATATCGGCTGTGAAATACATTCACATAATGTTAAGACAATGTGAGAAAAGGTTGCGTCTGGTGATACCAGTAATAGGAGCCGTCAGTGAAGTGGGATGCAAGAGGCACACATTATAAGCCTATAGAGAGGGGTGAGGGACAGGCACCCTTTATTGTCTTCCTTTATTATATAGTCATTGTAGGCTGAAAGGGGAGACGTTCCTTTAAGATCTTCTTTTTTTCTCTTTAATGAGGCCTTAACTACTGGGAAAATGAGAGAAAAGTCTTTTGATATTCAGTGTTATTCTTCATGATTGATTTATCAAAGTGTTTAATAAGTCACCGCAGGATGATCTGTCGATCTCTCCTGACAGCAGGACTAAAGGAGTTGCTAAGTGGACATTAGGAAAGAGTTTTGTTGAAGTATTGCTGATAATAACCAGCTTTGCTCCAATATTATGCTGATCAAAAACAGGTTATTTATTCTCCCGATCTCCAATACAAAAAAATTAATATGTAGGAAAAGTTTTTGAAGAGATGCCGTAAAAAATGTTTGTACCGTGTTAGCCTGCAGATAGAACAATATTAGAATCTGAGAGTCCTCAGGGGTTGATACCTTTTAATGGCGAACTGAAAAAATGGTAAGCATGGCAAGCTTTCCAGACACTATGGCCTCTTCATCAGGCTGATAATGACACAAATTCTGAAGACACATACATATATACCTATGCAGGGTAGGATGATGCAGTAAATACTAAAGGTGACGTAAAGCAGAAAATAGTAGTCAGTTTTGGAGGGGGAGAGGAGCTGGGGAGGTAAAATCAGAGTTCCGAGATAAGAGGCACAGATTGTATTATTGTTCTATGATTAGTGGTTGGTCGAGACCTGAACATTCCTGAATGAGTGTAGAAAGCCATAAATCCATGTGAGACATTCATTCCTGCTTTAAGGGTGTCAAAGTTCATCATCAGTTTATAGTCCCACACTCTTGTCTCGCTGTGATCTGGAGTTACCTTTTAGAATTAGTATTTTCATATCCAATATTGTGTGATCAGGCCTACAGAAATGCCTAGGCACAGGTAAAGCTGTACTTCTTTCCTTTATTGTATGGCAATGAGAGTTCATCCTGGTTCTGAGTTGTTGCCCCGTCTCTCCTACATACAGGTTCCCACTCACACATTTGGTGCATATGATTAAATACACCACATTGGTTGTGTGCAGCTGAAGCTACCTGGGATCTGTGCTGGGAATCTTTATCTTGTCCGCTGTCATTATAGATGGACAGGTTTTGCACCTGTTCTGGTTGCAGGGAACGGTTCGTGTTGCGGTTGGGGACGACAGGGCACTTCTGACAATGATGCTTTTTAGATTCGGGGGCTGCCTAAAACACAGACGTGGGGGGGTCTGGTAATATAGATTTTAGTGGGGCATCTTTTTGTAGGAGTGGTTGCAGTTTCCATGCTGCTCCTCTTAACACCTCCAGATTTGGGTTGAAGGTGACTACGAGAGGGACCCGGTTGTTTTCTTCTTTAGATTTGTAATGTAGGAGATGATTCTTTGATATTCTGGTGGCTCTTGTCATCTGGTTTTCAGTTTCTCTTGGATGGTAGCCCTGGTTCAAAAAGGTCTCCCTGAGGCCCTCAAGGTGATTATCTCTATCTGTAGGGTTGGATCATATCTGATTGTATTTGATGGCCTGGCTGTACACAATAGAGTTTGTGTTTTGGATGAAAGCTGTCCCATCGAAGATATGTTGGATGGTCAATTGGCTTCCGGTACAGGGATGTCTCTATTTCATTGTTCTGTAGCTTAATGATGGTGTCCAGAAAGCTGATTTCAGTGCAGGAGTAGTTGAGTGTTAAGTTGATGGTGGAATGAAACTGATTAAAATGTTCATGGAAGTCTTCAGCTGTTGCTCAGACTTCGTCCAGATTATTAAAATATCATTGATATAACAGTAGTAGGCCAGAGGCCTGATAGGACAAGAGGATAAAAAGTACCTTCAAGCTTGGCCATGAAAAGATTTGCATACTGTGGTGCCATTTTTCTACCATTGCTGTCCAGTCTCCTGTAAATATATGTTGTCGTGAAATGTGAAATAGTTGTGCGTGAGGATGAATTTTATAAGCTCCACCACAGAGTCAGCATCAATCTCTGTGTTTTCCAGGAAGGATTTGCAGGCACTTAATCCACCCTGGTGTGGGATGTTGCTGTACAGAGATTCCACATTCATGGTGGTGAGGATGTTTCCTGCTGGTAGAGATGCCACAACTTATTGAAGGGTGATCATGGGTATACTAGGAGAAAAGCTATTGGCCAAATCAACAATGAAGTCTCTGAACAAGGTCTTCAAATTGAGGAACATTTCACTGGTGATGAAGACACGGCTCGTACATAGTCTGGTCTTTTCTGTAGTAACATATACCAGTGGAAGACGGAAAAGGAGTGAATGTGCGCTGCCCCGACACAAAAAAATTGGATCCAAGGATTTATCCCAGTTCCCATTTACACCCTCGGTCTAGGCAATCTCATCGAGTCACATAGACTCCAATACCACCTCTACGCTGACGATACCCAGCTCTATCTGTCTGGCCCTGATATCTCCTCCTTTTATCCATAATTCCCTCCATGCCTATCTGCCATCGCATCTTCTTTTCTACCCGCTTCCTAAAACTCAACATGGACAAGACCGAATTCATTGTCTTTCCCCCAAACAACCCCGCCACGCTTCCTGACCTATCTATCACCGTCAATGACTGCACACTCTCACCCCTCCCCCACACCAAGTGCCTCGGGGTAATCCTCGACTCCTCCCTCTCCTTCAAGCCCCACATCCAAGCCCTCGCCACCACAACACGGCCAAGAACTTGTCCATGCCCTCGTCATCTCTCGCCTGGACTACTGCAACCTCCTGTTCACCGGTCTCCCTGCCACCTCCCTCGCACCTCTCCACACATCCTCAACTCTGCTTCCCGACTCATCCACCTATCTCCCCGTTACTCCCCCACCTCCCCCCTCCGCCGAGCCCTCCACTGGCTCCCCATCCCCCAGCGAACTCGCTTGAAAACCCTAACCCTGATATACAAGGCCATACACAACCTGTCCCCTCCCTACATCTCCGACCTAGTCTCCCGCTACCTCCCCTCATGCAACCTGCGCTATTCTCAGGAACTCCTTCTCACAACCCCCTGCATTTCCACCTCCCACAACCGCACACAAGACTTCTCTCGTGCTTCCAGCAGACTCTGGAACTCCCTCCCCCACCACATCAGACACTCCCCTACCCTGGGAACCTTCAAGAAAAACCTGAAGACCCACCTCTTCCTACAAGCCTACAACACACACTGAGACCCAATCCACTGCACCATCTCACCTCTCCCCCTCCTACTGTCTCCCTCCCCACCCCCTCTAGACTGTGAGCCCTCGCGGACAGGATCCCTGGCCCATTGTACCCGTACGATTGTTTTGTCGATTTGTCGTCGTTTTTCGACCACTTGTCTTAGTCTATCCTCTAACTTGTACAGCGTCATGTATCCTAATAGCGCTATATAAATACCTAATAATAATAATAGTTCCCGTCCCGGGACTGAATAAATGGGAACTGGGATAAATCCTTGGATCCAATGTTTTCGTGTGGGGCAGCGCACATTCACTCCTTTTCCGTCTTCCACTGGTATTGTTTATAACAGGAGGTGCTGCAGCCTGTCTAGTTCAACAAGGTGTTGTGACCAGCACAACCACTCCAGGTGAGTGCAACATACACCGTACCATTTCTTGTATCTCAGATAAAACCCTATTTGTGCTATTTCTTCCCCTTAGTACACGATTTCCCTGTAGTAACATATGGAAGTGAAACCTGGACGATAAAGGAACAAGACAGGAGAAGAATAAACGCCTTCAAAATGTGGTGCTGGAGAAGGATGTTATCAATACCATGGATGGCAAGAAGAACAAACAAATCAATTCTGAAACAAATCAAGCCAGACATGTCACTGGAAGGGTCACCAAGCTACCACTTATCTACACATCATACGAAGAGAGAAATCACTGGAGAAGGACATTATAGTCAAAAGGAAAGGAACAAGGTGAAGAGAATGACTATCACCCTGATGGCTTGATTCTATCACGATAATAGCATAGAAGACCCTGGAGGACCTATATAGGCTTGGAGAAGACACTAGTGAACCTATCTAGACTTGGAGAAGATCTTTGTAGACTTATCTAGGCTTGGAGAAGACCCTGGTTGACTTATATAGGTTTAGTGAAGACCCTGGAGGACGAATCTAGGCTTGGAGAAGATCCTGGTGGCCCTATCTAGGCTTGGAGAAGACCCTAGTAGACCTATCTATGCTGAACAACATTAATATTTCTACAAATTGTTCATCCATCAAGTCAACATGGCTCGAGATCAAGCTAAAGGCCATTAAAAAAAATGGGTATACTAGACCAATAGGTGCCCTCATGCTCCATGTATTGTGGTAACGATTGATTGTGAGGGTAAGCAACCACCCATATTTTGCATGGCAGATCTATGAGTGGCTGATCATAATTATGCACCTAGGCTTCTTCTATTATAGGCATAGAGTCGCATATTCTGGACATTTCCCAAATATTGAATGAGCCCAGCACCAAAAATGTGGCCTTTTTCCCATGCCAACTCAATGTGCTTAGAACATGACTACAGTATATTAAGTTTTTATGCAATTTTTTTAAAAACAATTTCATATTATGATCTGCATTACAAAATGTGAAATCTTGCAATCTTCACACTGGCCACAAGGGTGTAATCTAGACTCCTGAAGAAAGGCGGGCAGTAGGAGCTGTTACATCGCTTATTTTGATTGGTGGATCTGTGTTATCAGCTGTGTTACCGGTCATTGTAATCCTGTCTGTGATGATTATGAGACCTCTGACAACTCTGCTTTAATAAAAAAGGATGCATATATTTAAGGCTGGTTTCACACTTGTGTTCAGGTGAGATCAGGCTTAAAACGCGTCCGACCGCATGTGTGTTTGCTTGTACAATCGTATGCAACTAAAGCGGTATTATGCCTGATCCAAGTCTCGCTATGTTTGCTTCCATTTTTTTTGCCTGATCCGTTGGAAAGTTGAAACTTTACATAGGACATGCCTAATGGGAGGGTGTTGGGAAGGGCTTTGGGCATGCTCAGAGTCCAAGCCCCTGGCCAGATCAGATCCCATTGAAGCCCATTCTATTTTGTGACGCAGTGCGCCGCATCCGGTGACATCAGGATTTTTAACCAGCTGCAAAATTGCAACTTTGTGCCTCCCGTTAGGAGGTCAATTGGACGTATTTGTAAGGAACCAGCGGAAACCTTATGCCACCGCATGTTTCTGCATCCCCATTCTAAGTTTATGAAGACAGGTCTGATCAGGTAGGGTACCTTTACACACGGCTACATTTGTAGCTTGTCACCAGGTAACTTACTGGTTGCAGTGAAATCATGGATACATGGTTCTATCTTGTTGCTGTGTACAAATGGAATCATGTATCCATGATTTCACTGCAACCAGTAAGTTACCTGGTGACAAGCTACAAATGTAGCCGTGTGTAAAGGTACCCGTAGTGTCACCTTTTGGCCGGATTCGGACGCTGGACAAAAAAAGCCACCCCAAAAGTCAACGTGGTGCATGTGAAAACTGCAAGATTGCAATACAGGTTGCGATATGATTTCTTTTCTCAAAATTAAAGAAAAAAATATATTTTACAGATAAACCTGACTTAAACAATAGGTAACTTTCTGATTAAACATTCCCTGGAATTAATTAGAAATGTTTAATTTTAGTTTAGATCAGTGGTCCCGAACCCAGGGGCGGACTGGCCCAGGTGCCACGGTGGCAGTTGCCCCCCCAGGCCAGTGGTATGGTCCTAGTGTAGGGCCGCACACATAAGGGAGAGAGGCCGCCAGGTGGCGCATTACGGCCGCAGCGGGCACACAAACTTGAGAGCCTGCGGGACCCGGGACTGGAGTGGTGGCAGCCGGGAGGTGAGAAACGCCCCCACCCGCTCCTCACTTGGAGCCAGCAGCACCCCTTCCCGTTCCTCACTTGGAGCCAGCAGCACCCTCCCCCACCTGCTCCTCACTTGGAGACTTGGAGCCAGCAGCTCCA
The DNA here is from genome assembly GCA_033576535.1 of Allobates femoralis. NCBI lineage: Eukaryota > Metazoa > Chordata > Amphibia > Anura > Aromobatidae > Allobates > Allobates femoralis. Next base: position 31,228,657 of record JARQOC010000012.1, read on the forward strand.
TTCCCCCCCCACTCCTCACTTGGCGTCGAGCTGCAGGTGGACTGCCACTCGGGGTAAGAGCAGCCAGCCCCTGCCCGAAACTGTTGTTGTTGCCGGGGGTGGTATGTTCCTGATAGTTGACTATGTAGTCTTAATTGTGCCCTTGGAAGAGGAGATGTGCGGGGGCAAAGAATCTGGTTGGATTCAACCAGCTTCAGAGCAGCGCTTACAAGCTTTATAGCAAAGAGCTTGTAAACACTGCTCTCCTGCCTTAGAAAACCTTTGATAGACTGTAGCGGTAGCTGGTAATGTAGGTGACAAGTAAGCAATAAAATTAAAAATCTCTCTATTCTCAAGAACTATGTAGAGTAAGAATCAAATTTCTTTTATCTTCTTATCAAATTTAGTTCCAACTCCTCAATTTTAGCAGTCACAAATGACGCGTTTCGGCTTGTTTCCTTAAGCCTTTCTGAAATACAGTAACACTATCTGAGAAAGGCTTCATTTGTGATGCTAAAATTGAGAAATTGGAAATAAATTTGATAAGATGAAATATGTTATATGTTCATTTTCTCAAGAGCTAGGAGGATTTTTAATAAATTAATTGCAAAGTTGATTTTTACTCATTCAGTTGAGACGACCCATATACAAGAATTCTGACTTATTGCTTATGTTTTATGACGGGGAAGCAGAGAAATAGCAAAACAGGGCGAATGCATATAACATGGAGGCCAAGCAGGAGACGCTGCTCTACGACGTGGCTACGCAAAAGCCGAAAATGGTTATATAGATACATTTATTCTAATAAGACAAGCCACGTAACAATAATATTATGATATAAACGCAATCAACTCCACAAATCTAATTCAGCAAGTTATTAATATTAGGATATTTGATTGCTTTCCTGTATTTTATTTAGTTTTAGTGAATATCATAGAAGATGTGAACCCTTTAAAATGCAATTTGCAGGGTGTACTGTATCTTTAGGAAGCAGACCTTGTCCTAATATTTATCAGACACTTGCTGTCCATCTGTTGGAGCTAGATCCAGAAGGATTTTCTGTTAATCCTTCAGGCCCATCTGCAGGGGGTTCGTACCACTGACCAGAAATCTAGACTAGATGAGGTTTATTTAATTAAAAAATCCATGCTGCAGAGGTTACCGGAGACGAGGGAGCGGCGGCCAGCGAGTGTCTGTGTATCTGCTGGTGATACTGATATTCCATATCCAGCCATTGTTTTCTGCTGTCCTCTGATTATTAAAATATTGATCTCCAGAATAGAATATGCTCATTCATATCAGGCATTTTTATTTTTGTTTTATCTGATGCAACTTGTTTGGAGGTAAAAACTTACAATTTAAAGGTTCTACAGTTCAGAAATCCACTGTATAAGCTGAGGGAGAGGAAGGAGAGAAAGGAGGAAGAATGAAGGAAGAAGGAGGAGAGATGAAGGAAGATGAAGTAAGGATGAAGAAGGAAGTTGGAGAAAGCAGAGAAGGAAGGAGAAGAAGAAGGTAGTGGATGGAGGAAGGAGAAGATCAAGGAAGGAGGAGGGAGTGTAGGAAGAAGAGAAGAAGGAAGGAAAGAGGGAAGGAAGGAGAAGAACAAGGAATGGAGGAGGAAGAAGACAGAGAGAAGACAAGGGGAGGAGGCGGGAAAAGAAAAGAGGAAGATGAAGGGGGAAGAAGGAAGAAGGAGGAAGAGAGGAGTAGGATGAGGAGAGGAAAGAAGAAGAATGAGAGAAGGAGGAAGGAGGAAGGAGGAGAAGAGGAGGAAGGAAGAGGGAAGAAGAAGAACAAGGGGGAGGAAGGAGGAAGAGGGGAGAAGAAGGAACAAGGAGGAGGAAGGCAGGGAAGGAAGGAAGAAAGGAAAAGATGAAAAGGAAGGAAGGAAGCAGGAAGGAAGGAAGGAAGGAAGGAAAGATGAAGAATAGGAAGAGAAGAAGGTATTCACTTTATGATCTAGTGTGAGAATGATCTGTTTACGGTCATCCACTTTGCAGACAGCTGCAACACAACTCCAATCAAGTGAATGAGGAGATGCTGTAGTTAAAGGGAGTCTTGTAAGCTGAATAGCAAGAAATTTGTATCGGGATACAGCAGGTCACAGATCAGAAACGATACCAGACAGTTTTGCAGAACTTGGATCTTTATATTAAAGGTGTGTTGGATAAGGATCTGCGACACAGCAACAAGAGTAACCACCAAAACAATATGACCTAACCAGGCCAGGGCTGCCCGGAACCATCATGCTGCTGCAACAAAACTGTTCCTGGGATGTCACAGCACATGCGCAGCAAATTTACCTAAGATACACCCTACAGGAGTGTGAGAAAAACTCTAGTATCAAACACTAAAAAGGGAAACAAAAGTGCAATAGGGTCTTAACATTTATAAGTGTAGGGACTAGATCTGACTAGCCACTCACCTGGAGGGGTTGTGTAGCACACAACCAGCGTCAAGGTATAAAAGGATGGCTGCTGCAAGGTCCACACCTCAAATGATCAACGTGGTTCAAAATTGCAAAGGATGGATGGTGTTCACGGACCTGCGCTGCACTGTGTATGCCAGAAAGGATCAGATGATGTTCATCACTAAACTTTTATTTCTGACGCGTTTCCGGAGTTAGTCCCAACTACTTCCTCAGTGAACAATAGTGTTCAACACTATTGTTCCCTGAGGAAGGAGTTGGGACTAACTCGGAAACGCGTCAGAAATAAAAGCTTTTAGTGATGAACATCATCTGATCCTTTCTGGCATACACAGTGCAGCGCAGGTCCGTGAACACCGTCCATCCTTTGCAATTTTGAACCACACAAAAAAACTCTAGTGACTCAGTGTAAATAACTGGGTGCTTGGAATGGCCTGTTGGAGTGACAGCAAAATAGCTCATAAACTTATACACTACTCTATACTCCTCCCTTGAATCCACATATAGCAGAACACTACCTGAGTACCAAACATAAACACTGACTGCAATCTATATTGGTTTAAGGTTTAGTTCTTTTTACAATTGGTTTGGCGCCAAACACTAGCTTTGCATGCACACTTCCCACCAAATAGGTCTGCAGCGGGCCTGAGCTCCGGACTTGCGTCGGAGAATGTTCTCTTATCAAACCATTGTTCAAAGCAGCATTAAAATGTATTCCATGAAAAGGACACAGAAAAGGTTTGAAGGATGCATGACCTGAATGGGATGTGGCAGTAAGGGTTTGCCAGAAGGTTTTTCCAGAAAGTAGTGAAATATGAAAATCCCAGGAGCTAATTGCCAGCTGAACTACTAATTACATATTGAAATCGGTTGTATCGTGAGGTAGAAATTGGAACCACTTTGAAACGTGTTGATTAAAAAACGCATTGTCTTCAATGTTCATGTGCGTTGGTCTTTTAAAAATTCAACAAAGCATTATTATTGATATTCAGTTGCATTACTGACATCTATTGCTGCACCTAAGTAAACAAAGACCCCAAGAAGATCATGGAAATGTAAGAAGTTGAGAGGAGAAAATTACAAGAAGAATATGCAACAATTGTTTTCCATTATACAGGGATTTCCAAAAGGTCAGAAAGCCCGATGGTGTTGTCAATTAATTGGCTCCAAGGATTCACTCTGTGTCAGTAGGTATGGCACTACAACCAAGGTTATAAATACAGAATTATGGAAGACCACTGGACTTAGCCATGGAGAGGAGGAAGAGGTGTAGGCAGCAACTTATCCATGAATGGAGCCAACAATAGCAACCATAGTGGACTCACCACAACAATGGGGCTCTGGCCACTGAGTTGGAAATAAGAAGAAATATTCTATTTCGATGGTCAGCAAAATAGAAGCAGACCTGGCATTGATGAAAGGGTGGGTAAAGGGATTCTGTGATAGTATGTGGTTGTCTCAATGGAGGAGGACATACTGATAGTTCACTGTGAGATGACTTCTGTCAAAGTGAGAAGCTGATGCATTAGTAAATAGTCTTATGCTGATAAAAGGGGTATTGAGTAGGACTGTCCCATTCAAAATTATTCTCTAGAGTCCTGGCTCTTTTAACCCAGCTTGCATTTCTCACATCCATTATTTGATGATGGTCGTTTCATGTTGATGTGCTCCAACCAGTAGAGGAGGGGAGCACAGGTTGGACTCCAAAGCTATCCCACAGAAATCACACTGAAGGCCCTGTCAAACCATCCAACATGGCTGCGATGTCGGATGGAATGCCGCGGGTGCGCGCTTTGCTTTCGACATCGCAGCCTTTCTGTCACACCAGCAAGATTGCCGGTGACGGCGCTGCGATGTTGGTGGTGCGATCGCTCGCTGGGCTGGGATCAACCCAGCGAGCGATCCGCTGCAATGCAGCAAATAGGCGGGATCGGCCGTGACATCGCTATTGCGGTGTCACACCAAACGATCCCGCCGGTTGTTGAAGTTGAGGTGGAGGATGTGTCATAGAATTCAGTTGGAGGGGTCTGTCTTAGCATTCAGATGTCCACTACCTCAGCCTTAAAGTAGTTCCACTTCCTTCCACTGGGTGTCGCAGATAGAGTTTATTCTCTACTAGGACCCCAGGAAAACCTGTCAACTCCGACTTGAACAACTATTGTTGTTGAATCGTGCGTTTACACGCTACGACGCAACAACGATGTTGTTTCAACATCGTTCCTGATGTCACTTTTGAACAACGTCGGAAACGATGTTGAAAGGTGTGACGGAACCTTAAAGCAGTATACCAAGATCCAGTGGTTCCTAATATATTCTCATTCAAATCTGCTCTTCTATGCTCCATCTGGAGACCTGCTCTTCCTAGAAGTCAGGTAGAACTAGTGCTTATGCACTAAGCAGGAAGACAGTCGCGAGGGACACATCACAGGTTGGGGACCCCTGCTCTAGTTGGCACTTTGGGGCATTTGTATCATGAACTCCAGGGGCATTTGTGGTTTCCACACACTGTTTAGGGTCTGAGGGTATATACAAAGGGAATGAACAGCCCTGCACAGCACAGCATGGTACACAGTGTGTAGGTTACAGTACTATGATTCAGATTCAGTAGATTCAGATTTGTTGATTCCAGCTGTTCCCTGTGTGTTGGTATTGAAAGCAAAGGGCACGGGAGCAGGTCAGCCCCAATGTCTGTGGCCTTGTAGGAATGTGTGATCAGAGGCAATGGCGGTAGCTTAGGCTCTCTGATGAAGTAGCGTATTTGCTTCTCTGTAAAGCAAACACTTTCATGTCAAATCAAATGTAACTTTGCGGAGATAACGTTGGCGGTGAGCTTTCTTGGATTTTCCTTTGATGATGCTCACTTTAGCTGTCTAAGAAGTGGCGGCTGATTGACAGGTATTGTGACCCGTCCTGAGGACGGAGCGCCGGCTGCGTTTCATTTCTCAGTGCATTGAAGCTTGACGCACATTATGGAGGCTCTTTAAAACAGTTACACTGACTTTTTTCCTGCGGCATCGACAAATAAACAAATGTTTGCCGTCGGTAATCTTGCCTATATTTGCTCCTCGTGTGCCCGGTTACCATGACGACCGAGGCCTAGAAATTCAGACCAGAACAGATGCAGGTGTTTCTGTCCAAGGTGCCTGCCAACAACATGGTCAAGCTTCACAAATCTTCTCCGTTTTTGAACAAATAAAATTATTTTGATTTCCATCGAGGCCGTTCTTTCACTGAATTAATTTTTTTTATACCATAATACATAAAATGAGCGCCTGCCTATGGGGCATCAGAGTGAATTCTCTGCATTTCTCTGAACATACATGTTGGACTCTGCGTTGTGACCCGACCACTGTTTCCTCATTGTAAGTTTCTGGACCCGACTCAAATATTTGGGCCCCCTTAGCCACCAAAGCCTGAATGTAAGCACCCTGCCCATCTTACAAAATACTATTGTGATGTAGGAACTCCTTGTTCAACACCTTTAAAGCCATTAAAGGCTGTGTCCACCTTCACATTTATTTTTTAATTGTTCCATTTGTTCTTAAAGGGAGCCAACCAGCAGGATTTAGGGCTATAAACTGGTTTGATTACAGAGAAAAGTGTAATAAAACTCCTGGAAAACAGTGCAGCAGATGATTGATGTGTGCAGCACTGCATCACTGATTGGGGTTGTTTTTCCTCCCTCCTGGGCATGCCTTTCGGCTGTACACCAAACCCTCCGCCCTCCCTCTCATCTCTAGTTTCAGTTTCTGGATCCTGCGCACTGTCACAATACTCCAGCCCAGGGGCGTATCTAGGGGGGGTGCAGCCGGATCCTTTGCCCTGGGCGCAACTCAGAGGGGGGCGCCGGCGGCTCCCCTCCCCGCTCCTCAACCAAGGCTGCAGGGGCGGCGGGGCTGAAGGTTGACAACACAACCCCCCCCCTCCGCTCCACACCTAAGGCTGCAGGAGCGGCAGGGCTGAAAGCTGACAGCACCCCTCCCTTGCTCCTCAACCAGGGCTGCAGGGGCGGCAAGGCTGAAAGCTGACAGCACCCCCCCGTGCGCCCCTGCTCCCCACCTACTCTGGGGGGGGGCGCCAAAATAGATCTTTGCCCCGGGCGCCATGAAACCTAGTTACACCGCTGCTCCAGCCACAGGGCTCTTGACGCAACTGAAAGTAGAGATGAGAGGGAGTGGGAGAGGGTTTGGTTTACAGCCGAAAGGCATGCCCACAGGGAAGGAAAAAAAAGCTAAAGAGTGATGCAGTGCTGCACACATCAATCATCTGCTGTCCTGCTTTTCCTGTTTTTTTTTCTGTGGTCATGCCAGTCAGTTGTAAGCCAACCACCCTCCCATCCCTTTCATCTCTACTTTCAGTTTTGGCAGACACCCTGTGGCTTGGAGTATAGTGACAGTGCGCAGGAGCCAGAAACGGTGGTGAGATGGAGGTGTGGGGGGGGGGTTGGTTTACAAAAAAACAACAACTGCAAATAGTGCTGCAGTGCTGCCTACATCGATCATCTGCTGCCCTGTTTTCTGAGAGTTTTATGACACTTTTCTCCGCAATCAAAAATGGAATCATTCAAGTAAAGGTATGGTTGCATTCAGTATCTCAGTACCTGTAAGGCACTAACTTCACTTTATAGACCTAAATCTTGCTGGGTGATTCCCTTAAAATACAAAATGAAACAACTTTGGAAACAGTAGTCATAAAACATTTTCTACCATTTTGCTGTTGCAGATGTCTGTAAGTACATTATGGAGCTGAGCGATCTGGAAAAGTGTTAAAAATCAGTCAGAGCCCCTGCTCCTGATTACTTTCTGCTTCTTCCTTTCTCTCAGTATAAAAAAGGATAAATAGGGAGCGCACATAGGGCGTTATCGTCTGAATAAATAGTCCAGTCCCCCCAATCCGTGTGACTCACCTGCGGTGGTTGTGAGGGCCACAACAAACTGAGAGAGCCTGGTAATGGTCGCTGCAGGAGCCCACTGAAGATAAATGATTTCCACCAAAGAAAAAGCTGGGCTTTGTAGTCCGCGCTGACCTCAAGAAACTTCCAGTCCAGTAAAGGGTTAATCAGGTTCTGGTTAATTTGCCTACGCGTTTCGTGGCTTTAAATCTGCCACTTCATCAGGGCTTCGGTGGAAATCATTTCTCTCAGTATGGGAGATAGCAGAAGAGGAAGATGGTTGTAAACAGTTCTGCAATAGAGAGAGGGGAAAGTAGCTAAGGTTTTATGGAGGGCAGAGAAAACAGGCTGTAAACAAGGTGGAAAGCATATGAGTACAGAATAGAAGCTGTGCTGATACATAAAAGCAGGTGAAGACATCAGAAGCAAAGCTCACATGCAGCATATATTTCAGGGAGGGAAACTCTCAAAAGAGAAAGATTTGGATCAAGCTGCTACCTTCATATCTGTGTCTGAAAATTAAAATGAATGAAGACTGAAGCCTGATACTCAGTGTAATTTTATTAACTAAAGGTCACCACTAATGTGAATATGTAAAACTAATATTTTCATGTTAAAAGGTGTCCATAGATTTTAACTTTTCTTCAGCTACATGCTCACCTGTTCGCCCAAGTCTATGCCAGGGTCCTACTGTAATGACTGGAGGTCCTAAGTAGATCCAGTGAGTCACAGACTGAGTCAGAGGCAGGAACAAACAATAACTTCTTTACTAAGGAATAGTTTGTCATATCGGTGTTCATCGCTGTGTTTGACACGGACAACGGACAACGATCTCAATACTACGCCCGAGAGTGACAGGGTCCCAGTGACCGCTGTTTCGTTGCTGCATCTGTTTGACATCTCACCAGCGACCATGTAGCGACGCACCAGCGATCCCAGCCAGGTCGTATAGCTGTCGGGATCGCTGGTGCGTCGCTATGTGTAAGAGGGCCTTAACACTAACTAACAATAAGAAAGTATGAACCCGCAGCAGTGACTCTACACATATAACCTGAGGGAGTCTTAACGTTACGGTACCGTTAACCTCTGAAGGATTCTCACCCAGGCCTGCGATGCTCATTGGCTGCAGCCAGTCCCAAAAATTTTTGGCGTCAAAACAAGAATCCACGTCTGGTTGGCCGAAATCCAGCTCACATGCCAAGAAGCACACTTCAGCAGGGCTGGTCAGAATCCTTTCGGTATGGACGGCACAGGACCTGTCTGTCCTCTATCAGCTTTTCACAGTCTCTCTGCAGCAGGCCATCTGATTTCTCACAGGCAAGATGTCCTCTGTAGCCTTCCAGCCACTCACCACGTGGTGCACTCCGCACAAGGTCTCTAGCTCAGCTCAGCAAGATCTTCTCAATGTCCCGGCACTACTCTTGTTCAAGGTGGTGACACGGTTCTTATCAGGATAAGGGTTGAACAGATTTTACAGGTACCCTTGCAGAGCTATAGCAGCCTTATCACAGTCCAGTCTCTCTCTCTGCAGCCTGTGTCTCCTTGCACAGCAGATCACACTCCACGCTTCCCTTACCCACAAGTCTGCTCAGGGCTGCACATCCGGGGTTTTCTAGCTAAGCACCTGCTGGTTAGCTCAGACAGGCAAAACTCACTGGGTCCTAGTGCTCTTCTGATACTACTAAAGCTCAAACTCATACACTCCAAACAAGCACTGGAGGGGATAGCTGCAGTCTGAGTAGATGCCAGAGGCAGGAGACGATCACCACACTGGAGGAGCACACTCACTTTGTGTTCTGCCCCAAGTATCAGATTCTAGAGCCTAATCCTGGGGTGACCCAATGGATCCATCCAAGTTGATAATGGATACTGGATCCTGTTCGTGGTCTTCTTTACTTGGAATTCTCCTTTCAGTCCCACTGCAAACCCTTTTTATTAACAAAGCACCTCTCCCAAGGAATATTATTAATACTTACTAATAATTACAATAATCTTAGGGGATCGGGGAGCAGTCTTTACCTTGGCTGCTAGGGGGCCACACATATAATTAACACATTGATTGTACACAGAGACACATAACACATGTACGCCATGTTCTTAAAGGGAGGGAGAAAGTTAACCGCTTGACCCTCTTACACGTTTGGGCCATGATTTTAAATAAACGGCCAAAGACTCATTTTCCAAGTTAAATAACCCCAAGATTGAAAATGATTCTTTGCACTACATTTGTACTTTACTACCTGTTTCCCTACTTACCTTGGTTGCCCTTCTATGCTACCTTTATTTCTTGTAAGTGGCAGGGGTGCCAGAGGTTGGACCTCCACCAATCAGAGCTTTATGACATGTTTTGGTGAAATACCATAAGATTGTAAAATGGGAATTGCCCATTAATGCCCCGAGTGATGCTCCAGGCAGTAAGTGAGTTAAATTTGGTTGTTGGCTGATTTGCATGTGATCATGAATAATTACAGAGATGGATACATTTTAATGAAAATATAATTCCACAATTACCTTGTAACTGACCGTGCAATTATGTGATTAGTACAATGTAAGAAGTGATTACATGCTGAGCTTTGTCCTCTAAACTCCTGTGTTACTTTCACATAAAAGCCACATAAACAATGCAATTTAAAGGAGATGATAATTGTTGTGTACATTTTAATAACCGCCTTTCCGCTTTATTACATTATTTTGGAACATCGCCTACACGCAGCGCCGCAACCATCTTGTGCGTTGAACTACTATTTATAAGAACATAGCCTACATAATCTCTAGCGTGTTTGCTCTAACTGTATGAGCGAATCACTTTGAGGTTAGTCAAATTTGCATCAAATTGTTTTTCGATTTAATCATACAAATCCAGCAAAATAGTATTAGTCCACTATTTTGCTGGATGATAACAGGCCAGGAAAGGGGTTAAGTAATAAAAAAAGGTTCATTGGGCTCTTAACTGCCCAACCACACAGCCCAACTCCGGTCCAGTCATTGAGTCCAATGGGCAATTTTCAGCATCTTCTAGCACCTAGCATCTCAAGTGTCTTCCAGGACCTAGTATCTCCAGCATCTTCCAGCACCAAGTATCTCCAGTGTCTTCCAGCACTTAGCATCTCCAGTGTCTTCCAGCACCTAACATCTCCAGCATCTAATATCTCCAGCGTCTACCAGCACCAAGCATCTTCAGCATCTTCCAGCACTTAGCTAGCATCTCCAGTGTCTTCCAGCACTTAGCATCTGCAGTGTCTTCCAGCACTTAGCATCTCCAGTGTCTTCCAGGACTTACCATCTCCAGTGTCTTCCAGCACATAGCATCTCCAGTGTCTTCCAGGACCTAACATTTCCAGCGTCTTCCAGCACCAAGTATCTCCAGTGTCTTCCAGGACTTACCATCTCCAGTGTCTTCCAGGACTTACCATCTCCAGTGTCTTCCAGCACATAGCATCTCCAGTGTCTTCCAGGACCTAGTATCTCCAGCGTCTTCCAGCACTTAGCATCTCCAGTGTCTTCCAGCACCTAACATCTCCAGCATCCTCCAGGACCTAATATCTCCAGCGTCTTCCAGCACCAAGCATCTTCAGCATCTTCCAGCACTTAGCTGGCATCTCCAGCGTCTTCCAGCACCAAGCATCTTCAGCATCTTCCAGCACTTAGCTGGCATCTCCAGTGTCTTCCAGCACCAAGCATCTTCAGCATCTTCCAGCACTTAGGTGCTGGAAGACACTGGAGATGCCAGCTAACATCTCCAGCGTCCTCCAGGACCTAACATCTCCAGCGTCTTCCAGCACATAGCATCTTCAGCGTCTTCCAGCACCAAGTATCTCCAGTGTCTTCCAGCACTTAGCATCTCCAGTGTCTTCCAGCACCTAACATCTCCAGCGTCCTCCAGGACCAAGCATCTTCAGCATTTTCCAGCACTTAGCTAGCATCTCCAGTGTCTTCCAGCACCAAGCATCTCCAGTGTCTTCCAGCACCTAGCATCTCCAGTGTCTTCCAGCACCTAGCATCTCCAGTGTCTTCCAGCACCAAGCATCTCCAGTGTCTTCCAGCACCTAGCATCTCCAGTGTCTTCCAGCACCTAGCATCTCCAGTGTCTTCCAGCACCAAGCATCTCCAGTGTCTTCCAGCACCTAGCATCTCCAGTGTCTTCCAGCACCTAGCATCTCCAGTGTCTTCCAGCACCAAGCATCTCCAGTGTCTTCCAGCACCTAGCATCTCCAGTGTCTTCCAGCACCTAGCATCTCCAGTGTCTTCCAGCACCAAGCATCTCCAGCGTCTTCAGGCACCTAGCTAGCATCTCCAGTGTCTTCCAGCACCTAACATCTCCAGCGTCAGTTCTCTGCTCCTCTTTCTGTTCTCCATGCTTAGTGTGGCACACACACAATGCAAAAAGTACGTCAACTTCTCCCCTTTATATCTGGCTTCAGGTGTGATTTTCACATTGCCCACACCTGTTCCTTGCCACAGGTGAGTGTGAACGAGCATCACATGCTGGAAACAAAGTTGTTTACCCAAAATTTTGAACCCATTTTGGGGTTTTGTATGAAACTATGTCCACACAGGGCACCCAGACAGTGCACATTCTTGCAAAGACAGCACACGGGGCCCCAGACAGTGTACAAGGCCCCAGGCAGCACCCAGAGTGCAGAGACAGTGAACAGGGGCAGAGACAGCAAACAGGGCCCCATACAGTGCACATGCGGGCAAAGACAGTTGTTGGATTCCCTGGCACTGCTCCCCAGCTCACCTCTCATGGGTCTCCATCCTCTGCTCCTCTACCTATCGGGCATCCGGCGTCCAGGCGTGCTGTGTCTCGGAGCCATTGCTGGGTCCGCTTCCTGTCTGCTGGCCACCAGGCTCACACATCAGCCCACTACAATGGTTGGAGTCATGAATCTAATCAGCGGTGCACTAGGAGCGGCCGCACTCCTCCTCGTGAATCTAGGGGCTGGCACTGCTCAACCTGACACTCCCCTTGACCAATAGCTGTCCGTCCTCTGGTATATCAGGCCACCTCTACTGCTGGGAGATGCCTGATCATTGTGTTAGTATGCTGCTGCTTCTCTGACAGGTAATAAGGCCCACCTTGTGCTCTCCTCTGGTAGAACCCGTTTCAGCTATCCTGACCCCAGGCTCTGGTGTCTCCTTCCTTGTTTGGCCTTACCTTAGTATCGGCTAACCTTACGAGCCACCCCCCTGGTACCAGCAGCGGTGGTATTCAGACACCCTGGGCTTGCCCCTGACAATCCCTGTATAGGGGTTGGTTAAACTAGGACCAGCTCACCCAGGGGAGTTCGGTACCACAGCCCAGTGGGTCCACTCTAGGATGCCTTCCCCCGGAAGCATGACAACAGTGCATAGGGCGACAGACAGCACACAGGGGCCCAAAGACAGCACACAGGGGGCATAGACTGCATGAGGAGAAGAGAAAGTGCATAGGGGAGACAGCTCAAAGGAGAGAGTACACAAGGGGAGAAGACAGCAGAGGGCAGAGAGAGATACAGCACCCAGGGGGAAGAGCACACATTGAGAAGAGACAGCTCAAAGGAGAGAGCAAAAGGGGAAAAGACAGCAAAGTGGGGAGAGCGCACAGGGGAACACAGGTCAAAGGAGAGAGCACGGGTGGGACAGAGAGCGCAAGGGGGCGAAGACAGCATACAGGAGGAGAGCATGGGGAGAAAGACAGCTAATAGGGGGGAGAGACAGCTGCCGTTCCCAGCACCACAGAGCCCACTCCCATTGGTATGTCACCACCCTCGCGATGCGATGATAAGTCATAGTGTTCTGAAACTTCATCTAATAAAGGTACCTCTACATGGGGCAATTATTGGCTCCAGAGAGTGCTTTCAAATGATAATTGTACACATGGTTGGTGACAGGACACTACAATATAAATGTTCAAAGGTAGACACTGATAAAAACATTAAAATGATCTGGGGCTTGGTGCGCAGTCTGGGACCCCATGTGCTGCCTGGGGTCCCATGCGTGCTGTCTGAGGCTCCTTGCGCTGTCTGGGTCCCAGAGCACTGTCTCTTTCGTCCTGTGTGCTGTCTGGGGCTCGGTGCACTGTCTGGGTCCCCATGAGCTGTCTCTGTCCCATGTGGTCCCTGTGTGCTGCCTGGGGCCCCTTGCACTGACTGGGCCACTGTGTGATGCATGGGTTCCTGTGCACTGTCTGGACCTCCTGTGTGCTGCCTGGGGCCCTGTGCAAAGCCTGGGGCTCCTGTGTGCTTCCTGGGGCCCCTTGTGCTGTCTTGGGCCCCTGTGTGCTGCCTGGGGCCCTGTGCGCTGTCTCTGCCCCCCCTGTGCACTGTATGTAGCCCCTGTGCACTGTATGTGGCCCCTGTGCGCTGCCTGTGGCCCCTTGTGCTGACAGGGGCACCGTGGCCGTCTCTGCCCCCTGTGCGCTGTCTGGGGCCTGTGTGTGCTAGAGTATGTCACTCAATGGTTCTCATAAGCGTGAAAAATCTGATCTTCAGCAGCAGGGGTATATTGTGCCCCATGAGGGGTATAATCTGGCCTAGATAACTTTAACCCCAGGTATATCCTGGGCAGGGGGTTAATCTGGCCTGTTACACCGGGACTGGAGCAGTAAGTAGCTTGCCTGGGTTGAGAGAACAACAGTCAGTGGAAAAGGCACGAGGGAGCCCTAGGGCACGGGCAGAGACAGAGAGAACCCCCCATGCGCCTGAATCCAGGTTCGACCGGAGTCGGATGGAGGGGCTGGTTGGGGACCAGGGACCAGCCCTGAGGTGGCAAAGTCTCAACGCTCCAACCACAGAACCAGAGGCCATGAGGTCTACAGGATCTGTGACCGATTCTCAACACATCTGCTGAGAAGGTAGCCATACGAGGGTCAGGGGACTAGGTACTCATCGCCCACAAAGACTCATGGCTGCCAGATTGGGGCTCTGTGTGGAGGCGCAGGTAGGAGAGGCGAATAGACTGCACTGGGAAGGCAACCAGAAAAAGGAAGGAACACAGAGGAGTGTCTTGGACGAGCTATCCCGGTTCCTTGAGGACTGTCCAGACTGGGGTATGGTAGAAGGCAGCACCTGGTCGCAATACTTAACCGATCATTGAGTTAACCGGGTACAGAACTCCGAAGTTGTGGGAGACAGTTTTCTATCTGCATGAAGTAGCCATAGAGGCCGCAAGAGACCTGCCTTAGTAAAATCCCTAACCGCCTCTCCAGCCAGAATAACCCGAAGGCCTACTATCACCATACACTATACACCTGCCAGTGGCGGACATTCAGCCTGCCGGGCCCTGGTGCAGCTTTCGGTGAGGACAGGGGGGGAGGGTGGGGGGCTGGCAGGGGGGAATTGCGTGCGGCTCTTACCTGCGCCGAGCCGCGCATTTTAGATCTGGCAGCCGGGGCTGGAGAGGAGAGGTGGGGCAGGAACAGCCAAGGGAAGCAGGAAGCTTCCCTCGGTTAACCTCCTCTCCTCTGACATAGGGTCACGGGGGGCCCCCTACAGGTGCTTGAGAGGCCCCCTACCCGGTCGGGGCCCTGTGGCAGCTGAACCAGCTGCACCAAGGTAGGTCCGCCCCTGACACCTGCCCTGGGTACCACTCCACCTTGGGGATGACAACATCTGGCTGTACCGTCATCTGCTACCGTAGGTGGCATCATGACTTTAATCCCAAAGCCTTAACCCCCAAACTTGTATTGACACCACCAGGGTCATGGAGCCGGGTCTTGACCCTCGTGACTGCCCAGCAGTACTGTAACCTGCTTCCGAATAATATCCCACGGCTCTGGGGGGGGGTGGGTGTCACTTGTATAGGGCGCCAGACACCCAGATAAGTGCAGTGTCTGACCAGTGGCATAACTTGAAGCTTATAGGCACCAATGCGAAAGCTCCTATGGGCCCCCAATTATACCAACTCTGTTATAGCATTAGTCTTTTTCTATAGACCAAATTGAAATTTGGGGGCCCTTAGGCTTCAGGGCCCGGGTGTGATTGCAACTTTTGCACCTGTTGTAGTTACGCCCCTGTGTCTAGCTTTATAGCCTATTATTGACACCCATACTGTTAGAGTAGGCAGCACCTTCAATCTACGTAAAAAAAGCTGCAAATCTTTGCATTCAACCACCTGATCCTTCTGTTCTCCATGATGTAAACGGACCTTCATCTGAGCCGAATGTTCCTGTATATGACGGAATAAACTGTTGGACCTTTACCAGTAAAGTGTTGTCAATTGCACCTTTTTACGTACAGATCCTGACCCCCATAGAGATAATTGTAATATTAACTCTTTTTATGCAGTCAATTCTATAAATCCGGTAGAGTTGGGACAGGATACACATGGTAATGGCTTGATATCATTACTCGGCACAATCACACTATTAATATCTAATATTTTTAAGAGAGAATTTCAAATACATTTAGGAAAATATCAAGGACCCATAAAACCATTACTGGGATGAAAATTAAAGCTGCATTTAAATGCACTGTCACTTAGACTTATTTAACCAACATAATATAAAACATAGAAATCATTCCCACTGATTAAAACTGAATATTGGGAGTTTAATTTGAAGCTGGGGTTAAGCGTTTCTTCTACTTAAGGGGCACCTGGCTTATGCCCAGTAGGAGTAGGAGCACATCATATTAGCCCGGCATTTGTAGGTAAATATTAAAAACTTCTAAAGAACCAATTCTTCATCTAACTTCTGGGAAATGAATTGACATTAAGATTAAATTGGCATATACTCATATGGAAGGGAGGGTTCAGAACCTGTCGGGAGAATCGTAGGAGTTGGTTAAGATTTGCATTGGGAACTGCATAAATAATGGTTCCCTAATATCCAGTAGTTATAAAATATACTGTATATTATTATATATTGGGCATTATCAAGATAGCAAGAAGAACAACAAAAATCAATTTTGGAACAAATCAAGCCAGATAGGTCACTGGAAGCAAAGATCACCAAGCTACGACTTGTCTACACCTCATACAAAGAGAAATCACTGAAGAAGGACATCATGGTCAGAGGAATAGAAGGAACAGTGATGTGTCCCGTGTCTCGCGCTTACAGCCGGCCGCCGCGGCTGGAGAGTAGGGAGGACAGGAAGTGAGAGAAACCTCACTTCCTGCAGCTCTGCCTGCCCCTCCTCTCCTCCTCACTGCCGACCGCGTGACAGGCAGCGTCGAAACTCCACTAGCACCCCCCCTGCTCCTCATATGTGGGGGACCAAGCTGAACACATCAAAAATTCCCATCAGCACCCCCCCCCTGTCCTCACGTGAGGGGCCCCGAAGCTAATCCTGCACCGAGGCCCGCATCAATGTAGTTACGCCACTTATGAGAAGGAACAATGTCAAGAGGAAGACCTGCAACCCAATGGCTTGATACAATCAAGAAAGCGGCGGAGAAGACCTTGGAGGACCAATCTAGGCTTAGGGAAGACACTGGCGAACCTATCTAGGCTTGGAGAAGACCCTGGTGGAGCTATATAAGCTTGGAGAAGACCCTAGTGGACATATCTGGGCTTAGAGAAGACTGTGGTGGACCTATCTAGCTTTGGAGAAAACTCTGGTGGACCTATCTCGGCTTGGAGAAGACCCTGTTGGAGCTATCTAACTTAGAGAAGACTCTGGTGGACCTATCTAGATTTGGAAAAGACCCTGGCACAAGATCAATCTTCCTAGAGAGTGTTCATCCGTCAAGCCAACATGGCTTGAGATTGAGCTGAAGGCTGTTAAGTAATAAAAAAATATACATCATGTTATTGAGAAGACGTCTCTGGCAACCTATCAGAAGACAATAGTCTATGCATAGAATGTTCCACTCCGTTAGACCCCAATAATCAGCAGATCTAAGGAACAAAAGTGCTTACCAGATCACCAAAACCAAACCAGTGTTATAAACTGAAGCCCTTGACCTCCAATGTAATGTTTCCAATAAGACACCAAACTATTATGGTTCTTTAATAGTATTGGCCTTCATGTCTGGGTCAAAGGGACCCTTTCTGCAACTCTTAGGATTCAGGATCCCGGCGAGGCTGCAAATCTTGCATCCACCATGGTTATCTTCACTGCAATTCTCGGCACTGTGCATAACATAATGTGGTTGTGTCTGCTTGTATCTGGTACTGCAGCTTAGCCCCATTTATTTCAAAGGGCAAAAGTGTAGCACTACACACATAGCCTCGAAAGGGCCGACAGCGCCCCTGATCATTAAGGTTAAACATTAATGGAGGTGCTGAAAGTTAGGGAGGATACAGAGGTAGGAGATGCATCCAACACCTTGCCCATGAAGGAGCCCAAAGGAAAAAATGGCACTAGTATGACAAATTGCAGAAGATAGGTAGGATCCCTGTTAAGATTTTGCATCAAGACAAAGGAACATCAAATTACACTCCTGATTGATGAGTACAAAATACACCAATTTTAGCAGGACTGGCTAACAATCTAATGAGAATAGTGGTACTCCCTGATGACAGCACATGTTGCATTTTAACATGCCCATTCCTTTTGCTCTCATGAGATATAGCTACCCCTAGGGGTGAGAACACATGCACAATTGGCAAACCTGAGTGTGTACTTGTATCAGGGACTGGGAAGAATAGTTGTAGTCCAAAAAAGAGTTTGGCCAGCAGTTCTCTGTGACGAGTGTGTCATGTCCTGACTTGACCTCCAGGGAATCTGAGATCAGAAGGTCACAACACATAATTGATCGCAGGTCCTCGTTTCTGACTGCTTGACTATTATCAGGTATTGGAGTAGTTTTACTTTCTGTTGGTCCTGAAAGGGTTAAGGAGTCTTTCCCTTCTGACTTAGAACATGTACGGTAGTCTTTTTCTCAGCTGCAACCCTTTTGGCCATACCTTTCCAGTACATACAACCCCTGGTAAAAATGATGGAATCACCTGGCTCGGAGGATGTACATTCAGTTGTTTCATTTTGTAGAAATAAAGCAGATCACAGACATGGCATAAAACTAAAGTCATTTCAAATGGCAACTCTCTGCCTTGAAGAAACACTGAAAGAAAGCCAGTAATGGTTACTTTTGTAGATCAAGCAGGAGGGAAAATTATGGAATCACTCAATTCTGAGGAAAAAATTATGGAATCATGACAAACAAATAAACAAAACAACACTCAAATACATCACTAGTATTTTGTTGCACCACCTCTGGCTTTTATAACAGCTTGCAGTCTCTGAGGCATGGACTTAATGAGTGACAAACAGTACTCTTCATCAATCTGGCTCCAACTTTCTCTGATTGCTGTTGCCAGATCAGCTTTGCAGGTTGGAGCCTTGTCATGGACCATTTTCTTCAACTTCCACCAAAGATTTTCAATTGGATTGAGACCCGGACAATTTGCAGGCCCATGACATTGACCTTATATGTCTTCTTTCAAGGAATGTTTTCACAGTTTTTGCTCTATGGCAAGATGCATTATCATCTTGATAAATTATTTCATCATCCCCAAACATCCTTTCAATTGATGGGATAAGAAGAGTGTCCAAAATATCAATGTAAACTTGGGCATTTATTGAAGATGTAATGACAGCCATCTCCCCAGTGCCTTTACCTGACATGCAGCCCCATATCATCACTGACTGTGGAAATTTGCATGTTCTCTTCAGGCAATCATCTTTATAAATCTCATTGGAACGACACCAAACAAAAGCTCCAGCATCATCACCTTGCCCAATGCAGATTCGCGATTCATCACGGAATATGTGTGACGACCATCCGCTGTGAGGCTGAACTGCTGGTAAGGCAGCACCCCGAGAAACCCCGAGACCCTTAACCCCTATACAGGGATCTGGAATTACAGCGAAGCCCAGGGGGTAGCTGCCTATAGCAACAGAGCAGGAAGGTCGCCAGGGAAAAAATCAAGACCCGAAAAACGAAGTCAGAAGTCCGAGTCAAAACCGAGAGGGCAGCGAAGATACAAAATCATCAGGCAGTAACAGAGTCAAAAATCCAGGCAAAGGTCAAGGGCAAAAACCAAGAGGGCAGCTGAGGTACAAAATCGATAGGCTAAGGCAGAGTCAGAAATCCAGGCAAGGTCAGACACAAAACTACACACACACTATCACACAAGGAAACCAAAACTATATCTGGCGGCCTGCAAGCCAGGCTCCAATGTATTTGAAGGGTGCGGCCACCTCCCATAGGCTGGAGACCACAGCCTGATGATCTCATCCGGACTGCCCCTAGAACCAGGCCAGATGGTGATGCACAACTGGCTCCACCCACCCCACTTCTGACAGAAGAACGAAGGCCGCGCCTAACAGATACCTCTGCAGGGCCCGCTCCCCTGCCACCCATACCACCCAAAGGAGAAACATGGCGGCGCTCAGCGACAGAGACAGACGTCGCAGGAGCAGGTCCACATGAGGACAAGGCCCTCCTATCACCAGCGCCAACAGCCGAAGGAATCCAGCTCCTCCCAGTGGCCGAGGCAGGAACACCAGCCACCGAGTCCAATGGCGACGTGACAATATGACTTTCATCCAGTCATCCACATTCAACCATTGCTTTTCCTTAGCCCATTGTAACCTTGTTTTTTCTGTTTAGGTGTTAATGATGGCTTATGTTTAGCTTTTCTGTATGTAACTCCCATTTCCTTTAGGCGGTTTCTTACAGTTCGGTCACAGACTCCAGTTTCCTCCCATTCGTTCCTCATTTGTTTTGTTGTGCATTTCCTGTTTTGGAGACATATTGTTTTAACTTTCCAGTCTTGACGCTTTGATGCCTTCCTTGGTCTACCAGTATGTTTCCCTTTAACAACTTTCCCATGTTGTTTGTATTTGGTCCAGATTTTAGACACAGCTGACTGTGAACGACCAACATCTTTGGCAACATTGTGTGATGATTTACCCTCTTTTAAGAGTTTGATTATCCTCTCCTTTGTTTCAATTGACATCTCTCGTGTTGGAGCCATGATTCATGTCAGTCCACTTGGTGCAACAGCTCTCCAAGGTGTGATCACTCTTTTTTAGATGCAGATCTTATTTGATGAAGGTGTTAGTTTTGGGAATGAAAATTTACAGGGTGATTCCATAATTTTTTCCTCAGAATTGAGTGATTCCATAATTTTTCCCCCTTGCTTGGTCTACAAAAGTAACCGTTACTGGCTAGCACAAGATTTCTTTTAGTGTTTCTTAAAGCCATAAAGTTGCCATTTGAAATGACTTTAGTTCTGTGCCATGTCTGTGATCTGCTGTTTTTCTACAAAATTAAACAACTGAATGAACATCCTCCGAGCCCAGGGATTCCATCATTTTTGCCAGGGGTTGTATAACAGGATATAAGTGCATTCTTTTGGAGCACTGGGAAGCGGACAAAGGATGGCAGGGGATGGTATAAGATTCAGTATAACAGACCTTTATTATTCGTCCATAAGGCACAATGTGTTTCATCGGTTAAACCGTCAGGTGATACAGAGGGAGACATATAGGAAATCACATTTATAGGGGTAGGGCTAGCACTGATTGGACCACTTAGTCTGACAAAATTAACCATGTCTAATCATACAGAATGAATACAATACAAGTGAAAACATGCAAAAAATAAAAATTATACATATCACACTCCAACCAATATCAATAGACACAGTATAAAAATCTGAAATGTATCAAATATTAATCAAATCTTAAAAGATAATAAACAATAACAAAATCCAGAAATAAAAAAAAAAATTAAAATTCTTTATAAAATTCTTCAAAAGTTGCTATCTTTGCCTGAAAAAATTCACATACTCCTAAAAAATTAGATAGCTAAAGTATACCCAAGACCGAAAGAACAATCGTTAAATTGTGTCCCTCTGTAGAAAGTGTGCCTAGTTTGTGACCAAGCTCCACTTCTTTTTGATGATTTACCTTTGAGACTCCAATTTTTTCCAGATAAGACTCGTGTGAAAGGTCACAGGTTTTTCTGTATGTGTCCTTCAGGAGCTTTTTTGGATATCTCTTATCAAGGAAACTTTTCTATAAAACTTTTCATTCTGCTGCGAAGTCCTAGTACAATTTTTACGCACTCTCCAATACTGCCCGTAAGGCACATACTTGATCCACCTGGGGAGGTGTCCACTGTCAAATCTAAGGTAGCTGCTGACATAGACTAGTTTGAACTAGGTCGACGTGAACACGCTCCCCAGGTCATCGAACTGTACCAACAAGTCAAGAAATTGGAGAGCAGATGGAGAGAGGGAAGCTGATAAAGACAAACCCCAATCATTACCGTTAAGTTCAGCAACGAACTTCAGGGCCTCTTCCTCAGGCCAAAGAAGGAACAGATCATCTATATATCGACGATAGTAGATTATTTGATCTTTTGCCTGGATGGACTGCGCAATGAAGACAAATTCAAATGCACCAATTAATAGGTGGTCATAACTGGGTGTGAATCTCATTGCCATTGCGCAGCCCCAGATGTGGCGAGAAAGTGTCCCTTCTAAAGAAAAGACATTATTAGTTAAAATAAAGGAGATTGCTTCCAATAAAATGTTTTTTTGCTCGAGGGGCATGGTGTTATCTGCTGTTAGGGTTTCATCAATTACATCTATCCCCAGGGTATGAGAGATATTACTGTATAAAGCTGCCACATCTAATGTTAGACGTATGCATCCTCTTTCAGTGGGTAAGGCCCTCAAGTCTTTGATTAGTTGGGAGGAGTCCCTCAAATAAGATAGGTCATTTGACTGCATGTTTCTGCAGGAATAAACCTACGTAATGTGAGGGGTTGCACGTGCTAGAATCAATCCCAGAAATAATGGGGCGACCAGGGAGGTTGATGGGATTTTTGTGTAATTTTGGTAAAAAATAGAAGCATGGAATCTTGTATTGTGCAATGTCCAAGAACCTTATTTCTTTTTTGCTAAGTATGCCTTTGGCCAAAGCATCTTTAATGGGTAGATTATATCTCTAAAATACCTCAATTGTTGGGTCTTGTTCAAGTTTCACATAATAATCAAGGTCCCCAATTTTGTCATTGACCCGTAGGGAATTAATTGCTTTTCTTTCTCCTACACTTAAATTGTCCCTCTTTTTTGGATGGATCGAGGAACGGACCTCCTTCAGTACAAGCTGCTGAAAGGCTTCGATGTGTGAACCTTTGTGTTGTAAAGGGTAAACTTTACCACATTGGTTCTTCAAATCTATGTGTAACATATCTTTCTTAGGGCTAATGTTGTTAGGATCATTTGTTGTTGGCATTACAGGGGCAGTGGTGTTTTTGCTCCTTACTCATTAAGATCTATATAAAAAGTATCCAGAGGGGCTGTTGGGGAGAAGAACAAGCCTCGCCCAAGGAGCGACAACTCATCTGGGTTAAAACATTGTGAACGAAAGAATGCGCAATAGAGTCTTATCTCAATGATACACTTTCGCTTATCGATGTGGAATTGCTCACCTTTGTCAGTTGTGAAACCCACAACTGGTAGAATAGTGTACAGGCAGCTGCTGCAGGGACCGCACTCCAACGGTGACCGTGGTTGTAATACAGAATCCTGGACAAAGTGCCTCAGTGTCCGCGCTGCTGCTCCGACCAAAGACACACAGACACAGGATGTCTGGATCAGTGATAGCCTTTATTTTCCGACGCGTTTCGGAGCCTCCTCCCAAGCTCCTTCATCAGGGATGATGATGATGTTCCCTGAGGAAGGAGCTCGGGAGGAGGCTCTGAAACGCGTCGGAAAATAAAGGTTATCCCTGATCCAGACATCCCTGTGTCTGTGTGTCTTTGGTCTCGGAGCAGCAGCGCGGACACTGAGGCACTTTGTCCAGGATTCTGGGTTAAAACATTGTCAGATAAATGAAATATACCAATGTTTTTACCCGTATGGTTCTCTGTATTTTCAAATCTAATTTGGGTAACGTTGCCTTGGGTCTTTTTTGGCTCGCATCCTGATTTGATGAGGGTTCTTCTGTAGGATCTGCCGCTCCCTCTACACCCTCGTTTCCTCTTCGCGTCCTGGAGCCACCCAAAAAAATGGTGTAATTTTTGAGTTTTTTAATGCATTCGGAATGGAAGTAGAAGGCCTGGTCTCGATGGAAACTGAAGGAGTTTTTGATAGTTTCAAAGGTTTCTGAGAAGATTCAAGAATACCAACCGATGAGGTATCCCTGAGTACTGGTATAATCCCCAATGTACTACTGTATTGTGCTCGTTATTCACATTTATATCCACCATACGTCCTCTGTTGGCAATTTCATGGGATGTATCTGGAACTATATTATTTTGGGAACTCATAGCTGGTTCAGTTAGCAAGCCCGATAGTGCGTTATTTTAGCTATCCAGTCTTTAAGGAGTGTGAATTTTTTTCAGGCTCAGATAGCAAACTTTGAAGAATTTTATAAAGCATATTACATGTTTTTTAAAATTTTCTGGATGTTATAATTGTTTATTATCTTTTAAGATTTGATTAATATTTGATACATTTCTGATTTTCATACTGTGTCTGGGAATGGAATCTGGCGCCTCCCAGCAGCCGAGGCAGGAACACCAGCTACTGAGTCCAACGGCGACGTGTCAACAAACAGAGAGGACCTTACGTTGCCTGGCAATCGAGCGAACGCTTAAGGAGCTGTAGTGACGTTTTTCTCGTTTGGCCTGCTCATGTGATCGTACCCGGAACCAACAGCGAAACCGGGAATGCTGAAGCAGGAAGCTCAGCATTATCTTCCAGACAGCGGACCTGCTCCCCTTACCAACGCTGAAACTGGGGTTGTGCAGAGGTGCACAACCTTAGAAAGTGAGTGGACATCGTCTTCCTTGCCTATTAATTACCTGTTGGTTTTCACACATTGCGCCCCTCTCTTTCTTCTTTTCTTGCTTGCAGTATATATACACTCTTCTGGTTGTCATCTAGTGACGGTTATATTCTAATGTTGCCACTTTTTTAAGGAGTTTGTCTCTGGAGAATCTTTGGAGTTTGTTGCTGTAGTTGCAGCGAAGTTCCTGCTGGAGCATCTGAAGATTGTTTTTGTATTTTCCCAGCTATCTTATCTACCTTGTGTTGTCTTATGGTAATAGGGAGTATAGTGTATCACTGGCCAGCACACTAGTCAGGGTAAGTCCAGGGCCAGCGAGGGCTCAGGCATGTGACAGTAATGGGGGGGGGGGGAAGGACCCGTATAGGTACATTAAGGCTTCTGTCTTGGATGAGTGTTAGGAGGTGACCCCTCACCCTCTCTTCCTAACATCAGAGCCTTCTGTTATCATCTTCCCAGGTGTGTTGTGCCGCATGCTGGTTGTTCCCTCACTTGGGCATGCCATTTCCTATAGAGCCAGCTTTAAAGATAGGCCTTCAATGTAAATTTCTTAACTGGAACCTGTCACTTGTATAACTGTATAGTGGTAACTTGGTGTAAACATTGCAGTTGTCCTGAATCCGGCATTGCTTTTCTTTGTTTCTGTGCATCTCTATTCCTTAATCACAACTGCCTCTTCACTGTAAAAAAAATCTACTTTTGTCCACCAACTTCAAGAAGAAAACCATGGACAAGAGTTAAGGTCCATGCCCACTTAGGGCCGTTTCACACTGCGGCGTGATCCGGTCCGGTTCTGTCCGGGATGACCTAGACAGCCGCGGACTGGATCTACACACAGGACTGGGGGGCTATTATGCCCTCCGGTCCAGTGTGCAGCGCACGCAGCTGAGCCGCTGACAGGTCAGGACGTGGCCCCGCGGTCCTGATTTATCAGCAGCGGGAACTGTGTGCGCTGTACACTGGACGGAGGGCATATAGCACCCCAGTCCTGTGTGTAGATCCGGTCCGCGGCTGTCTAGGTCATCCCGGACAGAACCGAACCGGATCACGCCACAGTGTGAAGTGGCCCTTAGCTGAAAATACTATCTTCTAGACTACCTTGTAGTGGCCCAGTCTGACTCTGGATTAGATTCAATTTAAAGGAAATGCGTCACTAGGTTTTTGTTACCCCATCTGAGAGTAGAACAATGTAGGGCCAGAGACCCTAACTGCAGTGATGTATCACTTACTGGGCTGCTTGCTGCAGATTTGATTATGAACTGTCATCTCTGCTTCAGATCTACCAGGCTCTGAATGCTGAGACTCTGTATAACCCCGCCCACATCACTGATTGGTAGCTTCTTGTACACACTGTGCATTGGTAGAAGGCTGACAATCAGTGCTAGGGGCGTGGTTAGACTACCTGGCATCCTCTTTACTAGTCGTTTAGTGATAATCTCCTGCTGGTAAAAGCAATGATTTTATAAAGACTACACTAAGCAGCCCAGTAGGTGATACATCACTGGAATCATGGTCTCTGCTCTCTGACATTATGTTGCTCTCAGCATGGATTTTTTTTTGCCATATATGTCAGTGCAGCTGGCTTTCCCTCATATTTTGCATATTTGGGTCCTCAGCTCAACATTGGTGTTAATGAATGAAATGAGGATAATAGATCTAAAAAATATTGTGTCTTCCATGTTGTACATTTTCCTCCAGGCTTTGTTATTTCCCATTGATATCATGCAGTCTAACGCCAATGACACGGTTTGCTAAACACTGACATCCCCGTCTTGGTTTTGTCCATAGTAGAGGCTGTAGATGAAGGAGTATCTAAAGGTATCCGATACGACACAGATTGAGAGAGGATCAGAGGACTCCCAACCGGGAACTCATTCATTTGTGATTCTCCAACAACAAACACGAAATCCCCTAAGCCCCTGAATCAACGCCTCTCTTATTCCTGTGATGTATTGACCCGATGCAATTGCACTAATCTCCATAATATAACAAAGTGTTTGAACTGTTTCATTTTCCCTTTCCCCCATTTACCACTTTCTCACTATTCTGAAGCCCATTATTCCACTTTTCCAGCAAAGTGAATCTTGAAACCCTAAAGGAAAACGATTCTTCGTGTCTTATTTTAACCCTTCCTCGTCCTGACCGATAAACGCGATTGTAACGTATCAATATTTGGTGAAAACAAGTCACTATAGGAGAAGTGAACGTCATCTGAATCATTTGGGAAATGGAAATGGCTGCTCAAATAAACAAAGGACCTAATGACAAATTCATACGCCCAGCACCATGGCTTGTTGTATGCCAGACCATAGGTATATCAGTCAATAATAAAAAAAATGACATCTGAGTCTTCAATAAGGAAGCTGAGTTTAGACA
This sequence comes from Allobates femoralis, assembly GCA_033576535.1. Taxonomy (NCBI): domain Eukaryota; kingdom Metazoa; phylum Chordata; class Amphibia; order Anura; family Aromobatidae; genus Allobates; species Allobates femoralis. The sequence continues at coordinate 31,255,067 of JARQOC010000012.1, forward strand.
GTTGTCAGTCATCTCCCTAGAATCACAAATAAGGGACAGGACAATTTATCAAATCCCCAAATTAATTCAGACCTCTGCAGACCCCATGATAAATTTACCCTGCAGACTTGAGATCCTACAGTGAATGTTGCAGTCACTGATGGACCTTCTCTGTTAGGGTGCCATTACACGTCGCAACATTGCATGCAATTTCACTGGCAATTTGCTGGTTGTCAGTGAAATCATGGACACATTGTTCATTTTGTTGCTGTGTACAAATGTAACAATGTGTCCATGATTTCACTGCAACCAGCAAATTGCAAGTGAAATTGCATGCAATGTTGCGACGTGTAACGATACCCTTAGTAGATTTGCTATAAAGTTTTGCTGATGCGAAGACAATAAGTACAGCCCCTAAGAGCCTTGTTTTTTTTCTTCCTGGTGGTCTCCCCTTTAAGAGGGAGTCTCCTAATTTTTTGTGTGAGAGCCTGTCTGATGTTTCATAAGTGCTGATGATTATACTTTGAAATGGGTACATCTGAGTTTTGTAGACGTTCCAGTATGTTGGACAACAAGAATTGTGTTGCAAACTGAACGGCAAGAGGGTGTCAGTTACTGGATGGCTAGATGGGGCAGCATAATGGATGGCAAGATGGTGCTGCATACTGGACAACAAGATGCTGCTGCACACTGGACAGCAAGATGGTGCCACATACCGGATGGTAAGATGGTGCTGCATACTGGACAAGATGGTACCACATACCAGATGGTAAGATGGTGCTGCACACTGGACAGCAAGATGATGCTGCACACTGGACAGCAAGATGGTGCTACATACTGGATGGTAAGATGGTGCCACATACCGGACGGCAAGATGGTGCAGCATACTGGATGGTAAGATGGTGCTGCATACTGGACATGATGGTGCTGCACACTGGACAACAAGATGGTGCCACATACTGGATGGCAAGATGGTGCTGCATACTGGACAGCAAGATGGTGCCACATACTGGATGGTAAGATGGTGCAGCATACTGGACATGATGGTGCTGCACACTGGACAGCAAGATGGTGCCACATACTGGATGGTAAGATGGTGCTGCACACTGGACAGCAAGATGGTGCTACATACCAGATGGTAAGATGGTGCCACATACCGGACGGCAAGATGGTGCAGCACACTGGACAGCAAGATGGTGCTACATACCAGATGGTAAGATGGTGCCACATACCGGACGGCAAGATGGTGCAGCATACTGGATGGTAAGATGGTGTTGCATACTGGACATGATGGTGCTGCACACTGGACAGCAAGATGGTGCCACATACTGGATGGTAAGATGGTGCTGCATACTGGACATGATGGTGCTGCACACTGGACAGCAAGATGGTGCCACATACTGGATGGTAAGATGGTGGTGCATACTGGACAGCAAAATGGTGCCACATACCGGACGGCAAAATGGTGCAGGATACTGGAGAACAAGATGATGATGCACACTGGACAGCAAGATGGTGCCACATACTGGATGGCAAGATGGTGCTGCACACTGGACAGCAAGATGGTGCCACATACTGGATGATAAGATGGTGCAGCATACTGGACATGATGGTGCTGCACACTGGACAGCAAGATGGTGCCACATACTGGATGGTAAGATGGTGCTGCATACTGGACATGATGGTGCTGCACACTGGACAGCAAGATGGTGCCACATACTGGATGGTAAGATGGTGCTGCACACTGGACAGCAAGATGGTGCTACATACCAGATGGTAAGATGGTGCCACATACCGGACGGCAAGATGGTGCAGCATACTGGATGGTAAGATGGTGCTGCATACTGGACATGATGGTGCTGCACACTGGACAGCAAGATGGTGCCACATACTGGATGGTAAGATGGTGCTGCATACTGGACATGATGGTGCTGCACACTGGACAGCAAGATGGTGCCACATACTGGATGGTAAGATGGTGGTGCATACTGGACAGCAAGATGGTGCCACATACCGGACGGCAAGATAGTGCAGGATACTGGACAACAAGATGATGCTGCACACTGGACAGCAAGATGGTGCCACATACCGGACGGCAAGATAGTGCAGGATACTGGACAACAAGATGGTGCTGCACACTGGACAGCAAGATGGTGCCACATACTGGATGGTAAGATGGTGCTGCACACTGGACAGCAAGATGGTGCCACATACTGGATGGTAAGATAGTGCTGCATACTGGACATGGGGTGCTGCACACTGGACAGCAAGATGGTGCCACATACTGGATGGTAAAATGGTGGTGCATACTGGACAGCAAGATGGTGCCACATACCGGACGGCAAGATGGTGCAGGATACTGGACAACAAGATGATGCTGCACACTGGACAGCAAGATGGTGCCACATACCGGATGGTAAGATGGTGCTGCATACTGGACAAGATGGTGCCACATACCGGATGGCAAGATGGTGCAGCATACTGGATGGTAAGATGGTGCTTTATACTGGACAACAAGATGGTGCTGCATACTGGACAATAAGATGGTGCTGCATATCGGACAACAAGATGGTGCTGCATACTGGACGGCAAGATTGTGCCGCATACCAGATGGCAAGATGGTGCTGCATACTGAATGGCAAGATGGTGCTGCAGACTGGACAACTAGATGGTGCCTCATACTGAATGATAAGATGGTGCCGCTTACAAGATGGTGCTGTATACCAGACGTCAAGATATTGTCACATGCTGGATGGCAAGATGGTGCCATATACTAGATGGCGAGACGGTGCCATATACTGGACGGTGAGATGGTTCTGCATACCGGTAAGATGGTGCCATATACTGGATTGCAAGATGGTGTTGCATACTGGATGGAATGATGGTGCTGTATACAGGATGGTATGATGGTGCCGTATACTGGACAGCAATATGGTGCTGCATACTAGACGACAAGATGGTGCTGCATGCTGGATGGCTAGATGAAGCCACATACGGGACGGCAGGATGGTGCCCCATACCGGATGTCAAGATGGTGTCGTAAACTGGATGGCAAGAATGATCTTTTGTGCAAACACTTGTTTGTCGAGTAATCGACAGCCTGTTTGGATTTGGACTACACATATATTGTGAACTAAGTGTTTCTAGGAACGCTCGTTCATGATAATTGTGCAACGGAAAAGCATTATAACATTAGAATACATCACTGTAACCACCAGAAGTGCAGAAATATATCACCATAACCACTACAATTACATGAATAAATCTTCAGAACCCCATCAGTACATGAATAAATCATTAGAACCACTATCATCAGTACATGAATACATCACCAGAACCATTATCAGTACATGTTACATCAATTGCAATGTCAGGTCAATTCCATATTCAATTGTATCGCATTACCTACAACTTCAGTATGTCCTTAACAATGTAAGGAGATATTGGAATTGTTGTTGTCAACAATATCAGACTGCGGACAATACAGAAACCACAATACTAATGTGAATAGTCAGTATTACAAGTAACATTTAAACCAGGAACTGTAGGTACCATTTACACGCGGCTACATTCTAGGTGGCTACAGGTAACTAAGGTTGCAGTGAAATCAATGGAGACAGGTTTATCTTGTTGCTGTGTACAAATGGAATAATCTCTCATGATTTCACTGCAGCCAGTAAGTTACCTGTAGCCCCCTAGAATGAGCCGTGTAAAGGCCTACAGTATATGTGACCGATTAGAGTCACTCTCTTTCTTTCTTCTTCATCTTATCCAGATGCCATGATGACTTATCCAGGGGCGGACCTACTGTGGTGCAGCTGGTACAGCTGCAACAGGGCCCCGACCGGCTAGGGGGCCCCTCAAGCCTGCAGTAACCCGATGTCATAGGAAAGGAGGGTCAGGCAAGGGAAGCAGGAAGCTTCCTGCTTCCCTTGCCTGATCCCGTCCCACCTCTCCTCTGCCCCACTGCCGCCCCGGCTCCCAGGAACACATGCATTTGGGCGCGGCTCAGCGCAGGTAGGAGAGCCGCATCACCGCCGACGGCCACCAGCCCCGTCACCCCCCCTCTCCTCCGCTCCTCACCGACGCTGCCAGCACAACCCAACCATCCCCCCCCCGCTCCTCACCATGGCTGCACCAGGGCCCTCTGGACTCAAGGTCCACCACTGGACTTATCACATTTACAGCTCAATTCTGAAGACTTCCATCTTCTCCTGTCTTCTGCAGCACACCCCAACACGGTAGCTTTACAAATACCAGTTGTGATTATAATGCTCCTGAATATATAATATCTGACCTATGCTAAGCTCTTGAATAAATAATTGCCTCTCACTGTGTTCCCTGCGCAAAATATGACTCGCAACTGTCCCTCTTATGGTACATGTCCTCCACACTAACCTCTTCTTTCCATACTGGGCCCGCTCTTCACACTTTTCTCTCACACTGTGCCCCACCTATACTGTTCAGTCTTATAATGTGCCCCCATCACACTGTCCCTCCTTTGCGTAGTGTCCCTTCCATGCTGTGCCATCACACTATATTACTCAGTTTCTATTTTGTGCCCCCTCACACATTTCTCCCCTCATTCTGCCTCCTCACACTATTTTCCTCAATAGTCTTCTAAACATCTCGCACCTCTATGATACTGTCTCCTCACACATCCCTCCTCGTTCACCATGCTGTTTCCCCACATATTTACCCCCTCACTCGCCATACTATCTCCTCATATAGCCCTCCTTCCACATACAGTTTTTGTACCCATTCCCCCCTTATTCCTCATACTGTTTACTCACACATTAGTCAGCTCACTCCCCATATTGTGTCCACATTGATCTCCCTTGCATTCCATACTGTCTTCTCACAGACCGTATCCCTTTTTCCCCATACTGTGCCAGCACCCATCCCCTTTGCTTTCCATACTATCTCCTCACACATCTTCCCCTCACTCTCAGTACTGTCTTCTCATACATCCCCCTCCTAATACTGTTTCCACACCAATTCCCCATAATTGCTCCTCATGTTTCCTCACACATTGTCCACTCACATCCCCCCATTCACCATTCTGTTTCCTCACCCCTTCCCCCTTCACATTCCATACAGTCTTCTCATACATTCCTTCTCCCCATACTGTTTCCGCACCATTACCCCTTGTCCTCATGCTATCTCTATAATTCCTACCACCCTCGATTACAATAAATTTTTGGTTTCTTCAGCTCCACTATCCACATCAATGGAGCACTATCCACATCAATGTTCTTCATGCCTATGAGGCGTTGGAGAGTGACTTCAGCAGTGTGATAAGGTGACCTTGAGGGCCAGCTGAATCCCACTCTTGGGGTGGCAAATTGTGGCCACCAGGGAGACACCTCGGATCACGGCACCTCACGGCCCTATGGCGCCCCATCCTGCCCGCATACTCTATCCCCAGTTATGCTCCTGCGTGTAGGTCAGAAATAATGACTTCTATAGCATTAACAATTGTGCCACAGTAAACATCTGTTTTTCCCATGAGATGCCTTTAAGGGAATCTGTTGGGTCAAAAATCCATATGTAACTGGTATAATTTTCTAATTCCTCTCTCTATTCATGTATTTCTATTATTTATACTTCCCTCTTATCCTGTGTAAACTTCAAAATAAAAGATTAATTACATCTGCCAATCACATCAATTTCTCTGCTGCCCACTCCCCGAGGAATGAATATTCATGCATCACTACACTGTCCTGCCCTCCTCTCTGATCTGTATGATGTGTGACTCATTGCATAGGTGTAAGGAGGGGGGAGGAGGTGTGTGTTCTTAGAGATCTTCATTGTGTGTATCTGAGGCTTGTGTGCATTGTGTGCAGTCTGAGATGTGTGATTCTATGTGATTATAAGAACATTTGATCAATTGCTCAGCAGATACACACATTACATGTATGCAGGAAAACCAATGTTCATATAATAGAAATCTTACATAGTGCAGGACAAAACACCTCCCACTCACAGCACAGAGGGGAGGGACAGAACACCAGCTTGGATAGGCGTGGATATTTAAACAACACTTATACAACAGCCAAACTATTCGGCTGTGAATATAATGGAGAGGACTAATGCAGAGCTGCCTGCATGGTGTGAAAATGCTTATAGCAAGGAAACTATAAAGTGCACAATAATGATTTTACATATTCTTAATGGGCTGTCCAGACACTATTCAAGGGTAATATTAGTATCATACAGAAAAATGACCTGACAAAGTCCCTTTAATACACAATGCCACATTTTCTTACTGGAGATAGAGATGCTTCATTCCCCTCTTTGTACAACATCCCTTTACCACTGCTCTACCTAGAATTATGAGAACAGCCGCAGTCATTTCAAAATACATTTCTTCCATTTAGACGCCTAACATATAATTCTTGTACATAAGACGTGGTATTATGTAGATACACTTTGAATATAGTTATACTCATTAATTATTGAACACGGGGGAACTTTTTAAAACTCACTTCTACGTTTCATTTTCCTGCCGATTTTTCTGCCTAAATTAGACCTTTCTCAATCACGGGTTTTAGCCTCCTACATTTAGCAATCTTTCAAAGGGGGTAGTTAAATGATTTCCAGTTTACCTTTTCATTACCCGAATATGAGGTGACTCCACCTATTGAATTACGGTACAAGTACTTTGTAGCTAGTGGGTATTCCGCTGCTCCCGAATGAATGCGTTGCCGCAAAGAGAGCGCACACATATCATTAGACCAGCCCCTTTCCATTATTTTCTCATTAGGTAATTATGGGACGTATTCTGCTTTAATAGCCCCTTAATTAGTTGACGGTTGCAACGGAAAAAGAAATTGCATATGTGTCTATTGTAATCTTTTGTGGAATATATATACATATATTTGATATTTTTTTTCGTGAAGCAGTCCTATAATTATGAATGTGGGTGCAATGGAGCCCTGTGGATATGTTCCTCATTAGATAAGGGTAATAGCATATAAAGTGCACTTAACCAGAACTAAAATTACCGTGTAAACCTCTACAGCTGTACCTCGCTCCTCTGTAAATTTTAGCAGCTTGCTCTCTGCAAATATATATTCACAAGTCTTGTTAGATTTAACTGATGTGCTGAAATCTTGATGAAGAAAAAAGGGAACATTAAGCCGTGATCATGAGTTATAGGCCCTATGGACGGTTTTTAAAGGCATAACGTCCAAATTATTATTTACGTGCATAGCGCAAATACTAATACTACCACTAGGCGGAGAAGTCAGTATAAGAAAGGAATTAAGAAGGATGATTATTTCTGAACTAGATGGTGGCCCGATTCTAACGCATCGGGTATTCTAGAATATGTACGGTAGTTTATTTATGAAGATTTAAAATAATGCAATGAATACACGATATCTATCTATCATCTACCTAGATTAAAATCTCGCATTCAAATCTCGTGCCGCAATCTCTCATTGGTCGCCGCCAGCCGCGCCGACCAATCAGAGATGCGGCATTCAAACCGTGTGCCAAGTCTCTCATTGGTCGCCACGGCTGGCTGCGACCAGAGACGCGGTGCACTGCTTGGCGCGCGATTGAATGTCGCGCGGTTTTCAAACACGTGCCGCGTCTCTGAAGGGACGCCGCCAGCCGTGACAACAAATGAGAGACTTGGCATGCGGTTTGAATGCCGCATCTCTGATTGGTCGGCGCAGCTGGCGGTGACCAATGAGAGCTCGCAGCATTCAAATCTCCGTCACAATCTCTCAATCTCTCATTGGTCGCTGCCAGCTGCGCCGACCAATCACAGACCGCGGCAAGTCTCTCATTGGTCGCCACGGGTGGCGGCAACCAATTAGAGAGACGCGGCACATGGCTTGCGCGCAGTTTGAATGGCGCGCAGTTTTCAAACACACCCGCATCTCTGATTGGTCGCCACAGCCGCGAAGACCAATCAGAGACGAGGCATTCAAACCGTGCACCAAGTCTCTGATTGATCGCCACGGCTGGCGGCGACCAGAGTTGTGGCGCGTGTTTGGAAACCACGCGACATTCAAATCACGCGCCAAGCCTCGCGCCGCATCTCTGATTGGTCGCCGTCAGCCGTGGCGACCAATGAGAGACTTGGCGTGCGGTTTGAATGCCACATCTCTAATTGGTCGCCGCCAGGCATTCAAATTGTGCGCCAAGCCGCGCCAAGTCTCTGATTGGTCACCACGGCTGGCGGCGACCAATCAGAGACGCGGCATTCAAACCGCGCGCCAAGTCTCTGATCGGTCTGATGGTTGGTGGCGACGAATCAGAGATGCGGCAAATGTTTGAAAACCGTGCGGCATTCAAATCGCATGCCAAACCAGCGCCGCATCTCTGATTTGACGACCAATTAGAGACTTGGCGCGAGGTTTGAATGCTGCGTCTGATTGGTCCCACCAGCCCGAAGACCAATCAGAGATGTGGCATTCAAACTATGCGCCGCAGTCTCTGATTGGTCGCCCGCCTGTGGCGACCAATCAGAGATGCGGCACGTGTTTGCAGCGAAATTTGAATGCCGCCATATAGGAATACCCATACGTGGGTGTTCCAATATGGCGGTCGGGTACTACCGTGGCGAGCAGCAGGGAGATGATCGGCTGAGCCGATCATCTCCCGGCTGGCTCACCCGGACCTCGCAGCGCAGTAGATGAGCTGCGGCCTCCGATCTCTTGACTATATCCGCGGCTCATCTACTGCGCCCCGAGGTCCGCAGCGAGCCAGCCGGCAGATGACCCGCTGATCTCTCGACGATGGCCGTGGCCGGACGCGTATAACCCGCAATAGCAGCGCCAATGCGCCGCTGTCGCCGGGTTTCCGCTTGGAGCGCATTTTGAAAGCGCGCAGCTGTTTTGCATACTCCTCGCTGGCGGCCACCAATGAGCGCCCTGGCGCTGGCGCGCGCATTTCCGTGACAGACAGAGATCCTTAGACGATTATATAGTAGATATTCTTCTTTATGATAAAATGAAAAAGAATTACTACAAAATAGGATCAGAGAAACAATGTACACCCCAATTAAAGAAAAAATGCAAGCCTAATTCATAAAATATATAGTACCGGTATTTATTGAAACATGATTAAAAAACACACACACAAAAAATTTAAAATCGCAAGTACAGAAAAAACACCTAAACCCCCTGCTATGAAAGAATTGATCACAGAGCCTATGCAATAATCAATAATAAATACAATAAGTTAATATGCACATGTATGGTAATATCGTTGATTGTAAGTCATAGATAAACAGACTCGGGGTTGCTTGTGGCCCGCTGGCCGCTGTTTAGGAACCCAGATCTAAGTTGTGCCAAGAACAATGAATGACTATGAAATGTGGAGCTGGAGAAGGATGTTATCAATACATTGGATGGCAAGAAGAACAAACTAATCCATTTTCGCACAAATAAAGCCAGACATGGAGAAGGAAATTGTGAGTGGAAAAGCAAGACCAGCAACCCAATGGCTTGATACTATCTAGGCTTGGAGAAGACCTTGGCGGACCCATCTAGGTTTGGATAAGACCCTGGTGGATCTATATAGGCTTGCAGAAGACCCTAGTGGAGCTATCTAGGCTTGAAAAAGACCCTGGTGGATCTATATAGGCTTGCAGAAGACTCTGGAGGACGTATCTAGGTTTGGATAACACCCTGGTGGATCTATATAGGCTTGCAGAAGACCTGGTGGAGCTATCTAGGCTGAAACCTTTTTGGTAGAAGACTCTGGGGACCTATCTAGGTTTGGATAAGACCCTGGTGGATCTATCTAGGCTTGGAGAAGAACCTGGAGCACCTATCTAGGCTTGGAGAAGACCGGGTGGACCTATCTAGGCTTGGAGAAGACCCTGGTGGACCTATCTAGGCTGCACTACAGAGCATTCAACCATCAAGTCACCATGGTTCAAGATCGAACTGAAGGCTGATAAATAATAATAATGGGTAATAGTAGAATGCATTTGATATAATAAATTTCTTTCATAAAGTGCATCAAAATATATATACATTAATACCTCCCCTTTAAATGAGCAACAGAATGTAATAACTTTTGAAGGAATATACTTGTATATATGTATATAGCCAACAAATGCAGTGGCTACTGTATACTAGTCCTGTATAGCGATGGGCGAACGCAAACTGTAATGTAATGTTCGGTGTCCGTACCAAACACCTAGTGTTCAGGCACAAACCCCGAACGTAGACTTCCCTGGGATGTCCGTGTTACAGTTTGTGATTGGTTTGTGGGTGGGGGGCTGTAAAAATACAAAAAATAGTTATTAAACGGCTTCATTATACTTTGCCAGCGTTCCCGCCGCTTGTACTTCTGGACCACTCATTAATTTTCTGAGTATTCACTGCTGAGGGGCTCAACAGCCAATCACAGAACATAATAACAGAGAGTGGTCATCTGTGATTGGCTGTTGGAGTAACCAATTCCTAGACATTCTAGAAATGTATGGGCAGTGTTCAGGTTACTCCAACAGCCAATCACAGTGCCCATTCTCTGTGACAGCATCTGTGATTGACTGACATCATAGTACTGTAAAAATAAATAATAAAACAAAATGCTTCTCTTTATTTTTGATTCTGTGTGCAGATAAAATGGACAGCTACGGGGTGCTCCCCCAGCTGCCTGACTTTACCTTGGCTGGCAATGAAAATACAGGGAAGCCCATTATTTTTTTTAATTATTTAAATAAATAATTAAAACAAAAAAATGTGTTAGCCTTATTTTTGATCGCCAGCCAAGGTAAAACTCAGGAAGCTGGGGAATGGGACTCTCAGAATGGCAAGGCATAAGCGTTCTGGGCCCCAACATTGAAAATTGAAGCCTACAGCTGCCCCTAAAATTGCACATTCTTTCATAGAGGCATTTTTAGGTGCTTTACCTGGCTCTTTCAGTGGTCCTGGTGGTGGTGGCATACTGGGTATAAAGGGGTTAATGCCAGCTTTGTATTAGCAGCTGGCACTAAGCCCAAGATTCATAATGTCGGGCCAATGTTAGACCGCCTACTATGAATCTCTAGGACACATTAAAAAAAAAAAATACAACACAGAAAAAATATTTAAATTGCAATAAAACACTTAATACATCCCTGGTTCCTATCTTTAATGACCTAAAACAAACCCTCTGATGATAATCCACATCTTGCTGATCGCACAAGAGGAAGGGTCAAGGGGTTTTAAAGAAAAATTAGGAAATGTGTATTTTTCACTTTTTTATGACCTGAAAGGAACCCTAAAAACATTTTACATGGTGTTCTTTTCAATAAAACTATTTTTGTATAGTAGATTTATTTTTTTGGAATGGGGGTGCAATATAACAGCGATATAGTGGAATAACAGCGACTGGCAGTATCTCTTTTTAAGTTTTCTTTTATTTATGCTGTTTTCCAATTTTAATTGGGATTTTTTTCCTTTATTTTTTCCACCTCTTCCACCCTCTGCACCTTCCATAAGATATTAAAAGACCTTTGGAAGGCATTTTTATATATTAAAGAGGACCTGTCACCAAACCAGGCATGGTGATCTAATTACAGCACTGGATGCAGCATGTCTGCAGCATGCAGGCAAGGGGTCCCCCAGCACTTGAGCAGCCCTGTACCCCGAGTAAATACACTTAGAAAACTTACATCGTGCAGCCATAAAGGAGGTGGCTAGAGGCTGGAGCCGAAGGGCAGATTCACACCCCCTGCCTGTGTAATCTGCCCACTGCTGCCAATCATTGTCTCCCTCGTGTGCAGTATAATAGAGAGGTTTTTTTTGTTTCCAGAAATGGCCGTTTAGCCCCGCCCCCTGCGGTGACGTCACCGCTTATACCCGCCCTGCTCTATGGTTAACATATTGATCAGTTGCTGCAAGGCTCCTGAACACTGGGACCCTTCTAACAAAAGGGCATGCAACAAGAATATCAAAAGTGATGGCCCAATTAAAGGGACTCTGTCAGGTCATTTTTCCATATGTTACTAATAGTACCCTAGAATAGTGCCTGAGCAGACCTGTAAAAAAATGTAAAAGTCATTACTGTACCCTTTGTAGTTTTCTTGCTATAAGCATCTGCACATCCTACCATCAGCTGGTGCACTAGTCCAGGTCATTACTTTCAGTGCCAAATAGTCCACAATATGTTAATGTTATTTAAATGTCCCCATCCACAGAAGTTGTTATTCTGTCCCTCCCCTCTGTGCTCTATGTCTCCTGCTTGTGTAGTGTACCTTTCATTTTCATTTCTGCCTGTTCTGCTTCTAAGGGGTAGATGGCAGGCACAAATCTAGTTATCAGATAAGGCTGTCGCCTCCTGAGGCACAAGCAGTGCTGTCTGTGAGAGATTCTGTGTGTTTGTAATTGAACATTTGTTTTGCTGCAGACAAGAGGACACATCACTCCTCCTTCCCCACCATGTGAGTGATTTCCTCTGAACTTTGCTTGTCGAAGAGGGCAGTGCAGAGCAGGCAGTGATGTCACTACATGAATATTCATTCCATGGGGTGTGGCCAGCTGAGAACTAAGTGATCACTCACTGTGATTGACAGATGGACTGAATCTCTTAATTTGCAGTTTACAGAGGATGGGGGGGGGGGAGAGTATAAATAAAAGAAATACATGAATAGCTAGATCTTCACCAGAGGAATTAGTAAATTATATCAGTTATATATGTATTTTTCACCTGACAGATTCCCTTTAAGCTTTAGGGGGTGCTAGAACATAGTAATTCACTTTGGTAGAAGAGCAGGTTGATGGCAATACTTGTGAGAAATCATGAAGTTGCATTACCCTCTTGCGACACCATTTAAACACTTGTTTGCTTTCACGGCGGACCAGGTGTTATCACAGCCTCCTAGGTTATACGGAAGTTGGTTGCAAAACAAATGGAAGAACTGAGTATTCAATTAGGAGTTAAATCAGGTCTAAAAGAAATTCAAGTGGTATTAAGAACAAATTGGGCGTGCTTGAATTTAAGATGCTGGAAGTAATTAGGACAATGTTTTCTTGGATCAAATGTTTTTTTTTTTGTGTAATTTTGGCAGAACATATAGAAAACGTCTCTGTGTAAGAAATCATTCATATTGAAAAACAGCTGCATGCCAACAAAATCTCTTCTTAAGAGCTGGGAGATAAAAGCATTATTAAACACGTACAAAGGCAGAGAACGCTTTCTCATTAGGTTACAAACAAAACTGCCATTCAGCCATATTGTAAGGCTCAGGAACCCGGCGTATGAGATATTTCCCAATGTAAACTTGACATGGCCTTTCTTAGGGAAAAATAAATGAATATATGCAACAAAAGACAATGCATAACGCCAGACTTATTTCATTCACATCACACTCCAACTAGCTCACTGACTGGAATGCAATAAGAACACTTCTCTGTGTGAAAGTAATTTCAGAAAGTAATCTAGTTTATGGAAATCAAAGGCATCAAAACATTAAAAACACAGTTTCCCTATAAGTGCTTTGCTTCAAATATTTGACATGGAAATTTGTATAATCCCTCTGGGCCACATGGGTTTTGCTGGTGTTAACATCTTTTGAAATGAATTTTACAAATGTTTATTTGGAATCTCGGCTAATAATCGAGGCATCTGATACCACGTATGGTAAAGATGGAGATCGACCAATGTGTTGTGAAAGATTTGCCAGCAGCAGGAATCACAGTTACAAAAAGCGTAATTTCAAAATCATCAGGACATGGAGAGAACAAGGTCATAATAACAATATTGTCCAGTTTTGTGTTAGCCCAGTAGCCAATGTCACGGCGTCCAGAAATCCAAATAGGGTTTGGTGCTTGTATGATCCGCACTGCCGTCAGAATGAAAAGACCTACAAAAGCTCCTTTATTTCCTACGCGTTTCGGTGCTGTCCCTACACCTTCCTCAGAGATACAATCTGCAGGGATGGCACCGAAATGCGTAGGAAATAAAGGAGCTTTTGTAGGTCTTTTCATTCCGATGGCAGTGCGGATCATACAAGCCCCAAACCCTATTTGGATTTCTGGATACGACACCACTGTGCACGTGGAAGTGCAGATCCAGCAGCAGCTGTCCATGCGAATATACTGGTTGTGGGTCATCACAACCAAGCCAGGTGAGCACATACACTCACGGGAGGGTCATCTTATCTAAACGATAAGACCCATGCCACTTGTGTCTCCTTTTATCTAAAATATCACATCCAGTCTCTTTACTGGGTCCCTATCTAAGCTAATGCCTCTCTTTGGGTTACAATAACTAATAATTTTTGGGTGGATAGTAATCTGCTAATAGAGTTTCCATGCATAACTGATATAATTTTCTATTTCCTCTCTCTAAACCCTCTTTATTCATGTATTTCTATTATTTATGCTTCCCTCCGATCCTGTGTAAACTTCAAAATAAAAGATTAATTCCATCTGTCAATCTCAGTGAGCTTCCTGCTGGCCACTCCCTAAGGAATGAATATTCATGCTTCACTACACAGCGCTGCCCTCCTCTGATCTGTTATGCTGTGTGACTCATTGCACTACTGCAGTGTCTGCAGACAGAGCGGAAAGGAGGAAGGGAGGAGGTGTGTGCTTAGCTGAAGCTCTGAGCTCTACATGTCATTGTGTGTATGGGGCATTTGTGTAGTGTGTACAGTCTGAGGTATTTCTATGTGACTATAAGAACATTTGATCATTTGCTCAGCAGATACACACATTACATGTATACAGGAAAGCCAACGTTCATATAATAGAAATCTTTCAGATAGCACACAGTGCAAGACAAAATACCTCCCCCTTCCCAGCACAGAGCACAGAGCTTGGGTGGGTGTGGATATTTAAATAACAGTTATACAGCAGCCGGACTATTCAGCTGTGAATATAATGGAGAGGACTAATTTTTTTTATTTTTTATTGAAGTGGTATCAAATAGAGAATCATACATACAAAGAGCAACAAAGCATTACAGAGGTTAGTCATCAACATGTATAAACGGACACATTATCAGCTCATGGCCCATTTAGATCATGTGGCGAAATATCAAATCGCCTCTACCAAATGAGAAGAAAATAAGAAGGAAAAAAAAGAAAACTAAAGGTCCCGTCACACACTACAGTATCATTAACGATATCATTGAAACATCACGGGTTTTCAGTCATTCAAACAACGTCATAACAACGTCGTTCGGTGTAACATGGTAACATGTACATCCAATCAACGATAATTGAGCAGATCGTTCATCGGAGGTTTGTGAACTGGACTTTAAACCAAACGATGATCGTCCGTCCAACCTGCAGCATGGGTGTGTGTGACACCTCGTTAACGAATCAACAAAAGAAAGGAAGGGGAACAAGAGGCGCAATAGTGCCCTATCAACAGAGACACTAAAAATCAGGTGTGTAGGTATTTCACTCACCTAAGTCAGTTGTGACACCCACAACTGGCTAGAAGGCATATAGTACTAAAGTACTGATGGCTGCTGCAGGACTTCCACCGGCCACTCACTCGTGGATGCACATCAAAGGTTAGGGAAGAAAAGGTGTTCAACGGTCCGCACTGCCAGTCCCGACTTTTACTCCAAAGAATACACTGGTAAGTGGTATTCAAACAGGTTTTCTTTATTGAATCCGAAGTGTTTCAGTGCCTTCCTGGCACCTTCCTCAGGGATTCAATAAAGAAAACCTGTTTGAATACCACTTACCAGTGTATTCTTTGGAGTAAAAGTCGGGACTGGCAGCGCGGACCGTTGAACACCTTTTCTTCCCTAACCTCGATAACGAGGTCGTTAAAGACCTCGCCTATTGAGAAGTGAAGGACGTAGGCGAGTCAACGACTGCAAGTATCGTTTGCTTGTCGCGGAATCGTTGCTGCTTCATTAACGATATCTGTACGTGTGACATTTCACTAGCGATCATTGAACAACGTTCAAGCGATCTAGGTCAAGTCGGATCCTTCATCGGATCATTCGACCATTGAAGCGTGAAACGGGGCCTTAAGAGGGGAGATCATTGCCCGTAGTTTATCTGCCATAACAACAGTGTTGCATGAAGATGAATTGAGCATAATCTCTTGGTGTTGGATGAGTACTTCTAAGTAGTAATGAGACAGATAAAGAAAGAAATAGAAAGGAGTAAGAAAGGGGGGAGCAGGAAGAAAAAGGAGGGGGGAATATAGGAGAGGGTAAGGGAGGGGAGAGAACCAATAGATACGTATTGAGGAGAACTGTAAGAGGGGAGGACGGGAGCCCTCCCCACCACCACCGAGATGGTCCAGTAACGCCATGCCATTATGATATTATGGAGTGATCTATGAGGTTACGGCCACTTCTTACTCAGGTGACTCACGGAACAGGAGCCAAGGTTGCCATTGATGAAAGTACTTTTCAATCTGGACATAAGAATGAACAGAGAGCTTCTCCATCCTCCAGATGAAATCCATTTCATTGGATGGAAGGGGAAATTTTGGTGCGCCACTTTCTCGGTATGATGGATCTGATGGCAGCCAAACAGTGTACAATAATGATTTACATGTTTTTAAAAGATCTGCCCAGGCCGTATTTAAGAGAAATATTTAATATCATACTGAAAAATGATCTGACAGAGACCCTTTAATTCTCTATTATCAAGTTCTTTTCCGCCCATAAATAAGAGGTTTTTTAACCCAGTGAAAGCCATACACTTAGGTAGGGGCCCAGTAAAGAGATACGCCATGAGGTTGGCTACCCGGCTTACATAAAACTGGCCTTTTTTATATGCTAAGTATCTCCATTTTTCCTTAGCAGTAATGCATGTTCATATTTCTATATTTATTTGCATACCTTAGAATTGCAGAGCGCAACTGTCTCTAAGTTAATTATTAGAACGGAAACTGATGCAGCTGTCTCTTTATTTGTTATAGCATATGTCATGTTCAGTATGTACCTGTTCACACTTGCATGTTAGGAAGGGCCAACAGGTTTCTTATTAACATTATATTGTCCAACAGGCCTCAGAATAAGTCACTGAATATATATATCGGTCAAGCAATAGATGTGACATTTTAAGGGTATCTGTTAAGTTGAATAAGTGGTCTGATCTGCCAAAATGACATTATAGAGCGGGAAGAGCTAAGAAAAGTAACAGGGAAATGATCCACCCACTGAGGCCATGGGGTACTCGGAACTGGGCCCTCTCGTCGTCACAGTGTCGTGACTCGGCTCCGTGGTCCTGGGCGATCAATAAAAGGGGGAAACAGTTTTATGGATTTTACACCCATGTGCGCAGCTATGGGTAGCCGCTGCTGCAGTCGGGACCTCTAGGGATGATGGTAGTGACAGCAAGGATGTTGAGCCCTCCGTGGGCAGGGCTTGTCCCCAGGGCAACCATGAAGTCTGTGGGTATGGCGGGGTGCAGCGTTAACTGTCACAGGCAGCCTCCTGCTGCAGGAACACCAAATCAGTCTGTCTCCTCTCAGGCGAAGGAAACACAGTCTCAAACAGTATCAAGCTTTAACCAGGTTTTACTTTCCTTTCTCAACAGATGGTAAATCTTACAACAGTTCAGCAGCAGCTCCGGTGTGGTTTCAGCAGCCGGGATGGTTTATCTGCGACTCCCCTTTTGTGTCTCTTTCAGGCCTTTTTGGTCTGTTCCACATGCTAGCTATGGTCCAGCGGTCATGGGCTTTCATTGGGTGACTTTCTGGGTCCCCTAGCCCAGTGGTCCCCAACCTTTTTTGCATCGGGGATCGGCTTCATGCAAGACTATTTTTCTGTGGCCCAGCAGGGGGTGGGGCTAGGAGAAGGGAAGGAGTTTAGTACCCTGTTTCCCCAGAAGATGTGTTATGTCCTATTTTCAGGGGATGTCTTATTTTTCCATTCCCTTGCAGCCCCCAATATGGTATCCAATCATCCTCTTGCAGCCCCCATCATACCCGTGCAGCGCACAATATCCCCATCATCCCCTTACAGCCCATAATATCCACATCATCCCCTTGCAGCCCCCAATACCATAACCCCCATCATAATCCCCTTGCAGCCCTATCATCCTCCTATTGCAGCCCCCATCCTCTTCTTCTTGCAGCTCCCATCTGCCTTCTCTTGCAGCTCCCACCATCCTCCTTTTCCAGACCCCATCCTTCTCCTCCTCTTCCAGCCCTCCTCCTCTTCCAGCCTTCATCCTCCTCTACAGCCTTCATCCTCCTCTACCAGCCTCCATCCTCCTCCTCTTCCAACCTCCATCCTTCTCCTCTTGCAGCCTCCATTCTCCTCCTCTTTCAGCCTCCATCTTCCTCCTCCTCTTCCAGTTCCCATCCTCCTCCTCCTCCAGCTTCCGTCCTTCTCTTCCAGCCTCCATCCTCCTCCTTCTCCTCTTCCAGCCTCCATCCTTTTCCTCCTCTTCCAGCCTCCATCCTTCTCCTCCTCCTCTTCCAGCCTCCATCCTTCTTCTCCTCCTCCTCTTTCAGCATCCATCCTTCTCCTCCTCTTCCAGCCTCCATCCTTCTACTCCTCTTCCAGCCTCCATCCTCCTCTTTCAGCCCCATCCTCCTCCTCTTCCAGCCCCCATCCTCCTCCTCTTCCAGCCTTCACCCCCCTCCTCCTCCAGCCTCCATCTCCCTCCTCTTTCAGCCTCCATCCTCCTCCTCTTCCAGCCTCCGTCCTCTTCCTCTTCCAGCCCTCCTTCTCCTCTTCCAGCCTCCATACCTCCTCTTCCAGCCTCCATCCTCCTCCTCTTCCAGCCTCCATCCTCCTCCTCTTCCAGCCTCCATCCTTCTCCTCCTCTTCCAGCCTCCATCCTCCTCTTTCAGCCCCATCCTCCTCCTCTTCCAGACCCATCCTTCCCCTCCTCTTCCAGCTCCCATCCTCATCTTCCCACCCCCATCCTCATTCTCCTCCTCTTCCAGCCTCCATCCTCCTCCTCTTCCAGCCTCCATCCTCCTCCTCTTCCAGCCTCCATACCTCCTCTTCCAGCCTCCATCCTCCTCCTCTTCCAGCCTCCATCCTCCTCCTCTTCCAGCCTCCATCCTTCTCCTCCTCTTCCAGCCTCCATCCTCCTCTTTCAGCCCCATCCTCCTCCTCTTCCAGACCCATCCTTCCCCTCCTCTTCCAGCTCCCATCCTCATCTTCCCACCCCATCCTAATTCTCCTCCTCTTCCAGCCTCCATCCTCCTCCTCTTCCAGCTTCCATCCTCCTCCTCTTCCAGCCTCCATCCTTCTCCTCCCCTTCCAGCCTCAATCATTCTCCTCCCCTTTCAGCCCCATCCTTCTCCTCCTCTCCCAGCCCCCATACTCCTTCTCCTCCTCTTCCAGCCCCCATCCTCCTTCTCCTCCTCTTCCAGCCCTCCTCCTCCTCTTCCAGCCTCCATCCTCCTCCTCTTCCAGCCCCCATCCTCCTCCTCTTCCAGCCTCCATCCTTCTCCTCTTCCAGCCTCCATCCTTCTCCTCTTCCAGCCCCATTCTTTTCCTCCTCTTCCAGCTCCCATCCTCCATCTCTTCCAGCCCCCATCCTCCTTCTCCTCCTCTTCCAGTCTCCATCCTCCTCCTCTTCCAGCCTCCATCTTTCTCCTCCTCTTCCAGCCTCCATCCTTCTCCTCCTCTTCAAGCTCCCATCCTCCTCCTCTTCCCACCCCATCCTTCTCTTCCTCTTCTAGCCTCCATCCTCCTCTTTCAGCCCCATCCTCCTCCTCTTCCAGCCTCCATCTCCCTCCTCCTCCAGCCTCCATCCTCCTCCTCTTCCAGCCTCCATCCTTCTCTTCCTCTTCCAGCCCCATCCTTCTCTTCCTCTTCCAGCCCCATCCTTCTCCTCCTCTTCCAACCCTCCTCCTCTTACAGCCTCCATCCTCCTATTCCTCTTACAGCGTCCATCCTTCTCCTCTTGCAGCCTCCATCCTCCTCCTCTTTCAGTCTCCATTTTCCTCCTCCTCTTCCAGCCCCCATTCTCCTCCTCTTCAAGCCTCCATCCTTCTCTTCCAGTCTCCGTCCTCCTCCTCTTCCAGCCCCCATCCTCTTCCAGCCTCCATCCTCCTCCTCCTCTTCCAGCCTCCATCCTTCTCCTCCTCCTCTTTCAGCCTCCATCCTTCTCCTCCTCCTCCTCTTCCAGCCTCCATCCTCCTATTCCTCTTACAGCGTCCATCCTTCTCCTCTTGCAGCCTCCATCCTCCTCCTCTTTCAGTCTCCATTTTCCTCCTCCTCTTCCAGCCCCCATTCTCCTCCTCTTCAAGCCTCCATCCTTCTCTTCCAGTCTCCGTCCTCCTCCTCTTCCAGCCCCCATCCTCTTCCAGCCTCCATCCTCCTCCTCCTCTTCCAGCCTCCATCCTTCTCCTCCTCCTCTTTCAGCCTCCATCCTTCTCCTCCTCCTCCTCTTCCAGCCTCCATCCTCCTCCTCCTTCTCTTCCAGCCTCCATCCTCCTCCTCCTTCTCTTCCAGCCCCCAACCTCCTTCTCCTTCTCTTCCAGCCCCCATCCTCCTTCTCCTTCTCTTCCAGCCCCCATCCTCCTTCTCCTCCTCCTCCAGCCCCCATCCTCCTTCTCCTCCTCCTCTTCCAGCCCCATCCTCCTCCTCCTCCTCTTCCAGCCTCCATCCTCCTCCTCTTCCAGCCTCCATCGTCCTCTTTCAGCCCTATCCTCCTCCTCCAGCCTCCATCCCCCTCCTCTTCCAGCCTCCATCCTTCTCCTCCTCTTCCAGCCCCCATCCTCCTTCTCCTCCACTACCAGTCCCCATCCTCCTTCTCCTCCTCTTCCAGCTTCCATCCTCCTCCTTTTCTAGCCTCCATCCTCCTCCTCTTCCAGGCTCCATCCTCCTCCTCTTCCAGCCTCCATCCTTCTCCTCCTCTTCTAGCCCCATCCTTCTCCTCCCCTTCCAGCCCCCATCCTCCTTCTCCTCCTCTTCCACAATACTGTTATCTGCCAGAACAAACGTCCCATATGGCCTAGCTGCACCCTGCAATATAAAGAGTGCAAAAAAAAAATCCAGTAACAATTCAAGAAATTGTGGGGTATTAGTTTGTCTTTTGGTCCAAAACATGTAAGCTTGGGACCCACTTCACGGGTCTCCACTTACCACAAGTCCTAGCCACTAAATCCTAGCCATCCAGTGCCATCTAGTGGCAACCGTTCCGCAGGGGCCCCACAAAAACATTCAGAATAAGTTGTATTTTCTTCATTTACACTGAAGTTCAATTGATTGGTTCCGAATGTGGGAGCGCTCATCTGCCCGGCTAATACACTTCTGAAGTCAATCCACGGACTCCCGGCTGAGAGTTCCGCTTTCCCCCCGGACTGGAGCAGCATACCATAGGAGCCTTACCAGATCCTAAGAGATCGATGTGCCATTGTATCAAGATACACTATAGGTGAGTGCGCTTGCCTATAATTTACATCTATATAAAACCTCTACACTTAGGCTGTAGGTCTAGAGGGGATAAAAAAGCAGAAGGCGCAGACCTAAGGTCTCGTGTGTACATTCACACTTCTGCTCATTCAAAGCTTAGTAGTCCAGTGGGCGGTCCTACAAAGCGATCAACTGCTAGCTCTGTACAGCCAAAAGGTTTCAAACAAATTTTGGTTTTCACAAACTTCGCTACTTCAGCGTTTTTAGATCTTTTAGTCCCATGTTTCTCTGATACTGAAGTACAGTTATAAGGATTACACTTTGTAAATTTCTATTGACAAATAAGTGAATTTAAATGTTTTCATCACCACATTGCTCCTAGAACATTGAGAGAATTTGCCCTTGAAGATGTTTAGATCCCAAACTGTATTCATGTCAGTGTGCTGAGGCAGAGGTGTGTGCGAGACCCCACCGCGGACGAGAAGAGATTGGACGCGGGGCTCACCTGGAGTCACAATGTCACGAGTCCCGAAACTGTGATTACCCACACCCCTGGAATGGCGCTTGCACGGGAGGTGAGTACAGGCTCACAACCCTTCAACTTAAATATTATTCCAAGGAATTACTTTCCAATTTTTTTTTTTATCTCATCACTTTTCATAAGATTCTTGAGTCCATGCCAATTGCCACTAGAAAAGCGATGGCTGTCGATCTTCTAAGCTCAGATATAGCAGAGATATCAAATAATAAATTATGTTATAATGAATCTTAATCTGCTCAGCTCTTCGGGCTCTATAACATCATGCTGGTAGAGGTGGTCAAGTGTCCATCAGCTATTGTTATAGTGGAGCCACCATGGAAGGCATTTATTCAAATGGTTTCCCCCAAACCCATGGGTGCCCATCTCATTAACTGATCTCAATACAGGTTTTTTTGAACAGGACATTAAAATCACCTAATCTAATATATAATCCCCAATAATGGTTGTCACAGACTTCCGGGACTTATGTCGATATTCCAGAATGCACTGCGCCGTCCCGAAAACAGCGCCATACTAGCACACCCAAGTGATAGGTATGCTAATATGGCGCAGGCTGGCGGCGGCGGCACAAGCTACAGATACAGTCCACCCGGTGTCCCCCACTCACACGCCACCCGATCATCCCTGCCAGGTCCCTGCACCCCCCATGCCCCCACAAATCCGTTGCAAAAACTGGAGGACCTGTGGTGATGTCACAGTTGTGGGTGGAGTCACAGATCACATGACTGTGACATCACCAAAGGCCCTTTAGCACTGCAGACACGGAGTGGAGAGCAGAGAACAGGTACAGACAGAAGCAACCCCTGCTGCACCCAGTATCCACTGCTCACCCCCCGCTTTGCCCCTCCCCCCACTCTACTGCCCCCCTGCCCTGCTGCACTGCCCCCCCCACAATGCTCCAATGTCCCGCTGCCCTGCTACGCTTCCCCCCAATGCTCCACTGTCGCCCTGCTGCACTGCCCCCCCACAATGCTCCATTGCTGCTCCGCTGCCCTGCTGCGCTGCCTCCCCACACAATGCTCCACCACCGCTCCACTGTCCCCCGGCCCTGCTGCGCTGCTCCCCCACAATGCTCCACTGCTGCTCCACTGTCCCCCTGCCCTGCTACGCTGCCCCCCCCACAATGCTCCACTGCCGCTCCACTGCCCCCCACAATGCTCCACTGCCCCGCTGCTCTGCTGCACTGCCCCCCACAATGCTCCATTGCTGCTCCACTGCCCTGCTGCGTTGCCCCCCCACACAATGCTCCACCACTGCTCCACTGTCCCCCGGCCCTGCTGCGCTGCTCCCCCACAATGCTCCACTGCTGCTCCACTGTCCCCCTGCCCTGCTATGCTGCCCCCCCACAATGCTCCACTGCCGCTCCACTGCCCCCCTGCTACACTGCCCCCCACAATGCTCCACTGCCCCCCTACAATGCTCCACTGCCCCCCTGCTCTGCTGCACTGACCACCCTCAATGCTCCACTGCCGATCCACTGCCCCCCTTCCCTGCTGCGCTGCCCCCCCACAATGCTCCACTGCCCCCTTACCCTGCTGCACTGCCCCACCAAAATGCTCCACTGCCCCCCGCCCTGCTGCGCTGCCCCCCACAATGCTCCATTTTTGCTCCACTGTCCCCCTGCGCTGTCCCCCCCCACAATGCTCCAATGTCCCCCTGCTTTGGTGTGCTGACTCCCCACAATGCTCCACTGCCGCTCCATTGCCCCCCTTCCCTGCTGCGCTGTCCCCCCACAATGCTCCACTGCCCCCTTGCCCTGCTGCGCTGCCCCCCCACAATACTCCACTGCCCCCCTGCCCTGCCCCCTCAAGATGCTCCACTGCCCCCCTGCCCTGCTGCGCTGCCCTATCACAAGGCTCCGTTGCCCCCTTACCCTGCTGCCCCCCCCAATGCTCCACTCTCTCCCTGCTCTGCTCCACTCTCTCCCTGCTCTGCTGCGCTGCCCCCCATCTCTGCTCCACTGTCCCCCTGCTCTGCTCCACTGCCCCCCCTCTCTGCCCCTTGCACTGGCCCCTCTCTGCTCTACTGCCCCTTCACTCTGCTCCACTGTCCCTCCCCCTCTGCCCCCACAATGCTCCACTGCTGCTCCACTGTCCCCCTGCCCTGCTGTGCAGCCCCCTCCACATTGCTCCACTGCCATTCCACTGTCCCCCCTGCTGCACTGCCCCATCCCAATGCTCCATTGCCCCCCTGCCCTGCTGCCTTCCCCACAATGCTCCACTCTCTCCCTGCTCTGCTGCGCTGCCCCCCCTCTTTGCTCCACTGTCCCCCTGCTCTGCTCCACTGCCCCCCTCTCTGCCCCCTTGCGCTGCCCCCTCTCTGCTCCACTGCACCCCACTCTGCTCCACTGTTCCTGCCCCCTTTGCCCCTCTTACCCCTGCTCTTACTTTCCCCCGGTCTGCTCCTCTGCCCCCCCACTTCACTCACTCCTGCTCTGCTCCACTCCACTGTCCCCCCGCTCTCCCCCTCTCTTTGACGCTATCCACATCCCTCCACCGCTCTGCCCCTCTCTCTCCCGCTCTGCTGCGCTGTCCTTCCGCTCACCCCCGCCCTTCCTCGCTCTCCCCTGGTCTGCTCCACTGCCCCCCCTCTGCTCCACTAACACTTGCTCTGCTCCATTGTCTCCCTGCTCTGCCCCTCTAACCCCTGCTCTTCTCCACTCTCCCCTGCTCTGCTTTTCTTGCTCTGCTGCGCTGTCCCCCTCTCTGCTGCGCTGTCCCCCCTGTCTGCTGCGTTGTCCCCTCACTCACCTCTGCTCTCCCTTGCTCTGCCCCATTGTCCCCTCGCTCTACTGCAGATGTCCCCCCGCTCTGCTCTCCCCTGCTCTGCCCCTCTCTGCTGCGCTATCCACCCGCTCACCCCTGCTCCGCTCTCCCCCTCTCTGCTAAATTGTCTCCCCGCTCTACTGCAGCTGTCCCCTGCTCTGCCCCACTCACCCCCATTCTGTTCTTCTTGCTGTCACCCCGCTCTGCGCTGCTCTGTCACCCCACTCTGTGCTGCGCTGTCACCCTGCTCTGCGCTGTCACTCCTGGAGCTCAGCCAATGAGTGGCGCTGGATTCAAATCCTCCACCAAACTTGCATGGTAGATTAAAGTCTCGCACCGCTCATTGGCTCAGCCGGCGGCAGCTTAGCCAATGAGCTGTGCCGCGCAGCTTTGGCGGGGATTTTAATCCCGCGCTGCTCAAATCCCCTGCCAAAGCCACGCGGCACTGCTCATTGGCTGAGCTGCCGCCGGCTGATTCAAATCCCGCACGGCAACACTCATTGGCTCAGCCGGCGGCAGCTCAGCCAATGAGTGGTGCCGCGCGGCGTTGGCGTGGGATTTGAATCCCGCACCGCTCATTGGCTCAGCGGATGGCCAATGAGCGGCACGGAATTAAATCCCCCGGCACCACACAGTCCTTATCACCGAGCCACCATATGCTGTCCTAACCACTTAGCCACAGTATACTGTCCTAACCACTGAGCCACAGTATACAATGCTAACCACTGAGCCACCATCTACAGTGATATCCACTGAGCCACAATCTACAGTGCTAACCACTGAGCCACCGTATACAGTGCTAACCACTGAGCCACCATATACAGTGCTAACCACTGAACCATCGTATACAGTGCTAACCACTGAGCCACCATATACAGTGCTAACCAATGAGCCACCATATACAGTGCTAACCAATGAGCCACCATACTGTGCTAACCACTGAGCCACCGTATACACTGCTAACCACCGAGCCACAGTATACAGTGCTAACCATTGAGCCACCGTATACAGTGCTAACCACTGAGCCACCATATACAGTGCTAACCACTCTCTGGTGGTGAGGACAGGCCGGGCTGCCCGTAGACACTAAGTACCATTCCAGGGTAGTCCACAGAATTGGATGTTAATTCTTGCAGCATTTTTGCAGAATCTTTTTACCTATATAAAGCTATAAAAGTAAAAAACATTCAAAACTGGACATATCGAATTTATCTCATGTGCAGTGGGGAAAAGTATTTTACCATATATACTATTTTGCACATTTTCCACTTACAACAAATGGAGGGGTCTATAATTCTATAATTGTTATTATAAGTACACTTCAACTGTAAGAGACAGTAACTAAACACAATCCAGAAAAATCACATTGTATGATTTTTACATAATTAATATGCATTTCATTGCATGAAATAAGTATCTGACACAATAGAGAAACAGAACGTAATATTTGGTAATGAAACTTTGGTTTGCCGTTACAGAGGTCTAACATTTTCTAGAATTCTTGACCAAGTTTGCACACTGCAGCAGGGTTTTGGCCCACTCCTCCATACAGATCTTCTCCTGATCTTTGAGGTTTCGGGGCTGTTGTTGAGAAATATTGAGTTTCAGCTCCCTCCAAAGATTTTCTATTGAGTTCAGGTCTGGAGACTGGCTAGGCCACTCTGGGACCTTGAAATGCTTCTTACGGAGCCACTTCTTAGTTACCATGGCTGTGTGTTTCGGGTGATTTTCATGCCGGAAGATCCAGCTATGACTCATCTTCAATGCTCTTACTGGGAAAATTATGTTGTTGGCCAAAATCTTGCGATACATGACCCCATCCATTCTCCCTTCAATATGATACAGTCAAAGTATGACATTTTCACCCATGCTTCATGGTTGTGATGGTGTTCTTGGGGTTGTACTCATCCTTGTTCTTACTCAAACATGCTGAGTGGCAGTTGATACCAAAAAGTTCTATTTTGGTCTCATCTGACCACATGACCTTCTCCTATCTCTCCTCTGGATCACCCAGATGGTTAATGGGCCTGGACATGTGCTGGCATGTGCAGAGAAAAATTGCGTGCCCTGCAAAATTTTAATCCAAGGCGACAAAGTGTGTCACTAATTGTAATCTTTGAGACTGTGGTGCCAGCTCTCTTCTGGTCATTGACCAGGTCCTCCTGTGTAGTTCTGGGCTGATTCCTGACTTTTCTCAGAATCATCCTTACCCTATGAGGCAATATCTTGCATGGAGCCTCAGACTGAGGAAGATTGACAATCATCTTTTGTTTCTTCCATCTATATATAAAGCTGAGTGCATGTAGGTATGTGTGTATGTAGCAAAGCCCATCCACTCCCCATAGCCCTGCCCACTGAATTTAACCCCACCCTCTTCATAGCCCACCTCCTCACAGAGGCAGACAACATTCTATGGAAGAGAGTAGCTAGAGGCAGAACCAGTCAACATTCTATGGAGGGGGAGGAGCTAGAGGCAGAACCAGTCCACATTCTATGGAGGGGGAGGAGCTAGAGGCAGAACCAGTCAACATTCTATGGTGGGGGAGGAGCTGGAGGCAGAATCAGACAAGATTCTAATGGAGGGGGAGGAGCTAGAGGCAGAACCAGTCAACATTCTATGGAGGGGGAGGAGCCAGAGGCAGAACCAGTCAACATTCTATGGAGGGGAGGAGCCAGAGGCAGAACCAGTCAACATTCTATGGAGGGGGAGGAGCTAGAGGCAGAACCAGTCAACATTCTATGGAGGGGAGGAGCCAGAGGCAGAACCAGTCAACATTCTATGGAGGGGGAGGAGCTAGAAGCAGAACTAGACAACATTCTATGGAGGGAAGGAGCTAAAGGCAGAACCGGACAACATTCTATGGAGGGGGAGGAGCTAGAGGCAGAACCAGACAACATTCTATGGAAGAGGAGGAGCTAGAGGCAGAACCAGACAACATTCTATGGAGGAGGAGGAGCTAGAGGTAGTACCAGACAACATTCTATGGAGGGGAGGAGCTAGAAGCAGAACCAGACAACATTCTATAGAGGGAGAGGAGCTAGAGGCAGAACTAGACAACATTCTATGGAGGGGGAGGAGCTAGAGGCAGAACCAGACAACATTCTATGGAGGGGAGGAGCTAGAAGCAGAACCAGACTACATTCTATATAGGAGGAGGATCTAGTGGCAGAACCAGACAACATTCTATGGAGGGGGAGGAGCTAGAAGCAGAACCAGACAACATTCTATATAGGAGGACGATCTAGTGGCAGATGTTTATGTGCAAAATAATAATTCTATTATAACTAAGAAAAGTCAGTTACTATGCCCGGGCAACACCGGGCTCTACAGCTAGTTTTCTAATAATTGCACCAAGAGTTGTTATGTTCTCACAAAGGTCCACAATTTTGTCTCTGGTGTCCTTTCACAGCTCTTTAGTCTTGGCCATGGTGGGGAGGTTGGAGTGTGATTGATTGTGAGGACAGGTATCTTTTTTAGAGGTAACAAGTTCAAACAGGAGCAATTAATACAGGTAATGAGTGAGGGTAGGAGGGAGGAAAACTAAGAGGTCTGTGAGACATAGAATTCTTGCTGCTTGGTTGGTGATCAAATACTTTTTATTACAATGCAATTTAATTATTTAGAAATCATAAAATGTGATTTTCTGGATTTTTTTAGATTATGCTTCTCATAGTTGAAGTGAACCTACGATAAAAATGACACCCCTCTCCATTTGTAAGTGGGAAAATTTTCAAAATAAGCAAAGGATCAAATACTTATTTTCCCCACTGTATCTGGCTATAGACTTTTCATGTTTACTATGAGAAAATTAACAGTAGGAGCTCTTTAAAAAGCTGCAAACATCTCTGTATCCTGAGCTGTTCATCAATATGAGTTTTAAAGGTAGAAATGACCAAACAAAACAATGATAGAAATAACCAAACAGAAAAAAATATGAAAAAGCACGTAGAACACATTCCGGGTTATGACCCTTCTACTGAAAAGGAAAATCCACAAAAGGATTTTTTGTTGGCTCCCGCTGGGCATTTTAATTGCGGTCAAATGCATTAGTTAGAATAAGATAACAGCCAGTGATTCTCCAAGTAGTCCAAAATGGAGACGATATTATAAAGATCAAAAAGTAAGGAGAAATCAACTCTATAGGACATGCGCTTTAGGATTATTCTTGGAACGACAGCCGATAAAGACAACAAAAGCATAATCAAGCATGTTGAATGTGACATTCCCAAACTGAAAAAAAAAAATTAACCAGTGAGCAAGAAAAGGTTTTGATCCGGGGCCAAGGATGTATCCCTTACAATAAATGTGTCTACTTCAGTGCCGGTTCTACATATTAACATGGAAGCTTTACCAAGGAACAATACATCGCCATAATGAGAATCTTGAAATCCCATCACTTCTGACACTGACATATCAGCTTACGGATTAGCTTTACATTTAAAAAAGGTCCCAAATTGCTTCGAGATAAGTATCAGTTAAATAAAAATGGATCCATGTTGCCTGACATTTTATTTCCTCCTATTTCAAGATGCCTGTTTTTAAGAAGACGCGAAGGAGACTATCAAAGAGTCAAGAGTTCTAGAGTCACATCAACACTGACACTCAACATATATGCTCGACCATGTATATACAGGAAATATAGCTTTGTACCTGCTAGCCAGTAGATGGAAAAGTCTTAACCCCTTCATGACGATAGATACGTCATTTTTGCCTTCCTGGCTTTGATGCGGGCTCATGCACTCAGCTTGTAGCATTCCCCACACATCTTGGCTTATCTGATCAGCCGACATTGCAGCTAAAGCCCCGTTACACGCTACAATATCGTTAACAATATCGTTGCAAAGTCACCGGTTTTGTGACTTGCAGTGACAAACGACATGTTGGTGTGACACGTAGCAACGACCAACGATAAATCCGTTGATCGTCGATGAATGGCCAGGACCATTTTTTGATCAATGGCCTCCCACTGGGCAAGCCAGCAGCCAGCATCGGCGTGTGTGACAGCGGGAGACCAACGATCAATGACCTCCCAGCGCCGCACAGTACATGCTGGGAGGCTTGTAACCAGGGTTACCAGCGCTCTGCTTAGTTACCCGATGTTTACCCTGGTTACCAGCATTCTCGCTGATTGCTGGTGAGTCTACCCTGTGTGACAGCTCACCAACGATCAGATAGCGAATGTCCCAGTGATCCTGATCGTTGGTGGGATCACTGGGACATCGCAGCGTGTAACTGGGCCTTAACAGTTGTGAGTGGATTGGAGATCTGCCCACGCCTGTTAACCTATTAGATTGCGCTATCAAGCTCTGACAGCGCAATCTAACATGTGCCGGCGCGGATCGCACCATTCCCCACTGCCATTGTCAACCCCTGACGTAATCATGGATTGCCGATGTGTTATCATGACAGCGAGGGGTCAGACGATGACTCCTGACACTGTGACGACATAGTTCCTGTGAACACTGGCTGAGCACCGGCATTCACAGGAGATGATCATTTCTGCATGTGCATCAGCATGCTGCAGGAGCAATCAGACTGTGCAGGCTTCAAGTTCCTAAGAGAACTAGTAAAGTGAAAAAAAAAAGCTTTTAAAAAATATTTAAAAAAGAGTTCAAATAACCCTTATTCGCCCCA
The DNA here is from genome assembly GCA_033576535.1 of Allobates femoralis. NCBI lineage: Eukaryota > Metazoa > Chordata > Amphibia > Anura > Aromobatidae > Allobates > Allobates femoralis. Next base: position 31,285,242 of record JARQOC010000012.1, read on the forward strand.
TTGAAAATAAAACTATATAACAAAAACACATATATTTGGTATCGTTGCTTTCAGAAATGCCCGATCTATCAAAAACTAAAATCAATTACGTTCGATCTGTAAACTGTGTATAGGTAAACAAAAAGTCCAAATGATAAAATTACATTTTTTTGGTCATCACAACTTTGCAATAAAATGCAATAATGGACGCTTAAAATATCGCATCTACCCAAAGATGGCATCATTAGAAACGTCAGCTCAAGACAAAAAAATAAGCCATCACACACCCCAGATCCCAAAACATGAGAACGCTACGGGTCGCGGAAATTTTGTTTACCATCTAAGTGGTAAAATAAAAACAGTATTTTTTACCACTTAGTTAAAAGTTAAAGTATACATGTTTGGTATCTACAAATTTGTAGCAACCTAGAAAATCATACTGACAGGTCAGTTTTACCATATAGTGAACCATGTGAATAAAAAACTAAAGAAAAACAATTGTTAAATTGCCCTTTTTTTGTAATATCACCTCACTTGGAATTTTTTTCCTTTACACTATATGGTAAAATAAATTATGTCATTCAAAGGTACAACTTGTCCCACAAAAAACAAGCCCTCATATGTCTATTGAGACAAAAAAGTAAAAAAGCTATGGCTCTTTGAAGAAGGGGAGGGAAAAAACAGAAACGGAAAATTGCTCAGGGGGAAGGGGATAAAATTTGAGAGTCCTCAGTGGTTGATACCCTTTTAATGGCTAACTGAAAAAATGGTAAATAAAGGGCAGCTTTCAAGACAACTTGGGTCTCCTCTATGCCTGATGAGGGAACCTGAGTAGTCTCGAAAGCTGCAATTTATTACCGTCTTTTCAGTTTTTTGGAGCTTTTCTTGGAAATGGTGCTGCTCCTCTGTTATTCCTACTAGAAATTCATGAATAAATTGACATCTGGGAGTGACCAGTTGGAGTTGTGTACTTGCATTGATTGATACTGTCCAATCGGAGACACCCAATTATCAATTTATTAATTACATCGAGAGTTCTAGCTATGACCAGCTCAGGCTAATCCACAGATTCTTATGGTGAACAGGCTTCGTCTCCTCTGGAAATTGAACCTTTCTTTCTCCAGTCGGAGGCAGTGTTCCTTGTGTTTTTAAGGGGTTTTATATGAAGACAAGAGGGAACTCCATATGAAAAACTTGTCATTTTTGAACACCTCAAAATAAAAAAATATGTGTACAGAACCTAAAAAATAAATGGCACAAAACATGGTTTGAAGAAGAGACGGCACAAACATTTACTGAAATAAATGTCCGGATAGGCAACTTGTTCTCTATGAGATTAGAAGTATGCACTTTGGTCCCATGTGAAGGCCATAGGCTGGTTTCACACTGCAGTTGTTCCCTGATCCGGGTTCATCAGGTTTGTGTGCTAAAACCAGGAGTGTCTCCAAAACTCAGAACAGGTGTCAATCTTTCAATTATAGTTTTTCTCTGCAAGTTTCACTCCTGGTTTTGGCACACAGACCGGATGGAACCTGATAAGGAAAAAAACTGCAGTGTGAAACCAGCAATTCCATTATAGGAATCTATATCAGATGTGACTCTTCCCTTCACCAATTGGCGAGTTGAAGGAGCCTTTCTAGTGGATTGGAGAGAGCTGCAGTACCATCCATGGACACAACTCAATGTATAGAGCCGTTCCGGTTCTGATGCGCTATGGCCACTTCAAGAGCTGATCAGTGGGGGTGCCGGAGAGTCCGACATTAAAGTAATTGTAAAGGACCAGTCGTGAAAAACATTCTAATAACCTACAGTTATGGGGTTAATTTTACAGGTTTATAGCTTTCTGAAGGTGTCCAGTTGACACAAACTTTATTCCTCCCAGCAACTTGACAACAATCAGTCCAGTACATGTGTTTATGTATAGTCAGGAACTGAGTGACTACTTGAGAACTATAGACAGGACTTGACTTGACTATCTGCGAGCTACCGGGAGTCTGGAGACATTATCACCTATCATACTCCCAACCCTTCTGTCAGGAGGAAAAAAACTTTATACATTTTAGTAGCATTCAGGTTCCAGTCATCGGGGTGGCGCCGAAGTGGGTTCAGTCACTGCTCAGTGTAGCGGTTGTAACCGCGTTCCCCACGCTGATTGACAACCTCCTGCAATGCTGAGTGTCTGTCAGTCAGTATGGAGAGCGCGGATAAAGACCCTGATCTTGATATACAGAGCGGTAACTAAACCCATAATGGCGCCTCCCCATGAGTGGAAGCCAGACAGTGACAGGGTGAACAAAGTTATTATCCTCCCAGCTTAGGGGTTCAATGCAGGCTCCGGGCAGTTTCCAAACTCTACTAACCTGCAGGTTAACCCCATATCTGCAAGTTTATAGAACGTTTTCACTTGACAGGTTCCCTTTAATGGGGTTGTCCACTACTAGGACAGCCCCTTCTGATTCCACATGTCTCCCCCAGGTAAAATAAAAGATCCTGTACTTGCCTTCCATGTTGGCGCCGTTCCAGTGGTGTTGGCAATCGCGGTTCCAGGGGCTGACGTGACATCACCGTCCAATCACAGCTTGCTTCCCTTGCCACACCTTTGGACACAGGAGCAATCAAAAGTAGGGGAGTGGCAGCCACAGTGTCACTTTCTGTTGCTTAACTCATTTGGTCCAAAGGCAGGGAAACAGAAGTTGGCGGTGATTTGACACAGGGCTACTGTACCCATGTTAATTTTCTACAGAGGGATTTATATTGGATTAATTGGGAATACAACTATTGGATGGATTATTTGAGTGTTTCTCTCCCTTCATGGTTGTACATCTCGGAAACATTGTGGTGTTTAGATGCAACCTTTGGCAATGATTGGCTATGGCTTTGTGCTATGGCACTGCCATATGCAAAAGGGCTTTATGTTATTTTCGTACCATCATTTACATAATGTGCAGCCTTATCTGCTTGTAATATAAGATGAATCTGACCTTTCGGTGGTGGGTCATAAATGATACTCACATAGATAACCCAAGACTCAAGACCATCCAAATTCAACATTGATCATATTCTAAAGGTCTCATATACATTTGCTGTAAATGGGCCGAAGAACATCAATGATCCAAAATGCATCACAGCTGAACTGACCGATATAGTAGGATTTTTTTAACCACTGATGCAGCCATGGCTGATCAAATACCAAAATCCAACATGTACCAACTGGAGTTTTGATTTATTACAAACATTGTTGGTCAATTAAAAGGATTCCTGTTTGTTTCACATTCCAGCTGACAATAATATATTATGGTAAAAATGAGAAATTTCATCTACCGGTAATTTTAATCTAACTTGAAAGGGCTCTTTAACTTTAAAGATGACCAGTCACTTGCCATAATTATGAAATCTTGTTATGGTGTAAACGCCCATGTTCTCCTGAATCTGGCTTTTTTTTCTCTTGTTCCTGCACCTCTCTACTCCTAATAAAAGGCCCCCCTCTTACTTTTAAATAAATGTAGTCTCCTTAGCCAAGAAAACAACCTGTTGACCATACCCACTTGGCTAAAAGACTACAATTTCATAAAGGTAATGGCTGGGATATCCAGCAGATGGGCTGGTGGTCAGGATCACAATGGCTGTAGCCATGGTTCACATTGAAAAGGGGAGAGTGAAAATTGAGAAAAATAATACGTTTGTAATGCCAGTTGGGGCTTCCAGCCTTTGGGTGGCTGGCACTGCAGATAATGCATGAGAGATAGGTGGTATAGCAGTGAAGATGGCTATCCCTTCCCACCTAGGGCTGGCTCCCAGGGGTGAGGATGAGTAGGGTAGTAGTGAGAATGTTGGGTATAGGGCAGCAGAGCAATGAACAGTAGGAAACAGTCATTTGGCTTTACCTTTCACTAAAGATGTTGTAGCAAGTCCAGTATAGTACACTTTTACCAGGTATGCAGTCTGGCCAGTCTGAAGGGAATTATAGTCCGCTCTGCTGGGTGAGAGAAATCGCTTTCCAGCTGATGGTTTCAATGATTTTAATAAGTTTCAAGGTGCAGTTGAGCATTCCTGTACTCCTTCTTGCTATATGTGGATTACCTCCAGCCAGGCTGAGCAATGCAAGCTCTTCCTTCAGTTCCGTAGCTCTTGATATTGCTGTTACCCTGGAAAGTTCCACAAAAATTAATAGTAAGCATAGAATTCAATATTTTTCAGCTTCTACCCTGAGGCTTTGTAATGCCTGAGTAGCCTAGGGACTGGTTCCCTGCTAGCAGCATGTTCTGTGGGACAAATAGCTCCAGCTACCTTCCTCAGACCATCCTCCTCCCCTCTCTCTCAATAACAGCAACTAACTCATCCCTCCAACCACAGACTGGGCTTACCCTGAAAGGCAGGTCCTAGTGCTCGACCTCCTGGTTAGGGTTCAGGCAGTGTGTGCATGCTTTGGATCCCCAGCAGAGGGAGCTCCAATTCCCTTCAGACATGACATTACAAATGATGTAGAGGAATTGCCACTTGTAGCAGCCAAACCGCAGGGGCGCCACAGTAAGAGGAGGCCATAACTGAGAAACGGAGAAGAATAACATCACCAGATTCAGGAAAACAGCAGCACTTACACCAGGTTAAAAAAAAACATCTATATTTATGATATTTGATAGGTCCTATTTAAACTGTACATAATAAACTATTATTGACGATAATACAAGGGCACTATCATGTGCTCAATCAATTTCCAGCTTTCCCTAATTCGGACCCATTTAGGATCTCAGTAGGGATCTGTCACGGCTTCACCAGGCAGTGAAGGGGTGTCGGGACTATGAGTTTAACGTCAGGGTTGAGTTTCCCGTGTGTTTGCCGCGGAGGTATTGCTTACTCTTAAAACGTGTTATTTATTTATTTTCACTAAGAGTAAATGATTTATGCCGAGGCTTGAAAAAGACAAACTTGAAAAGATCACATTATTGTGATAAAAAGGTAATGAATAACATAAATATAAATTAAACGTGCGTCTCGGCGGGGAATCATCCAGCAGAGCTACCGGAGCCATGGAGCTTCAGAGAAATTACTCATTTCAGGCCACAAGGACATTAGACACAAAATCAGTTCAGAGCTGCATATTGATCCTATCTGCTTGAGGTCATGCTTCCTTATAATTATGTGTTAATTGTTCATACGACTAAGGGGTCATCAATTATTTTCCAGTAATGATTGTAGATTACACAGATTGTTCCCAGAGCCAATTTATTATAGCAGACTTATAAAGACATATGCCAATAATACAAGTAATGAGTGATGCATATGTTGCTATCTGCTGTAATTTGACCACTAATGGCAGACAGATTTGCGCTGCGTGGTGACAGCACATTGCGATAACTTTTAAACTAGTGATAGTGGGTGATCGCACCAGTGATTTAGCAATTTGTGTCGCCACTTAAGGCCACGTCACACGCTTCAATCTCAATCACGATATCGCCTGAAAAGTCACGTGATGGAGATCGCTAGAATAAATTATTGATATCGTTTGTGCGGTGTCACAAGCGTAGATCTCGTTAATGATATTAAATTTGGCAATGCGCCAGCGATCGTGCGCACTACTCAGCGATCGGCACCATCTAGCGTCAGGAACAGGCGAAGTCGTGTATGAGCTCGTTTGAGAGGTGTCGCACAGCACGATGCAGCAGGTTGAGCGCAGGTTAATTGAACGATGAACGATGGATTTGAGGTCCTGCTCACAAATCTTTAACCAAGCAATCAAGCGATTTTTCACTGAAAGATCGCTCGGTTTACATGCAACGACGCACAAACGATATCGCTCAAGCGATCAAAATTCCGGAACGCTTAAGTGATATCGTTCACAATATTGAAGCGTGTGACGTGGCCTTAAAGTATGACTCAACCCACTACTAGAGAACAGGTCCCCAATCTTTCTGACCTTGAGAACCACATCCAGCTCTGAGAGGGTTGCAAGCTACATTCAGCTCTGAGAGAAAGTTGCGAGGCACATCCAGCTCTGAGAGAGGATTGTGACTCACATCCAGCTCTGAGAGAGGGTCATGATCTACATCCAGCTCTGAGAGAGGGTCATGACTCACATCCAGCTCTGAAAGAGGGTTATGATCTACATCCAGCTCTGAGAGAGGGTCATGATCTACATCCAGCTCTGAGAGAGGGTCACGAGCCACATCCAGCTATGAGAGAGGGTCACAAGCCACATCCAGCTCTGGGAGAGGATTGTGAGCTACATTCACCTCTGAGGGAGGATTGTGAGCCACATCCAGTTCTGGGAGAAGTTCATGATTTACATTCAACTCAGAGAGGGTCGCGAGCCACTTCCAGCTCTGAGAGAGGGTTGTGAGCTACATTCAGCTATGAGAGAGGGTTGTAAGCCACATCCAGCTCTTAGAGAGGATCACGAGCCACATCCAGCTCTGAGAGACGGTTGCAAGTCACATTCAGCTCTGAGAGAGGGTCACAAGCCACATCCAGCTCTGAGAGAGGGTCACAAGCCACATCCAGCTCTGAGAGAGGGTCACAAGCCACATCCAGCTCTGAGAGAGGGTCATGAGCCCCATTCAGCTCTGAGAGACGGTTGCAAGTCACATTCAGCTCTGAGAGAGGGTCACAAGCCACATCCAGCTCTGAGAGAGGGTCACAAGCCACATCCAGCTCTGAGAGAGGGTCACAAGCCACATCCAGCTCTGAGAGAGGGTCACGAGCCACATCCAGCTCTGAGAGACGGTTGCAAGTCACATTCAGCTCTGAGAGAGGGTCACAAGCCACATCCAGCTCTGAGAGAGGGTCACAAGCCACATCCAGCTCTGAGAGAGGGTTGTGAGCGACATTCAGCTATGAGAGAGGGTCATGAACCTCATCCAGCTCTGAGAGAGGGTTGTGAGCGACATTCAGCTATGAGAGAGGGTCATGAACCTCATCCAGCTCTGAGAGAGGGTTGTGAGCTACATTCAGCTCTGAAAGACGGTTGCAAGTCACATTCAGCTCTGAAAGAAAAAACAGATATTGCGCCACACTGCAACTGGAGGAACTTAATACACGGTTTTACTATGTTTGCACTAACCTTTACTGGTTGTGCAACACCCCGCACAACCAGACTGATGGCCTAATGTGGATCACTGTAGTGACAAGGGCCAATATTCCCTCCTCCTCAGATACTCCGGGCCTGGTGGTCGGCTCCTTAGTTCCTCTGGAGATGGAGGTGGGCTCCTTCACTCCTCCACTCGAAGAGGCAGACTCGCTGCACTGGCTTCCGTCCCAGCTCCACACTGTGTATCAGTTGATCATTCAAGGGTGGGTCTTTATGATGTACTGCCAGGTACTGTGGATCTTAGAGCAGCTCACACACCGCACTCCCAACAAGGGAGAAAGAGATTAGCAAATAGAAAACAAGCGGTGTCAGAGGTTTGGAGCGCTAAAGAAACCACGGGTTGGTGATTAAATTACCAATAATTTATTGCACGAACAGCAGGGGTCCAGTATGCCACAACGCGTTTCGACGCACAGACAGAGGGTCACAAGCCACATCCAGCTCTGGGAGAGGGTCACAAGCCACATCCAGCTCTGAGAGAGGGTTGTGAGTGACATTCAGCTATGAGAGAGGGTCATGAACCTCATCCAGCTCTGAGAGAGGGTTGTGAGCTACATTCAGCTCTGAGAGACGGTTGCAAGTCACATTCAGCTCTGAGAGAGGGTCACAAGCCACATCCAGCTCAGAGGAGGTAGCGAGCCACATCCAGCTCTGAGAGAGGGTCACAAGCCACATCCAGCTCAGAGGAGGTCGCGAGCCACATCCAGCTCTGAGAGAGGGTTGTGGGCCACATCCAGCTCTGAGAGAGGGTCACGAGCCACATCCAGCTCTGAGAGAGGGTCACGAGCCACATCCAGCTCTGGGAGAGGGTTGCAAGCCACAGTCAGCTCTGAAAGAGGATCGCGAGTCACATCCAGCTCTGAGAGAGGGTTATTGATAAAGATTTTTTAATCGAAACGCATCTGAGAGGGCATGTCTTAGCCTTCTAGATGCATTTTAATTTTCATGTTGTGATTTACAAAATAAACTAAAACATTTTTCATCGGAAAAACGTGCCAGCTTTTCCTCATTATATTCCTGACGTGGGCGGTGGCCGGCCGCCAGCTGAAGCACCTGTCCGGATCTTCTGAGAAGGAGGGGTGAGCTTATTCCCATTCCCTGGTCCTACTGAATCTTGTCTGAGAGAGGGTCACAAGCCACATCCAATTCTGAGAGAGGATCGCGAGCTATATCCAGCTCTGTGGGAGGACAGCAAGCCACATTCAGCTCTGAGAGAGGACTGCGGGCGACATCCATCTCTCCCCTCACAGTAGCCCCCATTACCGGCATAATGAAAACCAAAGCTTTTCTACAGAAATCACACCAATGCAGTATACCTCCTAACTTACCCCCATTTAGATCTGCTGTTCTATATGGGGCTATTCAAAAAGTCACTATCTGGAGAAGTGCTCTTCATAGCTGTTTGCAAGACCTATGTCAATGCACCAGGCTGAAAGATAGGTGGGAGCCACACATCACAGATAAGCGATCCACATGTGGCTCTCATGCTACAGGTGGGGACCCTTGCACTAAAGCATCCTATAGTTATCCCGACTCTGCTAATTCAGAATCCATGAGGTTCATTCTGCACACTATTACAAGTGATATGAAACAAAAAAACAACATTTACACTGGTAGAAAGGGATGAAAGTGGTGTAAAAGAATAAAAAGTTGCACATTTTTGTTAAAATATGTAAAGCAATTTTTTTTTTAAACTTTTCAAAGACAAAAAAACATACTGGAAGTGTCTTCATACATTTCCCCACAATGGTTACCATCAATATTCTCACTGTTTAATTTATTTCACCCCACTTCAGTTGCCTTCATTGGGCCATGGGAATCTAAGTCTGTTGGCAACCAGTCCAGTACATGTGTTTCTATAAGGACAGAACTGAGTGACTCCCTGGGAACTACCAGAATACATCATCATGTATCACCCGGCAGGACAGGTAGTGGGTAAGCACATGATATTTATTTTTCATATAGAAAACTTGAGGAATATGTTATTTAAAGGAAATGGATAAAAAATGTTTTTTAAAAATTTGGACACCAGATTCTTGTTACTAAAATACTTGTAGAATTAATCAGACGCTGACCCCCTTACCACAGCTATTATCTTAAAAAATATGGCCATATTGGTAAGCGCCTAGTCGCCACATTGAGGCGTGTCTCTCATACTGGGTCCCTACACTTCAGTCACACCCTCTATCTGGATTAAAAACCTCCTATATTATGGGCGAATAGGAATCTGCTAACAGAGAACAAAAGCATTTTAGGCCAATAGGGAGAAGGGTGCAAAACAGGGAGTGTGATCCCGTAATTTAAATAAGGAAAAATCTGCGCACTCAATACTATAGTGTGCACAGGTGCAACGCCGAACCCGCTGTTGTACACCCTTCCCCCCCATTGGCCTAAGATGCTGTTGTTCTCTGTTAGCAGGTTCCTACTTGGCCATAAAATGGGAGGTTTTTAATACAGACTGAGGCTTTGACTGAATCGTAGGGACCTAGTATAAAAGGCATGCCTTGACGTGGCTACTGGGCAGTTATCACTATGGCCACATTTTAAAGCTAAGTGTCTCACTTTTTTCATTTCTTCTTAGCTATAACATAGTTCTATATTCAATTTTATGTCTTAGTATTCCAGAGTGTCGCTGTTTTTTTGTTACAAAGTATTTTTAGAAGCTGGCCTGGTACTATGCACATGGATGACTAGTCCAATGTTGGTCACAGTGCATTCTCCCTGTCGTGTTCCATTAGATTAGAACTTGATTCACTATGCACATGTTTAGGTACAGGAAGCACTGGGCCCGGTCAGTCGTGACTGACGAGTAAGGGCCTTGGCTGTAGAAAAGTCCAGATGTTGTAGCACTCGCTTCGGCCTGCACTTCAATGCAAAAAGTCAGTCCCCCGTGTGGGCCAAAGTATTTACAGAGTCAATCAGTGTCTCTAGAACAGGTTTACTGGAACAGTCTTGTGAAATATGGGTACAATATTTGAACATTGCAAGAGTAGGGTTATCCACAGTTGCCTAATTAGTAGCAGGCTGTCTCCCTTGTCCAATACCTCCTGGATCCCAATTTCCCACATCACCGATACACAGTGGCGGCCCGTTTGTCCAAGTCTTTGTCAGGAACCCGCCAAATCAACACCAGAGGTGATAACCGCTTTCACACACTATGAACTGAAAAGTCGCTACATAGGCCATTAAAGTCCTATTGTTAGCACGATTTTTGGATAACTATTTCCATTTTCTGTCTAAGGGTGCAGACACACTGGCGTGAGACTCGCACAAGTACAATGCGAGAAAAACTGGCATTGCACTTGGACCAATGTTAAACAATCAGTCCGGTCAGATTGTTACTTTATTACCTCTGTTGATCTTGCATTGCGTGCCAATTCGCAGCATGCTGCATTTGCACGAGTATATCGCATGCGAGAGGCCAATGAAAGTCTATGGGTGCGCAAAAAAAACGCACACAGACATAGCATTTGTAGCATGGTCTTTCCCATGCTAGTAAAAGATAGAATAGACAGATAGATTGGATGGTTAGATAGATAGATAGATAGATAGATAGATAGATAGATAGATAGATAGATAGTTCACAGCAGCACACAGTCACTGCCAAACATGTGCATTCATAGAGATATAGATATAAACACCTGTACATATGAGAAAAAAAAAAAACTCATTTTGTGGATTTTTTTTTACTTATCTTTGTAAAGTAATGTTCTTGGCACACATGTTGGCTAACTTGCGTTTGCCCATCAACTGTGGTAAGTGACCTTAGATCTGATGGGTCCCTAACTATAACTATCCACAAATCCTGTGAGAGCCTCTGTGATTAGCTATTGCAATCAGACTGCATTTCCTCAATATGGACGGCGATTCTGCTTGGTTGCCATACACATTATTGTTAAATAAATAAATAATTTAAAAAAAAATACGTGGGGCTTTGCAGTATTTTAAAGTTTAGCCCGATGAAAGCGGACAGCTGCGAGCTGTCACCCTCAGCTGCCTAATTTTACCTTGGTTTGCAAAAAAAAAAAGCGTGGGCTCTGCCCTATTTTTAACTGCCAGCTAAGATAACACTAGGAGGCAGAGGGCTGGTGTTCTCAGTGGGGAACAGAGTGTGAGTGTCTGTGATTGGCTGTATGCTAGACAGTGCAGTGAATATGCAAGTAGCTTAATAAGCGGCCCTGGAAGTAGCAGCGGAGACTGGTAAGCCTTATCTACCTATTCAAGCATCTCTCTCTCTGTCTATTCTATCTATCCTATCTGTCTGTCTACTCTTTTCTTACTTTATACAGCATGGGAAAGACCATGTTAAAAAGCATTGCACAGGGACACCACACGAAGGTCAGCTGAGAAAGAAAACCGCACACTGGCACCACGATACAGAAAGCACTCGTGCGACTGTCATGCATCAAAGTCACTCAGATTTACGCATATTCTAGTGTGCCTCTACCCTTAGATTTATTAGAAGCAGCACTGTGCAAAGAGAGTGGGTGCAAATCCCAGGACCCCAACTCAGCATCCTACCAAATAATGTGTATAAAGTATAGGAGCACTTCAAAATGGAAAAATTGTGAAAAATAGCATGGTATAAACAGATAAAAAAAAATATCAGGTGCTATCATTGTATTAAAATTTGTCAGGCCACCTGCATTACCATTATCAAGAACACCTAACATGAGCCCAAATCACTAGACATTAGTGCCGCAATGTCAGGTGCTAAAGAATTCAACCTGTGCAACTGAGCTTGAGAGGTCCAAACAATGGTCGCCTTGTATCCGTAATGGCCAGTATGCAACAGAGTGGAAATGCAACTTCCAATACTAATCTACAAATTAAATTAAACTTGTTGAAAGACGCACGATAAACCTGCACTTGTGTTACTTGCAGAACAGGAAAAAAATTGAAACCTCTAAATGTTTTAGCAGATTTACCAAATTTCCAATTAACTTGGGCAACATACCAGCACGAAATCTAACACACTCCGAACGTATGTCCAAGGATCTGAGATGACGGTGGTTTGTGTATTCAGTTTAGTTGTAGAGATTTAGGTGGTCGGGTTTGCTGGCCGTGGTGCAACTACAAGTACCAGCAAGGCAGCTTCACAACAGTTGAAAAGATATACCGGTATATTTTCTACTTCTGGTAGCGGTTTGGGTCGATAATGCAGCACGTTTATTAAAAGAAGCAAGGAAATATGTTAGTGAGGACTGCCAGCTGGCCAGAACTCCGAGCTGGCAAGGAAATGGCAAGACCCCTGCCAAAGACCGGGTCACAATGAGAGGGTCAGATGGGGGAGATACACAAACAACAGTGTGACCAGTGTATACATCACTGGCAAGATCTAAGTTTAGAAAACTAATGTTTGTTCTAATGCTTAGCAGAAAAAAAGAAAACTGTGGCCCACAAGAGAAAGTCTGTAAAACACAAGTTTTGTTAGCTCTAGTAGGGTTGGTTTTATCAAATGAGCAATCTAGCTCGTGTGTGAGGTGGCTGGCATTTATCTTTCTTTGACTGAAACGCGTCAGGATACAGTATAATGAATATATATGCTTCCGCAACCAGGCATCCAGCTGAAAAGGACTCCGGGAGGTAGCAGTGTGAAAACTTTACTGGTCAGATGCCTTCAGCCAATCAGCAGTGTTGAAAACACTGGAAAGGAAGCTGATTTGCTGAAATCAACTGACATTTTCCACTCCCAAAAGTTGTTCTTAGCCGGATACCAGGCATAGTATATATATTGTAATACCACTTTTTCAATAGTTGGTGGAGTGTTGCAATGGTGTACGGTCAACAACATGCCCAACAAATTAAAAGGAACCTGTCAGGTCTCTTATGCCGTCTAAGTTAACCAAAAGAAAGAAAAAAAGTGATCATAGTCCTTTTATGAGTGCAAAAGTGATCTTTATTAAGGAACAGGGAAACAGGTAAAAAACATATGCTCCAGAAGGCGTCAGGTAAACATGTTTGTGGAGCTTTACTTTACATTTCTAGCTGCATAATGTAATTTAAGCATGGAATCTCAAAGCATATATATGCCTCACAGCTGACACTATTTATCTATTATCTGGTATAGTATATCAATGTGGTGTGTTATACATAACCCAATCTAATTCACATAACCGCATACTGTGTGGTAGGGGCTTAAATAGCTTAGACCAGTGATGGCGAACTCCAGGCCTGGAGTGCCGCACACAGTGCAGGTTTTCAGGATTTCCATTGCATTTGACAGTTGGCAATCAAATTACCAACTGTCAAACTCTAAGGAAATCCTGAAAACCTGGACTGTGTGCGGCACTCGAGGCCTGGAGTTCGCCATCACTGGCTTAGACTAATTAACACAGCCACATAAATCAGTTAAAGAATTACTGACAATTTTACCAGGTCTACATAGGGATTTCACATCTCATCCTTCTTCTCCGCTCGCTTACTCAAGCTCAACATGGACAAAACTGAGTTCATCGTCTCCCCCCTAGTCGCTCCTTCCCCCTACCAGACCTATCCATCACTGTCAATGACTGCACACTCTCACCCGTCCCTCACGCCAAGTGCCTAGGGGTAATCCTCGACTCTTCCCTCTCCTTCAAGCCCCACATCCAAGCCCTCGCCACCGCCTCCCGACTCCAGCTCAAAAACATTACCCGAATCTGCTCTTTCCTTGACCTAGACACTGCTAAAACACTTGTCCACACCCTCATCATCTCCTGCCTCGACTACTGCAACCTCCTGCTCACCGGCCTCCCCGCTACCTCCCTCGCACCGCTCCGAACCATCCTCTGAGCGAGGAGGAAGCGTCCATTACTATGGGGACAAGGCTCAGATGTGATTGGTCGTGTGGGTGTATTTTAACCTTCCCTTCCCCTATCATGACACGTACCTTGAAGAAGGTGTGTGGCGCCCCTGCGACCAGGTGGCCACAAGAGGGAAGTGCAGCCAGGTAAGCAAGGTTGAAAACACACCCACACCGGACAAACACCGACCCTACGCCTAGGACTCTAGAATGGGCAAGCGGTGGCAGTGTGTAGCACAGTGGGTGGAGTGTAGGTAGGACACTGACAAAGTGGGTGGAGAGACTCAAACAAAACCCAGGAACACACAGGGGTAGAAAGGAGACAGAGAGTGAGTCAGAAGAGTAGAACAGAGAACAGTAGAGCAGAAACAGAAAGAGACTTCCCAGAATGTTTCGGGCTCCCTGGAGGCGCAGAATCCTGTGAGGCACAGACCCCTGGACAGAAAGCCTGCTCCACAGCCTGGAAGCGAAGGGAAGGGAAAGACTGGAAAGAGACCCCACAGCTAAGGATGGTGGGAGGACCAGGGCCCGGCAGCCAGATAGCAGAGTGACAGAAAGAAGGAGCCTGGTGTGCCCAAAGACAGAAACCTGGGACACTGGAGGGCTAGGCCGACACCAGAGAACCGGCTCTGATGAAGTGACCGGGGATTCTATACCCCAATCGCGAGGCACACCGGTGGGGGGCAGAGACTTTATGTGCTGCAGCCTAACTTACCACTATGGCAGAGTAACACAGTTGTCACAATAGGACTGATGACCCTGACTTTAAGGGAAAATTCTTCACCCATGAGTCCGAGAGAGCCAGACCAAACCAGTGAGTGAGGTACTACGGAAACACTGAAAGGGCCTGAAAGGACTTAGTAGACAATCAGAACACTACCTGAGCTGCACAGTTGGAGTAACCCGGAGTGTTTAAGTGTGACTTATAAGGACCGTACTGAAAAGAACTGCAAACTGTTGTAAACTGCTTTGGAAAGATCAAGTAAAGTACCCAGTAAGCGCACACTTGCCTGAGACTGTTTACTTGTAGTGTCGCAAAGAAGTCCCACCTGGAGAGCCACAGCCTGTCAGCCCTGCAGACTGGCTGAAGGAGCTGCAGCTTGGAAGTGACTTGTACCCAGCACAGCCCCTCACTACATCCATCATCCCAACTACTCCTGCCCTGGGGACCCTCAGCCCTACCCGAGGAGGGCTTACCATCCACGCTGCCCCAAGTCATCGTCCCCATCAGGAATACGGCAGCAGTGGTTCTACTAACCACATACCCTGGGTGGCGTCACGACAAATAATCCCCTGTAAATACCCCGTTTTTCGACTGATCCCAGGCCATGGGACCGGGTCACGACTACCGTGATACCCCAGAGACAGCATCGGCCCGATTCCCGAGTACCCCATAGCCTGGGGGTACATCAGGTGTACCGAAATGCGCATTGGGCGTTTGGCCATTACAGCTGGTGGACGCTTAAGCCAGCGTAACAATCAGGAGGTAAAATTATCTGCTCTTAGTTTAATAGACATAATGCCTATATATTAATGTGGTGGTATTCTGGAAGTACCCAGCAGGCTCTTCATTGGATTATGAGTCTGTGCATATATTGAGCTGTGCCTGTGCTTGTTACAGGAGTACACAGATCCATATGTTTGGAGCAGCCTATAAAAGTGTATGTATAGGGTCTATATTAAGAAATATGAGAGCCTCCTGAACTGATTCCCATTGATACTCACTTGGAATAGTTATTAGGTTTGGGTGACACAATAGTTCTAAACACATGAAGGTCTGTTATAATACTTACAGTGAAAGTACTTGGCCCCCAACCAACCTTTTGCCACATTTCAGGCTTCAAACAATGATATAAAATTCTATTTTTTTTGCAAAGAATCAACAAGTGGGACACAATCATGAAGTGGAAAGAAATTTATTGCATATTTTAAACTTTTTTAATAAATAAAAAACTGAAAAGTGGGGTGTGCAATATTTGGCCCCTTTACTTTCAGTGCAGCAACCTCACTCCAGAAGTTCAGTGAGGATCTCTGAATGATCCAATGTTGTCCTAAATGACTGGTAATGATAAATAGAATCCACCTGTGTGTAATCAAGTATCCGTATAAATGCTCCTGCTCTGTGATAGGCTCAGGGTTCTGTTTCAAGTGCAGAGAGCATCATGAAGACCAAGGAACACACCAGGCAGGTCCAAGATACTGTTGTGGCGAAGCCGGATTTGGATACAAAAAGATTTCCCAAGTTTTAAACATCTCAAGGAGCACTGTGTAAGCAATCATATTGAAATGGAAGGAGTATCAGACCACTGCAAATCTACCAAGACCCGGCTGTCCCTCTAAACTTTCATCTGGAATAAGGAGAAGACTGATCAGAGATGCAGCCAAAAGGCCCATGATCACTCTGGATGAACTGCAGAGATCTACAGCTGAGGTGGGAGAGTCTGTACATAGGATAACAATCAGTCGTACACTGCACAAATCTGGCCTTTATGGAAGAGTGGCAGGAAGAAAGCCATTTCTCAAAGATATCCATAAAGAGTCTTCTTGACGTTTTCCACAAGCCACCTGGGAGATCTGTGGAAAGAGCTGAAAACTGCTGATCACAAACGCTCTCCATCAAACCTCACTGAGCTCCAGCTGTTTTGCAAGGAAGAATGGGCAAGAATTTCAGTCTCTAGATGTGCAAAACTGATAGAGACACATGACGCACCCCAGGGCCAGGGTACTCTGATCCTGGGCACAGCTCTATGGGACTGTCACTGGTGGCCGGTGGCCGGATCTGTGGCCCTGGGGGTCACGAAAAAGGGGTTTAGTAAAAATAGAATAATATATATATTTTTTTTAAACGTGACACCACCTGCAGTATCTGGTGATGGCACCAGAGCTGCCACCAGACCTCCGGGGACGATGGGTAGGCAGCCGGATGATGTCACTCCCTGCAGGTGGAGCGAAGTCCCCAGGGCAGTGAGGTAAAGAAATGGTTTCACGCAGGAACAGCTCTATAGGAGGTTATGACATAGTCTATATTTGATGCAGGTTCAGGGTGGAAAGAACTGGCAGGCACACACTGGGAGTAGTTTTCATACCTTTTACTGTTGTCAAGCAGGTATAGTCCAATGTACACTCAAGGTAGTCGGGTAGCACTTCGGGATTTTGACACCAAGTGGTTTGCAAGGCCTCCTGGTCCCTGTTTCCTTCCTGTTGAAGCCCTGACCTGTATAAAACTTAGTCTGGCCTCCGCTGTGTCTCTCACCCATATTAACTGCACGGAGAACCATTTACTGGATGCCACCTTTCTCCTCTTTGCGGTTCCTAACTCTCAAGTTGAATGTGCTGTGGGTGTCTGGGAGACTGGTGTCTCCTCGGTGTACCGGTATTTTCTGCTTGCACCTCGAATTTAGGTGATGCCAGACCATATTCTATATATAGGTATGTTCTGCTGGGCTAAACTCCCCTAGGCAGACTCAGACTCCGGTATCCGGGTACTTCGTGGGGTGAACCGGTATGGCTCCTCTGTCCCCCTGTTTATCTGCTTTTTGCCTTGCCTTCGTCCCCTACTCCCAGGACCCTCACACTGGTTCAGGCTGTTCTCTGGCACGGGCCTAGCACGGCTCCGTTCACCAGGTTCTTCACAGTGTTGCCCGCTGGAATTCAACTGACGTCAGCAGTTCACCTGACTTCAGCTGTTAGAACTCCCCCTACAGGCCAGGGGTGGCAGGTGTTGCATGTGTGAGGTGTACCCGATGTGGAAATCCCTACATGCACTAGAGTTCCTGTGGCTACCTAAACCACAGAGCGCCACACATACCCCAAGCGACTTGCAGCTGTAATCGCAGCAAAAGGTGTAGCTACAAAGTATTAATTCAAGGGGCCGGATAATATTGCACGCCCCACGTTTCAGTTTTTTATTTTTTTTAAAAGTTTAAAATATCCAGTAAATTTTGTTCCACTTCACGATTGTGTCCCACTTGTTGTTGATTCTTCACAAAAATATTAGAATTTATATCTTTATGTTTGAAGCCTGAAATGTGGCAAAGGTTGAAAAGTTCAAGGGGGCCGAATACTTTAACAAGGCACTGTATATGTAGACCTGGTAAAATTGTCAGTAATTCTTTAACTGATATAAATGTCTGTGTTAATTAGTCTAAGTTATGTAAGCCCCTACCACAGTATGCGTTTATGTGAATATTAGATCGGCTTATGTGTAGCAAACCACATTGATATACCATACCAGATAATAGATAAAGAGTGTCAGCTGTGAGGCAAATAGATGCTTTGAGATGTCATGCTTAAATTACATTATGCAGCTAGAAATGTAATGTAAAGCTCCACAAACGTGCTTACCTGACGCCTTCTGGAGCATATGTTTTTTACCTGTTTCCTGTTCCTTAATAAAGATCACTTTTGCATACATAAAAGGACTATGATCGCTTTTCTTCTTTCTTTTGGTTGAGATGTTGCTGTGGCTGAAATTTGTCCATCTGGTTATGTAAAATCCTATATCCTATATCATACTGCTGGAAATATTATGTCCACATTGTTGCATAGAATTGTACTATGTACGTACGTATGATGGGGTACCTCTATTTTTTGTATGGAAATTAGACCTTTGACTAGTCTATAGGGCGTCATTTCCCCAGACTAGTCAGCCTCTTTCCATGTTATCATGCCCCTGTGAGTGTGATAACATGATTACCATTAGCAAGCGTTATTCCGGCTCCTGGAAATCTTTCACATGTGTGTGACTCTTTTCTGCGGTGTTAGTGAGCCTCTCTGAAGCTGGGTGTATGCGTCCCGGCTTCAAAGGGGTGAACTGCTTGTGATCAGTAGGACGGAAGCTGTTTTCCAATCATGTGCAGTGCACCACTGTGAAGCCGGGACACTTCAGAGGCGCACTGACGCCCTGGAAATGAGTCGCGTCGCGTGTATACGCAAGATTTCCAGGAGCAGCAATCACGCGGGAAATCATGTTATCACGCCCACTAAGGTATGATAATATGGAGAAAGGCCGACTAGTCTGGAGAAACAACCCATCATTGACAAGTCAAAGCCCTAATTAGCATAGGGAAAGCGGAGATAACAGATGTGTTTTTTTAACATTGATTATAGAGAATGAGGTTATACACGGGTGGTTAGGAGGGGAATTTTGATTTGCATATGAGGAAATAAGGGACCCGACAGATTAAACAGATTGCCTAAAAGGTAAGGAACACCAGTCGTTTTGTACAGTGGCGGACCTACAGCCTGCCGGGCCCTGGTGCAGCCTTAGGTGAGGACCGGGGGGGGCTTTGGGTGCTGGCAGAGTCGAGCGAGGACCTGGGGGGCGGTGGTGCTGCCAGCGTAAGGGGAGGACCGGGGAGGGGGGGGGGGGTTTCTGGGATGCTGCCAGCATCAGGCAAGGGGCTGTGGGTGCTGGTGGTGAGAAGCAAGAGGGGGGGGGGTGCTGGCAGGGGGGGGCGTGCGGCTCTTACCTGCGCCGCATTGTAGATCTGGGTGCTGGGGCTGGAGAGGAGAGGCGGGATCAGTCGAGGGAAGCAGGAAGCTTCCCTCAGTTAACCCCCTCTCCTCTGACACAGGGACATGGGGGTCGGCTGGAGGCCCCCTGCAGGCTTGAGGGGCCCGTACCCGGTCGGGGCCTGGTGCAGCTGAACCAGCTGCACCACAGTAGATCCACCCTGATTTTGTATTTTCTTCTATGTGCGATACAGTAATTCCAAAATTAGGATTTAAAGGAAAACTGTCAGGTCAAAAATCCATTTTGTAACTGCTATCACTTTCTAATTCCTTTCTATAAACTCTCTCTATTTATGTAATCTTTTATTTATATTTCTCTCCTATCTTATGTAAACTTCAAATAAAGAGATTATTTCCATCTGTCACTAACAGTGAATGAGCCACCTAGTTCTCTGCTGTCCACTCCCCCTAAGATGAATATGCATGCAACATATTCACACCAAATTACTGCACGGGGGAGAGAAGGGGGCCGTATTCTCCTCTCTGCTGTCTGTGTCTGCAGCCAAGAAAGGGGTGAAATACAACACAGAAACTGTCACAGCAGGATATCTGCTTGCAGAAACAGATGGATTCTGGATAACAACAAGACCGAAACTCCATTGGGAATTGAAATTACACTGCACTGAGAGCATATAGAGGAAGGAGGAGAGAGCTGCTGGGAGGAAGGAGACAGCTGCTGAAAGGGAGTGCATAATTACATGATAGTTTATAAAGCAGCCAGGCTATTCCTGTTTGCTTATAATGGAGAAGACTAATCCAGGAGCTCCGTGCACGGTCTGTGACAATGTTGATAACATGGAAAATACAAAGGGTACAATAATGATTTTACATGTTTTTAAAAGGTTTGCCTGGGCCCTATTCAAGGGTAATATAAGTATCATACTGAAAATGACCTGACAGTGTCCCTATAAGGGTCCTGAAAGCAAGTGACTTTCCATATTTTCAAACATCTACAGAATTTTGTGGCTTAGGACACTTCTAAATTTTGTCCACCCAAAGGGTTGCAGAAAAGATGTGGATTTTTAATCTTTATTGTATGTTTAGGGCCAAATTCATAAGTCTGTTAAACATGTTATGAGTATGGACAGTGATGTCCAGCCGACCAACAATCTCCAGAACAAAAACTCAACAGCCTCATTTTCTTAGGAGGCCATTGAGTTCAGGACACTTATGTCCAGTCCGGACATGATGGTCCATACTCGAAATGTGAATTTAGCCTATGGTTTTAAAATACATTAGTTTTACAAATGTCCTGAACATGTTCAACAGTTAACAGTTACACTATTTACGATAATGAAAAAAGTGTAGTGGCAAAGTCTTACCCTACACCAGGGCATACACCTGAAACACCATCAATAGTTTCAGTCTTTGGACAGGTGTGTCCATTGGTTTCCATTTTTTTCATGTTAAATACTATACTCTAACCCCAGGAGAAAATATTCTATTGGGGCATATGGACATTATAGAGTAGGGCACCTCAACTTGGGTCCCCTTCCCCATAAACCATGACAGAGCTACGCCTTACCAGTGGCTCCACTTCTCAGAAAGTGAAGTTGGTTAGGTGCGGTATTTTGGTTAATCACATGATAAAGAATGGCCGCTTATTGATCATGTGATTGGCTCATTATCTGGGACTCTTACAAGCATAGTTTACATTGGTACCATGAAACATTTTGGGGCTCACATCTATCTTGGAGAGACAAAGTGAAGAAGATAATCCTTGGTCCTCTTAGGCCCCTTTCACATCAGCGTTTTTTTCAAATCGCGGCAGATGCGGTGAAAAACCGCATCTGCCGCGATTACCGCATACCGGCTGCACTTGCGGCACGGTTGCGGCAAACCCCATACAATGTATAGGCGGGCTTGCGGCAGGTGCGGCAAGTGCGGTTTTGGCACTTGCGGCAGGTGCGGCCGCGAAATAAACGCTGATGTGAAAGGGGCCTTAGAAGGATTTTGTTACGATTATGCATCTATCTCGATGTGGGCTTTACTTACATCACCCTGGTCCGCTGGACTCTGTTGTGCTCCACAATGGGCTTTTCTCCCATATGATCATATGACTGGACTTACATTAGACCTACCAAGACACATACATGTGTCTTCATATTAAGTCTTTTATTTATGTGCATGACAACCTGTTTCTAGTCTTCCAGGACCCCTGCTACTGGCCTGTGGTCTCCAGAGCATCTTCAGTCTGCTTTGGCTTCCAGTACTTGTGCCACCTGCTTCCTGTCTGCCTGCAGCCTCCAGTACCTCTGCTATCTGCTTCCATTTTTTTTCTGCATAGGGCTTTCAGCACCTCTGCTACCTGCTTCCCAGTCTCCTGTCTGCCTTCAGCTTCCAGCACCTCTGCTACCTGTTTCCTAGTCTCCTGTCTGCCTATTGTCTCCGGTACCTCTTCTACCTGCTTCATGGTTTTCTTTCTGCCTGGGGCTTTCCTTAGTTCTGCTACCTGCTTTCTGGTCTCCTGACTGCCTTCATCTTCCAGCACCTATGCTACCAGCTTCCTGGTCTCCAGTCTGCAGCCTCCAGTATCTCTGCTACATGCTTCCCAGTCTCCTGTCTGCCTGCAGCCTTGAGTACCTCTATTACCTGTTTCCCACATGCCTACTGCACTGACACCCGTGGCCTGTGCCCACCCAGACTTTGGGCTTGGAGGATCAACCTCACCAGGTGTACCTAACATGTCCTCTGTGTATTCCTGACTAGAGGAAGGCAGCGACAGGTCTGACTGAATATTAGGAGTTAATTGTTGAATAGGCTCTACTCAACTATCTGACTGAAACCCTAAGTCCTTTGCAATTCTCACATGGTGCTTTTCAGAATAGTACAGTACAATGTCGCCCTTGACCTACATAACAGTGTTAGATAAAACCAGTCACATGAAGATTAAAGTGGCCATGCAAATGGATTAAAAAAACAAAACAGAAAAAAACAAAAAACAAAAAATATCATCCTGTAAAGTAAATTGAAAAGCAAAAAAAAGCTATTTTATCATCCAAATAGGTAAATGGAAAGGGAAACAATAGTGATTCTGCAGATCTACAATGTTCCTTAATGGAGATATGGTGACAATAGAAAATTCTTCTCTCTCTGGTGATTCTGCAGAACTACAATGTTCCTTAATGGAGATGTGGTGACAATAGAAATGGTGCTAATGATCAATAGACTTTACACATTACACACTTGTCTCCAGCATAATGAACATGAGAGGAGCAGGTGTGAAGAGGTGATTAATAGAACAGTGCCACATCGGAGACAGGCAAGAATAAAGAACAGTGCCACATTGGAGACAGGCAAGACTAAAGAACAGTGTCACATCAGAGACAGGCAAGACTAAAGAACAGTGCCATATCGGAGACAGGCAAAACTAAAGAGCAGTGTCACATCGGAGACAGGCAAGACTAAAGAGCAGTGCCATATCGGAGACAGGCAAGACTAAAGAACAGTGCCACATCGGAGACAGGCAAGACTAAAGAACAGTGCTACATCGGAGACAGGCAGGACTAAAGAACAGTGCCACATCAGAGACAGGCAAGACTAAAGAACAGTGTCATATTGGAGACAGGCAAGACTAAAGAACAGTGCCATATCGGAGACAGGCAAGACTAAAGAGCAGTGCTACATCGGATACAGGCAATACTAAAGAACAGTGCCACATCGGAGACAGGCAATACTAAAGAACAGTGCCACATCGGATACAGGCAATACTAAAGAACAGTGCCACATTGGAGACAGGGAAGACTACAGAACAGTGCCGCATTGGAGACAGACAAGACTACAGAACAGTGCCACATTGGAGACAGGCAAGACTAAAGAGCAGTGTCACATTGGAGACAGGCAAGACTAAAGACCAGTGTCACATCGGAGACAGGCAAGACTAAAGAGCAGTGTCACATTGGAGACAGGCAAGACTAAAGAGCAGTGTCACATTGGAGACAGGCAAGACTAAAGAGCAGTGTCACATTGGAGACAGGCAAGACTAAAGAGCAGTGCTACATCGGATACAGGCAATACTAAAGAATAGTGTCATATTGGAAACAGGCAATACTAAAGAATAGTGTCATATTGGAAACAGGCAAGCGGACCGTGGGCATTTTATGGAAATAATATTAAACATTCTAAAGGTGTCCTGCTCCCCATATGAACTGAAGAGGGACAAGTCATAAATCTAAAATTAGAAATCCAAATATCTAAATCTTAGAGGCAGAAAGACCAAGAAAACCAAGGTAAAGCGAGAACCATATTCAAAATGCAAACAATTACCGGTAATACAAATTATACATAATAGTGCAGATTTATTAATTTCGGCCCCTACTTACTAAAGCAATCTAAGAATTAGACTGGTTTCACACATCCGCCATTCAATGTTTGAGAACAGACAGTAATATTCGGACCATCTGAGGATCAACTGCCCAGAACTCAACAACCTCATTGATGTGTCTTCCCCACGGCCGGTTGAGAAATCGTGGTCTGTACTTGAACTGTAAATGTCAGACCAGCAAGACTGGCCTAACCAAAAAGTGTCAGGTCCTCCACTGTCACCAACCCCTTCTATAGTAGTATTGGTGCAGAGTTCTTTAATATGATCTTTTTTTTATATATAACTTACATACCGTACTGCTACCACAATGTTTGAAGAGTCAAGTTTTATTCTGCAGCATCACATATGCTAACGACTAGTCTGGTGGGAATTCTCTTTTTCTAAACTAGTCCAGCCTCACACCTTCAAATCCCTGCTAAACATGCCCTCTGAGGAAGTGATGAAACGTACATCGGGATCAAGGGAACCTAGACTCACTGGTCACACTACTGATGCTCTGTCTCTGGGGTAACTACCATTGCATAGATTTTTTGTTCTACAGTATGTTAGGAGTACAACTTGTAGGTCACCTGGCCAGTCACTATATACAACTCATTACTTTACATAGCTTATTTGCTAGGTAACTTACCTGGTGCATTCCTTTCGACTGTGGTGTGTCCTGCTTTTTTAGTGTTCCTTTCAGTGTGATGTTCCCACTTTTTAACTTGCATTGTGTATCTGTGTGATTTATTAAGAAATGTATTACATATTGTTGGTCAAAACAAAATGAACTCCCAGCTCACTGACAGATCAGTCTACACAGCTGCCTATTGAAGTCTATGGAGAGGAAATTAGGCGCAAATGGACAGAGGCAGATAGACTTACAAATAGATGCTGCTGTTTTCTAGTGTTTTCTCTCTTCCAGAGCTGGATTTACAGCTACACTGCTCACTTCTGCTTTAAAATATTCTTCATGTTGGTGCAGTTTCTGGCCATAGATACCTAAGAGCAGGAATCCTGTGTGTGCGGTTTATGGAAGATATTATATCAGCTAGCCTCAACCCTCCAGCTCAGAGAGAACTGAAAATTAGAGAGAGAGCCATCATCAGGGAAAAATTTGTAAAAAATAAGAGATAAAGTCAGAAATAGAGATGAGTGTACCTATTTGGGGTAGATGTTTGGTTTCTTTATGCATCCAAAGCACTCCAGTGAGCACTCGGGGTACACTCTGTGCTTGACCCAGTGCGAGTCGCTTGTGTTTGATCGGCTGCACTGAGGATAAAATCAGCGTTATCAGATGTAGGGTGTACAAAAAAATGACCATAGCAAATCCAAAACCCCGTCCTCCTTCCCGTAAGTGCTGTGTTTATGGCCGTATGTGGGCGGAGAGCTGAACTTCCCAATCAGTGACTTCCAATGAGGTTCAGGTCAAGTTTTGGTCCAGAACTGAACTTTAAAAAAAAAAGTCCGGCTGAACTTCCATGGTCCGATTACCTCTCTCTACTCAAAAAGTGACCACTTCTGCTGAAAACATATATAAAAAAATGAATCAAACAATGCTAATATCAATTTAAAATATTTTTTAAATAATATAAATGGGCAGAAAATAGCAATATCCCTTATTTTGGTTTTTAATGTGTATTTGCAAAAGTAATGCAAAATTTGATTTTTTAAGCCTTTTGCTATATAAGTAAATAGAAAAAGTGATATATATTGCAGCGATTTGCTCACTGAGCGTGTTGGGGGATACTCAAAGGGTAGCAGGATTGAGGGAAACAAGCACGTTTTGACAGTAACATGAAGTCCCTTTGATTTATTACACATCATACACGTCATACATGATACAATCCATTTACTTCAACAGAAAATTCACAAAATTTAGTCTGTTCCTGGCGGTATTTACATAGTCCATTACAGTGTCTCAGTGAAGGCATCACAACCTCCACTCACTGACCTCTCAGTCCACCAATCCTGAAAACAGAGAGAGATACTCCAGAATCTCCACACATGCCTGGTCTCCTCACCACGTGCCTTCCCGGGTGTCAGCCACTTCCAAGCATTCCATCCCAGATGCCTTCCAGGAAAATGGTGGCTCCAAACACTGAGCGGTTCCCGATCTTCATAGGAACTGCTAAAGCTATTCTAAGCTCTGCACACATGTGCTTCTGGCAACATGGCTGCTGCAAACTCAGAGGAACAAATGACCAAACAGGAAGTTGAACTATATCCCATCTGTTCCACATGAGACACACCTATTGGAGGTTTCAGGTGTGCCAGACACGCCCATGTCCTTTTGCTAACTTGCAAACCCATCACTTGTAATGCATTACCTGAACCTGTGAAACTACAAGTCCCAGCATTACTTAAACTCACTGAACTACATGTCTCAGCATACATATTTGCAATGCGCAAGCCACTGCATTACAATATATATACATAATGAAAACAATTATTCTCAAACAAAAACAACAAAAAATGTCTAAATGCTGGAACTCTCTTGTGCTTTGCAAGATTAAAAAAAAAAGAAAATGTGCAAATCTTGGAACCCAAATTCAGGGCAGGATTTCAAAAATCACATCACATCCCATGCATGCGTCTACATATTTTTACAATTCAACCTTATCAGCGTCTCATAAGGCCCCGACACACAGCGCATTGAACTATCTGCTATGCCCTCTGCTGGGTACACAACACAAAGCAAGGCAGATTATTTCCAATTAAATGCTGGCATCGTTGAACTACATCTGCTTTAGGAATGCAAAGCATGAAAATTGTTGTAGCAGGTTTAATATTTCATTCAGCCAAAAAGTATATATTGCTCCGAGGATTTGCCTTTGGTAATGGTTTTCTTGCCATGTATACTTGTTAAGTGCTCCTATTGAAAATCTGCTACCAAACTCCGAGCTTGCCAAGAATAATTCCATGCTGTGCAAGAATTTTTAATTTTTTTATCCTGTAGGAGTAATTACTTAGCATAATACCACTTTAAATGTGTTTTACTGCACAGATGCTAATGAATTCCTCTGTGGAATGAACAACGCTCGGAATGAAAAATTAAAGTTTTGTTATAAAAAAAAAAAAAGAGAGAAAAATTACAAAAAAAAATTGAATTAAATCGAAATTATAATTTTTTTTTAGACAACTTGGAACGTAATGTGTCAAACGCAACCTGGATACAATAAGTAAAAGAAATGAGTCACTTGTGAAAAGGCTCCGGCCTCACGAGGGTCGCAGGTGTTGGCAGGAGCAGCATGCACTTTCTGCAAGGTACATGGCCTCCGGGGATTTCATTAAGATGTACTTAGCATGATTATTGTTCGCAGAAATATCAGGGGAGATCTTGCGCTTTATTAAGATTTTCAATGTAAACATCAGGTTACACATTTTGCTACAAGTGGGCTTAGTTAAGGAACATTGAGGTTTAGATCTGATCGTGAGATCATCATCTTCACAAAGGCTGGTGAATGTAAAAAACACCTGATTTTTATTTATTTTTTTTAATTCCAGAGCCCTTTATATACACACACATATACTGTATATATAAAAAATGTAAACCTAACAATATGACTTTATAGAATGCGCTCAACCGCTTTTGCCAGGGGCAGACCTACCATGGTGCAGCTGGTTCAGCTGCACCAGGGCTCCGAGCGGCTAGGGGGCCCCTCGAGCCTGCAGGGGGTCCCCAGTCTACCCCCGAAACCCGATGTCAGAGGAGAGGAGGGTCAGGCAAAGGAAGCAGGAAGCTCCCTGTTCCTTGCCTGATCCTGCCCCCTCTCTCTGCCCGCACTCTGCACGCACCCGGCGCGGCTCATCAGGTAGGAGCCGCACCTCCAATAACGCCCCCCCCCATACCTCATCGACGGCCCAGCAACACCCCTCCCCCCCCGGCCGCAACAAGGCTGCACCAGGGCCCTCTGGCACAAGGTCCCGCCACTGGCTTTTGCGCTCCTATGCTTAACGGGTGTGTACACAGGATCGGAGACACCGGGTGAACGCAGGGAGATCATAGCTGCCCTGTGCCCATGATCTGCATTTTCCCGGCATTCATCTGGAGATCGCTCCTGTCTACACAGCAATAAATTACATGCTGTGGATTCTGTAAACCTCACCGCAGCTAAAAACACGCTGCGGAGGGGAGAAGCACAGTTAGCATGGAATTTCTGGAAATCCCATTCACTATGGTGGTACTAAACAACGCAGCGTTTCGGACACGGCGGCGAGTTGCTGCTGTTCCGGATCGGGAGTATGCACACTCATGAATTCTGATGAACGTTTCATTATCAAACACACATATTTGGCTACTTTCATACCAGTTTTTGTTGCACGGATCAAGCAAAAACAGATTCCCGTTTTTGCCCATTCACTTTAATGGTGTCCGGTAGCGTCCTGTTGCATCTAGTTGCTACTGGGATCCTGTTTTTTAACAATTACAAAAATGTTGCATGCAATGTTTTTTTGGACCATTTAAAACAACATATCCAACTAGATCCAGTATGATCCAGCATCAATTATAATAGAAGTCAATGGGTGCCAGATTTGTTTTTTCCAGATCCGGTATGCCTCTTAAGCATGCAGAGATAAAAAGGAGAAACAGAGGGGTGCTCCTTGGATGATACCTGGTGGTCAAGTGGAGGATGTGTTTAGAAGTGGATCCACTTCTAAACACACCCTTAACTTGACCACCGGGATCACCTGATGAAGACAGATCTTACTGCCGAAACGTGTTGTGATGAAATAAAGATACTTGTCAATGAAAATCCAGTCCCTGGCTTACTATCCTGCACCCCCACAATCTGTATCGGTGTCTGTGCTTGGTTGCTATATACATTAGTGTATGGCAACCAAACTGCCATCATATATGTGTAAAATGAATAAATAATGGAAAAAAATGCATAGTGTCCCCCCGGATTCGGAGGGGTACCATGTAATTTTGTCCAATATTGGCCAGATAAAGATTAAGGTTTTTTGTTTTTTTTTACAAGATCTATGCCTATTTTGAAAAAACTGCTGGTGTGAAAGTAGCCTTATTTGATCTTTGGTAAGAGATCAGATGATTTTTACCATCTGTAGCTACCCTGCTCTAGTCATAGATCAAAAGGTATCTCACTCCCCTCAGTGGTAGACTGGTCTACCGGGAGGATGCACGGCCAAGCTCTGGATCTGAAACCACAATGAATGCTTCCTTGGTTACAAAGTTCCAGCAGAAGACAACTCCAAATCAAGCATATTTTGGAGCCAATATGTGCCCCCCTCAAGGTCATATTTGACAGGACCAGAAGGGGAAGACTTCTAGATCTTCCGGAGGAGTTACTGGATGCACGTTGAAGTCTCCTGTAATTTTCAAGAACGTATGGAAGGTTTATTTCTTATGATATTTTTATCATCTATGGATATTGTTCTACAGCCATAGATCAAATGATATCTCTGTCACGTCCCACTGACGGACTACACACGTGGACCCACTGGACCGCGTAAAGCGGATGCTGACACCGGGTGATAGAGAGGCAGACACGTACCGTAGAGTTAACGGGTTTATTACAGACAACAAAAACACAGAACTACACGCCCCTGGAGAGGGCCACAAGGCCGCAACACTGGAGACCCAGCGAGGGAGACCCCGGAGCGCTTGACCCCTATACAGGGATACCGCCGGGATCAGCCTCGAAGGGGCCAATGCTACGGACACAAGTGTTCAACCGACCCCAGGCGACGTGGTAATGAAACAGCACCCGGGAATACAATACGAAACGAGAACCGTGAATACAGAGCACCAGGAGCACGGGGAACTAGGAACGCAGGGAGATCCAGGAACACGGAGAGATCCGGATAAGCGGCAGAGGAGCTGCACGGAAACAGTACGGAGAATTGCGAGCACCACGGAGTCCGGTCCGGGGAAGTCCAGGGAAACCACACAAGGACGGTCCGGAGGAAAGGTAGTGACGCAGCACGGAGCAACACGAAGGCAGAACAGCGACACTGCAACAAGAACAAACAGATGTATGTTAAATACTGCAGAATCACAGCATACAATAGGACCAGGACCGGCAACTTCAGGATGAATGAAGTTGCCCCGGCAAGGTCCAGAAGCAAGTGCACACTTTATATACCTGCTGCCCTACAGGGACTGGCTGAGAGGCGGGGCAGCCTAATTGGCAGCTGGCCCTATAAAGGTAGCAGAGAGAGCGGCCCCGCCCCCTAGTGAACACACTGAGGGGAAGCAGAGCAGGGCAGCAGTCAGGGAGCGACAGTCTGAGCAGCAGGTGTGCGATGGAGCACCCCGGAACCCCGGGATCGCCTGCGGACGACCTGTAACCTGGAACCCCGACCCCGGAACCGGGAAGGAAGGGTAACTGCACGGGGAGAGGGACGAGCAGGGTGCAGGGCGGAGGCGCTGGACCGCGGGGCAGTTACAATCTCCTTGTTCTCAGTGGCTTACTGGAGGATCTTCAGTTGAGCTCTTGTTTTGATGAGCTCAAACTCAAGCACAGACACAGACACAAGGAGTCAGCAGAAAACAACAACACCATATGAAACACACTTTGGAGCCAATCATTTGCTCACAGGACATAGTAGTCACAACACCTGAAATGTCTGCTGAAGTCTACTCAAATGTTTGAGAAAGTAGCGAAGGTTTATTTACTACTTTCTTGTCTTCTGGAAGATACTTTGATCATCTCTGGATACTCTTATCTTGCCATACATCAGAAGATATCTCCATACTCTCAGTGTTGGACTGGCATGCTGGAGGATCTTTAGTTGGGTTCTTGTTCTGATGCCATAATGAGCACCTACTTGAACAGAGCCACAAGGATCCAGCAGAAAACAACCCCCCCTTTCAAGCCAATTAGTTGCCTCCAGAACACAGTAATCAACTTTTCTGCAATGTCTGCTGAAGTGTCCCAAGGTGTTCTGGAAAGTAGGGAAGGTTTATTTCCCATTCTCTTTCTCAGATGGAAGATTTCTTGTGCACAACACTGAGATGCTCAATCATCAGATGTATTCCTGGTGTACAAACTCATATTCTGAGGGCAATAAAGGGTCATTGGTTAGGAGTAGTGATAAAACAAGGCTTGGTTATGGGAACATTTTCAAAGGCCTACCAGACAAGCATCAAAAAAAAGTTGTGTATCAGATAAAGTCTACTTTTCATGTGTTGAATTACAACTAACTTACTTGATTTTATGGATGGTTTATCCACAGGTACCGATAACAGCAGACTTGTCAGTGCAAATTAAAATTGAACTGTCTTGAAGATGTAATGTAGGTTCTTCCAAATGGTTCATCTGGTGGGCCCAAAGACATTCTGACACGTATGGCTTATAGTGACATTTTTAATTGACACTTGTTTTGAACATTTTTCACTCGTTAAGTTTAATTTTTAAATGGCTTTCTTCAATGGGTTATGGAACAGTTTTATAGTTGGGTTTTTACGGAAGTGGCGATAAGAAATATGCACTATTTTTGTTTATGCATAAACCAGCATTTTTATTGGAAAAAAATAAATAAATTATCATACCTTCTTTTTGTTTATTTTATTTTTTTACATTTTATCCCCTTTGTGCAATAATATCATCTTACAATTAGCACCATATAGTAATATCCCCATCCTGGTCCCCTTCTGTAGTAATGTCCCATCCTAGCCCTCATCTTGTACTAACGTTCCCCATCCTGGCCCTCATCTTGTAGTAATGTTCCCATCCGGTTCCTCTTCTTGTAGTAATGTTCCCATCCTGGGCCTCATCTTGTTGTAATCTCCCCATCCTGGGCCTCATCTTATAGTATTGTACCCTTCCAGTGCAGAGACAAGCAATCTGACTCAGCGATACCAATGTCAGCCACTGGCCAATCAAAGGCCAGCAGCTGACATCGTACCTTGACGTCAGCTGCTGGTCTCTGATTGGCCAGCAGCTGCCATTGGTATGGCTGAGCAGAGCTGGTCTCTGGTGGTGCCGGCAATACATATCAATTCGATGTGCATCCAAGGACCACATTTAACTGAAGTAAAGCGTGGATGTCGGCCACAGCAATTGTCAAAGGGTCTACAGTACCTGCGGGCCACAAGACTTAGCCTCGTAGCCTCAGGGACCCCATGAGGCCGGTGAGCAGCATGTTTGAGACCCCTCATTTAAGTATAGGTGATAACTGAAGAAGCAGTGTGGAACTTCCATTGATCCTGAGAACGTGGCTTCAAAATGAACGGTAGGCTGTGCATATGTAACTCGTGATTGTCTATGGGACTGCCAGAGATAATTAAGCACTCTACCACTCTTTTCGACTGTGACAAATCAGAGTCCCAATTTTCATGGGCTTCTTTAGATAGGTAAGAACTTTAAATGTGTCAAGGTGACAATATATTGCTATAGCCTGCGGACTTTTGCTGTTTGTTTTTTCCCAACAACACATGATGTTGAGAAAGGGTGAACCCAACAATTAAAATTAGCACATATCCAAAGCATAGGTGACAAGATAACCTGTGGATGGGTGGTGGTCTGATATTTAGGACTTAAGGTACCGTTACACGCTTCAATGTCGTTAACATATCACTAACAATCTCATGGGCCGCGGCGTTAGGACATCTTTTTGACATCGTTGGTGAGATGTCACACGTCTAGATATCGTGGACGATGCACCAAC
The DNA here is from genome assembly GCA_033576535.1 of Allobates femoralis. Classification (NCBI taxonomy): domain Eukaryota; kingdom Metazoa; phylum Chordata; class Amphibia; order Anura; family Aromobatidae; genus Allobates; species Allobates femoralis. Next base: position 31,317,540 of record JARQOC010000012.1, read on the forward strand.
GATGTAGTGAGCAGCTATCGTTCGCACAACCCAGCGAACGATACTTGTTCACTGTTGTGAATAGGAGAAATCATTAACAACATCATTATCCGGTGTCACACACAACGATGCAGCAGTTGGCTGATTGAGGAACATTTGATTTGAGAACATGTTCTCAAATCTGCAGATCAACGATCCAACGATTTATCGTAGTCGTATCTCGGTGTCACACGCAATGACGTCCTAGCGATGTTGTTTGAACGACTCCAAACCCGTGACGTTTGAGCGATATCGTTCACGATCTCGTACCGTGTAAACGGGCCTTTACAGTGATCCTGAGAATGTGGTTCTGAATTGCTCCACCAGAATAGAGCAATACCTCTCTTGAGACTGATGAAGATAGTAGAGTGCTGAACCACTGTTTTTAGATGTTTTTTCAAAGTTCAAGAGACTGATATATTGTCTTTGCATAGGGTCCCCTGCTATCTGTGTTTTCCCAGCTACACTTGATATTGTAAAAGGGTTAACCCAACATTTAAAGTACAATTTATTCAAAAATAGATGACAACTTGTAGTTTAGTGGTTATCTCAGTGAACCCAAGAACTAGGCTCCAGAAAGGTGTGGTGGCCACGAAGTGCAATTCTCAATGGGACTGATGGAGAGAGTCAAGCGCTGGACCACTCGGGTCCCATGTTTGACCAGAACTCTCTGCTGTCTGTGTTTTCCCAGGCTATGAGATTTTTAGCATAACATTTTATGAATGGCGATGTAAGTAAAGCTACTACAAATGCATATGTCTCTCCTCTCCTAGCTCAAGAAGAAAAATCAATGAACCCTTGCAGCGCTGTCTGTTGATGCCGTCTCGTTGTATTTATACAAATTCTTTATGATCACGTGATTACCTTTAAACAGCCCTTAAGTAAAAGGGCAGGAAATAATTAAACGTACAATGGTTTCCGTGCTAAGGTAGCAGCTGGTTCTCAGCTGCTGTGATAAAATACACAACAACCTGTCAGCGGGAATCTCCGTTTCCCAACCTAGAATTTTCCCCCCCCCCTCGTATCATACTTAACATTTAGCGTTCCAGAGTGGGATGTATATTTAATACATCTCTTCTTCATAAATGGAATAAAAAATGATGTACACCCCATCTGACCTCAGATGCTTTTGTTTTAGGAGGGGCCATATTTTTTTCTTCTCCCCGCGGGGAAAGTTACTTTCATGTCAGTTAAAGTCCCCGGTCATTCATCGCAGCTCTTTGCCAATTAGCACTGAACAACTTCTATCCATTTTTTTTCCTTTAAGATGATCAGGAGCCTAATAATTCTGTGATAAAAGGGGCAAAAGCCATCGAAAGCCAAAAGGGGAATTAATGAGCTCCTCCGTTTATTTGTCTTCGGAACGGCTGAACTGTTACAACTATTGACACTCATCAAAAGGTTCGGCTCTGAACCCTGTCCAGACTCTGCAGGCTCCATTGGACATCTTCAAATTTAGAGAAAGGCAAAGCAAGAGCTTCCCCTGTGTGATGCCAAAACTAACAAAAGACTGTGGATCAGGTAATGAAACTTCAGCTTTCTCCCCTTTGAGATTTATTTACTGGCAGCTGACAAGGGGCAAATTCAGATCGAATTGTGCAGTCAAAGCCTTGTCAAGCCTTTAGACGCACCCTTGTCTTGAATCACCTTCATGACTGGCATTTTGCTCAAAAGCCCTCGGCACTGGTCCTTAACAGCTTATGACATCACAAAGGACACTCCAGACAGATGCCTACATGGCATCCTGCAGCATTTTAAAAGAGAATTAGTGGTTTTAATTATGGTCGTAGTATGAAAGGGAACCATGCAAGCTCCACAGGAGACCTTTGATCGGGCTTTTTTTCTAGTACAATGCCACGGAACTGTGACTATGCCTAGTAAGGGGGCCTTTCTTGCCGAATGACTCACTAGTGATCTATGAATGCAGACAAGCTTCTAGCCCTCCCTCTTCATTAGCGAGCATTTCTATACAGGGGTCTATACAGTGCTCGGAGTCTACAAGCTATACAATTGGGAGAATAAGAATCCCTACAGATTCTGCCTTCTACTTAGGAAATGCTGAAGGACTCCAAGTGACTTTATTCATTAAAACAGGTTGCTATTAATTAACTGTCATAATAAAATAAAGAACAATTATTTGCATTTTCTCTTGTACCGGGGGTCTCTTTAGCAAATACGTATAAAAGATGCCTGAAAACGACATTCATGTATAAAGGAGCCTCAGAAGTCTACCTTTACACAGCGGCAGCAGGAGCTTGCTAATTATTAAGACTAGATCAACAGGAGGACAAATAGACGGAAGTATAAATATGAGAGTGGGTAAGAAAAAGAAAAACTATAAGATCCAGTTCACTTGGCAACAATGTTCCGCCAAGTAAAAAAAAAAAAAAAATTTTGAATATAAAATTGGATATTTTTTTTTGCTACATGTAAATGGCAAAAAAGGACTTTCATTAGTGGACGATGAAACTGATAATATAAATGCGTGGGCAAAAAATTGGAGAGACAAAAGAAGCGCAAATAGGGTCTTTATGTATCTGCCTTCAGCTCAATATCGAGCCATGGCGATTTGATGTAAGAACACTCTGTTGAAGGATTGAACTTTTGCAGCCTAGAAAAGTCCACCAGGGTCCTCTCCAAACCTAGATAGGTGTCCAAGCCTAGAAAGGTTTGCCAGGGTCTTCTCCAAGCTTAGGTAGGGCCACCAGGGTTTTCTTGAAGCCTAGATTGGTCCACCAGGATTTTCATGAAGCCTAGATTGGTCCACCAGGGTCTTCTTGAAGCCAAGATAGGTCCACCAGGGTTTTCTCCAAGCCTAAATATGTCCACCAGGGTCTTCTCCGAGCCTAGAAAGGTCTGCCAGGGTCTTCTCCAAGTTTAGGTAGGTCCACCAGGGTTTTCTTGAAGCCTAGATTGGTCCGCCAGGGTTTTCTTGAAGCCTACATTGGTCCACCAGGGTCTTCTTGAAGCCAAGATAGGTCCACCAGGATCTTCTCCAAGCATAGATAGGTTTAGCAGGCTCTTATCTGCTGTCATATTGATAGTATCAAGCCATCAGGTTGCAGGTCTTCCTCTTCGCCTTGTACCTTCTATTCTTCTGACCATGATGTCCTTCTCCAGTGATTTCTATCTTTATATGATGTGTAGACAAGTCATAGCTTGGTGATTCTTGCTTCCAGTCACATATCTGTCTTGATTTGTTGAAGAAATTGATGTTGTTCCTCTTGCCATCCACTGTATTGATAACATCCTTCTCCAGCACCACATTGCAAAGGCGTTGATTCTTCTTTGTCTTGTTCCTTTATCGTCCATATTTCACTTCCATAGGGTCATCTTCCAAGATAAATTAGCAAGCTCCAAATGAAGTAAAAAGGCTCCACTTGTAGCTATGAATGTCACAACTGCTATAAAAGTGTGTCAAAAGGCTGCGGTCACACCTCAGATGAAAATAAACAGTGCAGGAAGGCAAAAGGGGTTAAAAGCCGCGCTGCCGTGGGAGTAAAACCAAATCCAGGATGATGAGGATCGTGATCTTTGTCAACGCGGTACAGAGACAATTCTCCTTCTTCAGGACAATAATCAGATGTGATTTTATCCTATTTATCGCATTGAATAAATTAATAAATATTGCAATCCTCATCAGCCTCGATATTTTTTATTATTCCCACGCAGCGTGGCTTTTAACCCTTCACCTTTCCTGCACTAAAAATAAGGTGCGTAGTATGCAACCTCTATGTGTTATTCTTGTATTAATAAAACGATACAAACATTTTATTTATGTTTAAATCTTTTACTACAAAAAAAAAACATAAATTGAAAAACGTAAACTTTAATATGATAAAATTTTTGGCACCGGTATTAAATCCATTATATTACAGAACTGAAAAAAGTGATGTTGGTTTTCCTAATAATTAAAACTTTCAAAATAGAGAAAGAAGAGGATGGGAATAGTCAGACTCCAAAAAATAGTCCAAATGGAAAATCCTAAGAGTCAATGTACAATAACCATTAAAGATACAAAAACTAGAATTCCAACTGGTACTCCATCATTACCACCATGTCAGGGAACCGTAGGGAGGAGGGGAAGGGGATGGCCAACTCTTCATTGTATAGGAAAAAGAAGACATTTTAATTGTTGGATCTCTTACCCCTCTTAGAAAAAATGATCTCCAAGATAGGTGCTCAGACCCTTCAAAGCAAGAGGGGTAAGGAGGCAATTTACGAGGTAGTTGAGGCAGTAACAAAACCTTACACTTTTTGATTGTCCGATGAAGAGTTTGGAGATTTCTCTAGACAGAGACTGAAGATTAATCCCTCAAACGAAGGTGTATACTTGAAATTAAGAGAAACATTTTGGATTCTATGCCTCTACTTATGAAAGCCATTTTGGCAGTAAACATAATAGTCTCTAATAAGGATCTTTAAATTACATTTATGCAAACCCCAATTCCCCCCACCTACACTACAGCTTACAAAAATGTAAACATACAGTGGCATGCAAATGTTTGGGTACCCCTGGTCAAAATTACTATTATTGTGAACAGTTAAGCAAGCTGAAGATAGAATGATCTCTACAAGGCATAAAGATAAGGAAATAATAATAGCTAGATTGGGCACTCAGAATCACAGGGAAGGGGGGTCGAGCTTAAAGATAAGAGTCCTCTCTAATGGTCATTTTAACACTTCATCACAATGCGTTTCGGAGGTTGGCTCAATCTTCATCAGGTGATCAACTGACGAAGGCATAGTCAACCGCCGCAACGCGTTGTGATGAAGTGACCATTAAAGAGGACTCTTATCTACATAGGGTATGCAGAACGCCTGCACTGTTGATGAAAATGGGATTTACAAAAGAGGCTGATTGCTTGAAATGTGGAATGCCGAATGCAGCTTTGATTCATCTGATGTGGAACTGTCCTTGCTTGAGAAAATTCTGGGTGGATGTGGCAAATTTGATTAATAAAGTCAATCATTGGCAGATAAAATTGGACCCTAAAATAGGTCTCCTTGGCTATGTGGTGGATATACCCCTACAGGAGGACCATCAACTAGCGATTTCACGCATTCTCTACCAATCGTGAAAGAGGACTGCTGCTCTTTGGAAAGGCCTACTAGTCCGGTGGTAGAGGAGGTCATCAATGTGGTTAATACTAATATCCGTAAGGAAAAATATGTTTATCAAAAGAGGCAAATAACCAGAAAATGGGGAAAAATATGGGTGCCATGGCTGGATACGTTGGGGCTGGCCCACAAAATGTTGACATGGCTGTGGACACTGCGCATTCTGAATTGTTAGATCATGAGCTACTTTATTAAAAATATTTGTTGTACTGCTTTCTATGTGGAGAAGGTCAGCCCTGACATTCATTATACAGTTCCCTCTTGATCACAGGCAGGGTTATATGACATAAGGTATACTATATTGTGCTCTATAAGGACTCTTCTCTATAAACCTGCCCCCCTTGCCTGTAATTCTGAGATCTTGATCTAACCGCTTCTATTTCCTTATCGCACTATTCCCCTGTGGGTTAAGCGATCGGGGCAGCACAGAATCACTGGGCTTACAACAAACAGCACCTGCGGGTGGAGGACCTTCAGTGACGTCACGCTCATGTGACTCACCAGTATTCAGAGGAACCGGACAGTGTTTCTTGGATCCGCGCTGCTCACAAAATGACACAGGATGAAACCTTATCGTGCAATGATGGCTTTTACTCCAATCCTTCCGATGTGTTTCGGAGTTATATTCCAACTTCTTCCATGTTGGCTCCCTGAGGAAGGAGTTGGGATATAACTCCGAAACGCGATGGGAGGATTGGGATAAAATTCATCATTGCATGATAACCGTGGTTTCATCCTGTTTCATTTTGTGGATCCACGAAACACTGTCCGGTTCCTCCGTTTGTTTTTGGCCACCACTATTGCAAGTAGAGTATCAGTCCTGTGGCAGCCATTACATACTTTCATACTGGTTGTGGGTGACACAACCATCCCAGGTGAGCAGTGACAATTGTTCATGCGACATAACAGGTAAAGAATAAAACTCTATTGACCTTTCTTTGCTTTCTTACAGTTCATTGCTTAAAACCGCCAGCATCTAGATCCGGAAGCAAGGACCACGTGTGGTATGCATTAGACACCAGAGACCTTTCACCGTGGTTATGCCGGCTGCATAACCACACCAGGTTAGTGAAATCGTCCATAACATTCTCTAATAGACCACCGGGTGTTATTCTAGGAGCGTCCCTCCTTCTTCTTCCCTTTTATCTCCATAAAGTTAAAGATGATACATATCCTTTGTATTGTAGGCAAAAAAATATATATATTTTCATCTTTAACATTTTAAAAATTACAAATAGTGAAATTGGCCACTGCAAAAGTTTGGGCACCCTTGGAAATTTGTGAACTCAGATAAATTTGACTAAGGGTTCAGACCTTAATTAGCCTGTTTGGGTTATGGCTTGTTCAATATCACTGTTAGGAAAGCCAGGTGATACAAATTTCACAGTTTTATGAAAACCCACTCAGCCTCCTCTAACTTTGTGCTAAAAACAGCAGTCAGGGTGTCTTTTAAGCAGCTGCCTAGCACTCTGAAAATGAAAATGGTAGAGGCCCACAAAGCAGAAGGCTATAAGAATATACATTGTTAGATTGTAAGCTCTTATGAGCAGGGCTGTCATTATTTTGCTTTAATTATTGTATTACGCTTTGCATTGTATTCTGTATTGTATTGCATTTTCTGATAACTGTTTCTCATGATTGTTTGAACATGAACCTCTGAATTGTGACGTGCTGCGGAATATGTTGGTGCTATATAAATGAAGATTACTAATACTATTACTATTATATAGCAAAGTGTTTTCAAATTCCCTTTTCTTCAGTTTGAAATATAATTAAGAAATGGCAGTTACCATGAAGAGTGGAGGTCAAGATAAGGTCTGGAAGACCAAGCAAAATTTCAGAGGAAGCTGCTCTTAGGATTGTTAGAGAGCCAAATCAGAACTCCCGCTTGACTGCACAAGACCTTCAGGAAGATTTAGCAGACTCTGGAGTTGTGGTCCATTGTTCTACTGTTCAGAGACACCTACACAAATATGGCCTTCATGAAAGAGTCATCATACAAAAACCTCTTCGGCGTCCTCTTCATAAAATTCAATGCCCATAGCATGCAAAAAACATCTGAATAAGTCTGATGCATTTTGTAAAAAAGTCTTGTGGACTGAGGAGATTAAAATAGAACTGTATGGGCACAATGATCAAAGGTATGTGTGGAGAAAAAAAAGGCACAGAATTTAAGGAAAAGAAACATCTCACCAACCATTAAGCAGGGGGTGAATCAATCATGCGTTGGGGTTGTGTTGCAGCCTATGGCACGTGGAACATTTGACGGGTAGAGGGAAGAATGTATTCAATGAAATTTCACCAAAATCTTGATGAAAACACAACACCACCTGTAAAAAAGCTGAATTTTAAAAAAGTAGGGCTACTACAAATGGAAATTGTTCGGAACCCACATCAAAATCCAAAATAGGTGACCTTAAAAGACGCAAGCTGAAGTTTTTACAATGGTCCTCACAGTCGCCTGATCTGAACATCATTGAAAATCTGTGGCTAGACCTCAAAAGAGCAGAGCATGCAGGACGAGCTAGGAATCTGACAGAACTGGAAGACGAGACAGGAATCTCACAGAAGTGGAAGACGATCCAGGAATCTCACAGAACTGGAAGACGATCCAGGAATCTCACAGAAGTGGAAGACGATCCAGGAATCTCACAGAACTGGAAGACGATCCAGGAATCTCACAGAACTGGAAGAGAAGCCAGGAATCTCACAGACCTGGAAGAGAAGCCAGGAATCTCACAGACCTGAAAGACGAGCCAGGAATCTCGCAGAACTGGAAGACAAGCCAGGAATCTCACAGACCTGGAAGATGAGCCAGGAATTTCACAGAACTGGAAGACAAGCCAGGAATCTCACAGAACTGGAAGACAAGCCAGGAACCTCACAGACCTGGAAGATGAGCCAGAAATCTCACAGAACTGGAAGACAAGCCAGGAATCTCACAGATCTGGAAGATGAGCCAGGAATTTCACAGAACTGGAAGACAAGCCAGGAATCTCACAGACCTGGAAGATGAGCCAGGAATCTCACAGAACTGGAAGATGAGCCAGGAATTTCACAGACCTGAAAGACGAGCCAGGAATCTCACAAACCTGGAAGACAAGCCAGGAATCTCACGGAACTGGAAAACAAGCCAGGAATCTCACAGAACTGGAAAACAAGCCAGGAATCTCACAGAACTGGAAGACGAGCCAGGAATCTCACAGAACTGGAAGACGAACCAGGAATCTCACAGAACTGGAAGACGAGCCAGGAATCTCACAGAACTGGAAGATGAGCCAGGAATCTCACAGAACTGGAAGACTTTTCCAAAGAAGAATGGTTGAGAATCCCTTCAACAAGAATTGAAAGACTCTTGGCTGCTACATAAAGTGATTACAAGCTGTGATTGCAAAAGGGGGTTCTACTAGGCACCAACCATACAGGGTGCACAAACATTTGCATCGACCCATTTTTGTTTTTGTCATCTTTAAAATGTAAAAGACTAAAATATTTCTTTATGTACCTAAAATACAGAAGGAAATGTGTCATTTTTTAACTTTGCCATTTAGAGATCATTTCCAAACTCACTTCACACCTGAATTTCAAGTTCCTAAAAAAGAAGTTTTTGTAAATTTCCTTGAAATAATGAAAAATTGCTGCTTCAATTTTAAAGCTTCCAACAACCTGACAAAATAAAAAAAAAATCCACAGATGGTGCTGATGTAAAACAGATATGAGGGAAATATTATTTATTAACTATTTTGTGTGGGGTGAAAATATGTGGAGCAAAGGGAAAATCATTCAAAGTTTGCAAATATTTAGACATTTTTCTCAAATATCTGATATTTTTATAAATAAATGAAGAACCGATTCAGGACCACAGCAGAGCTGGGAGAGCTGCCCCTGCCCACACCAGGCTCTATAGAGATTGTGCATTGACAGTGAGGTGTCTCTCACAGCAGGGGGCGTGACTTTACAGTTCAGCAATGGTAATCACCAGGTGATAATGCCTTTAGTTTAAGTAAACAATGGCACACTGATAAAAGAGGCACAGGTGATGTGTGCTTTTTAACCCTTACAGCATGCTGTCCTTAGCTTATATAGCAAAAACCTGCTGACAGATTCCCTTTAAGTCACATGTCTGACACAGAACATAGGTACCCGGCTCTGTATAACAACTAGAAAAAAGAAGGGAAAATATTTAAAAAGTTGTTTAAAGACTCAACTGTCCCACTTGCTGGGACCACCAGTGATCGAAAGTTGGAGGGGCCCTCCATAGTAAGGGGTCCACTTTGTCACCACCTTCTACTCTGGTCAACAAATCAGAACACTGTACAGGGGACCTTGTCTACTTAGTCAGAGTTTATTAAAGGGGTTATCAACTACTACAAAAGTTGAACTGAACGGGCTCAGGGCAGTGTAAGAACCCCCCCCTTCCTCCTTCAAAACTCTATACTGACCTATAAGCTCGGCACTGCTCATCCACACTCGATACGGTGTCCTCCGGGGGCTGCCTGGCATCAATATCCAGCAGGGGGTGTCTTGTGATTGTTACATCCAATCAGCATCTGACTGACTGCAGCGGTCAGATGATGCCCCCTGTGTTACATAGTGTTGAGCTCATAAGAGTAGCACTGGTCTGGTAGGGAAGGGTAGTTATTTCCCCCTCCCCCATTAAGTATAATGTTTATATAAGTAGAGAACGTCTTTAATAAGCTAATGGGTTGTATAAACTAGGCAATCCCTTTGAATCTGAAAATGTATGCCAAGTAGATACAACTTAAAAAGGTATTAATGGGGCTGTGTAAAATTTTAAAAAAGGTCTGCTTTTTTTAAGGAAAATATGGCACAACTGCAATACCATTTGCAGCCTATGGACAAGGGAGGCGCTGTTTCTATAGAAAAATAAAAAAGTGAACCCTTCAGCTTTCCAGCATCATACAACAACTCCATTGGTACAAAACAGTCCGCCTAGAAATCCAACCGCTTGATTTACTCCCGTATATACACAGGTGTGCGGAGATAAAGCACAGGAACTGCACCAAAATTGTTCACCGGCTCAGAATAGTCCTAGAACATTGGTCCAGTAAAAGCACCAAAAATGCTTCCCTCCAGTGTTCTCAATCGGGAGGTTGAGCGAGATGTTACGCGTTTCTTCTGCCTTCACTCTTTAGTTTCTGAAGTCGCAGGAGCTCATCCTTGAAGTAGTCCACAGCTTGCCATATGGCTCCTATCTGCCCGTCACCCGTAGCCTTGTCGGCATAGGCCGAGAAGTGTTTTATGGTGTCCTGCAGAAGCAGCTCCGGGTTGATGTCTGCTCGGCGCTGGTGCAGCATTCGCTCGCAGGCAATGGCGTAGTTTTTGTGCCAGTTTATGGGGTGATTGTCATGTTCGTCGATCATCTTTTTGTACAGCTAAAAAGTGAGACAGTTAAGTGGACAGGTGAGATTCCCACGCTCTTCATTCATTACCAGTATCTGATTAGATACAGGGGTTAAGGAAGTATCAAAAGCAGCCGAGGCTCAAGACCTGATGCAGATGCCGGTGACATGACTCACTATTATACCGGAAATTGGCACAGGCATGGATCCCTCCAGAATCAAAGGATGTCTGGGGAAGGGGCAAGTTTGAAATATTGGCCTTATTGTAGCCAACTACTACTTAAGGGTTGTCCAATAGAGGTAACAAACTCTAAGATTATTAATAATAGTAATAATAATAATAGTAATAATACCTCCTGGACCGGCCCTGCTCCTATGCATTCACCATACTCCATCTGTGAGCATCAACATTTTATCCAAGAATGTTTCTTCGACTCAGATGAAAAGTGATCATTGTGGCCAATTTACACTCATCTGACGCACACGCATCCCCGCTCTGTTCATGTACGCGCACTCCTGCTCTGCTCAAGCACGTGCAGCTCTGCTTCGTTCAAGCATGCACACCCCTCACTCCACTCAAAGCATGCGCACCCCCAGATCCACTCAAGGACACGCACCTCCGCTCTGTTCAAGAACGCGCAAGTCCAATCCATTGAAGAATGCGCACATCCACTCAAGCAAGCGCACCTCCATCAAGTATGCGCACCTCTGTTCCTTTCAATCACACGCACTTCCACTCCATTCAAGCACACACAATTCCGCCCCATTTAAGCACATGCACCTCCACTCAAGCATGCGCACCTCTACTTCGTTCAAGCATTCACACCCACCCTCCGCTCAAGCACACGCACCTCCACTCAATCACGCACACCTAGACTACGTTCAAGCATACGCTCCTCCACTCCGTTCAAGCACACACAGTTTCGCTCTGCACAAGCACACACTCCTCTGCTCCGCTCAAGCACTCACACCTATGCTCAAGCACATGCACCTGCACTCTGTTCATGCACACGCACCTACGCTTCATTCAAACACGCGCACCTACACTCCATTCAAGCACGCGCACCTACTCTCCAATCAAGCACGCGCACCTACACTCCAATCAAGCACACGCACCTCCACACTACTCAAGGACATGCACCTACGCTCGTTTCAAGCATGCGCACCTCCACGCTATTCAAGTACACGCACCTCCACGCTATTCAAGTACACGCACCTCCATGCTATTCAAGCACATGCACCTACACTCGTTTCAAGCACGCGCACCTACACTCATTTCAAGCATGAACATCTCCACGCTATTCGCACCTACACTCCATTCAAGCACACACTCCTCAGCTCTAAGTACATTATTAGGCTGGCTTCACACTTGCAGATGCATCTGAAGCGTTTTGCAGATGCATCTGCAAGTATCAGCATGCAGACCGCGGCCCCTATGTTTATAATAGGGCGCACCGCAGTCTGAAAGCACTCATTCATTCCTATATGTGAACCGTCCGCAGGCGGATGCCTGCTTACAGATCACACACTCCCGCCCGCACCATGGACGCGACATCTCGCGTCCATGGTGCGGGCGGGAGTGTGTGATCTGTAAGCAGGCATCCGCCTGCGGACGGTTCACATATAGGAATGAATGAGTGCTTTCAGACCGCGGTGCGCCCTATTATAAACATAGGGGCCGCGGTCTGCATGCTGATACTTGCAGATGCATCTGCAAAACGCTGCAGATGCATCTGCAAGTGTGAAGGCAGCCTTATATGGAATTATCAGTGCACCTTACCTGGTAAGAATAGAGGTACAGCTGATTTTTGACAGACGGAGACAGATGTGGAGATTCGGCGAGGTCAAACAGAAAGAAAGCAGTTTTCACTCTAAATAAATGACAGATAAGTTACATTCTTGTTTGGAAATTTAAGAAAATACCTATTGTTTAGAACATCTTCATTTATTTATTTTTTTTTAATTGTTGCTAATATTTTCTTTTATTATTTGTAATTTTTATTTAGCAAAATCAGAACTCTTGCACACCAGGAATAATATTAGGTTCCTATTCCCTGCTGACACCTGAACATTAACAGCATTTGATGGAATCAGATCCAACTTGGTTCTATTAAGGTTGTAATAATGTGGGCAAAGATCATTGTCAAGGAAGGGTGAACAGGTGAGCTGTAAAAGCTTTCTTTGTAATCCTGTCTGGGATGATAATGAGACTGCTGAAAAGCCTTCTATACAGAAAGAGAGGTGCGTGTCTAATATCAGGTCTAGGGTTCAATGTGAAAAAGAGAAGAATGAGACTATTTGGTCAGAGAACGCTTACAGAATGACTGTGTGCAATCATGGCTGCTGGGTTACCTCAACTCCCCCTAAGAAATTTACAATGAAATGTAACATACCTCGCTTCCCACATCTCTTCATTTGCTATGGCCTCCCAAGAGGAAGGTTCAAACCTGTTAGGAAAGACATATGTACAGTGGGTATGGAAAGACTACAAGACCGGCCCCATTTTAACATTAAAAATTATTTTTTTCCCCCTATTTTCTTCCTCTAAATTTGGGGTGCATCTTATAGTCTGAAAAATACGATATACTATATGCATATCTTGATCATTTAAAGGGAAACTCCATCTTTGCATCTTTTTATTGCAAATATAAAGAAAAAAAACCCTTGAAAACAGCCTCAAAAATATTTTCCCCTTTTGCATCTATAGGGCCCATATACAGTTATGTAAAACTAATCATTCAAGCTGCAATGTCATCAGATGACCCATAGAGGGCACTAATAAAAGCCATAAATACATTAGATTGAACAAGCCTGCTCTATAATCAGGGGGTGCATACTTTCCAAACTGCTCCGTCCAGTTGTATAAATTGCTGGTCAGATGAATCCATTTCTCAGCATTGAATATGGCATTTTTTGACACCAGCTTCTCACAACATCCCCAGGGCCACAGTGAATGCGTTTTCCTCCATGTTGGATCTCCTTCATTCAGTCCTATGCATACAAACGTTTCCCTACTGGAGACAAAAATAAAAACACATGAAAACAAACATTTAAAGACTTTAGAAAAAGGAATCCGTCACAAAGGCTTTGCGGAGTTGCAGAACACCTTTTCATGAAGGATAAATGTATACTTTAATGGTGACTTCTGTATCCGCTAATTACACAGTGCAGCGCAGCCAGATAAAGGAAGACTTTTTGTGAAAGCGTTGAATGCTGCGCCTTTCTAGGCTTGTAAAAAAAAATATGTATATTTACAAAACACTGAGAAACACAAAACATAAGTGATCCATCACGGTCCTATTCAGTACACTGTACAGGCTTAACTTCATTGGTTCGTTAATCTATCATGGTATCAGAGGGGTTTGTCCACCTTTGGGGACATTTAATTTTTTTTCTAAGCCACACAGCTTACTACAGCGCCGGATTCACAGCCGCACAGCTCACTACAGTGCTGGATTCACAGCCACACAGCTCACTACAGTGCTGGATTCACAGCCACACGACTCACTACAGTGCTGGAGTCACAGCCACACAACTCACTACAGTGCTGGATTCACAGCCACACAGCTCACTACACTACTGAATTCACAGTCACACAACTCACTACAGTGCTGGATTCACAGCCACACAGCTCAGTGCAGGATTCACAGTCACACAACTCACTACAGTGCTGGATTCACAGCCACACAGCTCAGTGCAGGATTCACAGTCACACAACTCACTACAGTGCTGGATTCACAGCCACACAACTCACTACAGCACTGGATTCACAGCCACACAACTCACTACAGTGCTGGATTCACAGCCACACAGCTCAGTGCAGGATTCACAGCCACACAACTCACTACAGTGCTGGATTCACAGCCACACAACTCACTACAGTGCCAGATTCACAGCCACACAGATGATTAAAGTACTGAATTCACAACCACACAGCTCAGTGCAGGATTCACAGCCACACAGCTCACTACAGTGCTGGATTCACAGCCACACAGATGAGTACCGCTGTATGATAAATTCCATACTGCTGTATATAATGTCTGCCATGCTGCTGCTGAACAAGTGTTACAGAGAAAGAAGATCATGAATCACCCTCATGTCTCCGTGTACCGTGTATAGGAGACATAATGTCAGCTGGTCCGCCATCCCTTTCCCCACTAGCTCAGAGACCACTGTAAAGTAGAAACAGATCCCACACTAGGGAAAGTGCAGGATAGTTTTATTAGTTAAAATAAGCTTTAAAAAAAAAAAAAAAGTGAAAAATTACTTGAAATTACAGATACATTTATCCTACTAACTACACTGTTCTGCTGCATTTGTGACACTCACATATTTCCTGCTTAATCTGTGCGTTAGACTCCTTTTATTTGGCGGACCTGTGAGTATTTAATACATGAAGAGCAATACTTTTACCCTGTTTATTGATTCTTCCTATGTATGTGATCAGTAAACCTGCTAACTTTATTCTGCAGGACACTATAGCAAAATGTATACAAGTTTTATTTTTTATTTTAAACAAAAATAAACAAGCATTTTTTGTACAAATATGCGTAAAAAGTATTTTTCATGTCGCCATACTCTAAAGGTACCATCACATGCGGCAATATTGCTTGCAATTTCACTGGCAATTTTTTGGTTGCAGTGAAATCATGGACACATTGTTCTATTTTGTGGCTGTGTACAAATGGAACAAATTGTCCATGATTTCACTGCAACCAGAAAATTGCCGGTGAAATTGCAAGCAATATTGCCGTGTGTGACGGTACCTTAACAGCCACAACCTTTGTGTTTGTAAGCCAAATAAGCGGTATAAGGCTTTGTTTTTTTGCCCATAAATTCTGATACCATTTGGAGGTATGTGAGGTTTTTTCATATAGTTCTTCAATCCATTACTTGCCCCCCTCTGGTAGCCCCACCCCTTCATAGCTCCACCCCTCTGGCATCCCCATCCCAGTAGCTCTGCCTTTTCGACACAGCCCTGCACCCTCCACATAGCCCTGCACCCTCCACATAGCCTGCCCCTCCACTTAGTCCCAGGGCAGGGCTATGTGAAGGGGGCGAGGCTATGATACATACACTCAGCTTTACATATATATATAGAAAATATTTATATTTTGTTTTAACTTTTTTTTTTTTTAACTTAGTCCCTGATGGGGTTGGTGCATGCAGTGGTCTAATCGCTCGTATGATGCAATGTAATACTTCTATATTTTAGTGCATTATACCTGTCAGGTGTACACTGATATATAGCCTGTTAGACCCCGCTGCTAAGCAGAACTTAATGAGCTTCCACAGCTGGCAGAATTGGAGTCCATTTTTTAGCATTCCGCTACCATAGCACCTATGGGCACAGTGCAATCACATTGCAGGGGAAGGCAACAGAGTATAGAGGGGGCGTACTCTCCCTGTCAATCACTGAGACACCATGGTCGCTATTGACCGTGGCGTCAAATCAGTTCAACAGCCACAATCGGTGCTACATTATCCCCAGTCCGGCATTCTTCTCATTATATATGTGAAAAATCAATAATGGTCCTTGTCCTTTACAAGTTTCATTACTAAAAAAATAACCTGATACATTATGTGTAAAGAAACATGATACAAATTAGGTAGAGGGCCTGGCCCAAGAGCTTGCAATCTAATTGTCCAGACATCAGATAAACCCATCACAGAAAATATGACTCTTACTTTTCATTTACTGCAAGCAAATGCTGAAGGGTGAAGGTAACTGTTCCATCTGGAAGTTTTACGGCCACTGAATTCCACTTATTGCCGGGAAAATAGACGCCTGGCAAGTGTTTTTTAGTCTTTGGTAGATACCACTCATAGGTCATCATCTGTGGAGTGAGACACATACATGTAACATGCATTATAAACTGCAGGACCCAACATCATCAGCAATGGAAGGGTCAAAACCAACCTGTGTACTGTTCATTATAGACAGTGCATGTTGCAAAGGTCCACTTTAAATGTCTGTTATCTGTGGTCAAATGTTGGAAGAATGGGCCACTTGGAAAATCGGCTACTTGGAGAATGGGTTACTTGGAGATAGGGCTACTTGGAGAAAGGGCTACTTGGAGGATGGGCT
This sequence comes from Allobates femoralis, assembly GCA_033576535.1. Taxonomy (NCBI): domain Eukaryota; kingdom Metazoa; phylum Chordata; class Amphibia; order Anura; family Aromobatidae; genus Allobates; species Allobates femoralis. The sequence continues at coordinate 31,334,130 of JARQOC010000012.1, forward strand.
ACTTGAAGATATATGGCTACTTGAAGACATAGGGCTACTTGGAGAGATAGGGCCACTTGGAAAAACGAGTACTTGGAGAATGGGGTACTTGGAGAATGGGCCACTTGGAGAATGGGCCACTTGGAGAATGGGCCACTTGGAGAATGGGCCACTTGGAGAATGGGGCACTTGGAGAATGGGGCACTTGGAGAATGGGGCACTTGGAGAATGGGGCACTTGGAGATGGCACTTGGAGAATGGGCACTTGGAGAATGGGGCACTTGGAGAATGGGGCACTTGGAGAATGGGGCACTTGGAGAATGGGGCACTTGGAGAATGGGGCACTTGGAGAATGGGGCACTTGGAGATAGGGATACTTGGAGAAAGGGCTACTTGAAGATATATGGCTACTTAAAGACAAAGGGCTACTTGAAGATATATGGCTACTTAAAAGAATAGGATATCTGCCGCGACACTACTGTATATATGAGAAATGTAAATTAATGAGTGGCACTAAAGAAAAGAAGATCAGACTGAATTGTGCAAATGTGTAATGCAGAAACTGCCCTGTGCTAAAAATGAAATCAGAGGTCTTAGTCTCATTAGTGGCCACTAAGGATCAAGCCTGGCACCCACTTCAAGGGACCTCCACTGCCAGGTCCTGACACTATGCCCTAGTGAGATGGTGAAATGGTGAAATCTGTGTAGGCTTATATGTCCATGGATGTAATTAAAATCAGGTGTGTGCTAGGACCTCACACTGGTGTCCAAGAGTGGTTACCAGACTAAGACAAGAGGAAAAAGGGAAAATTATATATAATGGGAGCTCAGTCAAAATAGACATTATGTGAAAACGTATAAGACTGGCATCACCGTACATGTAGGTGCTGGCAGACAATAATCATACTTTCAAGAATAGGATATCTGCCGCGACACTACTGTATATATGAGAAATGTAAATTAATGAGTGGCACTAAAGAAAAGAAGATCAGACTGAATTGTGCAAATGTGTAATGCAGAAACTGCCCTGTGCTAAAAATGAAATGAGACTAATGAGACTAAGACCTCTGATTTCATTTTTAGCACAGGGCAGTTTCTGCATTACACATTTGCACAATTCAGTCTGATCTTCTTTTCTTTAGTGCCACTCATTAATTTACATTTCTCATATATACAGTAGTGTCGCGGCAGATATCCTATTCTTGTAAGTATGATTATTTTCTGCCAGAACCTACATGTACGGTGATGCCAGTCTTATACGTTTTCACATATGGCTACTTAAAGACATAGGGCTACTTGGAGACATAGGGCCACTTGGAAAAACCAGTACTTGGAGAATGGGGCACTTGGAAAATGGGGTACTTGGAGAATGGGGCACTTGAGAGAATGGGGCACTTGAGAGAATGGGGCACTTGAGAGAATGGGGCACTTGGTGAAAGGGGCACTTGAGAGAATGGGGCACTTGGTGAATGGGGCACTTGGTGAATGGGGCACTTGGTGAATGGGGCACTTGGTGAATGGGCTCCTTGAAAACTAAACTACTTGGGAGTCCTATGTCTCCCTATGTGTCCTTGAGCTTGACCCCAAAAGGGGAGAAGTAGGGAGCCGCCGATGCACATAGTAATCTCCATTCTAGTCTACCGGACAGTCAGATCACTGAAGAGATGTGAATAGCAAACCCAAGATGACATCATCCAGAGTAATCAGTGATGTCATACTGAGGAATGCATTATCAAAAATTTGAAGTCACGCATTCACACGATTTACCAGACGACCGCTGTATAATTCTATGAGACTTGTCTCTCCACTCACCTCTTGATCGACTAGGGACAGGTCAGGACGAAGTCCTTCACAAAAATGAAGATAACGCATGGAATTGCCGGGCAGATCACCCCTCAGCAAAATAATGGCATTCTGGGGCATCGAGAACAAAATGTTCCTCGCAAACTTGTCCACCACATAATTTTGGCTTTGGTCACAAATGCTAAAAAAAGAGTGAATATAGAATAATTATTCTCCTAATCAAGACCATTGGGCAGGAGACAGCGAATATGCATTCCTTATGGTTTACGTCCGGACCCCATGATCTAGACTGAGGATGCTATCCTAATGGGACTGGGCTATGAAGACTAACCCAGACCTACCTGTAATTAGAGTATATGTGACGAACAACCACCGCCACTGTGAAAATCCATTCCATGTAAAGGGTCATGTTTTTGCTTGAAATTCTTGTTCTTATGCTGCCCATCAATAATGCCAAGCCATGCCCTGCCAAGCCACATACTACAATATTACTCTGCATCCAAAACCTCTCCACCTATTGGAAAAAGTAACACATATCATTAGAAATTCAGACATTGCACTCGTTTTACGAGAGGGTGCCAAATCTGGTGATTTTTTTTTTCTCTAGATGGAATTTGTGGTTTGAGAGCTGAAAATAAAAATTAATACAAAAATTAGCTCAGATTTGGTAACATCTTACTTGTTTTGCCAGTTTGTCGACTTATTGGTCCATGGAATACAACGGAAGAATAAATCATCAATTTATGTAATAAATTCATCGAAAGAAAATTGCATACAATGTTACTTCACCAATGTATCCCAATGAATCAGCAAAAACAAGTCAATTGAGAAATGGCCTCCTCTCTCGCTTGCTGCCCGAACTTTACTTCATATAAAACATTATTTATCAAGCATGTAATAAGATACGCCTGCGTAGTATGCAGTCCTACAAAAAGGGATATAGAGCTGCCTCAAAAGAGTCAAACTGCAAGAAGAGGACATAGCTACATCTAAATGTTAATTTAAAAAAAAAGGACACTGCTGCCTACAAACGATAATTTTTTTAAATTCTGTACATAGAAGGAAGCATGCTAAGGATAAGCTGTGACAGGATTAACCTCAGTTACTGTTTGTAATCTTCTATTGCTGCTCCATATTAGACAAGATTCCATCTTATAGAACTAGATCCAGCATGTACGCAAGAGAACAGACTGACACACTCAGTCTATCCCTCCCAGTGGCATTTCCCAATTCATAAGCATGAAGTCTCACACATCTGTCAAAATGGTGAAGCAGTGGAGAGCCCGACTTTAGTTTCCCTTTCTTACACAAAGTTTTTAGTTTTGCTACTTATATACTGGATATCTCTTTTTACTTCATGAGGTTTTCCAGTAGGTAACAGACACAAGTCCACCATTAAAAGTGAATGTAACTTAAAAATGGAGCAAAGGACACATCTGGAAAACTGGAGACCGAAAACTTAAACATGATTTCCCTTTAGGGTAAGGGTACAGTCACCTGTATTAGTATCTGCCTTCTCATTGAATAAATGCAAAAAAGCAACATAAAAAAACAGAAGAGGCCCCCAAGGTCTTTAGCTATCACATGGGAACTGTGAGTTTTGGGTTGAATTAATGGACATCATTTGATCATGATTTTATTGAGAATATCTACCTCCTACACGGTGAACTTACCACACCCAGAAACAAAGGTTTAGTAATGTCTAAATTTGCTCTCCAGGAGAAAAATAATGAATAGCCAAGAAACATTGTGGTGAAAAGAGAAACAATGGAAGCAGTGGACCCCCTGCAATAAAAAGAAAGATTTCATTGTAAAACTACATAAATCTATTCAAGAGCAATATAGGCGTTAACCACTAATATTTCATGAATAATAATTAGTATTTCAGAATCAACCTATTTTATGTCATATTAGGATATTGGGGGGGGGGGGACAGTGAGAAGGTCCTCAATAGAGATGACTCAAACTTGACCCGAACCTCATTGGAAGTCACTGATTGGGCAGTTCGGCTCTCCACCTACATACAGCTAGCTTTAAGCAAAATCAAAGCACTTCCGGGGAGGGAAGGTGAGGTTTTGTCATATTTTTTTTGCACACACTACATCCGATAACACTGATTTTACCCCCAGTGCTGCCAATCAAACACTGCAAGTGGCTCACACTGGGCCGAACATCAAGTGTACCCAAGCTCCCAGTGTACCCAAGCACAGTGATGATCACTCCAGTGATTAGCGTACGTTAAGCACAAAAAAACTCTGAACCCTGAAAATATTTTTAAAGTCTGTGTTTGGCACAAACACTGAATCTTAATGTCCAGTTCGCTCATCCAGAGTCCTCAACTCAGGATGTCACTATTTACCTGCATGGCGACCGGTAGTTTCCAGACAACCTAGGGCTTCTGGAGCCGGATCTGTGGCCATCAGCTGACTACTGAACCAGACGTATTTTATCTCCTAATTCATAAAGCCACTTTTAAAGGAGTCTATGTACATATAGTGTGAAACAGTGAGGGGGATCATATACGAGGGGCGCTGTGTCCCCCAGAATGTGCACTGTCACGTATTGAACCCGATATGGAATATAGGATAGAGGGACGCTCCAATCCAGTCCAGGCCTTGCAGGTTACCCCGGAGGGAGACGGAGACACGAGGTTAAAAGCTAGGTTAGGAGACGGGGCGGGGGTCCCCTGTGGAGAGTTTCGGCCTGAGTTGAGGCAGAAGAAGCTGCTGAGCGGTCAGGTCCAGGGCGTGAGAGGCTGTGTGCTGTGACAACATGGGCTAACCCGGGAGCCCAGGGCGACCTAGACCAGAGAGAACTCCTAACCTGAAGGGACCGTGTTACTGTCCGGGGGATGTATGCATTGTATCCGGCTGCATCCCGGAACCCGGCAACTTGTGCCACTGCTGTGCTTCATGAATAAATCCGGGTACTGTATAAACTGATACCGGGCTCACGGCCGTTTGTCTTGCAATCTTGACGCTACCCCACAATAGTCAAGGTATTAAGTAAAATAAGAACTAGAGTAAATAATACATTTCATTAGTGATGAGCGAACACTACCATACGCGAATGCTCGGTACTCGTAACGAGCAGTTGGACGCTCAGATGGGTGTGATTTGAGTACCCTAGTATAATGGAAGTCAATGGGGAACTAGAAACTTTTTCTGGGAAATCTTCCGGAAAAATGCTTAAGTTTCCCACCGACTTCCATTACACTAGGGTATAATGGAGCATCCAACCCAGCGTCACTGTTCATTACGAGTACCGAGTATGGTAGAGCTCGCGCATCATCAGTACATTGCATCTCAAGTCATTAAGAACCATATTTTTATGGAAGAAGGTAAAAACCGATTTCTAAGTTCTAAAAACTGACATAGGAGTAGACTTAAAGGGGGAATTTATTGGCTTTTTCAAAAGTCCATTGTTGTAAAAAAGTGACATGTTTTGTACAAAAAGGTCCAACTTTTTGCTATTTTACGCAGGCTTTACAACTTCTATAAAGCTGGTGTGGTTGGCTAGACAAATAAGGATTAGGAATTGTGACTTTTTAGAAGGTAACAATTCTCACTCCGGGAAGTTGGGGGTGGGCGTGGGTCATAAAAAGTGGAAAACAGAAATGCTGTAAGTTTATCATTGACATTGATAAATTTGGTGGAAGTAATGGCAAAACAATCACAAACAAAACAGACTTTAAGAATGCCTCTCGGGATAATTCTCCCAATATTACATAGTCATTATAAAAAATGGAAAATTGTGAAATATTGATACTTACCTGTTGGTAAAACACAGAATCAATGATAAGAGAGCCAAGCCCGAAGCCACGGGAGTGATTTCTGTAAACGTGTGGGTGATTTGAAACCTGGACAAAAAAATCCCCCAAAAACAAAGAAATAAAACGCTTATATCAAGCATTCTACAATATGTACAATGATTAGAATAATAACCCCGGCAAAGACATAACGTGGTATAGTCAATGTAATTCAGTAAATGTTAGCTACGCTACACTGAAAACCCCAAGAAAGTGAATATTTTACTTTTATTAATTGACAAGCTGTGTGACTTCAGGCAATGGGGCCGTCAGCCATGCAGGAGGAGGTGGGAATAGAGCTGGAGTGACGAAGGCTTCAGATCTTACATAGCTCTTCAACCTCATTTGTATATCAATTCAAACACACATTTTTCAGTAATGGAGGAACAGACTTGCCATGTAAAGGCATTTTCGGACTTGTGATTGAAAGATCTGCAAGCCCATATAAATAGTTTGGGGTGAGAAAACCTGATCACAGATTCCCTTTAATTGTAAATCTTAGCAGAATCTGAAAAAATATTTGGTACTGTTGTGAGTAAACATTGTATTTGCCACAATTCCTTTATGTGGTGCATCTCAGACACAATAACAGTTACTCCTATGTTTGTTATCTGGTGTGCTGAGCTCTCAGTATTTGATCAAGAGCACAGATTTCCATTCTGGCTCTGGGAGGTGCTGGAATGCTCAGGTGTTCCATCATCCCTATGATTGCTCTGCTAATTTACTGAGCAGCTGCTCCCAGAATCCTACCAGATGTACATTCTATGTGAGTTCTGTTTGGCCTGCACGCCTGTGTCTGTCTTGTTCTGATCTGTTATCTGACCCTGCATGGTTGCTTGATTACTTGTTGTGATCACCTGTTATTTTGACCCCTGGAAAAAGACCTGAATATGTCTTTGTTTACTCCCTAAATCCTCTTCATGCTCTCTTGGAAACTTGACCCTGGACCGTTGCATGACTACATCTCTGTCTACTTCCTGAATCCTCTTTGTGCTCTCCTGGAAACCTGATCCTGGACTGTTGCATGACTATGCCTCTGTCTACTCCCTGAATACTACGAGCTCTCCTGGATCCTGACTCTGGATTACGTGACGACCCTTTTGTCTGTACTCCTGTTAGTAGTGTCTAGCATCACACTCACCATAGCTATTAGTAGTGACTAGCGTCACTGCATTATTTATATAGGTAGATGCAAATTATTTAACTCTAAAAAGACCCCCCAACAAAAGATTAAATATGGTCATGTTCTTACATGAAATTGTCTCCCATACTGGATCCGGTTTCTGATTTGGCCTAGTAATAGAAACATGTGTTAGGTTTATAAGTTTCTAATTAAGAATTTGTTTTAAAAACACAGTTAGCAATACAGATAATACTTTAATAATAATGGTCAAATAAAAACAAAAAACCTTTATACGGGACAGGCCATAAATGTATTGTGGATGAAAATCCCAACAATGGGACCCGCATTCATCTCAACCACTGGGCTCTAACAAGCTCCACTGTCAGGAGAGAGATGGTCGGAATCTCCCTTAATTTGAAAAATCTTTGCGTTTATTTGTGAAAAAATAAAAAAAATTGGTGAAAATTTTGAAAATGTCGCAATTTTCAAATTTTGAGTTTTTATTCTGTTAAACCAGAGAGTTATGTGACACAAAATAGTTAATAAATAACATTTCCCACATGTCTACTTCACATCAGCACAATTTTGGAAAAAAAAAAATTGATGTTTAGGAAGTTATAAGGGTTCAAAGTTCATCAGCAATTTCTCATTTTTTCAGCAAAATTTACAAAATCATTTTTTTTAGCATCACATTTGAAGTCCCTTTGAGGGGTGTACATGACAGAAAACTCCCAAAAGTGACACCATTCCAAAAACTGCACCCCTCAAGCTACTCAAAACTACATTCAAGAAGATTATTAACCCTTCAGGTGCTTCACAGGAACTAAAAAAAATGTGGAAGGAAAAAAAATGGACATTTTAATTTTTCCAACAATAATGTTCTTTTAGACTTTATTTTTTCATTTTCACATGGGCAACAGGATAAAATGGATCCTAAAATTTGTTGGGCAATTTCTCCTGTGTACACCGATACCTCATATGTATTCATAAACCACTGTTTGGGCGCACGGCAGGGCTCAGAAGGGAAGGAGCGCAATTTGACTTTTGGAGTTAATTTTCCATTCAAAAAGTCACATTGCGCTCCTTCCCTTCTGAGCCCTGTCGTGCGCCCAAACAGTGGTTTATGACCACATATGAGGTATCAGTGTACTCAGGAGAAATTGCCCAACAAATTTTAGGATCCATTTTATCCTGTTACCCATGTGAAAATGAAAAAATTAAAGCCAAAAGAAAATTTTTGTGAAACAAAAGTACTATTTCATTTTTACTGATCAATTTGTGAAGCACTTGAGGGTTCAAAGAGCTCACTGTGCACCTAGATAAGTTGCTTGGGGAATCTAGTTTCCAAAATGAGGTCACTTGTGGGGGAGCTCCAATGTTTAGGCACACAAGGGCTCTCCATAAGCGACATGGGTCCGCAAACAATTTGAATGGAAAATTAGCTCCAATTGTTAGCGGACACCAGGTTGTGCATTTGGAACCTACAGCTACTTCACAGAATTACGTCATATTGAACATTTTCTTTTTTTCACACAATTTCTCACTTTTAGAGCATGTGCACAAGATCCGGAAACACCGTGTACTGGTCATCTCCTCTCTTGCATTTTTTAAATTTCTTTATTAATTCTAAAAAAAAAAAAAAAAAACGACGTGGGGCTTTGCCATATTTTTGGTCCAGCCAGGTACAGCAGGCAGCTACGGGCTGCCACCAACCCCTTCTGCCTAGTTTTACCTGGCTGGAAACCAAAAATATAGGGAAGCCACTTTTTAATTATTTCATGAAATAATAAAAAAAAAAAAGGTATGAGCTTCGCCATGTTTTTGGGTCAGCCAGGTACAACTAGGCGGCTGGGGGCTGGAATCCTCAGCATAGGGAGGCCCAAGCTTTCTGGCCCCCCCCCTGCTGCGAATTGCAGTCCGCAGCCCCCCAGAAAATGGCGCATTCATAGAAGCGCCATTATATGGCGCTGTATCCAGCTCTTCCAGCTGCCGTGTAGCGGTGGCAGACTGGGTAATAAGGGGTTAATGCCAGCTTTTTGGCAGCTGGCACTAAGCTAGAGATTCTTAATGTCTGGCCAGTATTAGACCTGGCCATTAGGAATCCCTAGTAAACTATAGAGAAGACACAAGACAGAAAAATATTTTTATTAGAAAAAAAACACAGACACTATTTAGACCCCATCTTTATTATTCTTTGGCATCCGACTTAGTCCAGTGGGAAGGTGTGACGTAGTCCAGTGGGAAGGTCCGATGTAGTCCAGTGGGAGGTACCTCGATGATTTCCAGTCTTTTACGGCATATGGGGGCGTCCCCCATATGCTATAAAAGCTGGCATTCTTCCAGGAGAATGACAGGTCATGACCTCAGTAGGGTGATGGCAGGTCACGATCCTTGGTTCACAATGTGTCAATTGTGATCCCATCATGGGATCACAATTGACCCTTTGTGAACCAAGGATCCTGACCTGCAATGACCTCACTGCGATCATGAGCTGTCAGTCTATGCGCAGACAGAGCAGTCTCTGCATAAATTGACAGCTCATAATCTCAGTGAACTCATGGCAGGTCAGGATCCTTGGTTCACAAAGGGTCGATTGTGATCCCATCATGGGATCACAATTAACTCTTTGTGAACAAATTATCCTGACCTGCCATGACCTCATTGAGGTCATGAGCTGTCATTCCCCTTTCTGCTCTGTCTGCACATGCGCCTGACAGACCAGGAAGAAGACGTGCAGGGGGTAGGATCAGAGAAGATCCTGGCCGGTAAGTATGCAGGGATGACGGGGAAAGTGACCAGCGGATGGATCATCTCCCTCCCATCTGAGCTATCAGATGGGAGGGAGATGATGACGGCAGCGGTGCGCGTGCGGACCGGAGCTGGGGGGACTGAGGGGACCTGGAGGCAGGGGGCTGTTCTTCTCTGATGTGACATGGCACATCAGAGAGGAATACACTGCAGGGGGTTGCAAGTGCTGCTTCTGACGGGCTGCAGCGCCATTTTAGGAAAAGGGGAGGGGGTGGGGGTTGAGTACCAGTACCAGGGGCTGTGTACCGGTACCGGGGGTCAGGGACAGACATTTCTCTGTCATGCCACAGGTGTGATCCTGTGGCTTGACAGAGAAATCATTATTTTACCGGCAATTCAGTGTATATTTATGTGATCACGGTTATACACTGGTAAACGGTGTATAACCGTGATCACATGGCCGGTACCGGTAAAAACCGGCCCGATTTATAATCTGCAGGGTCTCAGCTACCCCCGGTAGCTGAAACCCTGGAGATTTTCTGACAATAGGGGCGCTACAGGGCCTTTTCTGCTTTTACTTATTTTCACGTTAGAACAGAATAAGGACCCTGTAATGCCGCCGTTTTTTTAGAGTGGGCCGTCACCAAGAGGTTAAAAAAAAGCACATTTTTTAAGCTAACATTAAATGAATCAGAAATACACTCTATACATTGTTAATGTGGTAAATGACTATTCTAGCTGCAAATGTCTAGTTTTTAATGCAATATCTGGTTCACATCGGACAGCCCCGGATCCACAAAACCGTGGTGTGAAGCTGGCCTAAGATGGGGATCTAAGGGGTAAGATTTCTACTTGTGGAGAGTGATATGTCAGTATGAGGAGCAGGGCCGGCTCCAGGTTTCTGTGGGCCCCGGGCGAAAAAGTCTCAGTGGGCCCCCTTTAGTACATATCATGGACTATAATATATATATTGCCGCACACTTACCGCAAGCCCCATAGACAATGCATGGGGCTTGCCGCAAATGTGTAGCAAGTGCAGCCGCTAGGCGGAAAATGCAGCAGATGCAGATTTTTTTACCGCAACTGCCACATTTAAAAAAAACGCCTATGTGAAGGCAGCCTTACAGGAACAGTGACTGCCAAAACCAGCAAGAACTGTTTCTGACAGTGAGTATATTACACGTTGTTAGGGCTAAAATGCGCTTGCATTCTCTTGCGCTTTTTAAAAATACCCTTCAAATGCAAAATGTTGCATTTTTGTGCGTCTGAGGATGCTTTGTATATACACAAGCATCCTCAAGCACACAAATAATGCAAGCAGCTCAATGGAGCCACACTGCATTATGGGTGGCACCGCAGCCAAGCTGAGTGTCTGGCCATCCGGATCTCTCTTTCTCCTCACCTTTCTTCTCGCCGCTCCGGTCTCCTCCGGTCGCTCTGCACATATCAGCACAGTCATGACAACATCGTGCCCCTCCATGCTGAGCTGCAGAATGCAGACAGCGGCAGAAGAGACTCTGGAGAAGAATGCTGCTGACAAATAGACTATAGGAGCGGAATCCGCAGGGGGCTACCACTGGTACACACACCTCGTACCCACGCGACTCTGCTCCGTACACCTCGTACCCACGCGGCTCTGCTCCGTACACCTCGTACCCACGCCGCTCTGCTCCGTACACCTCGTACCCACGCCGCTTTGCTACGTACACCACCTACCCACGCCGCTCTGCTACGTACACCACCTACCCACGCCGCTCTGCTACGTACACCACCTACCCACGCCGCTCTGCTACGTACACCACCTACCCACGTCGCTCTGCTACGTACACCTCCTACCCACGCCGCTCTGCTACGTACACCACCTACCCACGCCGCTCTGCTACGTACACCTCCTACCCACGCCGCTCTGCTACGTACACCTCCTACCCACGCCGCTCTGCTACGTACACCTCCTACCCACTAGGCTCCGCTCCGTACACCTCGTACCCACTCGCTCCGCTCCGTACACCTCGTACCCACTCGGCTCCGCTCCGTACACCTAGTACTCACTCGGCTCCGCTCCGTACACCTAGTACCCACTCGGCTCCGCTCCGTACACCTAGTACCCACTCGGCTCCGCTCCGTACACCTAGTACCCACTCGGCTCTGCTCCGTACACCTAGTACCCACTCGGCTCCGCTCCGTACACCTAGTACCCACTCGGCTCCGCTCTGTACACCTAGTACCCACTCGGCTCCGCTCTGTACACCTAGTACCCACTCGGCTCCGCTCTGTACACCTAGTACCCACTCGGCTCCGCTCTGTACACCTAGTACCCACTCGGCTCCGCTCTGTACACCTAGTACCCACTCGGCTCCGCTCTGTACACCTAGTACCCACTCGGCTCCGCTCCTTACACCTAGTACACACTCGGCTCCGCTCCGTACACCTAGTACACACTCGCCTCTGCTACATTCACACTGTAAATCCCTCCTGACCCCACACATAAACTTCACCAAATTGCCATACATCTAGTACACACTCACCTCTGCTACATTCACACTGTAAATCCCTCCTGACCCCACACATAAACTTCACCTAATTGCTATGCTGGCCATCATGATGCTCAGAGTCCTGCTTACACTGAGGAGCTGGTCATGTGACCCTGACTCCACCCTCCATTGACATCATCACAGGTCCTGTCAGCCCAGAGTGTGCAGCTCTGTCGGCTCCCACGGAGGGAGATCTCCAGAGCTGCAGGAGGCTGAGTGCGCCCTCCCTGCAAATGACCCCCCCAGCTGCCCCCTGGATATGGCCCTGGCTGTGGGGGCAGTGTGCTCAGGGGCCCCTGAGGCTAGGGTCACACTTGCATTGTGACCCTAGCCTGATGCAAGTATTTTCGGCTGCAGCACATAGCTTTTAATGCTATGCGCTGGAGCCCATAGAAACCCGATGTTTACCTTCACAACCATTGGTTGTCAATGTAAACATCGGGTTTCTATGGGCTCCGTTGCTGGCAGCGCATAGCATTAAACGCTCTGCGCTGCAGCAGACAATACTTGCGTCAGGCTAGGGTCACAATGCAAGTGTGACCCTAGCCCTCAGGGGCCCGGTGGGCCCCCTCCAAGCAGTCGGGCCCCGGCACTTGCCCTGGTGCGCCGGGTGCTGATGCCGGGCCTGATGAGGAGACTTAAAAGCCTGCATTGCAGGTGTTGTCATACTGACATGCCACTCTCCACAAGGAGAAACCCCTTAAAACAATAGTAATTTGTTAAAAGAGAAAAGGTCAACACTCTATATTTATTGTTTTTTTTTTGGCTTTATCTTTATTTTTATTAGTGAGAATTGTAAATGATGAAGCTTGGAAACAATGCAACCAACGAGGTGCAAGACTAGTAGATATTCATGTATCTCATTGGTTCAAACTGTCTGTGGAATTCCATCCGACATCTTTATTCTAAGCCCTTATGATTACTTTTAGGTTGGCCATCAAAGCAATAAAAGAAAAATAAAAGAATAAAGAGAGGCACTCCTGAATCTGTTTCTTAAACAACATTAATCAGAGGTAGGGATTTAATTCCAGCCACTGTATTCAGCTAAATAACAGATTAAACACTTGAAAAAAAAAAGAGAACGAAAGGAATTTCTGATACTATTGCGTTTTAAGTTCTACTGAACTTCAAAGGAGAGGAAACAAGAGGGAAAAAAAGTAAAAGTTTTACCAGACTGAATGTTCCATATTCCTCTCGAAGTAAATGAGTCAGGAGCCCTTGAAGGGTCGTCTGGTCTCCCCAGGTCCACCGGGCTCGATTGAAGTACGAGGAAACAATTAGGTAAGAATAAGGTAAGAGTCCCGCGGAGAAGTAGAGCGCTAACTTCAGCAAAGAACTCAAGGACAATTCCTGCGCGGAAAACATTGAGCGTTACTGCAAACCACCTTTTTTTTTTTTTTTTTTTTTTTGCAAGAGGCTGGAAAACATCAAATAATATTTTACACATAGATGATTTCCCAATTTGTAACAAGTCTCTGGGAATGCTGTCAAATCTCCTGACTTTAGGGATTATTTAGAAATTGCTTCGAACTGATCTCTTTTGCATGGCAAAGTGAGAATGTAAGTGAAGCCAATATTATTAGCCTGGACTCCCGAGTATCATAACCTGCATTGCCTTGCACTGAAATCATTTTTCCAGATATCCATAGGTAGGAACTGCAAGGCTGAGATAACCCACTCGAAAGTTATAAGGAGACGGCTGCTAAGTGTGCATTCTACAGAATATTCTGCACTCGTGAACGAAATTGGGACACCATTAGGAACGGGTATCCATCAACAGGCTTACGATGAGCAGCGGTAAGAACAGCGAGATGATTTACAAACTGAGGGATCACCCAGAGTACTTCATTTTGAAAAACGTGGTTCGGAGAAGAAATACCAAATTCATACACGATATTGGTGTTTGGAAAGAAAATGGAATGGTCAAAATAAAATGTTTAGAAGACAAGAGGATAAACCAGGACCAACGTTCCTTATCTCCATTGTCTCATGGTCTCTCTTACTTTGGAGACTTGTGACTGGTTTGAAACCTCTGTCGCTTTTCTATATCTGAGACTTTATATTAAACGCGTTTCTTTCCTTTCAAGTTTTGGAGTTAATCTCAGTTTCTGTTGCTAGCAAACTTCCTTGTGCTTTTCCAAATGTGGCTACTTTGTGATGACTCCCATTTCCTTTATATGGTCACATCATCTAGCATACCTTGCTGCTGATTGAACGTCATTCTTGGCCTGGCTACCTTTGGTGAAGGAGCTACTCTGGAGAGCTGACTACTGCCAAGCTGTCTACTACCAAAAAGCGTGGCAGCAGGCGTGAAGTTGTTTGTTCTTCCCCTGTCTGTCTTTCATTCCCCTCTTGTTGAATTTTTTTTTTTTTTATCAGATAAATTTTTATTAAGAGGTATAGAACATTAATACATGTTACAGCAATAAGTACATTATTTTTCTTATTTCTTTTCAAAGCCCCAAACAAACCCAATTCCCCTCCTCCCCCCCTAAACAACCCTCCTCCCCCCCCCCCCTCTGCCCACCCCCACCCCTTCCCTACCAGACAGTATCCCGCAACACAATTTCAGATCAATTTTATATAATAATATATAAATCATATCCTTAGAACAATATAATTCACATAATCCCAATTTCTTTTTCCCACCTATAAACCCTCCGGTCTAGCAAATACCCAATAAGATACCCAATAACAATCATCAGTATTGTGGAGCTACCTCCGTCTCCTCCATGGTCCCTCTTGTTGAATTTAGTGCAGCATTTGGGACTAGTGCTTCCGCCAGCCGTCTCTCTATTGAGGGCTAACATCAGGGCCAGCAAGGGACTAGGTATCCTGCTCGGCGAGGGGGTGAAAGAACTCGATAGGGACGGAAGGGAGATCATAGCACAGCTGCTGGTGAATACAGGAGGTCACCTCTTCCCCATTCCCTATGAGCAGGGCCCTCTACTGCAGTCATCCCCTACGGTGTCTTTCAGTCTGTTTGCTGTAGTGCGCTGGACACCTTTGGTCCATGCGTCCCTGACACGCGCTATTTCTGTATGCTCCCTGCGCCCAGCGTGACATATATACACCATCATCAATAGTTTCAATGCAGAGTAAAATAAGAAAGCAGTGAGAAGGGTTAAATAGGCAGCAAGTAGAGACAGAAAAGTGAAATATGACATAGGAAGCAAAAAAGGGGAGCAGTTGAAAAACATGCAAGAGGCCAAGACCAAACCGATGTGGAGACCGGACTTCGCCCGAGTTTAAAACATTTATTGAGTAAGCAAAGGTCAAGCAAAAGTTAGAATTGGTTGTTTTTATACATTTTTTTACTAAATGAAGTATGCCCTAAAAGTCTAACTCCTATGAAAAAAGGGATCAAGACCAACTATCAATGGAGACATGACCACACAGCGAAGGTATTCTCCATTGAGCTTAAAGTTTATAGTCATTTGAGTGAGGGATGACTAGCACTAACCAATTCAGGACACAATTAATAAAATCATTAAAGGACAAACCTTACAAATACATATTTGAGCATATAAATGTCAGGGAGTTCCTCACAGTAGACCTCCCTCTAGGAGGACAAAATGGAGATTCTTGTCTTTCTTCAGCAAACTCTTGATATGAAAAAGGTGCTGGGAGCCAGATCTTTGGTAATGGGCTCATCGTCACTGTGGCTATAACCAGCCCTGCCACACGATGCACTTTTGACTCCTTGCCGCCTGCCTCTTACACTGCAGAGAGAGACTTCCTGCTTGGATCAGTGTAGAGGCTGCTGTGTTCACAGAACTTTATCTACTAAAGTCCCTGCCCCTCCTGTACCTGTGTGTCCTGATCGCCTACATTTAGTGTACTTGTTCTTGTCTCCCTTATCCTCATGTAAAGCGCCATGGAACCTAATGGCGCTATATAAATAATAATAATAATAATAATAATCTACTAGTAAGTTCCCACTACTAACACACGGAAAGCTTATTATTTACTGTGTAGGTAAAATATTCAAGTTATTTTGGCTATATCTCTATAGACTCGTGCAGCTAACATCACCTGAAAATAAGGAAGGGCTCACTCTTTCCCCATAGAGAAATATAGTGGAGTGCACAACTCGTAAGTCAATTAGTTTTCTTAAAGCTTATGTACCGCTGAAGTGGGTGCTTTAAACCTAAGTCCCCTGACCCCTGTCTGATACTCAACTTTTGGCTTCTTCACCTTTTTCTTTTGGCGCTCTGGTCGGTCTGCAGGGCAGCTCTAATGTTTCATGAAGTGTGCTGAAGGTCACAAATCAACAAAAGTCTGTCTATGAGAGCCTTGTTCTGGCCTCATTCTGGCTCTCATAGAGTTGCATTGAGCTCTTGTGTTGTAGCTTATGACTTTCTAGCACCACAGGACTGGAGTGGCATTGGTAAGGGGTGAAGCCACTAGAATGTGAGTACAAGAACAGAGGCAGGAGGCTTACATTTAAAGTACCACCCCAGCGCTAAAAAAACAAACATACTCTGGGGTGATGCTTTAAATGGCAATTACTTCACAGTTTAAGATTAGGAACTTGAATTAAAACATTAAATTCCTATCATAAGAAGGTTTTACGTAGATCTTTGGAGGAAGACTTCAATTATTTTGTATTCTATTGCTCCCGAATTTTACTTCTTCATAAAGATAACCTCCCAGACAATGCAAACATATATATAATTACACATACAAACCTTATGCATGATTAGATATCCTAGAACCCAAGTAGCGATGCAAATTACATACAGCACAATAGTGTGCTGGTTGCATAAGCTGAGACCACAGCAAAACGCACCATAGACCGAAACCTAAGGATAAAAATGGAAATAGTAATGTATTTGAAAAATAAAGGATCGAACATTCTAAAGGTATAAAAGGACTAGAAAATCCTCAAAAATGGAGACCCTTGTATGGATCATTTGGTAGAAGAACAACAGTAAAGAGACTGAGGTGTCGGCTCAACAGCCTGTGGTTCAGAGGGAATCAATGGAGTGCATACAATCAAACTTCAGCCCAATAACGCTTGACGCTGTCGACAGAATATGTGAAGATTGATGGTCTTGCCCAACATTGTCTAGAAACAAGGTTCAGAAAAAACACGGCACTCACCGGGACTACAAAAAGCGGTGTCCTTTAATGCAGGGTTTGCATAACAAAGTGCAGGGAGGGGGTACCGAGGTGACGAAGGCACCGTTTCGGGCTCTCGTAGACCCGTAGAAGGGCGAGAGCCCGAAACGGTGCCGTCGTCACCTCGGTACCCCCTCCCTGCACTTTGTTATGCAAACCCTGTATTAAAGGACACCGCTTTTTGAAGTCCTGGTGAGTGCCGTGTTTTTTCTGAACTTTGTTTCTAGACTGTGTACTTTGTCTTCCACTGGCACCCCGGGTGAACACTGGGTCTCCAGTCCGCATTTGCCTCCTAATTTCCTTGTTGGTAGTGCCCTCTTTCCTTCTATATAGTTTCTTCTTGCCCAACATTGGTTCTCTGCATCCAACTTGCTGCGAGCTGGTGCCTCTGACTCTTCCCTAGCCAAGTGATGGTCACTTAACACAACCTTTCGAGACATGCTTCACTCTTGCACTAACCTATAAGTTTCCTTACACTGACTTTTTTCTCTTTTCAAATTCCTTGTTTGGGACTGGGTTAACGCAAGTTTTAATGCAGTATCGGGCAAAACGGCATGTTTTAATGCGAATTGCTGTGGCTTTGGCAGGTTGGTTATTGATCTCCTGGTTTTTACAAGTGAAACTATTACGGTCCTGCTGCGCAACATGACTAGAATGCTCTCGTATGTTGCTGTTACTGCTATCTGGGTCTGTGAGTTATCAGTATGTTTAGGTTAAGAGTTATTCTTCATGCTGATTCCGGGAAGGATTAAATTCCTTAGGTGTTTCGATTTCCCAGTGATTGCTCTGTTACCTAATTGAGCAGCTCTCCCCAGAATGCTACTAGTCGTACATGTTGCCTGTAGCGCTGTGTGGCTTGCATTCCTGTGTCTACTCTGATCTCTGTTTACTTAAAGTGTAATTTCCACTTAAGGTAAAGG
Source organism: Allobates femoralis (assembly GCA_033576535.1). Classification (NCBI taxonomy): domain Eukaryota; kingdom Metazoa; phylum Chordata; class Amphibia; order Anura; family Aromobatidae; genus Allobates; species Allobates femoralis. Next base: position 31,352,166 of record JARQOC010000012.1, read on the forward strand.
ACTGGAGTATTAATGCTCAAGTAAAAGGTAGGGAGACATTAGTTAGTATACCCCAGGAAATGTATCCAACTACCTTCTAAAAGGACAGTTGGTGGGGTAGTTTGGTCAGAACCTCTCTTGTGTGATGATGAGATCTCTGCACATATCTCCTTGTAGAGAGTGCCAAGCCTGTGTAAGGAGACTTATAGACCATGCAATGCTGATCTGGAAATGTAAATATGCAAATTGTTTCTTAAGGTAGGAAATTAACTTTAGTGCCACCTACTAGTGGTAGAATTTGGTGGCTTTCCTGATGAAATGACGAGCACTTTGAAATGTGCTAAATAAACTATCTTTATGCAGTTTCCACGTATTGGCTATCTCATTTCCAGCAGTGCAGAGGCAACCACATCACTATTCTGGTTTCTTTTGGATACCTACTAGGGGTAGCAATCCTACAAGTCAGTATTGACCCATTAACAAGCCTTAACTTATGATTAGAGATGAGTGGACCTGTAGAAGTCCGGGTTCTGGTGGTGTAAGCTGTTGTAAAGTTCTGTTCAGGACCAAAACGTGCCGTGAACCTCATTGGAAGTCTCCGATTGGGCAGTTCTGCTCTCTGCCCACATACAGTCAGCCATAAACAAAGCGCTTCTGTGGAGCAGAGAGCGAGGATTTGCCATTTATTTTAGAAACACACTACAGTCTATAACTCTTAACTCAGTGCAAGACGATCAAACACTGCAAGCAGATCGCATTGGGCCAAGCACCGAGTGAACCCTAGCACAGCAATGCTTGCCGGAGTGCCTTGGATACCTAAAGCACGTGAACTCCGATCTTGAACGGGTTCGCTCATTTCTACCAATCAAACACTACTTGTAGACACGTGTTTCAGTGCGCTTGCCCCTCATCGGTGCAAATTATGCAATTCACTTATTTAATAAATTTGATTTTGGGGTAAAGAACCCCTAATATGGAAAAATATAGTTCCTTAAAGAGGTAATAAAAGCTTTCCAACAGAGAGGAACCAAGTGAGGCGATATGTATTTTTTTCCGCCAGTCTAGATATATAGTTTTGTAGGAAAGATGGACGACAACCAATGAGACCCAACTTAAACCGCTACAGTGGTTTTTACAAAGCTTTCCCAGACGCTCTTGCCTGGTTATGGACGTCACGTTGTCAAAACTCTGGAATTCAATTAACATCACATAAATAGACGAATAAATAGGTTTTGTTATTGAGACGGAAAGGCTATATTTTCGTTGGCATTGCTCTTTGCGTCCAACTAGACAAAAAATTACCTTTGATCTCTCGCTGTCGGTTTTTGCCTTGTGAAACTCGACCGTAAGAGCCATCAGCATCACCACAAACAGATTGTTCAGGCTAAAAACCTCTGCTGCAATGGACCACTGCCATGTTAGACGTGAAAATGAATATAACCCTGCAGCAAGGATTCCTGCCGTATGGGAGCCAGAAAGCCTGCAAACATAGATAACAGGAAATCTCCTTTTGCTACAAAATAGAACTGTTTGTTATGCATTTTATATTATAGCTGCAATCGGCTCTCGCCACCGAGAGCTATCGGTTCGCTGTGTAATATTTCCACAATTCATGACAATATTAATTAAACAAAAAAAAAAAAAATACACAATAACGGGAAGTCAGAGCAACTGTTTCATGTCCTGGTACACATGGCATGGCCCCTTAAGGTAGAATCGGAAGTTCTAAGCTTTCAAGACCATCGCCGGATTGAGTGAAAACACCGGCCGCCGCGAATAACAAGCCTGTAATGTTAAAATAAATAGGAGGAGAACAATGGATCCTAGTGTACGGGGAACAGGCAGATTCAATGTCACACGGAAGAAAGAGAGATCAGTGAATGACTGCCTTTGTCCTACATCTGTCCCGTGTTCTCAGGTAGTATAGAACACAATAGGGGGATGCTGCCTGTGGCTTTCGAGTCCTTGTAGAACTACCACTGCCAGGTTGCTCACTGCTTCGGTACTTCTTTCATAATCAATCGACTATAAAAGAAACCTATTTATGTAGAAGAAAAAACCTACGGAGTGAAATACCACTTTCTTTATAGTTCAGAAAGGCTTTTTACTCTCCGGATACCACTTACTGGTCCTAACCTCACACAATGGAAAGTCATGCATCTCATGTGAAGTTACATCCCCGAACGAAAACTTATTGTGTTTGACGATGTGAAAATCAGATATTACCCACCCTCTGCAGCCCGTTTAGGTCAATTCTTTCTCTTCTCCACAGTTGATTACCCTAATGGGATGCTGTTTGATTAAGGATGCCTTCACACTGCGGTGTGATCCGGTCCGGGGCTGTCAGGGATGAACCTGACAGCCCTGGACTGGATCAGCACACAGGACTGGAGGGCTAATTTGCCCTCCGGTCCGGTGTGCAGCCGCACACAGCTCCCGCTGCTGATAGGTCAGGACCGTGGCGCTGCGGTCCTGACCTATCAGGGGCTGCACACCGGACCGGAGGGCAAATTAGCCTTCCGGTTCTGTGTGCTGATCCTGTCCAGGGCTGTCAGGTTCATCCCTGACAGCCCCGGACCGGATCACACCGCAGTGTGAAGCCGCCCTAAGAGGTGTCTTCTTCCATGCATTATGCAGTCCCGTTTTACATATTAACTTGCTACAAACTGAAAGTAAGGCCAATGTCAATATCCAGGGAAATTGGGAAGATAATAGGATAATAGGGTTCACTGCCCTCTAGGGGGTCTACTGCTGCTAGCCCGTGGCCCCAGTGACCTGGCACATTTTTGCATTTTGCAAAGATTTGCAATATATTGTGGCAATACCACCAGGACTTTACTGTAATTTGTGAAGAGCAATGTTGTTTCTGACAATGCTCGATGCAAACTGCAGCAAAAATGCTGCCTTTTTGGCATCATTTTGCATGAAATGTGGCAAAACTGCAACTGGAAAAGATCACAAAGCAAAATGACAACGTTTCTGCACCAAGAAAGCACACAGGAATGTCATAAGGAGAAGTCAATCATATGAGGCATAGGGAGAGGTCTGTGTAAGGTAGAAGGGGCATAGGAAGCAGTCCGTGTGGAAGAAACAAAAGGAGCAGTCTGTGCAAGATTGGAGGTGCATAGGGAGCAGTCTGTGTGGAACAGGCATAGAGAGCAGTCTGTGCAAGATAAGAGGTGCATAGGGAGCAGTCTGTGCAAGATAGGAGGTGCATAAGGAGCAGTCTGTGCAAGATAGGAGGTGCATAGGGAGCAGTCTGTGCAAGATAGGAGGTGCATAAGGAGCAGTCTGTGCAAGATAGGAGGTGCATAGGGAGCAGTCTGTGCAAGATAGGAGGTGCATAAGGAGCAGTCTGTGCAAGATAGGAGGTGCATAGGGAGCAGTCTGTGCAAGATAGGAGGTGCATAAGGAGCAGTCTGTGCAAGATAGGAGGTGCATAGGGAGCAGTCTGTGCAAGATAGGAGGTGCATAGGGAGCAGTCTGTGCAAGATAGGAGGTGCATAAGGAGCAGTCTGTGCAAGATAGGAGGTGGATAGGGAGCAGTCTGTGCAAGATAGGAGGTGCATAGAGAGCAGTCTGTGCAAGATAGGAGGTGCATAAGGAGCAGTCTGTGCAAGATAGGAGGTGCATAGGGAGCAGTCTGTGCAAGATAGGAGGTGCATAGGGAGCAGTCTGTGCAAGATAGGAGGTGCATAAGGAGCAGTCTGTGCAAGATAGGAGGTGGATAGGGAGCAGTCTGTGCAAGATAGGAGGTGCATAGCGAGCAGTCTGTGTGGGACAGGCATAGGGAGCAGTCTGTGTAAGATAGGAGGTGCATAGCGAGCAGTCTGTGTGGGACAGGCATAGGGAGCTGTCTGTGTAAGATAGAAGGGGCATTCCTTCACATGGCCCAGGCCAAAAGCACCATCAATCTCTGATCACTGGAAGGGAGCCAAGAGAGCCGCCTCTTCCCTGATGGCATCCTCAGCTCTTCTTTTGATTACCTGTTTAGCGAGATGCTTGTATGACATTGTGCCAAGCTGGCTAATCAATAGAAGAGAGAAGGATACCTTTAAATAGGAGACAAATCCAAAGGAAATTTGAGCTTATGATCTGTGCCGCCGTGAGATGACAGGACAACTGGTGTAGGTCAAAAACTGGTGGCCTTATTCTACATGTTTCGGAGTGCTGTCCCAGCTACTTCTTCAGGAAACCAACCATATATACAAAAGCTTTTGTATGTATGGTTGGTTTCCTGAAGAAGGAGCAGGGACAGTGTTCTGAAACGCGTAGAATAAAGCCACCATTGTTTGACTTACACCAGTGGTCCTTTCATCTCACGGTGGCGCAGATCATAAGATCAAATTTCCTTTAGATTCGTTTGGCTACCACAGTACACATGGATTGTGGATCCCGCAGCAGCCGTTACATGTGCTACATACTGGTTGATTGTCACACAACCTTATCAGGTGAGCAGCGACATCAGTCACAATTTAATAGTGTATTACAAAGATAAGACCTTATGCGTTTCTTTTGCAGTGTTCCCAGTTTAAGTAGGAGACAGTTCTTAGGGCCACGGATTACTGACATGGCTGATGACCCGATTTGCACTCTCTCTAAGTGATGGCAAATAACTACAAAGATCCATCAAGTTGTCAAGAAACAAAGAGAATGCATATGGGTTGTCTGATTAGAAACCCCTTATTAAGTAACATATTAGTGAACACTACAGGAGTCTTCATTACAGAGCAAACAGGCTAGAAAGTCTTCCTTATGGTACCCATCATGTTCATCTATAACCCCACAGGCCTTTACAATTCTTTGTTTCTTCTAGGTGTGTCTTCTAGATTGCGCCTATAAACATTTGATTTGTGGTGAATCTTGTTGATACTTGTAATATGCTCAAAAAAAAAAGATCTGATGTGTAAGGCCAGGTCTATATATTATAGCACCAAAAAATAAAATTTAAGCTCAAAAGGAGGTGTTGTTCGTACCCTCTAATAGGGCACATGCCCGCCGCATTCAACTGCGTGTGTTACTACTCTCCCCACCGATGCCCCAGGTATCTTTCGAGTCTATAGCCACCTTTTTATGCAAACATGACTGCCTGCAAGTCAGACGAACAAAATAAACATGTATATTCCCATAAATTTGAATACATTTTTCTCATCCATGACGTTTAGGACATTTTACTTCCATCAGTTTAACCTGCATATCTGAAAACATGATGACAAGTAGACTTAAGGCTGTAACGCACTTTTGAGCAGCGCCATAAATATGCAATATTTTAATGATACCTAATCTTGAGCCCAGACCGGTAATCTTGACTTTCACATATTTTCCCATGATCACATACTGTCATATAGGATTTCCCTTAAGGGTCTTGCATTTATAGTATTATAGTCTGCGAAGCCTGTAGGATAAAAAATATTTTTTTTTCACTGTATAAGACCCAACAAAATGGACAAAATGTAATAATGAAAGTCATAATGGTCTACTGGAATAAAACTTGGATTCTTCAGCTCATAACTCCTATCCAGAGATCCATCTATACAAAGAACTGTTTCTGACTTTTTGCTCCTCCTGAGTCGTATACCAAAAGCAAATGGATATAACTGTGATCTGGTCATGTACACATCAGTATTTTAGTTAGTATTAGGGTATGTCCTCACGGTCCGGAAGAGCTGCTTGTTGGACGCAGCTCCTCCGGACCTGAGGGAAGCCGCGGGTGGCCCCATGGAGACCGCAGCCACCCTGTACTCACCATGTGCGGCGGGTGCGGGGCGGCTTCTCCCTGCAGTCACCCCATGGGAGAAGCTTCCAACTGTTCATTTCATGCTGCGGAGGAGCGGACTCCCGACAACCCGCACCGCAGCTCCAAAGACGCTGCGGGCAGGTTACACATAGTGAGGATGGGATTTCTTGAAATGCCATCCACTATGCTACTACTGTACTACGCAGCATTTTGGACGCAGCGCTTTGCGCTGCGTCCAAAACGCTGCGTCTCCTGATCGTGAGGATGCACCCTTAATCATCTCAGTCATTATACCAGCATGTGTGGTTGTGAGATGGCGACCAGCTATGTTGTAAATGGCCGGTATGTATTAAAGTGTATACCGAAAAAGTTGAATTTCTTGATATTTCTATTAAGGCGGGCATTGATTGTACGATATCTACGGATGTTTTCCGTAAACACACCGCGGTTAATGCCTTATTACATGCATCGTCTGCCCATAATGCATCAACGATTTGTGCCGTCCCGATCGGTCAGTTCTTACGGATTAAACGCATCTGCTCCTCGGAAAATACATTCGAGGAGCAGGCCCGGGATTTGGCTTCATGCTTCAGAGAGAGAGGTTACAGCAACAGGAGCATAAAGGGCGTATCTGAGTGCGAAACACACTCCCAGGGTCAATCTACTTTGTACGGGACGTGACACTAGGAGAGAGACAACTCAGGACATGGGGGTCCGCTATATCACCACCTTTAACCAGGAGTTTGAGAATATGCAATCCATCTTAAAACGCCATTGGTCAGTCCTCAAAACGGACCCCTTCCTGAGGGACTCGCTGTCTGAGCATTCTTTGAGGACAGCATGCAGGGCTCCAAACCTGCGCAATGTACTAGTCAGGAGTCACTATGAGCCCTATTCTCCACCTTTGTTTGGGTCAAATAGACCTTTGAGGGGCTGTTTCCAATGTGGACACTGTGTTGCCTGCAGCAATGTCCTTCGTTCAACTTCCTTTACGTCTGCTGATGGCTCTAGAACCTTTGATATACGAGAATATATCAACTGCAGCACCAGCAATGTGGTGTACTACACCACATGCGGCTGTAATTTGATTTATTTCGGTTTAACGTCCCGAGAACTCGCAGACGTGTAAGGGAGCATGTGTTGGACATTGCTGCGGCCTAATGTGTGGACAACTTTACCACTTTGAAGACGTTGCCCCGCCATTTTAAGATACATCATGATTGTGATCTGGTTTCCCTAAAAATTAGGGGGATCGATGTCATTCATGGTGGTATCCACGGTGGCAACATTCGTAAGGTCCTTGCCCAGCACGAAACTCGTTGGATCATGATGCTCAGGACAATGTCTCCGAATGGTCTTAATGAGTCTCTTAGTTTTGCTCCATTTCTGTAGTCTCTGCCCCCATTGGAGTCTTCTATATTTGAACCTCGTGACATAATTTTTTTGAATTTTTATTACTTTTTAGATTGTTATGGTGACGCTCCTCCATTGCTGCACCGATTTTCTTCTGCTCGCCTGGGAACCTTGGATTTCTACATAAGAGACACTACTACCAGCTCATTATGGCCATAGAGCACATGGAGTAAGTGGAACTCCCCCTTTTGAATTTACAGGCTTTTTCTTCTATGGACATCCTTAGAATTTGGATTTGCATGGACCTTTTTTGGTTTTTGGTGCGTACAATTGGACTATGATGCATAACCTTGCCTGTGCTCCACTTTTATCTATATAATTCTGTAATTTGCTCTCCTATATCCATCTTGATGCTGGTTTTGTGAGGGTTAACAACCTCTGGTATGCTGGATAGGAATACACAGCGCTCAAGTGCGCTCGTGTCTTGCTTCCTCCCTCCGGCGGTGTGTGCAGTGTCTATACCGCTGGCGCGCATGCCCGGGCACCATGGTTACGCGTCCATGGGTCCCGGAAGTGCGCGTCATTCAATGCAGTGACGCTAGCGCACATCTGGCCGTGAGGTGGTCGGACCAGAAGTAAGCGAGCGCTGCGGTCTGGGCGGCTGTTTGGCGTGAATAGACGCCATTAGACATGGTATTTAAACCGGTGCCCACAGGGGTAGGGTCACTCTTCCCCCTGATGAAGCTTATTACAGTTTAAAGAGGAAACGTACGTCGGGGTCCGGATCTGGGGGTCTGCAATCCACTGCCGAGTAACTGTGTGTTGCTGGGCTTGTCCCTCCCTCTCCTGGCCACAAAGGGTTGGAGCTTTTTACCAGCACCAGGTTCATTGTAACTGCTATTCCTATGCTGTAATTGCAGGTGTCTTCCTTGGGCAGGATTTGGCTTAGCACTTGCACTTTAATATGAATGTATGTACATTTATTATATGCCAGCTGTTTTTGGATATATGTTCTCACCTGCTTTACTGCTTTGTGCAAATATTATGTAAATTTATGTAATCTGGTATCCATTTATGATAGCCCATTTAACTGATATCTGGATGTGACACATGTTACCCTGCACAAGTTGTTTCGTCCTTTGCAGAGGACCTTTTTACAGCCTGGTCTAACTTTTTACCTTCATTAAATAATCAATTTGTGCATACCTTCTCTCTTGTTCTCCTCTCTTTTGTTTGCATATGAGTTTTGGTGGGTTTTCCCACTCACATATGATTGTATGGAATTCTGTATAGTCTGGCCGGTATGTATTGCAGAGGTGTTTGTTCTCTACGATGTAAACCAGGAATGTTTACTCTGGGACTTGTAGTTCCACAAGCTTTGTTAATGCATTCAAGGCAAGGTTTATGGATGGGCAGATCTGGCTATCAACATACCTCCAACCATGGGTGTGTCTCATGTGTTTTAATGAAACTGTTTGTTGGATCACAGGGTCGCTCTGGATTAGGAAGCTGCAATCTTCCTGGAATGCACACTGAGATAATATGTGTGGAGCCTACAAGAGCTCCTGGAAGATTTACGGTCATTAGACTCTATGTGTGGAGTCTGCCAAAGCTCCTACACTGTTAGTGGAGAATGCCACAGCTACTAAAAAGGTAACCTCTAGAATAGGGCTGTGTACTGACCGAGGTCAGTGATTAAAGGTTGTGATAACTTCACTGGGATATTCCGGCAGAGTTGTAGCCAATGTTGTGCGGGCATCCCCACAAATGAAACAGATTGTATGTCGTATTGATTTCTGTAAAGCTGAAGGATGGCCCCTGTTTAGCTTATGTTTGTCTGTGACAACTGTCCTATGCAACTGGCAGAGCTGCTGGTAAGGCACAACCCTGAGAAACTCTGAGACCCTTAACTGCTACACAGGTATCTGGACTTACAGCAGATCACTGGAGATCACTGCCTATGGAGGATCATCAGGCAAGAGCAAGGAGGTAGTCAGACAGGGAAGTCTGGGAAAAAGGCTAGGGAGGAAAAATGAATAGTAGAAATGTCAGGAAGCAAAGTCAAAACGGAGAGGACACAGAAGTACAAAATCATCAGGAGAAAACAGAGTCAAAGTACAAAGCAAAGGTCAAACAAATATCATAGGAACCAAGAACATAACTAGCAACTTATAAGACAAGTCCAAGAGTATATAAAGGGAGTGGTACCTCCCCATAGGCGGGAGCTCAGGAACCAATGACCCCATCTGGACTGTCCATGTACCAATACTATCAGGTTGTGAAGGAAAACCGGTCCCAGCCACACTAACCCCAGAGGAGGAGCGAAGCCTGTGCTCTCCAGAATGCACTGGAAGGACTTCTCCCCCAACACCAGCATCACCTGCAGTGTGAACACGATGATGCCTAGTGACAGGGGCAGAATCCGCAGAAGGAAGTTCTGGCAGAGGCGCAATGCCTTTCTCATCAGCGCCATCTATAGGGCAAACATGACGGTGCCGCCTAGTGACTGGGGTTAGGAATTACAAGAGCAGGTCCAGACGAGGACGCATTACTAGCACCAGCCATAGATGGTGTATGGGGCACCTAGTGGCAGGGGCAGGAAATACAGGAACAGGTCCAGGTGGGGACATGAGAGTGTCTTAATAAACTGGCTGGACTATCTAAATAGAAAACCGTTCCTGTGTATGCCTGAATCCGAGTGTTCCTGTTACATTCAGTGAGCAAATCATTACAGCATCCATAATGATTCCCAAAGTTCCATATTAATCATATCATCATACATGGTAAAAAAAAAAATGAGCTCGTCAATCAATCTGGCAACGTAAAGGCCAAGAAGAAAGTTTTCATGTTAAATACATCTACCACCAATCTAAGGAGAGGTAACAAATGAATGATGACTCAGAGGATCATGCGCTAAGACTCTTCCCGATCTAAAATCCTGAACTGAGACAAGCAGTGTAGGCTCAATTCCTGCTCCATTCACTTCTATAGGTTTGATGTACCAGCTATCTCCACCAGTTCCATAGTAGTGAATATTGGTGGTCACTTCCTCCCCATTTATACTGAGCAATTTAGTGACCGTATTATCTGGATCGATTGAGGCTTAAAAACTTGGACACCGGAGAACATACCGTACATTTGTCAACTATTTTGTGGAATGGGAATAAATATATTCTGTGTATGAGCAATGCAAATTACTAGGGACTAGTCCAGCAGGGCGTTAATTCTCTTGGACAAGTCCTGCCTCCAATATTAAAAGCACTAGGTGTGATTGATATGATTTGTAAGAACAATGTCACTGGTGGCTTTTTGCAAATTTTGTGCATGCTCGTGATGGTCTACCTCCCTGAGTATGCACTGGGCACCAATGAAAATGGGGAGCAATGACACAACCGAAATACACACGGCCAGGGAGGCAAAACATCATGGGAGTGCGCATGTTTAAGATAAGATAAGATAAACTTTATTGATCCCGGAGGAAATTACAGTATTACAGCAGCAGAACAAAGATCAAGAACATTTCACACTTTGGCCAGGAGCAAACAATGACATTGTCTTTATAAATCATGTCAGGGAAGGTGAGTGAGGGAGAGATGCCAGGGGACCTAAAAACATTGACAGGTCATTCTCTTTCCCGCCCATACAACACCCTTACGAATATTACATAAGCAAATTGTTATTTCGCTAAAAACAACAAGTGGAATTTTTGTAATATGATGTCAAAAACGGTAATTGCAGACAACTCAGCAAGAATGTTGCTCTCGCTAGAAAGCAAGGTAGACTTGGGAAGGAAGTGGCATGCGGCATGTTCGATTTCAAGATGTTCAATACTAAATGTGTCCTACAGTATATGGCATTGTAAAAAAACAGATGAAATGTACACTTGGCTGAGAGGTGGAGGCAGCAGAAGTAGCATTCAGCTAAATGAGTAAATAAATGCTAATGCATCCCTTGGTCTATAAAATACGGCGCATCTGTATTTATTTTACTGGCATTCATCTCGAGCCATGGTGACTTGATGGATGAATGTTCTGTAGGAAAATGGATCTTGTACAGTCTTGATAGGGTCTTCTCCAAGCCTAAATAGGTACACAAGGGTCTTCACTGCCACTATCTTGATAGTAGTATCAAGCCATTGGGCTGCTGTTCTTCCTCTTCGCCTTGGACATTCTATTCTTCTGACTATGATGTCCTTCTCCTGTGATTATTCTCTTCGCATGATGCGTCCAGAGTAGGCAAGTCGTAGCTTGGGGATCTTTGCTTCCAGGGACATGTCTCGGTTGACTTGTTCCAGAATTGATTAGTTTGTTCTCATTGCCATCCATAGTATTGATAACATCCTTCTCCAGCACCATTTTTCAAAAGCGTTGATTGATCTTCTGTCTTGTTCCTTTAGTGTCCATGTGTCACTTCTGTATGTTACTACAGAAAAGACCAGACTATGTACAAGCCATGTCTTCATCACCAGTGAAATGTTCCTCAATGAAAAGACCTTGTCTAGTGACTTCATTGTGGATTTTCCCATAGCTATTCTCCTATTGACTTCTGGTGTCAATGCTGCATCTTGAGTGATCATTGAAGTCCTTTACAACCTCCAGTTCGTCACCATCCATCTCACGTGTCTCGGTCGTACCTGGCAGTAGTCAATATCTTTGCCTTCTTTGTACTGAACGTAAAAAAGCGTCAAAAAGAACTGACCAGGTTTCCTTTCTTGATATGTAGATTAATGGGTCTCCTCTCCCAATAGTGTTGGCTATACATGTTTGCAAGACTGCGGAGTCGGAGTTGTGGAATTGCAAATGTACTACATGCTGCTTTGAAAAAAATATATATATTATCCATTATTGGTTACTATATTAAATGTCACAGAAATGTATAGACCACCGCCTATCATTCTAAGACAACCCCTATTTGATGAAAAACAGTGATGTTACCATTTTCCTACAATTCTTGACCATTAAGAAGCAGCCGGACTGTGGAACCTTGTCTCACTAACTCCATGTCCTTACATTTCTTTCTCACCGGAACCATTAGATGTCCATTTTTTGGGACAGCAGTTATATTTTTAATTTGCCTTTTAAAAAAAAGGTAATTTTTATTTTCCTTGTTCTGATGGAATATCTCAGCATAGAATTTGATTTTCCAGATAATTCTCTTACTCTTCAGAACATTAGTAAGCTTGCATTGTTCGCTTCAGATTACAACGGAGTTAATAATCTTGTTTCGAACATTTTGGAGGTTGTGTGGGTTGTCCATGACATCTCCATCTGACCTTTGTCCTCCTGGATTTTCTTTACAAAAGCTAAGAAGTTACAGTTATGGGCTGTGTTTGAGACCCCCCTAAATAACTTTTCTCTTGATCCCTAAATGAAGTGGTCAGTGCAGGCAGAAGCTACAAGCTAATGTTGCGAACCACAGAATTCTAAGGAAATGGTCACAGCTCATGGCTATGTCAGGGTTTAGCATTCATTGACAACTTGCTGACTATGCATTAAGGTGGGACAAATTGTACCCAGTTCACATGCTACATGCTTCAGCCGAGGAGCGCTCTTGGTCCCTCCAGTGGTGGTTGGACCGGGGGCGCCCGTTGGCTGAATATACCAGGTACTGCATGTAACATTGTCTTGGGGTTTTATAGCACTTTACACTAAAACTTTGGCACACGGTTAGTGGAGACTGGTTGGTTCTTCTGATAGATGGGGGTGTTGTCCCCCCTTGGATACCTAACCCTGGTGAATAGAGATGTAGACATACTAACCTATTGTAGTGCTTTTAGCAAACAAATATGTTAGGAATCTATCACTGGTGGTCATGGTGTAGTAAGGGATTGGTGATAACACCTAAGTACATATTGGAAGACTTGCTAATACCCCTCCTTTTCTGAGAATAGTGTAGGAAATCCACTGAATAGAATTGCACATAACTTCAGTGGATAAAAGATTGTAGCACATTCTTACGTTTATAGATCATTGTGATGTTACCATTGTAGGTTTTCAGTCTGACTCTCCTTCCTGTGTCCCTCTTTGAGGGAATGTTCTAATGTTTTGATTATTAATTAATTTTAAACAATAAAAGTAAAGCCTTTTATGATATTGGTGAATGTTTCCTTTATGAGAGGGATTATTATACCCTGTCTTGTTTATGATGTTTTGAGATGGGAAAAAATAGTCTCAAATAGGGACATTGTGTTGGATACTTTGGATACATCGTATTAAGATAGCAATCACTGGAGGAGGACACCATGGATGATCACAAGCAGGTTACTTCTTCTCCCACTCTCCATTACAAAAAAATGTATAATTTAGGAAAAGTAATGAAGAGGTGCCATGATGTATTGGAGCTTGATAATTGGTATAACACAAGATATGGCAATAACACCGGTAGTCAACAGAAGAATAACTATGGGCAAGTCAACAATAAAGTCTCTGGGCAAGGTCTTCACATCAAGGAATATTTCACTGGTGACAAAGAAACGGCTCACACATAGTCTGGACTTTTTTATAATATATGGACGTGAAACCAGAACAATAAAGAAACAAGATAGAAGAAGAATCAACACCTTCACAATGTGGTGGTGGTGAAGGATGACATCAATACCATGGATGACCAGAAGAACAAACAAATCCATTTTGGAACAAATCAAACCAGACACGTCAGTTGAAGCACGGATCGCCAAGCTACAACTTGTCTACACATCATACGAAGAGAGCAATCACTGGAGAAGGACATCATGGTCAGAAGAACCGGAGGAACAAGGTGATGAAGAAGACCAGCGACCAAAAGGATTGATACTAACAGGATAACGGTGGAGGAGAACAAGGTGGACCTATCTAGGCTTGGAGAAGACCCTAGTGGACCTATCTAGGCTTGGAGAAGACACTGGTGGACCCATCTAGGCTTGGTGAAGTCCATGGTGGTCCCATCTAGGCTTAGAGAAGACCCTGGTGGACCCATCTAGGCTTGGTGAAGTCCCTGGTGGTCCTATCTAGGCTTAGAGAAGACCCGGGTGGACCCATCTAGGCTTGGAAAAGATCCTAGCGGTACCCATCTAGTCTTGGACAAGACCCTGGTGAACCTATCTAGACTGCACAAGATTGATCTTCCTACAGAGCGTTCATCCATCAAGTCATGGCTTGAGATTGAGCTGAAGGCCATTAAAATAAAAATAAATATTATTGGGAGTGACTGTCTTCAAATATATTCTAAATGTATTCATGAAGTTATTAAAAATTACAGTTCAAAACTAACAATTTATTGTATTAATCCAGATTTCATTAATTAACCAAGATCAGAATACAATGTTCAAAACGGAAAAAATGTTTATACGAGCATTTGTATATCACATTTTATCTGGGATTTATGAAATACTAAATGCCCAACCGTCCATGGCAATAATAGTTATGGATCTCCTGATGTTATTCTCCTTACAATTTCTATTGTGAACGTCTGAAAGGCGTGGAGTGAGTGCGGTTAATTTGTCCTATAGTACTCCACTCCATGCTTAATGTGGCACTATGACTCCTCTTGAGGGCACCGCTATTAGTACTTATAGGTCTCAGACTTGGTTCGTTGCCAATCTGCACTTTCTATGGCTACCCATGTGCAATACACGGGACTGGAAAACAAAGCCGTGGCTATTAGCTACAGTATACAATAAGGTTATCAGTCATAGGGAGATCTCAAGTAGGTTGTTCTTGATAAGAAGACGGCAAAAACCATTTAATGCAAAATAAAAAAAACCCTCGGATACACGTGTGTGGGGAACAGCTATTGTGTTTTAAGGCTCACAGGTCTTATCCACATAAAACCGAATGAGTTATTATAAGGGACAAACAACGCAGATAATAAAAATAAATTAAAAATAGTAATAAACTGTTAAATTACTCAAATGTTTTCATTACACCAAGAATCAAAACCACATTCTGAAGACAATAAAGCCAATTAAATGTCCCAAATTCCCACAGTTACCAAGTCGATACACTCCAGCACAAACTGAACAATGCCCCCAACATTAGTCCGGACCCCCATTAATAGACCAATTTGGCAGCTGCTTTTCCAAAGTATAAGAAGCTTCTATCCCAAGCATCGTCTCAATTGGATAAATCTGCTCTAAAATTTAACTAAAAATAAAAAAATAAAAAAGAGCAGAGAAGTGAGATCCTATATTGCAATGAAAAGCACTGCGCTAAAATATGTACTGAGCAACAGGGCTGTGAAGTCGGAGTTGGAGTCTTGGAGTCGGTGTCCACTTTGGTGGTGTCGAATTCAGGGAAATTCAAGAGTCAGAGTTGAATGTTTGGCTTACAGCCATGGTTGTGGAGTCAGAGTTGTGGATTCGGAGTCCGTGTCTATTTTGGTGGAGTTGGAGTCTGAGTTAGAGGAGTCGGATGTTTGGTTTACCGACTCCACGGCCCTTAATTCAGCAGACAGGGACTGTAACTTGTGGGCAGTGCTAATATATCACACGTCAATACTCAATGCAAATCAACTTTTATCTTTACATTGACTTGTCTTGAAATGCGAGTGAAGAAAACGGGTCATAATTTAAGATCATGGACCATAGTAATAAAGGATTGTCCATTCCGCATCCAAGTGTCACGCTTGGGAGGTAAGGGAATCAGGTAACAGGTAGGTGTAATGGGCGAAAGGATCAGGAGGAGCTAATCTGACCCTTACCCTGGGGGTCCCTAGCTCGCCCTGCTCTCGGAGGTACCGCTGATGGTGAGAAGGTCTGAGTCTTCGCCCTATTCCCTGGCTCCTGAATAGCCCTAGGCCCCTACCTACACCCACAGATCCAGGATCACAGCTACTCTCAAGGAAAGACTTCAACCCAGCAGCTAAGCAACAGCACAGCACCAAGACCTAGAGCAAATAACTAACAGCAGCATCTGACAGAGGAGAGGGAAGGCTATTTAAAGCCAGGAGGAGGGGATTCCAGATGAGTCACACATCAACCCTTCAACCAGCAGCTGAACATAGTGAGTGCAGCTCTGGAGCACAACACAGGAGGCAAGTCAGGACCTTCATATCTATACCTCCTGCAGCTCTTAAAGAAACACAACACACAGCAGCATCCAGCAATGTCAGCGCAATCTAAGCGCGTGACACCAAGTATGAAAATGCAAATCCACGTGTTTCCGGAAAATGACCATTGGAGGGGGATGTCCTTTTGCAAAAGTACCATCAACAATACATGACCTGTTGGGTCACACAGACATCAGAGGGAATGGTCATAGTATGGCAATGATTAAGGACAGTTCTATGTCTAAAACGCGTCATTTTTTGCCTTGATGCATTATTTGTATTGCATCTGTAACCTTTTGAGCTTTACTAATAAATTGGTGAAGTTTAATATCCAAACAGATGGATACCTTTATATGCTTTGTTTGCATCTCAAGCCAAGCAAGGGCTTTCACTATCTTTGTGCCGAGGATCTTCACAGCCAATCTATGCAACCTGGTGAACTTTGTACTTGGTATACTCACCAGGTGATGTGGATTCTCCAAGGCCAAGGTCCAGGTTAGCACATAAGCATCGGTGCAGCTGATAAGTGGAACAGGCATGGCACAGACAGTAAAGCGTACATAGGCAGGTGGGGAAACTGCTGGTAGGCAGAAGTTTAGGACACCACAAGCAGGTTGGCAGGATGCAGGTGGAAGATGTCAAAGAGACCGCAAACAGGCTGATGGGATGCAGAAAACGTATGGCAAGCAGAAGATGTCCAGAAACAGCAGGCAGGCAGGTAGGATTCAGGAAACCAAACTGCTGGCAGGTGCAAGATGTCCAGGAAACCACAGGCAGGTGGGATGCAGCAAACTGCTGGCAGGCGGAAGATTTCAAAGAGACAGCAGGCAAACTGGTGGGATGTAAAAAACCATTGGCAGGCAAATGTCCAGAAGACCGCAGACAGGCTGGTGGGATGCAGGAAACCACTGGTATCCAGAAGATGTCTAGGAGACCACAAGCAGGCTGGCAGAAGAATGCAGGTAGGCATGTGGGATGCTGTATACCTCTGGATGGAGGAAGATGCCCAGGATAAATCAGGTAAGCAGAGCAAGCTAGAGTCTTAGCAACAATGAACTCTTAAAGGGAACCTGTCACCTAGATTTAAGGCCCTACACTATCACTACCTGTCCCTACACCTTCCTAGCTGCTCCCTATGTATCCCTATCTGAGCTAAAGGGGCCCTATAAAAGATCAGAAAAATAACTTATAACTTACAGCAGTCCCTGAGGCTTTCCTACAGGTCATTAATATGACATTTTCAATTCTATTTTGTTATAGCTAACAGCAGTTATTTATTAACCCGGGCGTAGCCGGGTACTACAGCTAGTATACATATATTATGTGAGGCAGCGACCGGCTATGTTGTAAATATCTGGATGTATCGCAGATTGCGATGGGAAACTGGAATATTTGCTCTGGGACTTGTAGTTTCCACGGGTTTTGGAAATACATTCAAAGCTAGGTTCACACAGGGGTGAACCTAGCCTCTCTGCTGCCTGAGGCTAACTTTAAAACGGCGCCCCCCCCCAAACACAAGGACGTCAGCACCATCACACGCACATGCAAGAATCACATAGAAGAATCCAGAATAAGGATCATTAATGGCAATGGCAGCTTGGCACAAGCTACAGTCACACAATGGTGGCTGCAGCCTTATAGCACAGGAGGCAGCACTGATTGCCACCTATTATCTCTGGCACACACCTACAAAACTCTGGGCAGCTCCAATGTGATCACAGCCTGGCACTGACTAGTCAGACATGTCACCATGCGGCACCGTCCACACATACACACATACCTGCAGTCTGAGCATCAACAAGCCGCCACTGCACTAAGCTGGGAAAATGGCGCATCTTCCCCAACAGACCACGCCTCCTCCCGAAACGCTTAGTCAATCACAAGC
Source organism: Allobates femoralis (assembly GCA_033576535.1). NCBI lineage: Eukaryota > Metazoa > Chordata > Amphibia > Anura > Aromobatidae > Allobates > Allobates femoralis. Next base: position 31,370,144 of record JARQOC010000012.1, read on the forward strand.
GCTGCACACGGGGCTGTCCGCAGCTAATACCCTGTTTCCCTGAAAATAAGACACTGTTTTTTATTAATTGTTGCCCCCAAAGAAGCGCAATGTCTTATTTTCAGGGAATGTCTTATCTCCATGAAGAATTCACATTTATTGATGAACAAAAAAAAATGAACAATTATTACATACTGTACTGTAATTGTCATCACAGACCAGCGTAACCAAACTGTGTCATCCATCATCCATCTGCAGCCTACATCATCCCCAATGTCCCCCTGCAGCCTCCATCATCCATCTGCAGCCCCCATCATCCCCCAATATCCCCTTGCAGCCTCCATCATCCTGCAGCCCCCTTCATCACCCAATGTCCCCCTGCAGCCCACATCATCTTTCTGCAGCTTCCATCATCACCCAATGTCCCCCTGCAGCCCACATCATCTTTCTGCAGCCTCCATCATCACCCATTGTCCCCCTGCAGCCCACATCATCTTTCTGCAGCCTCCATCATCACCCAATGTCCCCCTGCAGTCCACATCATCTTCCTGCAGCCTCCATCATCACCCAATGTCCCCCTGCAGCCCACATCATCCTTCTGCAGCCCCCATCATCTCCCAATAACCCCGTCATCCATCTGCAGCCCCCATCATCCCCCAATATCCCCCTGCAGACCACATCATCCTTCTGCAGCCCCCATCATCCCCCAATATCCCCCTGCAGCCTCCATCATCAATCTGCAGCCCCCATCATCCCCCAATATCCCCCTGCAGCCTCCATCATCTCCCAATATCCCAAGCATCCATCTGCAGCCCCATCAAGCCCCAATATCCATCTGCAGCTCCCATCATCCTTCTGCAGCCCTCATCATCTCCATTATCCCCATCATCCTTCTGCAGCCTCCATCATCCCCCAATGTCCCCCTGCAGCCCCCATCATCCCCCAATGTGCCCATCATTATACTGCAGCCACCATCATTTATATGCAGCACCCAACATCCCCCAATATTCCCCTGCAGCCCACATCATTTATCTGCAGCACCCATCATCCTCCAATGTGGGAGCAGGAAAGAGGACAAGTGCCAACCAACTGGCGGGAGAATTGATCTTTCATAAAAGTATGATGCCACCAAAAGTGTCCCCCAAACACTATGATCCCCCCACAGTGAACTCCTCCACAGGACCCTCCACACGTACCATACGGTACCCCCCCCCCCCCCATCTACTGTGGCACAGTATGATCCCCGACTGTGACCTCCTCACAGCCCTCCATATAGTACAATGGTCCCTAAACATCTTTACACTTGTATAATAGACCCCAACACAGCCCTCAAATAGCCCCCCATAAAGTATAAAGGCTCCATCATAGGCGCCTGAGCAGAGCGCTCACATTGGCTCATTGATGATGCGGCCCTGAGTGCCGGTACCATTACCGGACACCGTAGGTGGTCTCATGACTCTTTTCATTTTACTTTTAAATCCCCTTTTCAGCGACCACCAGTGCCATGGGCCCTGGCACAAGCCACCCGTGACATACCCCATTGAAACCACAACGCCCGGAACTGTGTACCCCATGGCCCTGGGGTGGGTCAATTATAATGAATGACCTTTGACATGAGTTTGTAATTAGCCCTTGCTGCCCATCTTCAGACACTGACATCTCCTGATCAGGGTACTTAACTCTGTACATAACTACATTTGGAGAAGAACACAAGGATGCTAACACACCAACCAGGGTGGCGAATATAGCAGCGACTCTGTGATCAAGGCTACCCATAGGCCAAAAAGTCAAACATCTGCAAAGTCATTTTCCTTAGTACTGATTGTGTCTCAATAAACTTCTCACTTTGAAGCAAAAGAAACCCTTATACGTGGGCTTTGATTCTATCGCCTATAGTATGCGGGGTCCAAGGATCCATTCACCAGTACTGAAACGATACGGTTGAGATCTAGCCATCCATTTTTGAACTTGCATGAGATATGAGGCATTGACCTGACGATTTGGGAGTGTAAGGGCGAGTAACAGAGCGGTTGCATGAGGTATGAGGGCCCCCTGTCTGCTAGGCCAATACATGTTACTGACCCATCTGAATCATTCTTTCGGTAGTAGTCCATGAAGCTAATACTTGCGTCATCTGAGTGTGGTGGAACAAAAAAAGTTATTGGAGCGGTTTGCATGAGGGATGAGGGCTCGCTGCCCACTAAGCCTATTTATGTTACTGACCCACCTGACTAATTATTTCGGTAGTAGTCCTTGAAGCTAATACTTGTGCCACCTGAGTGCAGCAGAGCATAAAACTAATTGGAGTGGTTTTATGAGGTATGAGATCCCCCAGCCCATCAGTCCTACAATTTTTAGCCTTAGTAAATTGATGCCACTTTCATAGTGTCTGGCCAAATCTTTTTCTAATGCGGAGACTCTTCTTGTGGTGTCTTTGTTGTGAGTTTTGTGAATTTATCAGGGCTCTCTGAGCACTATGCCTACATCTATCACTCATCTCCCTGCTCCTGATCAATGCGGAAGCTTGAAATACTGGGATAAGACTTGTCCTATGCATCCATAATGCTCAATGATGAAAATTTTAACTCTGAGAAATATCACTTTTCCTGATGTCTATCCCTAATTTGAGCTGTTTTTGCAGCTTTTGGGCCACTTTGAGGGAGTTTTTGATTTTGCCTTCCATTGATTTTAATGGGATTTGGAAGTTCGATGAACAGTTTGTCAAACAATTCGGTGAACATCTGCTCATTCAGCGAACCGAACCTGAACTTCAAAAGATTCGCTCATCTCTAGTTATCATACCTTGCATGCGCAACTTTGCATAGCGCTGGCAAATACACCGGCTTTCCTAAAGCATGTTATTATGCAAACAGGTGTGTGATAACCTGCTAATTGGGCAAACTAGTCGGGGAACTAACGCACCCTTGACTAGTCAAAGTCCAAATTTGCATCTCATGAATGGTCTTTTTCTATAGATCTGGTTATGTATGTTCCTACATAGAGGGACTGTTAGGCAGGGATTATAGTATGTGCACAGAACTACTTACAGATCTCGGGGAACAGAGGATATGACAGGTTCCCTTTAATTCTGCTTAATATTTAGTGATACAATTAATATAAAATCATCACTGGACACAGTTTTGAGATTTGCCCCCTTCAGATTTATTCGGTTATGTCTATTGTACATTCATGAGGGTTGATGAGGAAGTTCAGGGCTTGAGATCTGACTTTATTAAGGGGAGACATCTCCATCAGTTAGACAGGGAATATATATATGTGCATAGGACTACTCATGGTTCAATGGAAACAGAAAACCTGACAGGTTCCCTTTAGTTCTGCTCAATATTAAGTGATACAGTTAATATAAAATCATCACTGGACACAGAGATTTGAGATTTGCCCCCTCAGATTTATTCAGTTCATTCATGAGGGTTGATGAGAAAGTACAATACTTGAGATGTGACTTCATTAACATCATGAAACAATCACTGATCTCAGGGAGACCAGTCAAGGAAACACTGCGGGCAGCCGGCTAAAGCGCTCAAACACAGTGAAATCCGTGTTTGAGACTCCTAAACGAGGCTCCACGGACTCTATTTGCATATTTGTATTTCCCAGGGGGCAATCCCCCTGGGAAATACAAATATGCAAATAGAGTCTATAGAGCCTCATTTAGGAGTCTCAAACATGGGACTAGCCTGATAAAACCAACACCAAAACCAGGTATCAATCCACAGACAGCCATAATACCAAAACCAGGTATTCAGCTACAGGCAGCTGTTTCGGGGTTTTGCCCCTCATCAGTGTGGAGTATGATTCTGGCTAGGTGAGACTAATGGGAGACATCTCCATCACTCCTGGACCAGGAGATAGAAGATGAATGATGGCTGCTGGCAGGGGTGCACCGAGCCCCACCGCCGCCTGAGCCGCGGCACTGATTACGGGGGGGGGGAGGGGGGTGCTAGTGACGTTTGGGGCTGCCGCCCCTTCTGCTGCGACCGGGTCGCCACTGCCGCCTGTACCGCGGCAGTGATTGCCGGCCGCGGCCGTGAGTACCGGGGGGGGGGTGTTACTGAAGTCCCAGGCTGCCGCCCCTTCTGTGCCTCTCCCCCGGCGGTCGCCGCTTACCTGCGGTGCGCGGGGCGAGCGGCCGGCGCCATGACAGGGGGAGGCTGTTTGCATGAGGCGCTGCCCCCTTCTGCACAGCCGCTCCCCCTGCCGGCTGCCGCCTGAATGACAGGGCTCACACTGTCCAATGGACGGTGCGGCCCTGGCTGCTGGGCTCTGTAGGGAGTTTTATAGCCACGGACAATTGTGACCTCATAAGGCACTGACAGGTCAAGTAGGTGTGGCCCCTTTAGTTAGAATGCATGGCTGGATGACCTAAGTGATCTGTAAACTTTTCATGAAACTGTGATGTCATCGCACTTCTGAACATTCTACTTGGAATCCTGCATTCATCAGCCTCATTCAGCTCCGGCTCCTAAGAAAAACAACATTACAATATCAACATGGCGTCTAGAAGGAGTTATAGAAGCGTGCCAAGATGTCGACTGAGGATCAGGAGGAGGGGTCACCGTCGTCACCACGTGACCCATAGAATAGGTAAAGAAATAAAAAGACACAAAATAGGAGGAAAAATGTTTAGACAGAGTGGATCTGATGGATAACCAATATGGCTGCTAATAAACACACCGATCTCCTCCATTCCACTCAGCTGCTAACTTGGGAGACTTTGGGGAAGGCTAGAAGTGAGCTCTTTACCTAGAAAGGCAGTCCTGTTGATGGTTATCTTATTTTTGGCTAAAACCACTGTGGAACATCCACGTTAGGATAGTACATGATCCTATTGGGTGGAGTATGACACTAGCATTACCGTTTAGGTGTTCATTGGCTGCTTCTTTCATTTGTCAAAACAACAAACTTGTTGCCCACATCAACCAATGCAGTAGTCCAAGCAAAGCCAGGGATTTTTGCCAAATGAAAAATAAGCAATATTTGAAAGACAACAATCTTGGTCGTTAAGGACTAACCCCAAAACACACTTTGGGTTTGCTTCATCTGTCCTGACAAAAGGTGACTGTTAGTAAATATGCTAAGGAGGGCGGAGGAGGACACAGTGATTCTCTTTCTGGCTATCATTGACATGATCATGCCAAACCTCATTGTCAGATTGAGCAGCAGAACTGGTCTTGTTTCCCATAGCAACCAGCAACAATGCAACATTCCGAGCTGCATTCCGAGCCAATGCAGCATCTTCACCCTCAGTGTCTTTCGCAGCAGTGGTCATCTTGGAGGTGTTTGAGGTTGTTATCATGATGGAATATGAAGGAAGGAGATTATGTTCGTCTTCAGTGGGTCACAGGACATGTTGGTATTCATGGTTGCCTCAAAGATCTGCAGCTACCCACAGCCAGCAGCATCATGCGGCCCCAAATCATGACTCTCCACCATGTCTGACTGTTGGGAGGACACACTTGTCTTTGTGCTCCTGACCTTGAGCCACCACAGACGCTTGACTATCTGGACCAAATAAATAAGGTCTAGCTTGCTGCTCCTGGTTAGCCTGTAATTCTAGCTCCAGTTCTGCCAGTAACCAGTCCTGTGATAACTAATGTTTGTCTATCTTTGTGCCTGGACCTGTCCTGTCTGTGTTTTCCCTGGTACTAGCCTCTCTGCCTAGTTTCTGGAATCCTGCTGTATCATATACCTGAAGTCCTCTGCTGTATCATATACCTGAAGACCTCCTGTACCTTTGGGCCTCCTGTATCGATGGGCCAAATAGTTGGGGAACTAACGCCTCCTCGACTAGCCGGAGCCCTAATTTGCATCTCATAAACGATCTTTAGGAATACTTGATCTAAAGATCTGTTTATGTATGCTACTTCATACTGCGACTATCAAGCAGGGAATATAGATGTGCATAGACAGTGGCGTAACGATCGCGGCTGAGACCGGGCCTGGGCCTGTAGGGGGCCCCGCGTCTCCCTGCAGGGGGGCCCGTGCCTCTAGCCGCCCCCCCGCCGTGACCGTGTGTCAGAGGAGAGGAGGGGAAGGAAGCGTCCTGCTGCTGATCCCGCCCTTCCTCTCTTCTGATCTGATGTAGGCTCCCGGCCCTGCATTGTGCTCCTCGCCCGCGGTTACTAGCACCCCCCCCAAACCCTTTCCCCGTCCTCACCAGCGGCGTGATGGCTTCATGGGGGCCCGCTCTAACACTTGCACCAGGGCCTGCCGGACCCTGGTTACGCCGCTGAGCATAGAACTACTCATGGTTCTAGGGGAACAGAGAACCTGACAGGTTCCATTTAATTCTGCTCAATATTAAGTGATACAATTAATATAAAATCATCACTGGACACAGAGATTTGAGTTTTGCCCCCTCAGATTTAGTTGGTTTATTCATAGCAACCAGCAACAGAGTAATATGTTTTATCATAAAATATACATATGCAGTATCTCACAAAAGTGTGTACACCCCTCACATTTTTGTAATCAATTTATTCTATGTTTTCTGAAGATCTAACCCTTTGATACAAAGTACAGTAGTCAGTGTGCAGCTTGTATAACAGTAAATGTGGTGTCCTCTAAATAACACAACACAGCTATTAATGTCTAAACCGCTGGCTACAAAAATGAGTACACCCCTAAGAGATAATGGCCCAATTTTGATCAAATATTTTGTGTGGCCACCATTATTTTCCAGCATGACCTTAACTCTTTTGGACCTGGAGGTCACTGGATCTTCGCAGGAGCCGTCGGATCCTCTTCATCATTCATAACGACATCATGGAGATGGTGGATGTAGGGACCTCGCGCTCTTCCACCTTTCGTCTGAGAAGGCCACACAGATGCTCCATAGGGCTCAGGAGATGCTCGGCCGTCCAGCACCTTCACTCTCAGTGTCTTTAGCAGCAGGGTGTTGGGGGTCGTTATCATGGTGGAATATGAAGGGAGGAGATCATGTTTGTCTTCAGTAGGTCAAAGGACTTGATGGTATTCATGGTTCTCGCAATGATTTTCAGCTACCCACAGCTGGCAGCATCATGCAGCCCCAAATCATGACTCTCCACAACCATGCCTGACTGTTGGGAGGACACTCTTATATTTATGCTCCTGACCTAGACCGCCACACACGCTTGAATCCATCTGGACCAAATAAGTTTCTCTTGGTCTGATCAGACCACCGGACAGTTTCACTATTCCATGTCCTTAGTCTGCTTGTCTTCAGCAAACTGTTTGCGGCTTCTTGTGCATCATTGGCACACACTCCGATGTCAACGGCTATTCTTTTGGGGTTCTGCTCTGAGGCAAGATAGCTTTTCCTACATCCATCTTTAGGAGCAGTTAGTTCTCCGGCTGTGCAGAGGTGTCTAGGTCTGGTTAGTTACATCCCACGGCTACTTCTAGTTGCGGTGTGTAGTCAGGGATTGCAGTCAGTATAGTCGCCAACGACTTCTGTGGAATCTGTATGTTACTCCTTAGTCACAGGATCATAACAGTCCCCCTTAGTGGCCCACCGACCAGTGGGGCGCCACAAATGCGGCCCCTAATCCTGCCCTTGATATAAACTGTGCCAGCATCCCGCCTGCAAAGCCACAATCCTGTTTCAAATCCGTATCCTACATTACAGCCCCGGGGATCCCGCTCCATCTATGGGGAGCGTTACCAACTTGCTGCCACATCACCAACCCCGGATGTCTGTCGCAGCGCCGGCAGGGGTGAACCTAGTCTCTCTGCCGCCTGAGGCGAACTTTAAAATGGTGCCACCCCCCAAACACAAGGGCGTCAGCACCATCACACGCACATGGAAGAATCACATAGAAAAATCCAGAATAAGGATCATTAATGGCAGTGGCAGCTTGGCACAAGCTACAGTCACACAATGGTGGCTGCAGCCTTATAGCACAGGAGGCAGCACTGATTGCCACCTATTATCTCTGGCACACACCTACAAAACTCTGGGTAGCTCCAATGTGATCACTGCCTGGCACTGACTAGTCAGACATGTCACCATGCGGCACCGTCCACACACCACAGGTAACGACCTGCAGTCTGAGCATCAACAAGCCGCCACTGCACCAAACTGGGAAAATGGCGCATCTTCCCCAACAGACCACGCCTCCTCCTGAAACGCTTAGCCAATCACAAGCGCCGCACATGGGGCTGTCCGGAGCTAATACTCTGTTTACCTGAAAATAAGACACAGTCTTGTATTAATTTTTGCCCCCAAAGAAGCGCGATGTCTTATTTTCACATTTATTGCTGAAAAAAAAAATGAACATTTATTACATACTAGATGGTGGCCCGATTCTAACGCATCGGGTAGTCTAGAATATGTATGTAGTTTATTTATGAAGATTTAACAATAATGCAAGGAGTACACGATATCTATCTATCACCTACCTATGTGTCTATCGTCTATGTATTTTTTTGATATTTTATCTTTATAAACTAAGGTTCTTGATACACATATTGGCCAATACCTGTTTGCCCATCAACCAGCTTCAAGGTGATTTTAGATCTGATGGGTCCCTATCCTACCTTGTCACTCTTTCCTTGGGCTCAGCTAAGCCTCCATTTTTACTATTTCTCAGTGGGAGGACTCACTTAAATCAAAGAAACAATGAGACATCATATACAGTGCTGCCCACTGACCCACCATATACAGTGCTAACCACTGAGCCACCATACAATGCTAACCACTGAGCCACCATACAATGCTAACCACTGAGCCACCATACAAGGCTAACCACTGAGCCACCATATACAGTGCTAACCACTGAGCCACCATACAATGCTAACCATTGAGCCACCTAAACACTGAGCCATCATATACAGTGCTTACCACTGATCCACCATATACAGTGCAAACCACTGAGCCACCTAAACAATGAGCCACCATATACAGTGCTAACCACTGAGCCACCATATACAGTGCTATCCACTGAGCCACCTAAACAATGAGACATCATATACAGTGCTGACCACTGACCCACCATATACAGTGCTAACCACTGAGCCACCATACAATGTTAACCACTTAGCCACCATACAATGCTAACCACTGAGCCACCATACAGTGCTAACCACTGAGCCACCATACAATGCTAACCACTGAGCCACCTAAACACTGAGCCCTCATGTACAGTGCTAACCACTGAGCCACCATATACAGTGCTAACCACTGAGCCACCATACAGTGCTAACCACTGAGCCACCTAAACAATGATCCACCATATACAGTGCTAACCACTGAGCCACCATATATAGTGCTAACCACTGAGCCACCTAAACACTGGAGGCATCATATACAGTGCTAACCACTGAGCCACCTAAACACTGACCCATCATATATAGTGCTAACCACTGAACCGCCATATACAGTGCTAACCACTGAGCCACCTAAACAATGATCCACCATATACAGTGCTAACCACTGAGCCACCATATATAGTGCTAATCACTGAGCCACCTAAACACTGAGGCATCTTATACAGTGCTAACCACTGAGCCACCTAAACACTGACCCATCATATATAGTGCTAACCACTGAACCACCATATACAGTGCTAACCACTGAGCCACCTAAACAATGAGCCACCATATACAGTGCTAACCACTGAGCCACCTAAACACTGAGCCTTCATATACAGTGCTAACCACTGAGCCACCATAAAGTGCTAACCACTGAGCCACCATACAGTGCTAACCACTGAGCCACCATACAGTGCTAACCACTGAGCCACCATACAGTGTTAACCACTGAGCCACCATACAATGCTAACCACTGAGCCACCTAAACACTGAGCCATCATATACAGTGCTAACCACTGAGCCATCATACAATGCAAACCACTGAGCTACCATACAATGCTAACCACTGAGCCACCTAAACACTGAGCCATCTTATACAGTGCTAACCACTGAGTCACCATACAATGCTAACCACTGAGCCACCATACAGTGCTAACCACTGAGCCACCGTACAGTGCTAACCACTGAGCCACCGTACAGTGCTAACCACTGAGCCACCGTACAGTGCTAACCACTGAGCCACCGTACAATGCTAACCACTGAGCCACCATACAATGCTCAAGGTTATTCGGACGAAGTACCTTTATGTCCGCGCTGCTGTCAGACAGGTATACCAATGACACTGGACGTCTAGGTATTGGTGATATAGATTTATTTCCTCGCCAGCCGGGAAATGACCGGCTAACGCCAGTCATCTCCCGGCTGGCTCGCCGCGGACCTCCGTGCCGCAGGTAGCCGCGGCTGAGCTCCGGTTAGCGGCTCGCGGGTCGTCTCCTGGCTGGCTCGCGTGCGCTGGGTCCACCGTCCGGCCCTACTTTCTTTACATTTTACTCACGATCCCAACTTTTTTTTAGAATTGGGGTTGTAAAATAAAATTATTTTTCTTTTGTGCCTGGATTCATGGTGCTCTCACAATCAGCTATTAATAAAAGTCTAAGACCCTGGTTCATCAAAGGAATTTTCGTGGAATTCTGGTGTAAAATGCTTTGAAAATGTTCAATTGGTGGTATGTTTACACTAGTTTCTCCTCCTGAGGAAGTGGTCATGAAACGTGCGTTGGGGCAGAGGGAGTGGACAGAGAAACTGGCCCACACATACTAAGTCTTTCATTTAGCTTACAGTGCCAAGTCTGTCTCTACAATACTATAATAATAATCTTTATGTACATGGCGCCAACATATTCCGCAGCACTTTACAATTCACAGGTTCGTATACAAAGAGTTACGAGAAACAATTATAAAAAAGTACAATAATTAAGCAAAAATAATGACGACCCTGCTTGTAAAATCTTAAAATCTAACAATGAGGTAGGGGTAACAAAGCACAGGTGCTTATTTACAATGATGGTCCAGCCCATGTGAGGGGATGGGGAGTAGATAAAAGCTGCATGAGTTGCCACCAGCCAATCTGTGTAGAGCTAATGGGTTTGGTGGAATTTGACAGAGAAATTATGTTAACAGCAATAGTGAATACCCTACAGCGCTGTGCAAATTTATTGGGACAAAGCAAGTCTTTACTTGTTTTTCTTGCATTAGTTTTTACTGTTTCTGAGAAGTGTTTTATCAGTTCTTGGTGTCGTTTTCCTTTTTCTTCCACATTTCCCTTATCGTTTTGGAGAAAACTATCCAGTTTCATTGTGTGTGCGAATTATTCTTGAAACGGTAGATTTTCCAATCCCAACAATGGAAGCAATTTCTCTAAGGGTGCCGTCACACCTGGGGACGGCACCGCCGATGTATTAGGCGACATGGGGGCATGGCCTTTCGGCGATAATATCACCCCTGCATTGCCTAATGTAAAGGGGCGATGTCGGTGCCTCTGAGTGCTCGCCTGGTTTCACATCAGTGATGTGAAACCAGGTGGCCGATCTGGGGCGATGTGCACACATCGCCCCATGTAAACGGCCGCCGGCGACCTGACAGGCGATGGGAGCCATAGGCTCCCATTGTACTGCATCGCCGCTGGGGTTTTGAGACACCCCGGCGGTGATGCCGCCTGTCAGCTTGCCGAGGCATCGCCAGAGATGTCTCCCCATGTAAACAGGGGGTGGCGACGCTGGCGGGGCGCCAAAAATGTGCGCGCTCCCGCCAGTCGCCGCCGACATCTCTGGTGCCATCGCCAAATGTGACGGCACCCTTACAGTCAGACTTGTATGTTCATTAAGAGTAATAATTCTAGACCTCTTCCGTGGAGTAACATCCATTTTTACAGGCACGAATCACACAGAGAGAAAAAGTCCACTAAACCACTCCTCACAGAAACAAGCTCTCACCTGAAGCTGAGGGGGCCACTAGCTGTTATTTTCTGACTAAAACCAGTCACACCAGATTTTGTTACTCAAGGTTGTACGCTGACACCTGTCCAAAGCAGTTAAAACTGGTTTGAATCACTGACTGGTAACCCTAACTTACGATTTTAAGGTACTGTTACACGGCACGACGTTGGAACGATGCCTGCAACAATCTCGTGAGCGCGCAGTCGTTTCCGACATCGTTGGTGAAATGTCACACGCCTAGATATCGTGCACAATGCACCAACGATGTAGTGAGCAGGTAACGTTCCCGCAACCCAGCGACCGATACTTGCTCATTGCTGTGAATGGGCGAAGTCGTAAACGACTTCGTTATCGCAGTGTCACACACAACGATATAGCAGGTTGGCTGATCGTTGATCGTGTGGTTTGAGAACATGTTCTCAAACCTGCGATCAGCAATCCAATGACTTATCGTAGTTGAATCTCGGTGTTACACGCAACAAAGTCCTAACGCTGGAACGACTCCAAACCCGTGACGTATCAGCGACAGCGTTAACGATGTTGTGCAGTGTAATGGGGCCTTTACTTACAAAAATGCTTTGCCCCAATTAATTTGCACAGCACTGTATGTCTAAATGAGTACAATTAGGGAAAATGGTGGGCCGCCCTAAAAAGTTGTGTTTTTTTAGGGAGCGTCTGAATATGTGTACATTATGGATGGTCCTAATTTCTTGAGGTAATGCATTCCAGGGAATTGGTGCAGCTCGGGAGAAGTCTTGGAGTGGGGGGTGGGAGGTTCGGATTAATGCAGATGTTAGTCTAAAGTCACTTCCAGAGTGAAGGGGACAGGTGGGGTGATAGACAGAGATGAGGGAGGAGATGTAGGGAGGTGCTGCACTGTGAAGAGCTTTGTGGGTGAGAACAAGCAGTTTGAATTGGATCCTATAATGTATAGGCAGCCAGTGAAATGACTGGCACAGCGCCAGTACCTGTATGTGGCCAGTTATAAAAACATATGCAATATCCATGACATCTCAGTCTATGTTTCTATCCTATTTTAAGTATTATAGTTACCCCATATACAATATTTTTGTTTCCCCCATATAGTCACTTTATATATGTATGGATGAATAGGGATAACTTACATTACTTATAGAACTCAGGCATAATTTATTGTTATAGCAGATGTACAGGCATTACTGGTCAAGTCTATTATACAGTACAGGCATACAGATATATATATTTCAATACTTGACCAATATTTGTCTGTTCCCTACATCTGGTTGAACACATGTATGAGTTATTATTTTAATCTTTTCTAATTGAAATAAATTGTTGTGTTTCTAATCCCTTTCCTGGGTAACTTGGGTGACAATGTGGACTATAAGGCATCTCCACAGTCCAAAAATGTATGATGCAAAATAAAAAGGATACGAATGTTTTACTTTACTAAAGAAAGTGTAGAAAAGGTGGCAATGACAAGCCAAAATATATCATTAAGAAGCCTAAATTGGCTAACACTTAAGGGCCGCTTTACACACACCAACTTCTGTGTCCAACTTCTGAACAACTTACTGGTTGCAGTGAAATCATGGACACATTGCCCCATTTTGTGGCTGTGTACAAATGTAACAATGTGTCCATGATTTCACTGCAACCAGAGATCTGTTCAGAAGTTGGACACAGAAGTTGGTGTGTGTAAAGCGGCCCTTACTTATTCTAGAGACAGATCTAGAAGAGGCATGTTTAACAAATATTTAAACGACTTGACATCAGGAAATAAACTTATGGCCTAATATAAACTGTGATTTTAGGATTACAGGCATAGGAAAAGCATCCAAAAATGGTACCCAGAGACTCCATGATCCCTCAAGATGGACTTGAAGAAATTATTCTGAAAACTCACTGCTCATATTGGAGAGTAGCTGAGAAAAAACCCCCATCAGAAATAGACCTTACTAGTATATGATCACCAAGCTCCAACTTACCTACACATCATGCGAAAGGATCAATCACTGGAGAAGGAACTTTTGGCCGTAAGAATAGAAGGAACAAGGTGAAGAGCAAGACCAGCAACCCGATGGCTTGATACTATCAAGATAGCGGTGGAGAAATCCCTGGTGAACCTATCTAGGCTTGGAGAACACCCTGGTGAACCTATCTAGGCTTGGAGAAGCTCCTAGTGAACCTATATAGGCTTGGAGAATATCCCGGTGGACCTATATATGCTTGAAGAAGATCCCGGTGGACCTATATAGGCTTGGAGAAGATCCCGGTGGACCTATATAGGCTTGGAGAAGATCCCGGTGGACCTATATATGCTTGGAGAAGATCCCGGTGGACCTATATAGTCTTGGAGAAGATCCCGGTGGACCTATATAGGCTTGGAGAAGATCCTGGTGGACCTATATAGGCTTGGAGAAGATCCTGGTGGACCTATATAGGCTTGGAGAAGATCCTGGTGGACCTATATAGGCTTGGAGAAGATCCTGGTGGACCTATATAGGCTTGGAGAAGATCTTGGTGGACCTATATAGGCTTGCAGAAGATCCTGGTGGACCTATATAGGCTTGGAGAAGATCCTGGAGGACCTATATAGGCTTGGAGAAGATCCTGGTGGACCTATATAGGCTTGGAGAAGATCCTGGTGGACCTATATAGGCTTGGAGAAGATCCTGGTGGACCTATGCAGGCTTGGAGAAGATCCTGGTGGACCTATATAGGCTTGGAGAAGATCCTGGTGGACCTATATAGGCTTGGAGAAGATCCTGGTGGACCTATGCAGGCTTGGAGAAGATCCTGGTGGACCTATATAGGCTTGGAGAAGATCCTGGTGGACCTATATAGGCTTGGAGAAGATCCTGGTGGACTTATATAGGCTTGGAGAAGATCCTGGTGGACCTATCTAGCCTTGGAGAAGATCCTGGTGGACATATCTAGATTTGGAGAAGATCCTGATGGACATAGCTAGGGTTGGGTAAGATCCTGGTGGACCTATCGAGGGTTGAAGAAGATGCTGGTGGAGACCTATCTAGGCTGCACAAGATTGATCTTCTTACATAGCATTCAACCATCAAGTCACCATGGCTCAAGATCGAGCTGGACCTATCTAGGCTTGGAGAAGATCCTGGTTGACTTATCTAGGCTTGGAGAAAATAAATGTGGACCTATTTAGGCTTCGAGAAGATCCTAGTGGACCCATCTAGGCTTAGGGAAGACCCTGGTGGATCCATCTGGGCTTGAATAAGACTATCATGGAACTATCTAGACTTGGAGAAAATCCTAGTGGATTTATCTAGGCTGCACAAGATCAACCTTCTTCAAGAGCGTTCAACCATCAAATCACCTTGGCTTGAGATTGAGATGGACCTATCTGGGCTTGGAGAATATCCTGGTGGACCTATCTAGGCTTGGAGAAGATCCCACTGGACCTATCTAGGCTTGGAGAAGATCCCACTGGACCTATCTAGGCTTGGAGAAGATCCCGGTGGACCTACGTAGGCTTGGAGAAGATCCTGGTGGACCTATGTAGGCTTGGAGAAGATCCTGGTGGACCTATGTAGGCTTGGAGAAGATCCTGGTGGACCTATGTAGGCTTGGAGAAGATCCTGGTGGACCTATCTAGGCTTGGAGAAGATCCTGGTGGACATGCCTAGGCTGCACAAGATCGATCTTCTTACAGATAGTTTAACCATCAAGTCACCATGGCTCAAGATCGAACTGAAGGCCATTAACTAATAAAATTCTATAATTGTTTCAATGTCCCTTGGAGAGGGGGGTGTCTTTAGTCAGATCTTGAAAACCTTGTATTTTGCCAAAGCCAAAGCCCTCTAGAGGGCCAGCCCGATCATGCTAACTCCAAGCAATCAGCAGCAAAAGTGAGCACGGTGGAAGCCAGATTGTTCCCCTGCATCTCGAGCCTTATCAATCGCATATAGTATCTGCAGGATACTCCCTACTACCTTATTGTTATTCCTCTGAATGAATTAATTGAAATGTGCACCAAATTGAAAACTGTAATGAAAAAAAATATGTCCTACCCTCCTATGCCATATTTAGTAGAACTGCTCCGGCGTAGCGAAATTCCTCCGTTAGCCTCGAGGTCTCATTTTTATTTGTATATTAGTAATTAGGGGGGCGAGTTAAAAAAAAAAGAAAAAAAAAACTCCTTTTCACAAAATGTATGCATTTATCTCCATTACCACGATAAATAATGTGCAGCTCCCGGCAGCAAAAAACTCTGCAGGGAACAGATTTAGCAATTTAAATGTTTTATAAGTTTTTGTAATTGAGGAAACTTTTCATAATCTGACATTTCTTAAAACCACTTATTAGAAATTATGCAGCACAGTGGCTGTGGAAATATGAGATCACTTCACAATTATAAAGTCAGCCTTGTGCAGCCCTGTCCTATTGTATGAAGTGGCATAAACCCCATGGCGGCCTATCAGCTAACTGGCAGGCAGGGGGCTGTGCTATTCAAAGGGAAAGATACAAGCTGCGGGGCAAAAACCTGGCAGCTCCCAGCTGACCCCGCAATCCCCTACTGATGACAGCTCCAAGCTCCATAGCAAATTAGGCCTTCTCATATTACAATTGGAGAAGACAGATTCCATTAGCAGTATCTGAAATTGAGTGGAGAGCCGCGCCGTTATCAGACTTGACTCATAAGCACTGCCATTAATCGTTGCGATGATAGCATTTATATATTTTAGCTATCTGCAGCCACTGTGATATTCCGCTACAAAGGGTTGATGGGACTTAGGGAAGGGAACAATAGAGCTTTTCGGAAAAAGCAGAGTAAATCAAGAAAGTCTATGACTTCCGCACATTCTGAAGGGATTGCGGTTTACATAAATTTTCTCCCAACTGGAGATTGAGCTCTTCCTCATCTTACACATGGGATTTAGTTGTCACTCAATGGTAACAGCTGTGAAAAGGTGAAGCGGCCCACCGTTCAGAATATTGCCTTTGCTTTTTAAAGCAATTAACCCGTGAGCAGGAGGATACCTGGTGATATCAAAGGGATTAAGCCAGGCGGCGCGTTATTAACATTTTCTTGAACTAATTTTTAACGCTGACTAGCTGTCAGAGGAGACGCCGGATTTCCGAGCAGTTTGTATACCACTTTTTCTCTTTTTCTTTAATTCATCAAACTTGAAGAGCTATCGGGAAGCCGACCGCCGCAAAATTATGGAAATCGAGACCGAGTTTTTTTTTTAATGTTCCCAAAACAGGGTGATGTCATCCTAATAGGGATAAGCGGAAAAAAAAAGAAAGATTAATTGGTTACAGGGAAGGAGAAATTACATTAAAGAAAAAAAAAAAAGAACTTTTAACGGAGAAAATTCTATTCTTCTGCGCTCCTCCGAGTGCAGAGTACTCAACGCTTAGAAGGACCATTGACTTTTGTAGTAACGTTTTCTTAGACCTGCAATAAATGGAAATCAATGGTGTTCGCGCAATACAGAAATAAAAGGAATGCAAAAAAAAAGAGAATGTGGAAGAAACAAAATACATACATACACCTGTTATATATTTCTATATACATATATTATATATACATATGTCATAATGGTAAAGATAATGACAATACAAAGCAAAGGCATAGTTTACAAGTTACATGAGGAATGAGGGCCTCGCTTGCAAGCCTACAATCTTTGTACATGCACTACATATATATATACCGTATATATTTATTTATTTATTCTATACGGGGGTTGGACAAAATAATGGAAACACCTGGTAAAATCAATAAAAGCTGGTTTAATATGGTGTAGGTCCACCCTTTGCCTTTTGCGGCAATTACAGCCTCAATTCTCCGAGGCATGGATTCATACAAGGTGATATCATTGGCCCGGTGGATCTCCATGAAATAGCACCCCAGATCATCACAGCACCTCCACCATGTTTTATGGTTGGGAGAAGGCAGTCTGGATGGAATGCTTCTTTCGGCTGTCTCCAAACGTACACTTGGTCGGAAAATGGGGTAAACGATGATTGGTCTGAGAATATCACATGTTTCCACTGCTCGAGGGACCAATTCTGGAGGTTTCTACACCACTCTAAATGCTTGGAAACATTTGTCATTGAGAGCAGCGGTTTCTAATTGCAGCTCTTCCGTGGAATCCAGATTTCTGCAGCTCCCGTGGACACTGGGTTCTGTAGGTGATCATTGAGCTCAGCAGTGATTTTGGTGGACACTGGGTTGTGTAGGTGATCATTGAGCTCAGCAGTGATTTTGGTGGACACTGGGTTCTGTAGGTGATCATTGAGCTCAGCAGTGATTTTGGTGGACACTGGGTTGTGTAGGTGATCATTGAGCTCAGCAGTGATTTTCGGAGCCTTGATCTTGCGATCCTCTCTCACAATTTGCTTTAGAGTCCGACAGTTTCTCTCTGTCAACTTCGACTTTTGCCCGGACCTGTGCTTTGCTGCGGACGTTTTTCCTTCTCCTTACTTTGGAGACAGTACCTCTTGACACGCCAAGCATTCGAGCACTTTGTTACACTAGCGCCTGCCATACAGGCACCAACAATTTGGCCTTTTTGAAAATCCGAAAGGTCTGCCATTGGCATCAGGTTCTCATCAATGTTCTTACAATTCGGCAAAACAAACAGTTAATTTACATACACATATCGCTTAACACAAATAATCAACTACAAAACATTAACATATGTCACGGTTTGCATCTTTATAACATGTCCGAAGAATATGATGCCAAAACGTTAGGTGTTTCCATTATTTTGTCCAACCCCTGAATATATAGTAATATATTTATTCTAAATTCAAAGCAGCTTTTTTGGTAGGACTGAATACACATTAGCTTTGCCAAATCCAGGTTGCAACTGTGGCGATGATGGGGGTGGGGACTGTAGGAACAATGGATGGGGGCACATCCAGGGTGGAGACTGTAGAAAAGGTGGATGGGAGCACATCCAGGGTGGGGACTGTAGAAAAGGTGGATGGGGGCACATCCAGGGTGGGGACTGTAGAAAAGGTGGATGGGAGCACATCCAGGGTGGGGACTGTATAAAAGGTGGATGGGAGCACATCCAGGGTGGGGACTGTAGAAAAGGTGGATGGGAGCACATCCAGGGTGGGGACTGTAGAAAAGGTGGATGGGGGCACATCCAGGGTAGGGGCTGTAGGAAAGGTGGATGGAGGCACACCCAGGGTGGGGGCTGTAGGAAAGGTGGATGGGGCATATCCAGGCTGGGGACTGTAGGAAAGGTGGATGGGGCATATCCAGGCTGGGGACTGTAGGAAAGGTGGATGGGGGCACATCCAGGGTGGGAGCTGTAAGAAAGGTGGATAGGAGCACATCCAGGGTGGGATATTTATTCACACCCACATGTACATGTATAACATTTAACAATATGATTAAGACCGTGTTATAACTCGAAAAGCATAGGCCAAGTGTTTCAATTGTAGTATAATCCATTAAATTATTAAAGATGTATAAACACTCATGATAATTTTATAAAACTAAAAATAAATTTATGCGGAAGCTGGATGTTTTTCAAACAACTTGCCCACTTGCAACCAGGGTGCTGGCCTATAGATTCCTTTCCGGTGCATCACAACTACAACACATGGAACTGGTGAACTGATGTCAGACGTTTTGTCTTCTTAATATTTAATACAAAATCCACATAGTAAGGTGCTGAAATTTAAAACCTAATGGGTGTGAGAGGTCTAAAACACAACTTAAAGAAAAAATGTTAATAATATTATATATACAGTATTATTTATTTATAAATCACCATTGATTCCATGATATATATATGTATATATATAATATTTAGCTATTCAGCTGTTTTTCTGTTCTTTTGCACTATAGATTTTAAGTACACACATAGAGTATATATATATATATTTTTTTTTTTTTCCTATTTCAACCTCTTATAACTTCTGGCTATGTTTCGCTGTTCTTTTGAATTATAGAGGTTATCTGCACCCAAGAATAACAAAAGTGATAATAAAAAAATATTTATAACTATACACATAAAACCCCCATACTGGGGGTGTTTTAGGTAATATACAGGTGAAGTGAAAGTTTATATTAACAAAGTGCAATGTAAACGATCGCACCTGTGGGCTCCGTGATTATTAATAAAGAGGAAAATTAACTAAATAATTTATATATATTATTTACATTTATATATATATATATATATGTACATATACACACACACACACATGCATCTCAGTGAGTTAGAATATCACCAAGATGTTACCGTAATTTATTTCAGTAATTCAATACATAAAGTGAAACGTATATATTATATAGAGTCATTACACACAGAGTGATCTATTTCAACTGTTTTTGTCAATATTGATGATTGTAATTTACATGGATGAAGGGTTAAAAATGGCACTGCCGTATTCCATGAGGCATCAAAGGGTGAATATAGTATTGATTTATTAGTCAATGCGTTTCAGAACTCCCTGAAATACCCTGAAACATGGCCATATGATATTGATTTGTCCAGAGGAAGGGGCCAGGAAGCCCTGAAACACGTTGACTAATAAATCAATATTACATTCACCCTTTGATGTCTCGTGAAATGCGGCAGCGTGGTTTTTAACCCTTCATCTTCCCTACTCTATAGTCACCACGCTGGGGACTGCAGCAGCTGTGATCTGCTTTTATAGTGGTTGTGACTCTCACAACCACACAAGGTGAATCCTCTGATACCTATTTAGGTCATATTTTATCCCTCAGACCCTTCATCGTCCTACTTTAATTTTCTGAGATAATGACCTTTGGGTTTTCTTTGGCTGTAAGCCATAATCATCAACATTAACAGAAATAAACACTTGAAATACATCACTCTGTGTGTAATGACTCTATATAATATATGTGTTTCACTTTATGTATTGAATTACTGAAATGAATTAACTTTTTGATGATACTCTAATTCACTGAGATGCACTGGTATATGTGTGTGTGAGTTTGTATGCCAGTTTATGTATATACGGTAGTTAAGAAGCAATATATAAGTTAATATATAAAGACAGAAAGAACAGCAAAATATAACCAAAAGATAGCTAATTATTATTTGTGTTTAACATATATGTATGTTGATGTATGTGGACACACAGGATTATATATATATATATATATATATATATATATATATTATATATATATATATATATTATATATACACATACATACATATATATATATATATATATACATACATACACACACATACATATGGTATAGATAATATATGTATATATTTTTTTTTTTTTTTAATATATATTCTAACGTGTATGTACTGTAATGTATATATGGATATGCGGCGGTATTTCTGTGTGCCCCCTACATAAAAAGCCCCCAATATTGCTTACCTAGAAAAAAACACCTGCCTGATGTTCCTGGTATCATTTGTATTCATTAAAGGTAGGAAATATTATGATATTTGTATTGTCCCTTTATTTTTGAAGACCACTTGAAGAATTTGCAGAAATACTCATCATAGGCCCAACTCCAACCCCCCCCCCCCGGCCCCCCATCTCCACCCCCCACGCCTCCGACACCCCCAGCTCATCAAAAAACAACAACCGTGTGCCCGCATTTTTGCAAGGATTCTAGTCCGACACGTCATTATTTTGCCTACTATTGACTAATTATACGAAATATATCAACACTAGAAAGGCAAAACTGATCAGAAGTGCAGGTGTAATGCTATATGTAATAATATCTATATTTTTAATTTTGGATGTCTCTGTATTCCTTTAGTTCTGTACCGTGGGCAGTGATCATGCTCTGCTGGTGAATGTATGATCACCGGAGAAAGGTTGCGGAGGTTAAGTTCAGGTCACAAGACAAATTAAATTGTAAGAAGACGAGTGACATTGTATAATGTCCCCGGCACTCAATCAATAGGCATGTTAGCACTATTACCATAGAGATGCCGCGCTCTTTACCAAGGGCTCTCTTTGTTTGACAAGACAAATTTGCCACTTGAACTGTGATGTTCCCCGAGGACGTGTACTTCATCAATTATTTGTATTCTGCATACTCAAACTAGCTTTTTTCCTTCATATTTAAATCTGCAGGAGGCAAAGTGATATCAATTGTCGTCAGGACGGACAAAGGGATGAGCCTCCAACAACACCGGAGATCCCATCACTGTACATGTATGGCTCCGGAGGAAATACATACAAACAGGACAGGAGGAAAGAGGGAAAAAACATCTGGAGAATCAAAGACGGGGAAAAAACCTCTACACCGAAAACAGAGTGTTGGAGAAGGAATAATAACAACAACATTAAAAGCCATAAGAATAAAAATAATATATTAACTAGAAGGGTATGACATTTGGAAAACATCAAAATGAAATGCATACAAGATATATAGGGTATAAAGAAAAATAAATAAAAAAACTAAAGTAGACCGTTCTCAGAGGCTCAGTAAAGTTATAAGAAGGTATATAGTGGGATAATGTATGCAATCGGGTTAGTGTAGAATATTATTTCTCACATATAAATTATATACATATTATATATATACACACACACACACACACACAAAAGTGTGTGCCTGTGTCTGTGTGTATAAATGTGAGTGTATATACGGCATAATATATATATATATGTGTGTATAAATAAATGTGTATATATATATATATATATATATATATTCATATATATATATATGTGTAATAGATAAATATTTATATATATACATATTATATATATATATATAAATATATATTCATATATATATATATATATATATATATATATATATATATATATATATATATATATATATATATATATATATACACGCACACACACTATACACACACACATATACATTCATTTATGCACACATATATATATGCATATATATAATAGACCAGCACTGCAGTATAGGGTGCAATTCAGCAATTTGATTAGGTGTTCTTCAATACCCTTGATACATACAAAACCAAAAAACGTTGCAGCACTCCAGTGGTAGGTGACATACTTCAGACCTGTATTGTATCATAGGGTATGCAATGGCTACATTTTGGGCTCAAATGCTGGACAAGGGGCATGTGAGCCCGAAACCTTTTTTGCTTTTGCAGTATATATATGTATATAAATATATGTATGCGTATATAAATGTACGTACAGCATATACCGGTATAAAGATGTATGTGTATAGATACGTGTGTATATAAATGTGTGTTATATATATGCATGTGTGTGTCTCACTCTTTGTCCCTCTCTCTCTTTCTATACATAAATCTACATATAAATATATATAAGGTGTACATGTGTGTGCATATTTCTGTATGTATATATATATATATGAGTACATTTAGATTATATATATATATATATATATATTATATATATATATATTTTATATATACACACATACAGAGAGGGAGAAATACACACATATTATATATATATATATATTAATAACGCTATATAAATGAATGAATATATTATTATTATATTATGTCTTTTTTTCTCTAAACACTGCTTCAGATGTACTATAAAGCTACAGAGTGGATATTTCCATCTCCCTGCCGGTCCCATATGACACTGATGTGGCCGCATTCCTGTATAATCTATGTCCTACTTCGAGCAGCGAAAAGGAATTAGAAAATTGTTTGTATCTTGCACGATAATCCTCTGAAATACGGGTCAGGACGGGGTTAGGAAGTCTGAAAAATGTCCACATCAAAGCGGAGCAAGGTTAACAAAATCCCAGGATCATGTGATTCAGATTGTTTTCTTTTTTTTTCTTCAGGGGGGTTAGATCTCCCCCCCTCACCCCTTAAAAAAAAAAATCAGGCAAGTCAAAGAGGGGATGTGTAAAATGTGGAGACGGTGCAGATAAGCTGATGGGTTCTGCCTATTTTCGTAGTAGTGATATTGCACCAACATATTCTGCAGCGCTGTACACAGTTTATAACTCATCACATCAATGTCTGTCTGCACTGGAGGTTACAATCTAACTTCCCATCATACATATAAGCACACTAGGTCCAATTTTACAAATTAACCTAAATTTGGAAATATTTAGGACTTCACCCTCGGGCATAGAGTGTATATATAAGAAACAGACATGGCATAAGAATGGGAGCACACAGGTATATAGTCAAAAATATACATATATGATTTTATTCACACAAATCCAGACAAATATATATAAAAACAAATTTAAAAACCGAAATCAGGGGTTCCCATGCTTAGTGAAGTAAGCCAAATGTACTTATAAACATCAACAGTAGATGAATAGCCCACAATATGTAAGGGTACCTTTACACACGGCTACATTTGTAGCTTGTCACCAGGTAACTTACTGGTTGCAGTGAAATCATGGATACATGGTTCTATCTTGTTGCTGTGTACAAATGGAATCATGTATCCATGATTTCACTGCAACCAGTAAGTTACCTGGTGACAAGCTACAAATGTAGCCGTGTGTAAAGGTACCCTAAGGTATAAGATTATCATAAAGCTAAATAGCATATAATATAGTGCAGTTATCATGGGTAATATAGATATACATAAAACACAGGTCAATGGAGAGTGACACTAGTATGTGTCAGCAATCTGTATATACAATACACTGCACAATACAGATAATAACCAGCAAAAATTGACCATCATACAGTGAGTGATAGAATGTATACCCCTCTTAAACACCCGTATGGGCAATTGCACTGAAAAGCAACATATATGTGGGTGATCAATATAATTGCAGTACATTATCCCAAAACTGGGAATACATAATTACAAACCTCCCTATACACATATGCGAAAAGTAGGATGCAATACACGGTGGCACTATGTTTGTAAATAACACATTAGTCTCAGGGGCACTAGATGGTCTCATGTGTTAGATATTACAAGTATCTTAAGCAAATGCTAATATTTAACAGGTCTAAAGGGGGTGTCACACGCGTCAATGTCGTCAGCGAGATGATCGCTGACGACATTGACGGCTGATCGCTGGTGAGCTGTCACACAGACAAACTCACCAGCGATCAATGGACCAGAAACATCATGGAAACGATTTAAATATCGTTTCCACGATGTCCTGCTCCCGCTGCCAGCCTGCTGGAAGCGGGAGCAGCCTGGTCTCCAAGGTACACGTCGGGTAACTAGGCAGCGCGCGCTGCCTAGATACCCGACGTGTACCTTAGTTACCAGCCTCCTCCGCTCACCCGGTGAGCGGAGGAGGCTGGTAACTAAGGTACACAGTCGGGTATCTAGGCAGCGCGCGCTGCCTAGTTACCCGACGTGTACCTTGGAGACCAGCTCCCAGCGCTTGTGACAGGCGCTGGGAGCTGGAATATCGCTAGTCCCGGTGTCACACGCAGCGATGCTGCGTGTCCACCGGGCGACAATCGCCAGGTTTCAGAGCTGGTTCTGAAACCTGGCGATCATCAACCAGCGATTTATCGCTGGTTGATGCAGTATGTCACACGCGTCAATATCGCTGCAACGTCACGTGCAGCCGATATCGTGCAGGCGATATTGACGCGTGTGACACCCCCTTAAGAGTTTTACACATATAGCTGGATAGTGTGGGTCACCTCAGGCAATTAGGCTGGATAATCCCATTAAACTGTAGAGTAAACTGTGAATCACCAAAATGCCAATCTAGAGGTAACACTACACATCACCATGAACAATATAGGAGAGGTAGAATCTCTCTCTAGTATAACGACCTATGATCACAGCCAGTGACCATAAATAGACCTAAGAAAGTGCCCTCAGTTTAAGTATAGAGGCAATGTCGAGAGACATAGCGCTACTGGTTACCAGTACGTATAGGGAGTATGATGCACAAGTGCGGGAACCCGAGACAGCCCTTCCCAACGCGTGTCGCCGCAAGGGGGTGCGGCTTCGTCAGGGGATGTCCGGGCAGCGTGAATGTAGAGCTTAAATACCGGTGTATGTAGTCGCCGCCTCCTGGTCCGGCCAGAGCCTAAGAGCGTACACCTGGTTGCGTTGCTAAGCGGTTAAGCAAGCAGACGCAAACCGGAAATGACGAGACGCGTCATGTGGCGGTAGTCAGGGAGACCAGTAAACAAATTTACAGAGCGGCTTGTACACCGCGACCGGAAGTGACGAATCGCGTCACATGGTGGTAGTCATAGAGACCAGCCATAATCCACCAAGGCAGCATAAATAGCGTGCGGCTCCCTGTGATCAAGCATAAAGAGCTGTTTAGCAGCAACAGGCCGTATACATAGATGAAAGAGAGTATACATACACATATTCATCGTGGCATATAGGTCAGATTTGTGTGAATAAAATCATATATGTATATTTTTGACTATATACCTGTGTGCTCCCATTCTTATGCCATGTCTGTTTCTTATATATACGCTGTGAATTCCGTGGCATGGTGAGCACCTGGATCATATTTACCCCTATATTGTGGTGCTCCTCTTAGTCTTCCTTACCCTCGGGCATAGAGTCACACAACCCTTCCTAGCTCTGCCTAAGCCTCAGTTTGTAAAAGAGGGATGGCTACTAGTGATGAGCGGGCACTACCATGCACCGGTTGGACGCTCCGAAGGGCACAGACTCGAAGATTTTTAGAAAAAATACTCCAGTTCCCCATTGCCTTCCATTATACTTGGTAGCGGAGTTGAACCCATCCGAGCGTCCAACCTGCTCGTTATAATACTGATCACCCGTGCTTGGTAGTGCCGGATCATCACTAATGACTGTATGAAATCATTAACTAAATATGACGTTTTTTTCCTCTAAACCTGAAAGCATTCTCTCTTTTTGGATGCCTCCACCTGCGCAGCTAGGTAAAAAGGTAAAGGCTCTACAATTGCAGCTCACCTGTAATCACTTGAATCAGAACGACCTGCAATACCAGACCCGGACAGTGGGTATTGACTGTGAAATATAAAGTTTTGCTTTACTTGTAAACTTTAGGGGTTTCTCCCTTTTTGGCTGCCTCTACCTTTTTACCTAGCCGTGTAGGTGAAGGATCTGGTCTTCTCACAATATTTTCAGAGGCATGTACCTTAGGAACTATAATTGCAGCTGACCTGCAATCACTTGAATCACAATGATCTGCAATACCAGACACTGCCAGTAGACGGGGGCGGCGCTGTTATTTTTCTGGGGGGAAAGTGGGTGGGGTGGGGGTGGAGTCAGGCTTTCATCCAGTAAATGAAAATTATTATAAAACGAATCAGTCTGGTATGAAAAATATGGTGTTCCTGCCCCCGAGCTTATACAGTTAAAGGGGTTGATCGCTACTAGAAAATACTTTATTAGTTCAAATGTGCAGCCTTTTCTCGTCTTATATTCCTCCTCCTCTCTCGTATTCCTGACCTTTCCTCTCTACCTTCTCTTACCTATACATCTCACTTTTCCATGCATCCACCTTTCTCTCTATATTATGGATTTTCTCTACTGATCTCTTTTATTCTGCCTTCTCGCTCGTATTTCTGACCTTTCCTTGCTAGTTTGTCCTACCTATACATCGCTCTCTGCTGTGCATCCTACTCTCTCTATATATTATGGATTTTTTCTCCTCTTATATTCCTCCTCCTCTCTCATATTCCTGACCTTTCCGCTCTACCTTCTCTTACATACACATCTCTCTCTTCTGTGCAACCACCTCGATCTCTAGCTTATTGATCTTTTCTCCTCTTGTATTCCTCGTCCTGTCCCATATTCCTGATAGTGATGAGCGAGTGTAATCGTTACTATTCGCAAAGGATAGTACGGTATTCGCGATACACGTTACTCGGTGAGTATCGCTGGTGCTCGTGAGTGATGTGTGGATCGTTATCAATCTGACAAATATTGCTGCCTCCCTTCAGTGCACAAAGTGAGCTCAGGGAGAGCAGATTGGATGTTAGCGTCTCTCTGGGGGGCACAGCAAGTGTGTTTTATGCAGTAGAAATATAAAAAAAAGCCCACCCTCCCGTCCTGTCCTGGAAATGCTCATTTTATGGCTGGATGTGTGTGGGCGGAGCCTATCGCTAATTGACTAACACTGAACTCACTAACTGGACGAATATGCAAGTATTAAAAAGTACTCATTACGAGTATAGCGAGTGCGAATATTACACCACTCGCTCATCACTAATTTCTGACCTTTCCTCCATACCTTCTCTTACCTATACATCTCTCTCTTCTGTGCATCCACCTCTCTCTTCTTATATTCCCCCTCCTCTCACATATTATTGACCATTCCTCTTTACCTTCTCTTACATATACATCTCGCTTCTGTGCAACCACATCAATCTCTAAATTATGGATCTTTTCTCCTCTTATATTCCTCCTCCTCTCTCGAATTCCTGACCTTTCCTCTCCACTTTCAATTACCTATACATCTCTCTCTTCCATGCATCCCACTCTCTCTGTATATTATGGATATTTCCTCCTCCTCTCTCATATTCCTCATTACCGCTGATGTGAAAGGGGCCTTACATATACATCTCTCTTCCATGCAACCACCTTAATCTCTATATTATTGATCTTTTCTAGTAATCTCCTCTAATAATTGTCCTCCTCTCTCATATTCCTGACCTTTCCTCTATACCTTCTTACCTATACATCTCTCTCTTCCATGCATCCCACTCTCTCTGTATACTATGTATATTTTCTCCTCCTGTCCCATATTCCTGATCATTCCTCTTTACCTTCTCTTACATATACATCTCTCTCCCATGCAACCACCTCAATCTCTATATTATTGATCTTTTCTAGTAATCTCCTCTAATAATTGTCCTCCTCTCTCATATTCCTGACCTTTCCTCTATACCTTCTTACCTATACATCTCTCTCTTCCATGCATCCCACTCTCTCTGTATACTATGGATATTTTCTCCTCCTCTCCCATATTCCTGATCATTCCTCTTTACCTTCTCTTACATATACATCTCTCTCCCATGCAACCACCTCAATCTCTATATTATTGATCTTTTCTAGTGATCTCCTCTAATATTTGTCCTCCTCTCTCATATTCCTGACCTTTCCTCTATACATCTCTCTCTTCCATGCATCCTCCTCTCTCTCTAGATTATGTATCTTTTCTCATCTTATATTTCCCCTCCTCTCCCATATTCTGGACCATTCCTCTTTGTCTTCTCTTACATATACATCTCTCTTCTGTGCAAGCCCCTCTCTCTCTATATTATGATCTTTTCTCCTCTTATATTCCTCTTCTCTCATATTCCTAACCAGTCCTCTTTACTTTTTCTTACATATACATCTGTCTTCTGTGCAACCACATCAATCTCTAGATTATGGATCTTTTCTCGTGTTATGGTCCTCCTCCTCTCTCGTATTCTTTACCTTTCCCCTCTACCTTCTATTACATATACATCTCTCTCTTCCATGCATCCACCTCTCGCTACTTAATGGATATGTTCTCGTGTTATGGTCCTCATCCTCTCTTGTATTCTTTACCTTTCCTCTCTACCTTCTTTTACATATACATCTTTCTCTTCCATGCATCCACCTCTCTCTACTTAATGGGCCTTTTCTCCTGTTATATTCCTCCTCCTCTCTCGTATTCTTTACCTTTCCGCTCTACCTTCTATTACATATACATCTCTCTCTTCCATGCATCCACCTCTCTCTACTTAATGGATCTGTTCTCGTGTTATGGTCCTCATCCTCTCTTGTATTCTTTACCTTTCCGCTCTACCTTCTATTACATATACATCTCTCTCTTCCATGCATCCACCTCTCTCTACTTAATGGATCTTTTCTCCTGTTATATTCCTCCTCCTCTCTCGTTTTCCTGACCATTCCTCTTTACCTTCTCTTACATATACATCTCTCTCTTCCGTGCATCCACCTCTCTCTCCTTCTCATATCCATCCATCTCCCCAGTCTGTAACCTCATTAATAAACTTGTACAGGACGAGGTATTTTTGGCAGCGACGTGCGGCCCATGTGGAGCTTAGTGCCGTTATGGTAGTTAGAAAACTTCAAAGCTTGGGCGTTCTTATGTATCTGGAAAAACCTGCTAAATCCCCTTTCTGGCTTTTTTTTTCCCTTTGTGCTTGTAATGTATGCAGGAGACCTAAAGGGTATTTTTGGTAAGTCATAAATATAGCAAATCCAGGGAAACAGATGCTTTGAGCAAATCTTTTTTGGAAGTGGATACCAAACCTGCTGATGTGGGGCAGATAAGGCGGAGAGGTAATGGCCGAAAAAATGGAAAGACTGAGAAATGTAGGGCCATTACGTGGTGGATCATGACATGCTTTAGCTGAAATGTGGGTTTATCTGTTTAAGGCATTTCCACTTTAAATAATCCCTGCACTAAACCCCCTCCCCCCACCTTCCTTTCCAATGACAGTACTTTGGTGGGGTCTCTGCGCACTCTCCCTGCTACATTAAATATAGAGATTATCTTTCTAATGCAGCAGTTCAGACCTCGAGGTGGGCCATAGAGCCTCAGGTCTAAAGCTAAACCCTCCATGAAAAAAAAAAAAAAGAAATAAGTAAAAAAAATATCTATGGACAAACTAGCGAGAGATTTTATACTGAGAACTGATATAGAAGTGCAGCAAAAAAAGGAAAAAAGTGAAATGTTTCTCTTTAAAAGGTGTCTCCACTACTATAAAAGTCAAACTTAACACTCCGGGCTGTAAACTATACTCACCCCCAGGACCGTTGAGTATAGTCCCCTCCGGCCTTCTGGTATCTACTTCACCTCCATTCACACGCCTGGTGATCATCTGCTGCCGACATATTTGAAACAAGTTTCTTCCCGTTTGAATGCAATGAAATGCGGACAATCAGCGGCCACTGATTGACTGCAGCGGTCACATGACAACCCTTGATGGGTGTAAACTATACTCACCCCCAGGACCGGTGCCGCTCCTGTGTCCCCTCCGGCCTCCTGGTATCTACTTCACCTCCATTGACACGGCTGATGATCATCTGCAGCCGACATATTTGAAACAAGTTTCTTCCCGTCTGAATGCAATGAAAAAGCTGCGGACAATCAGCGGTCACTGACTGACTGCAGCGGTCACATGACGACCCTTGATGGGTGTTGATCTCACACGATTTCATAGGTAAAGCACCATGGAATAAATGGTGCTATAATAATAATAATTGGGGAGGGGGACACAGTATAGAATGTGGAGGAGTAGCTTGAGAATAGTGTTTTTTTTATTCTTATTTCACCCTGAGACAGTCAAGTTTAACTTGTCTAGTAGTGGAGAACCCCTTTAAAAAGGACCTGTCACCCCCCTGGTGCACGGCAAACTGAATGCAGCACTGAAAGCAGCATGTCTGCTGCATTCAGGGAAGGGGTCCCCCATGTCTCTAGCCCCCCCTGTAAGCTTTAAAAAAGACTTTAAAAACCTTACAGATAAGAGGTCGTCTAGGTGGGATCTTAAGCGGTCCTGGCTGCTGGCACAATCCTCCTTGCCTTCTCCTTGTGTGTTCCGCCCCCTCTCTGTCTACCGCCGATGCCTCTTCTTCTGGGTCTGCTCCTGCTCTGTGTGACGTCAGGCTGTGAGACGACGGCGGCAGACACATAGGGGGGGGGCGGAACACACAAGGAGGAGACAGGGAGGGCTGTGCTAGCAGCCAGGACCTCTTAACTGTAAGGTTTCTAAAGTCTTTTTTAAAGCTTACAGGGGGGCTAGAGACATGGGGGACCTCTTCCCTGAATGCAGCAGACATGCTGCATTCACTGATGCATTTAGATTGCCATGCACCAGGAGGGTGGCAGGTCCTCTTTAATATAGAACATGAAAAAGGCAAAGTTCCAACATTCAAGCTGCTTTAAAGGGAATTTGTCAGCAGGGTTTTTGCCATGTATTTGGAGAGCATCATAATGTAGGCAACTAAACTCTGAATCCAGCGATGTGTCACTTGCTCAGCAGCTTTCAGTAGTGTCAAAACAATCAGTGTTTTATCAGCAGGAGATTATCACTGCTGGACTACGCCACATGCCAGAGTCGGGCTAATCTGTGTAACCCCACCCCCTCCACTGATTGGCTGCTTGCTGAAAATAGCTCACAGGAAGCTGCCAATCAGGTTTGTGGGCGGGGTTAAACAGCTCAGCATCCTGACCACTGCTATATCTACAGCAGGGAGAACTGGGATATCATCAAAACTGTGCCAAATAGTTTTGTCAGCAGGTTTTCGCAATTTAAAGAGGAACTGTCACCAACCACACATGGTTATCTAATTACAGCACTGAATGCAGCATGTCTGCTGCATTCAGGCAAGGCGTCATAACACAGAGCGAGGGGTGCGGTTCTAGCCGCATAGCCCCGCCCCCTGGTTAACATGGTTAACATGGAGCAGGGCGAGGAAAGGCGGGTGATGTCAGAGCAGGAGGTTGGCCGCCAAGCCTCCTGCAGTGACATCACCGCTTATACCCGCCCTGCTCCATGTTAACCATGGAGCAGGGCAGGTATAAGCGTTGACATCACTGCAGGGGGGGGGCAATGCGGCCAGAACAGCACCCCTCACTCTGTGTTATGCTGCAGGCGAGGGAGGCAATGATTGGCCTCAGGGAGGCGGGGGTGGGCAGATTAAACATGCAGGGGGTGTGAAACTGCCCTTTGGCTCCAGCCACAAGCCACCTCCTATTTGGCTCCACTATGTAAGTTTTCAAAGTGTATTATCTCGGAGTACAGAGGGGCTCAAGGGCTGGGGGACCCCTTGCCTGGATGCAGCAGACATGCTGCATTCAGTGCTGTAATTAGATCACCATGTGTGGTTGGTGACAGGTCCTCTTTAATCTGAGAGCAGCATAATGTAGGGGCAGAGACCCAGAATCCAGTGATATGTCACTTGTCCAGCAGCTTGCTGCAACTTCAAAGCAATCAGCGTTTTATCAGCAGGAGATTATCACTGCTGAACTAGGTTGAATGACCAAGGCCCCACACAGATTAGCAAGAAGTTGCTGACAATGTACAGTATACCCAGGAAATTTCCAATCAGTTATGTGGGCAGGGTTATACACAGCTCAGCATTTTGAGTACTGCTACAGCAGAGTAAACAGGGATTGTATTGCCAAATGTCTCAATTTTTATTATATTTTAGTCTGAAAGTAATATGTGCATTTGTACAATTTTTATTGCAAGCTGTCTTCTGATGGTGCTGTTTTTTTTCCCCTTTTCACCATTTTATCAAAACTGTACTAAAAACATAAAAAAATGCACTGTGTGTACAGAGCCTAACAGTTCGTCAAGTGCTAAGAACCCAATCCATCCATGGATAAGGTTCTCCAGATGTTCATTTCTAACCTCTTCACAACTCCTGGCGTATGAGTAGGTCCTTCATCGCCTCCCTCACAGAGCCCCAGATCCCGAAAAATGAGAATGCTGCGGGTCTCAGAAAATGACGACAAATTGCAATTCTTCTTTGACAAATTTCTAAATTTTTTTCATCAAAAAGAAAAACTATACGTTTGGTATCTACGAAGTCGTACTGACCTGAGGCATCATACCAACATGTCAGTGTTGCCATATAGTGAACATGATGAATAAAAAACAAACTGTTGTGAAATTGCATTTTTTTTGCAATTTCACTGCACTTGGAGCAGTATTATAGTAGTTATATTCTTGTACATAGGAGCAGTATTATAGTAGTTATATTCTTGTACATAGGGGCAGTATTATAGTATTATATTCTTGTACATAGGGAGCAGTATTATAGTAGTTATATTCTTGTACATAGGGGCAGTATTATAGTAGTTATATTCTTGTACATAGGAGCAGTATTATAGTAGTTATATTCTTGTACATAGGAGCAGTATTATAGTAGTTATATTCTTGTACATAGGGGCAGTATTATAGTAGTTATATTCTTGTACATAGGGAGCAGTATTATAGTAGTTATATTCTTGTACATAGGGGGCAGTATTATAGTAGCTATATTCTTGTACATAGGGGCAGTATTATAGTAGTTATATTCTTGTACATAGGGAGCAGTATTATAGTAGTTATATTCTTGTACATAGGAGCAGTATTATAGTAGTTATATTCTTGTACATAGGAGCAGTATTATAGTAGTTATATTCTTGTACATAGGAGCAATATTATAGTAGTTATATTCTTGTACATAGGAGCAGTATTATAGTAGTTATATTCTTGTACATAGGAGCAATATTATAGTAGTTATATTCTTGTACATAGGAGCAATATTATAGTAGTTATATTCTTGTACATAGGAGCAGTATTATAGTAGTTATATTCTTTAAAAAGATAAGAAAAAGAGTTATGGCTCTTGGAAGAAGGGGAGGAAAAAAATGAAAAAATGGAAAATTGCCTGGGGGTGAAGGGGGTAATACTAGTCTACTAGAAAACGACCTTGCTGTGCTCTGTAATGGCCGTGACGTGGTCTCAGATCAGTGGCGTGTCCCCTCCCAAAATGCGCTAGTCATGTTTTTGAATTTCTTGAGAAAACATCACACATACTTTGTGCCCTGGAGGGTACACCGAGGTTTTGGCAGAAGGATGGAATCTGTCATCTGGAGACAGCCTTGTTGTGGTGGGTGGTCAAGTTCAGACGAAGTTTAAAACAAAAGTTCAGAAAGATCTCCTCCTCGCGGGTCAGTGAGCGCGCACATCACACAGACAGCACAACTGGCAGATATGGCGGCTCGCAGGCCTGTCCTGGCACTAAACTAAAAAGCATCATCAAAGCGAGAGTCCCAATTAGTAAGATTGGCTAATGTGGCGATAAACGAACGGATCTGCCGCCTTCAAAGCCCTGTTTGTTCACAGACAATGAGAAATGTGCGCAAATCTTAGTTTGTTGACTACAGACTAAGATTTTGGCACATTTACTCAACCTGCTTCTAATTTTTTTTTTTTGTTGTTGTTAATTAAATGGAAAAAAAAACCCACTTTTTTGTAGAATCACCACTATATCTGGCATTAGAGCGCAGCTGCAAAGCAAACCTTTAATACCAGATGTGACATGTGGAGAGGAGTGGCACTGTTTTTGGAAAAGAAAGAGTAGTCTCTTTTTTCCTAATTTTAATGCCTTTAATGTAGTCAGTCTGCACAAAATGACTGTTCAAACCAAGCACAGGGACTCGGGTGCACCCTTGGTGTGACCGAACAGTGCAGGGCACCTCCACCTACTTTTTTCCCCATCCATGTTCACCCCTTTCTTCCATGGCTCACAGCTCGGACTTTTAAGAGGACAGAGAAGGGCTGAGATAGATGTAAAACAAGTAGGTGAAAAGGTGAACTTAACTGTTCGGCCACACCGAGGGTGCACCAAGCTCCTGTGCTTTGTTTGAACAGTCATTTTGTGTTTAAAGAATCCCATTAAAGGGTTATCTGGGGATATAAAATTGATGGTTTACCCTTAAAATAGGCCATCAATATCAAAATTAGTGGAGCAGATTCTCAGCACCGGTCAGCTTGGGCTACGAGTCTCCAACAAGCTCCGATATCGTTTACTACGTAAATAGGACAGAGCTGTAATACCAGGGACACTTACTACTATAAAATTAGGAAACAGAGAAAGGGATGTGGTGTTGAGGGTCCTTCTATCAACTGATCGCTGGGGGTACAGGGAGTCTAACTTGCATCAATCTGATGTTATCAGTCTACTCTGAGATAAGGGAGTTTTTTGTAGTTGCCCCCAGAACAAGCTGGGCGAAACGTGTGTTGGGGTGGAGGGACTGGCTACCCAGGACTCTCTAACCCTGATAATAATTTAGTGGTATATGTGTAAGATTAATTCAATTTACAGTGATGTTGAGTTAGGAATTTTTACCATTTCTGAAAATAAAATGTAAGTTTATGATTATATATATATATATATATACTTATGGCTATCTCAGGTATTACATGACTGGCTAATTAGGTGTGGTTGTACACCCTCATTGATTTAGGGCATTATTTATATAATACATCCCAGAATTGTGTTTGCCTTTTTTGCTGCTGCATCACACTGTTGACTCATGTGCCATCTGTGATCTATTAGTATACCCGTCTTATTCACACGTGCCGTTGCTTAGCCCTATTCCTCCATTCTTTATGTGCTTTTTTCATTTTTCTTGTGGGTCCTTCACCATCTATTAACTCACATCAATTATATTTTCCAGGTAGTTCTCGAGACCCTCATAGGAGTTTTCTGGGGTTTTTTTTCATTATATTTAATACATTTTTATTTTGTAATCTAACAGTCACTAAAATGTTTAGATTTTAGCATGAATCTCTTTCTTTACTCATGCTTTATTCAATATATTAAACTAAAGGCATTGGTTTATCATTTATTCGGTACAAAATTGTTGCTAATCATGACGGTGGGCACATAGCCTTACAGACCACGTCAACTTTTCCATAATTAAATATATATATATTTGGCACATTGCACATCTAAATCTTGCATCATACAACAAGGAAAAGGTACCTGACAGTTGTATTAAACAGCAGAGAGGCGGCAACGGCTCCAAAGAGGCAGCACAGGAGGTTGACTCGGTAAGCGATGGAGCCAATCGGCAGAAGGACCATGGCCAGCTTGGCCAGCAACGTGAACAAGGGATATCCAGGAGGATGAGCGACCTGATGAAGACCAAAGCAGAAAACACTCAGTACAGTGAAATCCAGAGGATCGCGACTTTATGTCCCTGCTGATTAGGATCCCTTTAAGATCATATTAAAGGGGTTGTACAAACTAAGAGGTGGTGCAGCACATTTTTATATGGGTAGTATGGCAGAATATGAAGCATATTAAATATATGAAACCACATTTTGGCAAATAATAGTTCTCTATACGCACAATATGGGTCTTTAGTTTGGCAATGAATAGCAATCTCTCACCCCTGTGGAGGTACAATATGAGCATGGTAAGGCAGTCTGTCTTGCCTGAGCCTTTTTTCAATGGGGAGAGAGAAGTAAGACACTCACTGGAATGCTCTGTTAATCTCATGTGAGAACAAAGGATCAGACATGTTAAAATAGCAAGCGGTGAGGTCACCCGAGGACACCGTTGCCATAGTAACAGTTACTATGGCAATGGTGCCCTAGGGAGACCTCAGTTACATGCTACAGCTCTTGAATGAGCTGAGAGGATAGCAGCCAGGTAAGCAGGGAGTAACAGAGGTCACCCGAGGACACCACTGCCATAGTTATAATGGCAACAATGTTGTCGGGTTACCTCAACGCTTACCATGCCACAGGTCTCAGATCAGTCAATTACTGATCAAAGACCATGGGGAGCAGTGCATTTCCAGCTAGAAAGAAGACAAGGATCATGGAGAGTTATGGTGGTTAAGGGGTTAATAAAGATGGGGTCACTAAGTGACTCTGTGCTTTTATATCTAATAAAATAATTTGTGTCTGTTTTTTTTGCTTTTTATTTGAGATTCCTAATGGTCGGGTCTAACTTGGATTGACATTAAGAATCTCGGGGTTTAATACCAGCTGGCAATACAAATCTGGTATTAACCCCTTATTAACTAGAGTGCCACCGCCACCAGAGTGACTGGAAGAGCTTGGTAAAGCGCCTGGAAATGGCGCTACGATGAAAGTGATATTTTCAGGGGCAGCTGTGAGCTGATATTCTTTAGCATGAGGGGGCCCTAAGACAACAGGTCCTCACCCCACTGGGAATACCAGCTCTCAGCTGCCTAGTTTTACCTTGGCTGGCAATTAAAAATAGGGCAAAGTCCTATGCATTTTTTTGCCAGCAAAGGTAAAACTTATGCAGCTGAAGGTGGCAGCTCGCAGCGGTCTGCTTTTTCTGAGCTAGACTGAAAAATACTGCAAAGCCCTATGTGTTTTTTTTTAATTATTCATTTAACACACCATGACGGCAGGTTGGTTTCCATACACTATTGTGTCTAGATTGAGAAAATGCAGTCTGTCTGCAACAGCCAATCACAGAGGCTCTCACAGAGTGTGAGCGTCTGTGATTGGCTGTTGCCGGCAAATGCAGTGAATAGGAATGAAGCTTAATAGGCAGTCCTGGAAGCAAGCAGTGGAATACTGCTCGAATAGTAAGCTCGATCTAGCTATTCCTACCATCTATCTATTCTATCTATCTGTCTATTCTATTCAATCTATCATATCTGTCTGTCTATTCTTTTCTAACTTTATACAGCATGGGAAAGACCATGTTTAAAAACATAATGCACATGGCCATAACACGGCTGTCACATGGATGTTAGCTGAGAAAAAAATGCAGAATCGCATTGCATTCACATGCGACACAGATCTAAAAACATATGTCACACGTCCTTTAATCATGGAGGAGAATTGGTCAAGTGTTTCCAGCCTTAAGGCCCCGTTACACATAACCATGTCCCAGCGACCCGACCAGCGGGGTCGCTGGGACATCGTTATCTGAACGCTGGTGAGCTGTCACACAGGCAGACTCACTAGCAATCAGCGAGAACGCTGGTATCCAGGGTAAACATCGGGTAACTAAGCAGAGCGCTGCGCTTAGTTACCCGATGTTTACCCTGGTTACCAGCTCCCAGCGTGTCTGTGCGGCGCTAGGAGGTCATTGATCGTTGGTCTTCTGCTGTCACACACGCCGATGCTGGCCGCCCAGTGGGCCATTTACCAACGATCAGCGATCTCATCATTGGTCCTTGGTACATGTCACACGCAGCGGCTTCGCTACGAGGTTGCTGTAACGTCAAAAAACCGGTGACGTAACAAAAATATTGTTAGCAAATATCGTTGCATGTAACGGGGCCTTTAGTCATCACCTCTGTGAGATCCGTCATGATCAGAGCTGCTCACCTCAGTGATTGTCTATTGCAGTGTAATCATGATATCACCGCTGCAACTAATCATTGAACTCAGCAGCTCATGCTGTCTTTATCATCAGAGCTGCTGAGCTCAGTGATTAGGTACAACAGTGTAACCAGAATATTACTGCTGCAGCCAATCATTGAGTGCAGCAGCTCAAGCTGTCTACATTAATAGAGTGATTGGCTACAACAATGTAATCAGGAGGTTACCTCTGCAGACAATCATTGAGCTCAGTCGCTTGTGCAATCTACATTATCAGAGGTGCCGAGCTCAGTGATTAGCTACAAAAGTGTAATAAGGATATTACTGCTGCAGCCAAATCATTAAGGTCAGTGTCATGTGCTATCCATATCATATTATAAGAACTGCCAAGCTCAGTGATTGGAAACAGCAATATAATTAGGATATTACCGCTACAGCCAATCACTGAGGTCAGCATCTCATGCTGGCTGTCTAGATTATCAAAGCTGCTGATCTCAGTGATTGCCTACATCAATGTAATCATGTTGTTACTGCTGTAGCCAATCAATCACTGAGCTCAGCGGCTCGTGCTGTCTACATTATCAGAACTGCTGAGCTCAGTGATTGGCTACAGCGGTAACAACCTGATTACATTGATGTAGACAATCAGTGGGCTCAGCGGCTCATTTAGTCTACATTGTCAGTACTGATGAACTCGGTGATTGGCTGCATCAAAGTAATCATATTACCGCTGCAGCCAATCATTGAGTGCAGCAGCTCATGCTGTCTACATCATCAAATCTGCCAAGCTTAGTAATTGGCTACAGCAATGTAATCAGGATATTACCGCTACAGCCAATCACTGAGGTCAGTGGCTCATGCTGGCTGTCTACATTATCAGAGCTGCTGAGCTCAGTGATTGCCTACATC
Source organism: Allobates femoralis (assembly GCA_033576535.1). Classification (NCBI taxonomy): domain Eukaryota; kingdom Metazoa; phylum Chordata; class Amphibia; order Anura; family Aromobatidae; genus Allobates; species Allobates femoralis. Next base: position 31,409,516 of record JARQOC010000012.1, read on the forward strand.
AATGTAATCAGGATGTTACCGCTGTAGCCAATCAATCACTGAGCTCAGCGGCTCGTGCTGTGTACATTATCAGATCTGCTGAGCTCAGTAATTGGCTATAGCAATGTAATCATAATATTACCGCTGCAGCCAATCATTAAGCTCAGTGGATCATGCTGTCAACATTATCAGAACTGAGCTTAGTGATTGGCTACAGTGAAAATATGATTACATTGCTGTAGCCTATCATTGAGCGCAGCAGCTCACGCTGTCTACATTGTCGGATCTGCCAAGCTTAGTGATTGGCTACAGCAATGTAATCATGATATCACCGCTGCAGACAATCAACTGAGCACAGCACTCAAAAATGGCAAGTACTAATGATTGTTTGATTGTTTTAATACTTTTTTTTCAAACTATTTGGTGTCCGCTTTCTTCAAAATTATATTTTTGGAGGGGGGCAAAACTGATCTTGAAACCAAGCTTAGTCATTGGCTAAAGCAATGTAATCATGATATTACCGCTGCAGACAATCAACTGAGCACAGCACTCAAAAATGGCAAGTACTAATGATTGTTTGATTGTTTTCATACTTTTTTTTCAAACTATTTGGTGTCCGCTTTCTTCAAAATTATATTTTTGGAGGGGAGCAAAACTGATCTTGAAACAATCTTCCTACCCTCAATGTCCCAGGAGCCCATAGACGGGGAGCCGTCCCTTTACAAAAACCTATATTGATGGATGGCGGCGTAGACCACACGGCCTCCAGATTAGTGCCAGCCTAACAGACTTTGGGTCTTACCTAAAGGGATCACGACACCATAATTAAGTTTATTAAATAATAAAACTTATTAAAACTGTTAACCCGATTTATTTCATTCTCCCCAGCTTATCCACATTTTGGGTTGATAATAAGCCATGCCACTGTATATACAGTAAAAAGCCTTGCTTTATAATTTTGTTTAATTGGATTTAAAACTTAAAGTAAATTGTCGCATACTGTACTTATAAGTTAGTAAAACTGTGGTTTGAAAATAAATTAATCTACTTTACTCCATGCTTAATTAAACTTCCCTAATTCCTAAAACTGTTAATGAGAGCATTGATTAAACAATAAAATTAATACTTACTCCGAGCTCATAGGCGGCTGTGATCAGCTCCCCTGTGAAAAAATAAATGTAAAACCAATAATTACCATTAGGGAATGACCCTCCTCCAAAGTTTCCCAAATTCAAAGGCTTGTGCTGGGATTTTGCATTAATTTGACTTGATAAAAATAAATCTAGAGAGATTTAGCAGCGTGAAATTTTCTCAGAAATTCCTCCCACTTTCCATTTAGTTGCACTGGAAATCATTGCGGGAATAAAAACAGAAATGTGCAATAGTGATTTCATCAAAGAGTGAAAAAAAAAATCATATTTACGGTAGTCTATATAGAAGAAACTCAATAATCCGGCATCTGATAATCCAGAAATGCCAACAATCTGGATCAGAAGGGAGAAGATTGGAATAAGAGACGGAAAACGACATTATTACCCTCACGTAGATGCGAATTTTTGGATAGTATTTTATCCCTAATTTTGATGAACATCAGATTATCTAATAATCCGGCTTTTATTTAGTCCTAGTAATTATGGACTGAGGACATTTCGCTATGCACGAATATTAAGTTATTATTATCATTAAAAGAATAAATAGTTTAAAATAGGTTTAAAGATAAACATTTGATCTTTTTTACCCCTGATTTTTTACCAAAAAATAAAGTAATTCCACTAGTCCTCATACTAGACTTACATTGTTTGTTCTGGACTTTTCGACAGCCTCATAATCATCAGAGATAAGCTCCAGTATGAACACAGTAACTTTTCAGCAGTCTCTTTCATTACAGAGAATCTCCTGTACAGAAGACGATTCAGCAGTCTCAATTTCATCATACACAAGCACCTGTACAGAAGACAGTGTCAGGTTCATCACAGACAGGCTCATGTACAGAAGACGTTTCGGCAGTCTCAGTTTCATCACAGACAAGCTGCAGTCAGGTTCATCACAGACAGGCTCATGTACAGAAGACCTTTCAGAAGTCTCAGTTTTATCACAGACAAGCTGCAGTCAGGTTCATCACAGACAAGTTCCTGTACAGAAGACTTTTTAGCAGTCTCATTGTCGTCACAGGCAAGCTCCTGTACAGAAGACGTTTTAGCAGTCTCTTTCATTACAGACAAGATCCTGTACAGAAGACTTTTCAGCAGTCTCAGGATCATCACAGACAAGCTGCAGTCAGGTTCATCACAGACAAACTCCTGTACAGAAGACTTTTCAGAAGTCTAATTTTCATCACAGAGAAGCTGCAGTTAGGTTCATCACAGACAAGTTCCTGTATAGAAGACTTTTCAGCAGTCTCAGGATCATCACAGACAAGCTCCTGTGCCGAAGACATTTCAGCAGTCTCAGTTTCATCACAGACAAGCTCATGTACAGAAGACTTTTCAGCAGTCACTTTCATCACAGACAAGCTCATGTACAGAAGACTTTTCAGCAGTCTCAGTTCAATCATAGACAAGCTCCATGTACAGAAGACTTTTCAGCAGTCACTTTCATTATAGACAAGCTCATGTACCGCACTTTTCAGCAGTCTCAGTTTCATCACAGACAAGCTGCAGTCAGGTTCATCACAGACAAACTCCTGTACAGAAGACTTTTCAGAAGTCTCCGTTTCATCACAGAGAAGCTCCTGTACAGAAGACCTTTCAGTAGTCGGTTTCATCTTAGACAAGCTTACAATGACAGGTTACTGGTTTCTGCATTCATAAAAGGCGATATCATGTCACAGCTCACCTCCTCCCACTCACTTCCAAATTACCTTTCCCTTGCATAGAAGAAGATTTTTTCTGCCTGTGTTCTGATCTGGACAATAAAAGACACAACCAGTCTATTGCTGCCTTCGTCCATGTGGCTACTAAAGACTTAAAGAGGTTCTTTCGCTATCTTAAAAAGTAGTCACTTATTTTTTTGATCTGATTTTATTCCCACTGCTCCTCTGACTATTCTTTTATTTTTTTAATCCGCTTTACGATTGCAGAGAACTTGGCCTTGCTATTTAGTGCTAATTTTTATTGTTTTAACCAGGGTAGCGGCTTTAGTGCAATATCCCCCGTGAGCCACACCCTGTTGGAAAAGACCATCAAAATTAGCACCGATTAACAATTGGTCCATATCTTTGCAAGTTATATAAAAAATAAAGTACTGTAGTACTCTGAGCGAATCATGGGATTAAAAATAAGAACATACTGGACACTTGTGACCTGGTGACGGATCCGCTTTAGTTAGGAGCTTAAAATGTAACTGTGGTTCCAGGAGAACTTGCAGCAGAATGTATCTCTGCCTCCAGCTCCTCCCTCTCCGTAGAATCTTATAGGCACCAACTGTTATCCCTTATGGGAATGGGAAAAAAAGTCAGGCTTCCATCAATGGAGATGATATCTGTGAATTTAGAGATGACTGATCAATCCAGGAGAAAAAGCAGATTCCTAGATCAATTTTTTTTTTTATAATATTTGCTTTAAAATGGAAACCTCTTGTCCATGTGAAGTCTGTCCAAGGCTACAAGCTCAAACAGTTATCTTGGACAGTCTTGGCACAAGCCTCTTTGTTTTGGCAGAATCCTGAAAAACCCTGACATCTTTTAACCCCTATATAAGGATCTGGATTTACAATGGGGTCAGGAGATTGCTGCCTATGCATGGGTTGCAATCCAGAGACATGAATAGGCGCAAAGAAGGGTCAAGAAAAGGACAAAATCAGGATCTGTTAGAGAATGTGGGTCAAAACGGAGATGGCAGCAAGGTACAGAATCGACAGGCAGGAGAACAGTCTACAAATAGGTAAAACATGAAAACAGATACAGAGCAGGGGACTGGTAAGGGAAGCACAAGCTATATCTGGCAGCTTCCAGCAGTAAGCTGAAGGTATTAGTAGGGTGTGGTGCCTAAAAGGCTGAAGCCAGAAGTTGGTGACTTCAGCTGGACAGCACACACACCCGCTGTCAGGCTGGAAAGTACTACAGGTCCCAGTCACTCTAACCTCAGTGGATGGGCAAAGCCTGCGCTGAACAGAGTTTCTGGCACCGATTCACCAGCATCACCTACAGAGTGAATATGGCGCCGCCTGATGACTGAAGCAGATGTTGGGGATGTGGTGGGGATGTGACAGTCCATATCCTGAAATATGTATATCCTTTGTCACATGTGTCAGATGTCTATGTACATAAGTGGGTATCTGGATGAGGATCGGCTACTCCCTCTGACCAAAGAGGTGCTGTACAACTATGAATTGCTTGGGCAGCACCCACCCATTTCCATTGGCAATATGTCAAGTTGAACAGAAAGATTTGCAGTGACCATGTAGGTAATCCGTGGAAGTCCAATCTAAGCCTTGAGAACCCATGACTACACAATGGCATCCCCAGCACTTCATCATTATAGCGAGATGATTACATAACTTCACACCAGGCCTACAAATGGCCTCATATTGTTCTAGTCCAGCAGCCATGGACTACTGACTGGGGCCACTACTCACTACTGACGTGGGCCACTGGATCAGGGTCCTGTAAATCTTCAACTATGTAATAGTACATTTCAGACTGAGAGAAGACTACTTGGACCTAAGCTGCCTGAAAAGCCGTCAAGTATTTCTGTTACCTCTTAAGGAACAGGGGGAAAGTGCAGGGTGCAATTAACCTAAATAACGAAGGAGTGCTCAGATAGAAAAAGATCCCAAAGTTAGTTAAAACCAGGGCTGTGGAGTTGGAGTCGGTGTTCATTCCGGTGGAGTCTGAGTCGGGAAATTGAGGAGTCGGAATTGGAGGTTTGGCTTACTGCCTCCACAGACCTGGTTAAAACAAACAACGAATACAAAGTCGAAAGAAAAAAAACTAACTACTAGATAGGAAAGCCATCTACTTCCTAACTACCAGAAGTCGAAAGGAGCAGGGTGGAGAGCAGTGACAGAAGAGAAAATAACCCTAGCTAGTCACTCACTGACTGGCATAACAAACAGCAATATGGTTGGACTTTCAAGCAAGATCCACTTCAGGATATCACCAGCAGGAAAGATCAGCAAGGGGAAGACATAAAAACCACACCTGAAAGGTGATTGGGCAGAACAAATAAACATATGGAAATATCTGCTGTCCAAAAAAGACTGAAGCAAGGGTAGCAACCAATAAACATCCGGACAAAGAGTAAACCTGCTCAGCGGATAGGGAAGCCGACCACAAGACACACTCACCAGACCGAATCCTGATGCATAAAAACTATATTATATTGATTCTAATTGTATCATGTCTCGTGCAAATAGAAAAGGTATACCGGTAATTAACAGGAAAGGATGATCCAAGTACAGAAAGTTATTCGTCAGGGGGAATTCTATGCAAGGGTTCTTTCTCATACTTTCCCCTCCTTATTTAAAGCTCTGAATATTCAATTTCATACACGAGGAGAACACATAACCCATCTCTAATTTGTCGTTTTCTTATTGCCAGCACCTGCCCTTTATGAAACATTAGCAGCAGGTAGTATGAGTGGGTAGGGGCCGGTAAACAATACGTAGAAAGGGAGCAGAAAAGAGCCCGGAATAATGTAATCGCAATTATAACAGACATTGGTATTTAATTAGATTGCTGCGAGCGGAGCCGTGGAAGAAAAGGGGACTCGACTTTACACATTTCAGCCAAATTGCAATTTTTATTTGATTATGATTTGGTAAAAAAAAAAAAAAAAAAATAGGAGGTGGGAGCAGTCGCCCCAAAGAGCTAGCAATCCGCTCCAGTACCAGACATTGAATAGGGAACGGAGCTGGATGTGAAACTTGTGCCTGTGAAGTACTGTAGGCAGTAATTATCCGTGATCCCGGGAAGTGGATGGAGAAACTCTAGACTTAATGTACGTAAACAATACCCCACCGGCGACAATTTTCTCTAAGGCTCTTTCCAGGTAACGTCTTTCTACTTCACGGTAATTATGCATTATTTAAATGAACGTAATGTTAATCATTACTGCTGGAAACACAAAAGTGGCCTGCTCTTTTGTACGCCGCACATATTGACATACAGTAATATATATTTTTTTTTTTTCAATAGCACAAAACTGTTGTTATAGCCACAATGATTTGCAGCAAATCCGGAGAACCCAGAAAATACAAAAAATAAGATAAAAAAGAACAAGTTGCTTCCGTACAAGTTGCAGGGAATATATCAGACGGGAAATCGTTATATGGATTTTTTGGCGGGTTTTCTATTGTCGTAGTCAATGAGAAGGAACAGTGTGTGCTTCATATAGAAATAAACTATATATATCCAAAGAGAAGAATCAATCCCTCCTTTCCAATGCATCCATTATGAAGGACAGGAGGAAATTCAGTTTTTGGTACATGCTCTCCTTTTTATTACATAAACTTTAAGGCTGTGTGTGTACAGTGTGCTTTTAATGTGTTTTATGGAGCAGTTTTGTCATAGGAGCTGGATGGGACCATAAGAAATCTCTCTCTACTCCACCATCTACACTTTCTTCCTCTTTTCTCACTCTTCCTCGCTCTCTCCACTTTGTCTTTATTCCTCACTCTTTTCCTTGCTCTCTCCTCTCTTTGTCTCACTTCCTCACTCCCTACTCTTTCTCTCTCCTCTCTTCCTCACTCTCTGTCTTCCTCTCTCTCTTTATCACTCTTTCTCACTCTCTCCTCACTGTCTCCTTTTTCTTTCTCACTATCTCCTCTTTTTCATTCTTGCTCTATCTTCCTCACTCTTTGCTCTCTTCCACACGCTCTCCTCTTTCTCCTCTCTCGCTCTAACTTCCTCTTGTTCTCTCCTCTCTCTCTATTCCTCGTTCTCTTCCTTGCTCTCTCTCTCCTCTTTATCTCACTTCCTCGCTCTTTTCGCTTTTCTCTCCTCTCTTCCTCACTGTCTTCCTCTTTCTTCATCACTCTCTCTCCTCGCTCTCTCCTCTTTCTCCTCCTTTTCATTCTCATTCTGTCTTCCTCTCTTCCTCACTATCTCCTCTTCCTCACTCTCTCCTCTTTTTCTTTTCTTGTTCTGTCTTCCTCTCACCTCTCTTTCTCTCTCTCGCTCCCCAAACTTTAATTTGCATGATTTAATTCCCTTTGTCTTAAAAATGCAATGAAAACACCCCACAGCGCATCAAAACCGCATTGTGTTTTTTAATGTGTTTTTCTGCTGGAAACGCAGATTTGGTGCAGAAAATTTCTGCATTTAATACTTAATGTGCACACATAGCCTAAATGTCACTCTGAAGCTGGCCATATACATGAAACACAACGATAGTCCTGCAAACAGTGATCTCTACCGACCTCGCCATACACACGGGCGCTCGGCTCCGCATAGCATCCTTGTATTTTCAATGGGGAGAGAGTTAAAAAGAGAGTGAAAAAAACGCAACTGCCGCGATCAGCGTAAAACGCTGATGTGAAAGGGGCCTAAGACAGCCAGACATGACATAAATTCAATTTACTTGCACATTACCCTTTGTAAGATGGTGACCAGTTACTTTGGTATCTGTAGTGCCACAAGACTGATTTAGGCATTACATGGGCCAGATTTGTAGGTTGCTGGAGAGACTAGCGTGTCTGGCTGTCCACATACCCCCATGGCTGACAGAGACACAATCTCAGGGGGAGACAGGTTCTGGAGGGGGGCTGTATGCGTGCTCTGTGTGAGCAGGCTGGAGGTCTGCGGCCAGAGAGCCAGTCCTGTACACAACATTAGTAGTGTCAGACAGAGGTATGCTGTATTAGTTAGTGCCCAGGTGGGAAAGTCTATAATGTCTTTATCATATGATGTAATATAATGTAATGTGTGGCATCCAGGTGGCTGGAAATAAAAGCCTAATGCTCCCTGTATATGGACTGTTTGGGGTTTGTGTCGTTGTCATAGAACGCCCAGCCCATTATATATGCTGGAGCGCATCTGTACACCTTATATACACAGGAAAGGACTGGCCTGTTATTCCTATGAAATTGGAATGGCTAAACAGCTGCAAGTGACCGGAAAACTGAGAAAGAAGAGGATCACATACACTTAAAGGGGTTGTTTGACCTTAGGGTACAAGTCTGCAGATACTCTATATGAATCCTCCCAGTGCGCGCTGTCAAGATTTTCTGGTGCTGGGAGTGGGCAGGTGCCTGACTGCAAGTATGCAATTTACATACATGCAGTCACATGCCAACTAGACATGCACAGCTTTGCTCAATGCATGTGAATTGTTCAAAGACGGACACATTCTAGTAGGGTTGTGACCAAACGTTTGCAAATGGACTACTTGCAATCCCATGACGGCCAGCTCACAGCACTAAAGAATCCTGAGGGTGAGCACAGTGAGAATTCACAAGTCTGAAGTCACATAGAATGACACATAGGGTGACTGTAGACTTGCACAACAAGGCCAGACAACCACTTTAAAGGAGTTGGACCATAAATGTATATACCACCTATCTACAGGACAGAAGATAACTTGAAGATTGCTGGGGTCTCAACCATCCTGAGACAGGACTCTGAAGTGGCCTGTCCAAGAGAAGTGATAGTCCCGCATACACAGCCCTGATCTGTTCATTGTCTATGGGACTGCCAAAACATCAGCGCACTGTCCTGGTGGTGTGAATGGGGGAACCTCTCTCTATTCTAGCGAGACACTGCAAGCCCCGTTCTCATGATCAAATTTATAACATTATTGTCTATCCTGTTGATCAATTATGATGTTGAGTCATTGTTCAACCCCTTTAGTTGATCTGAAATCACTTTAAAAGCACCTTGACCTCTATGATAAGTATGTGGGATTTAAGGCATAATCCCAATTCTAAAAACATGTTCTGGCAGGAAAAATATATTGGCTATAGCACTGAGCAGAGAACGTCAGTATTCGTCAGCCCCATTCATTTGAAAGAGGTGAAAGAAGAAGGCCAGAGATTTACTATGTGTCCCCCACTCAAATAAGGGGCACAATGTACTGAGTAAGGCAGCCTCTTCACTCTACCAAATAGTGGGGTCAAAGCTTGCAAACCCTTGCACCCAACACAAAACAGTAGCTTTTTAGAATCGGGATGACATTTTTGTTGTTAGGTCTCAATTCTCTGTACACAGACCATCCTACAGTATATATCTCTGCTCAGCCCCATGTACATGGACTATCCTGCAGTACATCTCTCCTCTCAGCCCCTGTACACAGCCAATCCTACAGTGCATCTCTCCTCTCAGTGTCCTGTACACAATCTATCCTACAGTACATCTCTCCTCTCAGCCCCCTGTACACAGTCTATCCTACAGGATATCTCTCCTCTCAGCCTCCTGCACATGGCCTATCCTACAGGATATCTCTCCTCTCAGCCCCCTGTACACAGTCTATTCTACAGGATATCCCTCCTCTCAGCCCCCTGTACACAGCCTACCCAACAGGACATCTCTCCTCTCTGCCTCCTGTACATGGCCTATGCTACAGGATATCTCTCCTCTCTCAGCCCCCTGTACACAGTCTATCCTACAGGATATTTCTCCTCTCAGCCTCCTGTAAATGGCCTATCCTACAGTACATATCTCCTCTTAGCCCCTGTCACGGCCTATCGTACAGGATATCTCTCCTCTCAGCCCCCTGTACACAGCCTACCCAACAGGACATCTCGCCTCTCAGCCTCCTGTACATGGCCTATCCTACAGGATATCTCTCCTCTCAGCCCCCTGTACACAGCCTACCCAACAGGACATCTCTCCTCTCAGCCTCCTGTAAATGGCCTATCCTACAGGATATCTCTCCTCTCAGCCTCCTGTACATGGCCTATCCTACAGTACATATCTCCTCTTAGCCCCTGCACATGGCCTATCCTACAGGATATCTCTCATCTCAGCCCCCTGTACACAGGTTATCCTATAGAATATCGCTCCTCTCAACCCTCTATACACAGGCCATCCTACAAGAGATCTCTCCCTTCAGCCCCATATACGTAGCCTAACCTGCAGTATATATCAACTCTCAGCCCATTTGTATCCCCTTTTCCAATATAACACTACTGCAGCCACCTCTGTATACAACTCATCCTGCAGTATATCTCTCCTCTCAGCGTCCTGTACACAGTCTATCCTACAGTACATCTCTCCTCTCAGCCCCGTGTACACAGCCTATCCTATAGGATCTCTCTCCACTCAGCCCCTGTACATGGCGTATCCTACAGGATATCTCTCCGCTTAGCCCCCTGTACACAGGCTATCTTACAGGATATTGCTCCTCTTAGCCCCCTGTACACAGGCTATCCTACGGGACATCGCTCCTCATAGTCCCCTATACATAGCCTAACCTGCAGTATATCTCAACTCTCAGCCCGTTTGTAGCCCTTTTTCCAATATAACACTACTGCCAGATGCCCCTGTATACAACTCATCCTGCAGCATCTCTCTCCTCTCAGCCCCCAAGTAGACATAAGCATAATTGGCATGCAGGCATTCATGAAGTTACACATTTAAGATATTTCCACAATACATGAAAACATAAGTCCTCACATTCACATGCATTTTTGCTACATTTCTGTTACATTATAGGGACAGTAATATGAAAATAATGGACGTGTCGGACCACAGTGGCGGCACACAGACCCCATTCACTGTAATGGTGCCTGTCTCGTTTCCGTCACTGTGTGCCATTTTGTCTGCCACCACTGACTTGATTCTGCCACAATACCTCCAATGCAGATGTAAACAGGATCTAAAGTGCTGGGTGGGTGCCAATTTGACAATACAGTTGTGGCCAAAAGTATTGACACCCCTGCAATTCTGTCAGATAATACTCAGTTTCTTCCTGAAAATGATTGCAATCACAAATTCTTTGGTATTATTATCTTCATTTAATTTGTGTTCAATGAAAAAAACAAAAAGAATTGTCCTAAAGCCAAATTGGATATAATTCCACACCAAACATAAAAAAGGGGGTGGACAAAAGTATTGGCACTGTTAGAAAAATCATGTGATGCTTCTCTAATTTGTGTAATTAACAGCACCTGTAACTTACCTGTGGCATCTAATAGGTGTTGGCAATAACTAAATCACACTTGCAGCCAGTTGACATGGATTAAAGTTGACTCAACCTCTGTCCTGTGTCCTTGTGTGTACCACATTGAGCATGGAGAAAAGAAAGAAGACCAAAGAACTGTCTGAGGACTTGAGAAACCAAATTGTGAGGAAGCATGAGCAATCATTTTCAGGAAGAAACGGAGTATTATCTGACAGAATTGCAGGGGTGTCAATACTTTTGGCCACAACTGTATACTTTTAGCTAATATATGGCCTTGGGAGCATAAATTGAATTTTTATTTTATAATTCAGGTTGTATTAGTTTATAAGTGTAAAAATTGGTAATTAAATGTTGGTTCTCGGCTATGTAGCTCAGATCACATTCACTCCCACTGGGGCTGAGCTGCAGTAGCTGAGACTGGCCATGGATCTGCCAATCTGAGCTCAGATGCCTCATGTAAGCCTATGAGGATGTCCAGTTCGGGTCTGGAGACCTCCATGCTCCATGGTCTGAATATGAATCAAGTGTTGAGACATCTAAATTTGCCAAGTTGGAGTTCATCACCTGCACCGACATATCACTGATCGTGCACCTGCCCGGCATGGTCACTGTACCTGAATCTCCTCCCGGTAGAGATGGTTGTAAAGTCTTAATATATACAGCAAAAACACAGGTGAACACGGCCAGGCTCCAGGTGCCATGGTGGTGGCCGGCTTTTTCTCCAGGGTCACTGCGGGTTTTGGTCGTAGCTTTCTTTGCCTTTCCCATTGCAAGAAGTGAATACGTCCTCCTTTGTCCTCACCAGGAACCGGCAATTCCAGTTACCCTCATGTCACACTATACCTCTATAAGGAGAGGTGCGAGATTTATTTCCTGCAGGACGCACGAATAAAGAGAAGTTAGGCGTTGTCCACCTTTAAGATCAGTTTTTTCCTACTTAAGTTCATGTATTTGGGGCTAAAAAAACAATTTAACAGTTGGGTTTCCTTAAAACGTATGCCCCATTTGGCCTTCACAAGCCATTTGTTTCTCAGCACGTTCAACTCTAATGTGGTCAAAAATCAACTGAGATGCTTAGGATGCTGACATCACTAAGGAGGCTGACATCACTAAGGAGGCTGACATCACTAAGGAGGCTGACATCACTTAGGATGATACATAGATATAAGTAGCACTATTTAGTGACTAAATATGAAAAAAGAAAATTGCAGCTAAGCTCAAAAGGAGTAAAAGAAGACACTTAGGCCCCTTTCACATCAGCGGTAAACGCTGATCGCGGCAGTTGCGGTGAAAAAAAACGCAACTGCCGCGATAGTTGCGGCAAGCCCCATACAATGTCTATGGGGCTTGCGGTAAGTGTGCGGCAGGTGCGGCTTCGGCACTTGCGGCAGCGGTTTATGAATGCGCATTGATAAAACTAAGTGTCTTCTTTTACTCCTTTTAGCTTAGCTGTAATTTTCTTTTTTCATATTTAGTCACTAAATAGTGCTACTTATATCTATGTATCTAAACTGTGTTTACGTGCACTACCACTGGTAGGAATTAGTACTGCATCTATAAATGTATCACTTAGGATGAGGCGGACATCACTTAGGATGAGGCGGACATCACTTAGGATGAGGCGGACATCACTTAGGATGAGGCGGACATCACTTAGGATGAGGCGGACATCACTTAGGATGAGGCGGACATCACTTAGGATGAGGCGGACATCACTTAGGATGAGGCGGACATCACTTAGGATGAGGCGGACATCACTTAGGATGAGGCGGACATCACTTAGGATGAGGCAGACATCACTTAGGATGAGGCAGACATCACTTAGGATGAGGCAGACATCACTTAGGATGAGGCAGACATCACTTAGGATGAAGATAAAAAAGGAGGGGGAACAAGAGGCGCAATAGTGCCCTATCAATGTGGCACTGAGTATGTAAGCGGTGAAAACAGGGATTCACTCACCTGGGGCAGTTGTGCAACCCACAACTGGCTTGAAGGCGTTCTTGGTGATTGTTACCAGATAGCTGCTGCAGGACTTCCACCATCCACACTGGTGTGGATATACATCAGATGATAGGGAAGAAAATGGTGTGTCACAGTCCGCGCTGCCACGATCATCCACTCCAAAGAAAACACGTGAAGATGAACTTCCACGAAATACTTTATTGCCTCCTGCCTCCTACGCGTTTCGGTGCCCTCCTGGCACCTTCCACAGGGATCCCTGAGGAAGGTGCCAGGAGGGCACCGAAACGCGTAGGAGGCAGGAGGAAATAAAGTATTTTGTGGAAGTTCCATCTTCACGTGTTTTCTTTGGAGTGGATGATCGTGGCAGCGCGGACTGTGACACACCATTTTCTTCCCTATCATCTGATCACTTAGGATGAGGCTGACATCACTTAGGATGAGGCTGACATCACTTAGGATGAGGCTGACATCACTTAGGATGAGGCTGACATCACTTAGGATGAGGCTGACATCACCTAGGATGAGGCTGACATCACTTAGAATGAGGCTGACATCACAAAGCATTCACTGATCTCAGGGAGACCAGTCCAAGAAAACACTGCGGGCAGCTGGCCAAAGCGCTCAACACAGTGAATTCCTAGGCGCATTGCCCCCTGGGAATTATGAATATGCAAATAGAGTCTGTGGAGCCTCGGTTAGGAGTCTCAAACACAGGACTAGCCAGTTATCCCTCCAGGGAAGGACCCAGCCAAGGGGTGGCTCCTTGCGGAGAACACCATAACCACCATATGAAGTGGCCCTTTAAGTCAATATCCAGCTCTTTTGCAAGATTAGAGATATGACAAGGGAATACCAAGGCCAGGTATCCATCCACATACAGCTGTTTCGGGGTGTTGCCCCTCATCAGTGTGGAGTAGGATTCACATATGGCAGTTTGGTTTTTAACCCTTCATCCTCTCTGCTTTAATTTTCTGAGATATTGAACTTTGGGTTTTCATTGACTGTGAGACAATCATCAACATTAACAGAAATAAAATAAACACATGAAATAGATCCCTATGTGTGTATGTAATGACTCTATATAATATATGCGTTTCACTTTATGTATTGAATTACTGAAATAAATGAACTTTTGATGATATTCTAATTCATTGACATGCCCCTGTATGCATAAAAATAAAAGTTGATATTTCTCTCTTTTCCTGGCACTTACAATAAAATCTAAAAAAAAAATAAAAAAGATCACCTATTCGTTATTATTATCTACATAACTTTCCAAGCTAATAAAATATATTACAGTGTTTCTTATTTATCCCCTTTGGTAGGTGATCAAGCAAGAAAAAAATAAAATCTGATGGCAAAGTGTCTGGTTTCTGATCACTTTCACCTCAAAAAACCTCCAAAACATAAGATCAGAAAGTCGTAAAATAAAAACTGCAGCTCAGACCCCGAAATAACAGACCCCAAAAATGTAAAAAAAAAAATCAAGAAAAAAAGAATATAAAGCAGACGTTGCCCCCATGGGGGTGGACTGGGGCCCCTATGGGGGTGGACTGGGACACCTGTGGGGGTGGCCTGGGACCCTATGGGGGCGGACTGAGGCACCTGTGGGGGTGGACTGAGGCTGCTATCGGAGCGGCCTGGGGTCCCTATGGGGGTGGACTGGGACACCTGTGGGGGTGGCCTGGGGACCCTATGGGGGTGGACTGGGGCCCTTGTGGGAGCGAACTGGGGCCCTTGTGGGGGTGGACTAGGCCCTGGATGGTTGGACTGGGACCCTTGGGTGGACTGGGGCCCCTGTGGGGGTGGATGGGGCTGGAGGGCTCCCTTGGGGGTGGACTGGGGCCCTGTGGGGGGGACTGGGGCCCCGGGGTTGTGGGGTGGACTGGACCCCTGTGGGGGTGGACTGGGGCCCTGTGGGGGCGACTGGCCTTGTGGAGAACGGCTGTGGCTGTGAAGCGGCCTGGGTGGGTTGTGGACTGGGGACCCTGTGGGGGCTGGACTGGGGCCCTTGTGAAAGCGGCCTGGGGCCCTGGTGTGGGGTGGACTGGCCCTGTGTGGGTGGACTGGGGCCCCTGTGGGGAGGGCGGACTCGGGCCCTTGTGGGGGTGGACTGGGGGCCCGCCTGTGGGGGGGACTGGGCCCTGTGTGAGAAGAGCGGCCTGGGGCCCTGTGGTGTGGACTGGGACCCTGTGGGGGCGGACTGGGGACCCTGTGGGGGCGGACTGGGGTCCCTTGTGAAGCGGCCTGGGGCCCTTGTGGGGGTGGACTGGGGCCCTGTGTGGCGGACTGGGCCCTTTGTGTGGGTGGACTGGGGCCCCTGTGGGGGTGGACTGGGGACCCTTGTGGGGGTGGACTGGGGCCCTGTGGGGGTGGACTGGGGCCCTTGTGAAAGCGGCCTGGGGACCCTTGTGGGGGTGGACTGGGGACCCTGTGGGGGTGGACTGGGGCCCTTGTGGAGCGGGACTGGGGCCCTTGTGGAGGTGGACTGGGACCCTGTGGGGTGGACTGGGGCCCCTGTGGGGGTGGACTGGGCCCTTGTGGGGGTGGACTGGGGCCCCTGTGGGGGTGGACTGGGGCCCTTGTGAAAGCGGCCTGGGGACCCTGTGGGTGGACTGGGGCCCCTGTGGGGGTGGACTGGGGCCCTGTGGGGGTGGACTGGGGCCCCTATGGGGGTGGACTGGGGCCCTTGTGAAAGGCGGCCTGGGACCCTGTGGGGGTGGACTGGGGCCCCTGTGGGGGTGGACTGGGGACCCTGTGGGGGTGGACTGGGGCCCTTGTGGGGGTGGACTGGGGCCCTTGTGAAAGCGGCCTGGGGCCCTTGTGTGTGGGGGTGGACTGGGGACCCTGTGGGGTGGACTGGGGACCCTGTGGGGGTGGACTGGGGCCCTTGTGAAAGCGGCCTGGGGACCCTGTGGAGGTGGACTGGGGCCCCTGTGGGGGTGGACTGGGGCCCTTGTGGGGGTGGACCTGGGCCCCTGTGGGGGTGGACTGGGGCCTTGTGAAAGCGGCCTGGGGACCCTGTGGAGGTGGACTGGGGCCCCTGTGGGGGTGGACTGGGGCCCCTATGGGGTGGACTGGGGCCTATGGGTGGACTGGCCCTTGTGAAAGCGGCCTGGGGACCCTGTGGGGGTGGACTGGGGACCCTGTGGAGGTGGACTGGGGCCCTTGTGGGGGCGGACTGGGGCCACTCCTGGGGTATTATATTGCCAAATAGTCACTGCATCACCAAAACTGCCCTCTGTATCTTTCCTGCTGGTGGAAACTACAACTCCCAGCATGCCCTACTATGCATTCAGTTTCAGGTCATGTTGGGAGATGTAGTTCCTCCCTTACAGCCACTGATATAAGGCGCCGCGGGAGAGCACAGAGCAGGCAGAGGGTGGCGGCCTGTACTTGTCTTATACTCTGCCGTGTTAACCCGTTGGTGTAGGTCCGGCCCCGCAGATAATACAGCTTATACACGACAAGGAATTCGCGGCAGCGCTCACTTACGGCGGCTCGTGGCTCTGTGCTGGTCACGTGACCCGTTGTCTGGGAGCAGCGTCTCCCTCTCCAGGTGTCTAGCACTTACTTCCGCCTCGTACGGTGTCCGGAGAGGACCAAATTCAGCCAAATATCACCTGCAGCTGCTTTGCTTTGGTATTAAGGTAAATGTCCCTTGTCTTTTTCTTCCTGACATAATATAAGTTTGCTCTTTACTCTCCAGTGTTTGTATATAAAATATGTACACTCTTGTGCCGAAATACATGTTGGAACCCTGACACAAGTTTGTGCCCTGCTTATGTAAGCTGTATAATAATAATAATCTATTTACATAATGCCTTTGTCCCATTTGTCATCAGCGTCCAGGGTCAGGATGTCCTCCCATCACGCACTCTGTGGGTGTGCAAATATGGCGCCTGCTGGCGGTACTGGAACATTGGCCGCAACCGCCGCCGCACATCACCGCCACCTTAATAAGTCCGCATGGGCGTACCCCGCACACATGCACACCTACTCAGGCAGCCGCCATCTTTGGACTCATGGGTATGCAAAGATGGTGGCAGTGTGACCCAGCGCGCACATGTGCACTTATTCCACCTTATTTGTACATCACAGGAGGAAGAGAGACAGCACAAGTGGGTGCGAGCGCAAAAGGGGGAAGAGACAAACCACAGGGAAGGGAGAGCAGAAAAAGTGAAAGACACAGCATAAGAGGAGAGAGAGCCAACAGGGGGGGACAGCACAAGGAGATAGAGGGCACATGGGGAGAGACAGCCCACAGTGTGGGGAAAGATAGCACAAGGGGAAAGAGAGCTCAAAAGGGGAGAGACAGCATAAGAGGAGAGAGCGTGCGCGGGAAGCGAGACAGCACAAGGGAAGAGAGAGCGCACAGGGGGGAGAGTGCACGGGGGAGACAGCTCAAATGAGAGAGCACACAAAGGGAAAAGATAGCATGCAGGGAGAATGCACAGGAGGGTGACACCTCAAAGGAGCGCGCACAGGGGGCGAGAGACCGTACACAATGGGGGAGAGCACACAGGGGAAAGGAGAGAGTAAATGAGGGGAGAAAACAGCACACGGGGAGACAAGTCAAAGGTGAGAGCTCAGCGGGTAGAAGACAGCACAGGGGGAAAGAGACCGCACACAGGGAGGAGAGAAAGAGAGAGGACGGGGGGAAAGCGCACAGAGGGGAGAGACGGCCTCCATCGCCAGCTCCACAGAGCCCCCATCGTGATGTCACCAACCTCCTGATACGATATCATGTATCATTGGGGCCACATCTAGTTATTATTCTAGTGATGATATTTCATAAATAAAATTATATAAACTTTCTTCATGGCCGTACCATCTGGCAATATTTTTGACAAAAACAAAATAGTGCCACACCAGTTCACAGTGGTATACGAAGCAGATGTAGGACTGTCTTCACTGGACCCGCGCTGCTGACAGAAGGAACGGCCAAAGAGTTGATAGCATGTGGCTTCTTATTACATCCGACATGTTTTGGAGTCAGACCCGAGTCCTTCCTCAGGGAGCACACAATTGTATTGTACTGTCAGCAGGGTCCAGTGAACACAGTCCTATATCTGCTTCATATACCACAGTTATCCGTCAGTGTGTGGACCCCGCAGCAGCTATAACACATGCATGCTGGTTGTGTGCTACATAACCTGTCCAGGTGAGCAGTGATCATTTGCCCTTTTCCATCCTCATTTGAGATAAGACCCTATTGCACTCTCCTTCCTTTTTAGCTCTAAATTGCCACACCAGTTCACAGGTCTTATGTGGAACTGCAGCTCGGCTCCTTCTTAGGACTGTGAGGCTGGGAGCACTAATACCAGACACAACCCTTGGATGGAAGAAGTTTTTTTTTTTCTTTCTAGTATCATACAATGTGGATGGTTAGTAATTATTGCTGGCAATGTGAGGCCTAAAAAGGGTCATTTGTAGCATTTTTCAGGGTCTTGTGGGTTCGAGTGTCACTTTTTAACTTGCAACTTCAAGACGATCTTGCATCAGGGGTGGAACACACTGGGCAGTACAGTTGCTAACGCAATGGTGGCATTATATCCAAGGTGATCTTCTATTTTGGAAGGGTTAGTGTGATGGAATAATAAACACTAATATCCATTGTGGGCTGAAGTTTCGTTAAAGAATCAGGTGAGAAAAAATTATGTCTGACCTCCTAACTAAGTCTACAGGGGTGGATGAGGATGCAGCAGAGGAGGAGAGAGGACCCTGCCCATGAGGGATCACAGTCTACAAGGGATGGTTGAGGATACAGTAGTTGAGGAGAGAGGACCCTGCCCACGAGGACTCACAGTCTACAAGGGATGGGTAAGGATACAGTAGGTGAGGGGAGAGGACGCTGTTCATGAAGGCTCACAGTCTACAAGTGATGGGTGAAGACACAGTAGGTGAGGAGAGAGAACCCTTCCCATGAGGCCTTATAGTCTACAAGGGATGGGTGAGGATACATTAAGTAAGGAGAGAGGACCCTCCCTATGAGTGCTCTCATTCCACAAGGGATGGGTGAGGATATAGTAGGTGACTGTAGAGCTGGTCGTGCAGTTGTATAGTGAAACAAGGGTTTCTGCAAGTTGTAGGCTTGTAGACTTTTTAACTTGCAATCTCCAGATGATCTTGCCTCACTCATAGAACACACTGAGTGTTACAGTTGCTAAGGCAATGGCGGCAAGGTGGTCTTCTATTTTGGACGGGTTAGTGTGATGGGGGAATTAACACCAATATTCATTGTGAGCTGAAGTTTAGTGAAAGGATCAGTGAGAAAATAAAACTATGTCAGACCTCCCAACCAATTCTACAGTGGGTGAGTCGTGAGTGAGGATACAGATAAGGAATAGAAAAGACCCTTCCGAAGAGGACTTACAGCATACAAGGGATGGGTGAGGATACCGTAGCTTAGGAGCGAGGACCCTGCCTGTGAGGGCTCACAGTCTACAACAGATGGGTGAGGAGAGAGGACCCTGCCCACGACGGCTCACAGTCTATAAGGGATGGATGAGGAGAGAAGACTCTGACCACAAGGGCTCACAGTCTACAATAGATGGGTGAGGATACAGTAGGTGAGGAGAGAGGAACCTGTCCACGAGGGCTCACAGTCTACAAGGGATGGATGAGGATACAGTAGGTGAGGAGAGAGGAACCTGCCCACGAGGGCTCACAGTCTACAAGGGATGGATGATGATACAGTAGGTGAGGAGAGAGGAACCTGCCCACAAGGGCTCACAGTCTACAGGGATGGGAGAGGATTCTTTAAAAATAATGCGTGGGGTACCCCCAATTTTGATACTCAGCCTAGATAAAGCACACGGCTGGGGGTTTGTATTCTTACACTGGGGAGGCACATAGTTAATGGGCTCCCCCAGGGTAAGAATAGCAGCCCGCAGACACTTTGTTTTGTAGCTGAACCGAAACAGTAACATGGCTTCGCAGGAAAGTCCGTGTTTGGGGTCCGTGCACAGACACTAGGTGTTCAGTACAGACCCTGAACTTTACAGTTCGGGCTCGCTCATCACAACTGAGCATCTGTACTTGTGTCACACAGTCATTCTATGGATAGAGAGAGAAAAAGCTTGGTACTGAATAAGAGTATTCGACCCAGAAGGTGTGGAACAATAGCAAAAATTCTATTTAATAATAAACTCTAAAGTGCACATCATTAAAGGGAACCTGCCCCCCCCCCCCACACCTTCAGCAGCACCTATGCTGCATTTTGTGAAGGTGGCTCTTATTATCCCCCCCGGGACCCTAAAATAAACATTTAATAAGAAATTACTTTAGGTCCGAGAGGTATACTCCCCTCCCAGGACCTACACGCCTTGATGCTGTTATCCCTCCTCCTCTGTAGTCCGGGTCCCTCCTCCTCTCTTCCTTCGGAGCGGTGTCGGCGCCTGCCCAGTTTCCTCCGTGAGCTCTGCCCGATAGCTGAGGTCACATGATGTCTGGAGATTGCGCATGCACCTTGCGCAGGCAGCAGATCCCGCCCTGTGTTGTCTTATGCTTTATGCGGGCTGCGGTGCTGGAAATCAGGCGAGGAGTGAACAGGTGCAGTCATGCTGTTTGTGCAGGTGCCACATTCCCAGCCCTGCAGTCTGCATAAAGCATAAGACCACACAAGGCGGGATCTGGTGCTGCGTTATTCCATGTGACATCAGCTCTCAGGCAGAGCTCACGAAGCATGCCCGAGAACTGAGGGATCTGTGCAGGTGCCGACACCGCTTCGATTAAAGAGAGGAGGAGGGGTAACTGCAGCAAGGTGTGTAGGCTTGGGAGAGGAGTATACCTCCCGGACCTAAACTAATTTCTTATAAAGTGTTTATTTTGGTGTCCAGGGGTGGGGGTGGGGGGTAGGATAAGAGCCACCTTCACAAAATGCAGCATAGGTGCTGCTGAAGGTGGCTCTTTTAGTTTAATAGGCCCTGGTGGTGACAGGTTCCCTTTAAAAACACATACACAAGTTAACATCAAAGCCTGACATATGACAAATTTCACAATTCAAAAAAGTGCTCAATCCAATGAAGAGTGTTACTCCAGTCAATATTACAGTGGGGGGGAAAAGTATTTAGTCAGCCACCAATTGTGCAAGATCTCCCACTAAAAAGATGAGGTCGGCCTGTAATTGACATCATAGACCGACCTCAACTATGAGAGACTAAATGAGAAAACAAATCCTGGAAATCACATTGTCTGATTTGGAAAAAAATGTTTTCAAATTTTGTGGAAAATAAGTACAGTATTTGGTCAAGAACAAAAGTTCATCTCAATACTTTGATATATATCCTTTGTTGGGAATGACAGAGGTGAAACGTTTTCTGTAAGTCTTCACAAGGTTGGCACACACTGTTGCCCATTCCTCCTTGCAGATCTCCTCTAGATCGGTGATGTTTTGGGGTTGTCGCTGGGCAACATGGACTTTCAACTCCCTCCAATGGTTTTCTATAGGGTTGAGATCTGGAGACTGGCTAGGACACTTCAGGACCTTGAACTGTTTCTTCTGAAGCCATTCCTTCATTGACCTGGCAGTGTGCCTGGGATCATTGTCATGCTGAAAGACCCACTCTTGTTTCATCTTCATTGCCCTTGCTGATGGAAGGAGGTTTGCACTCCTAATCTTACGATATATGGCCCCATTCATTCTTCCATGTACACGGATCAGTCGCCCTGGTCACTTGGCAAAGAAAAAGCCCCAAAGCATGATGTTGCCACCCCCATGCTTCACAGTAGGTATAGTGTTCTTTGGATGCAACTCGCCATTCTTTCTCCTCCAAACATGACGAGTTGTGTTTCTACCAAACAGTTCTACTTTGGTTTCATCTGACCATATGACATTCTCCCAATACTCTTCTGGATCATTCTAATGCTCTCTAGAAAACTTCAGAGAGGCCCCGACATGTAATGGTTTAAGTAGGGGGACACGTCTGCCACTGCAGGATCTGAGTCCCTGGCGGCGTAGGGTGTTAAAGATGGTAGCCTGTGTAACGCTGGTCCCAGCTCTCTGCAGGTCTTTCACTAGGTCCCCTTTTGTGTGGGATTTTTGCTCCCCGTTCTTGAGATCATTTTGACCCCACATGGGTGAGATCTTGTGTGGAGCCCCAGGTCGAGGGAGATTATCACTGGTCTTGTAAGTTTTCCATTTTCTAATTATTGCTCCCGAAGTTGATTTCTTCACACCAAGCTACTTGCCTATTGCGGATTCAGTCTTCCCAGTCTGGTGCAGGGCTACAGTTTTGTTTCTGGTGTCCCTCGACAGCTCTACTGTCTTCACCATAGTGGAGTTTGGAGTGTGACTGTTTGAGGTTGCGGACAGGTGTCTTTTATACTGATTAGTTCAAAAAAGGTGCCAGTACTACAGGTAATGAGTGGAGGACAGAGGAGCCTCTTAAAGAAGAAGTTACAGGTCTGTGAGAGCCAGAAATCTTACTTGTTTGTAGTGACCAAATACTTACTTTACACCAAAATTTGAAAAAAAAAAAATTCTTTCCAAATCAGACAGTGTGATTTTCAGGATTTGTTTTCTCATGTTGTCTCTCATAGTTTGAGGTCACCTATGATATCAATTACAGGCCGACCTCATCTTTTTAAGTGGAAGAACTTGCACAATTGGTGGTTGACTATTTTTTCCCCACTGTATAAGTAAAGGTCGTTTTGTAAAGTTTTTTTTGGCACATCAGCCTCTTCAGGCCCTAAGGGCCACTTTACACACACCAACTTATCTGTCCAACTTACTCGTTGCAGTGAAATCATGGACACATTGCTCCATTTTGTGGCTGTGTACAAATGGAACTATGTGTCCATGATTTCACTGCAACCAGTAAGTTGGTCAGAAGTTGGACAGATAAGTTGGTGTGTGTAAAGTGGCCATAATAGTGGTCAAACTCCAATATGTTCAATACAATCAATAACAATCAATTATAACAGATTGAGGTCCACAATTTGAATTTAGATCAGAGCTCCCTATCAAGGGAGAAAGGAAATCATTTCCCTCAGAACTGGTACCTAATCCACAGTAATCATAGGTTTATCTAACCTCGTCGATTAACCCATGGAGACACAAGAACAATGCACGTATATATATAGTAAATAGCCATACTGCACCACCATGACCTGGCACATATTGTATGCGGACAGAACCCCTTTAAAGAAGACAACTCGCTAGGTTCCAACCAGCTGTCGTGTCAATGCTAAAATGCTCACATATTGCTTGTAAACACAGTTCAGTAGAACGGTGAGGAGTCGGAGGTTGCACTCATGTTGTGGCCGTTTCATTATGGCCTTAAATATTATAAAATATTACACTTTTTTATTGAGTGCATTAGTCACCGTGAGGCTACAAATGACTTCGTCATACCTGTCCCAGTTGTCTCAGGTGTGGTTTGCTGCTGTTTTCCTGTTCTTGCTTATTACCGCAATATTACTTCCCTAAGGAATGTTATTTCTGGCCGCACAGAACAGTCTGGGTCCCCGGAGGAACAGGCGCTGCTTCCTATTTTTAAAATCAATTTCTCTATCTAATTAGCAGCTTTGGAACCGGCCATTTAGACATTGCTTTTCTGCATGTTTGTAATGATTCAGACTATTTCTCACCTCGTTCTCTAGGAAAACAGGTGCATATACAGTTCTGCATGTACAGGTAAAAGGGGATTATACAGATGAAGCTATGATTAAAATGTACAATATATAGATATATACTGTACACAACACTGCTAATTCAAGATTTGGATTGTAGAACATCACAAGTTGCAATTTACAAAGATTTAATCAACTCTAGTTCCATAATTGTTTCTAATTCAAGAGCATGTTGTAATTCAAACTGTGCCAAGGTGAGTCTTTGTCAAGAAAAGAAAGCTTCCATCCATGTTATTGTCTTAAAATTGGGGATATGGAGTTTGGCACTCTTATGGTATGTGCACACAGCGTCTTTTTCAGACTGATTCCGCCCAAAAAGACGTGAAATAATGCTAAAAAGAATGTAAAGACGATTTGCTGAGCTCCTATTCCATTTTTTGTAACCTCCTTTGACCACTTTAGCCTTCGGAAACTGAGAAGCGGCATTGAAGAAGAGAAGTCACCGGTCAATTCTTCTGGCGGCTTCTACTTGGAAGCTGCAACTATGTTTTATGTTGAATAAAAAAAGAGAATACACCTATGTTTGCCTACGTAAAAGACGCCAGAAAGCACTCTTCAGGGAAAACCCTGTGTTTATCTCAAAGGTCTTCTGCTTCTAAAAGATACCATGTGCCCCTTGTTACGCTGGCCATTCGCACACCTTCTAAGCGCCGGTCTGCTCCACACAGTACTGACAATCACTCTGAGTTACATTGTGCTGGTTGAGAGTCCTAGGTGTCCAGCCAAACTCTGTAGGAATTTCTTTCCTACCTGTCATGCAAGAAACTTGCTTCCCCAGCCTATCATCTGCTGGCAGGTGATATATCAGGTGACTCCACCCTCCATTCCTCGCCTGATCTTGGTTCTTGTTCAGTTTCTGTCAGGTTTCCTGCAGAGTACTTCTAGTGTTGTCTTTCCCGTTTCCTGCTTGTTTCTTGTTTCGCACATTCCTTCTGCTCCTGATCTCAGCTATGTATACTGAACCTGTGCTTCCATGCTCTGACCTCAGTCTGTCTGACTATGTCTCTGTACCTCGTACACCTGCCTTGATCCGTCAGTCTGCTGCTGCCGGGGACTGGCCTGTGAATGTTACTTTTCAACTAGCCCAGGATATCCTCATCATCAGAGGCTCTAGTGAAAAACCTGTGGACACTTAGTTAGACCCTTCCAGGGTAAGCCCTACCTGTGGCACAGTAGGTTCGCACCCAGGGGCTTAACTACCACAGGTGCAGGGGTTGCGATCGCACCCGGGCCCTGCAGCCTAGGGGGGCCCCAAAAGTCTTTTTGGCCTATAGAAAAAAACTAATACTATTAAAGATTTGCAATAATTGGGGGCCTCGTTGGAGCTTTCGCATCGGGGCCCCTGAGCCTGAGGTTACGCCACTGTCCGCACCCACCAGCATTACATACTTAAGGTTGTATACTATAGCCACAGCGGACAGGGACACAACGTAGGATGCTAGATGGTTTTAGAGTGATCTAAGGTCAATTTAGTAGAGCCATGGGGGTCATTGTCTTCCAAAGTAACATGAAAACTAAAATCTGGTTCTATTATAGCCAAATAAAACTGGATACGTGCTATGAAGAACTATAATTAGCTAAAATATAAATAGCTAAAATGTCTAAATTAATACATTGTGTAACTGACTAATAGGTGCCCCGATCTTCAGTTACAAGCTCCATTTCTCGGTACCAGTAGTCCTTTTCTGGTTTGTGTCCATCACAGGCAAGACTTAAGTCTTAAGACTTGATACATGACTGAAGTAATGCATAAGGGACTGGCCAACTAATGGATTTGAATAGCCAAGACCGTAGGTCCCTTCTCTGCCAAGAGCTGATGTGTATCAATAGAAACAAAGAAATGGCACGTGGATGTAAAGTACTGACTAATATTAAAGTTATAAAAGTTATGTGTTTCTACTCACGTTTTGGTACATGTGCTGAGTAAATATACACTGTGTGCAGAATTATTAGGCAAATTAATATTTTGATCCCATGATACTTTTTATACATGTTGTCCTACTCCAAGCTGTATAGGCTGAGAGCCAACTACCAATTAAGTAAATCAGGTAATGAGGAGGGGTGTGGTGTAATGACATCAACACCCTATATAAGGTGTGCTTAATTATTAGGCAATTCTTTTCCTTGGCAAAATGTGTCAGAAGAGAGATTGACGGGCTCTGAAAATCCACAATTGTGAGATGTCTTGCAGAGGGATGCAGCAGTCTGAAATTGCCAAACTTTTGAAGCGTGATCACGAACAATCAAGCGTTTCATGGCAAATAGCCAACAGGGTCGCGAGAAGCTGTGTTGGCAAAGGCGCAAAATAACTGCCCCATAAATTTAGGAAAATCAAGCGTGAAGCTGCCAAGATGCCATTTGCCACCAGTTTTGCATATTTCAGAGCTGCAACGTTACTGGAGTATCAAAAAGCACAAGGTGTGCTATACTCAGGGACATGGCCCAGGTAAGGAAGGTGAAAAATGACCAACTTTGAACA
This sequence comes from Allobates femoralis, assembly GCA_033576535.1. Taxonomy (NCBI): domain Eukaryota; kingdom Metazoa; phylum Chordata; class Amphibia; order Anura; family Aromobatidae; genus Allobates; species Allobates femoralis. The sequence goes on from JARQOC010000012.1 coordinate 31,435,634, forward strand.
AGAAACATAAGATAAAACGTCAAGACTGGGCCAAGAAATATCTTAAGACTGATTTTTCAAAGGATGATGAAATGAGAGTGACTCTTGATGGTCTAGATGGATGGGCCAGAGGCTGGATCAGTAAAGGGCAGAGAGCGCCACTCCGACTCAGACGCCAGCAAGGTGGAGGTGGGGTACTGGTATGGGCTGGGATCATCAAAGATGAACTTGTGGGACCTTTTCGGGTTGAGGATGGAGTGAAGCTCAACTCCCGACCTACTGACAGTTTCTGGAAGACAACTTCTTCAAGCAGTGGTACAGGAAGAAGTCAGTATCATTCAAGAAAAACATTATTTTCATGCAGGACAATGCTCCATCACATGCATCCAACTACTCCACAGCGTGGCTGGCCAGTAAAGGTCTAAAAGAAGAAAAAATAATGACATGTCCCCTTGTTCACCTGATCTGAACCCCATAGAGAACCTGTGGTCCCTCCTAAACTGTGAGATCTACAGGAGGGAAAACAGCACACCTCTGGGAACAGTGTCTGGGAGGCTGTGGTGGCTGCTGCACACAATGTAGATCTTAAACAGATCAAGCAACTGACAGAATCTATGGATGGAGGCTGCTGAGTGTCATCATAAAGAAAGGGGGCTATATTGGTCACTCATTTTTTGGTGTTTTGTTTTTGCATGTCAGAAATGTTTATTTCTACATTTTGTGCAGTTATATTAGTTTACCTGGTGAAAATAAACAAGTGAGATGGGAATATATTTGGTTTTTATTAAGTCGCCTAATAATTCTGCACAGTAATAGTTACCTGCACAAACAGATATCCTCCTAAGAGCCAAATCTAAAAAAAATAACACTCCAACTTCCAAAAATATTAAGCTTTGATGTTTATGAGTCTTTTGGGTGACTGAGAACATAGTTGTTGATCAATAATAAAAATAATCCTCTACAATACAACTTGCCTAATAATTCCGTACACAGTGTATATCATTGGTGATCTGCCACTTGCTTTTTCCCAGATCGCTGTATGAGACCTTCAATGCATCGGCTTGTGTGGAGTACAAAAAGCTGGAAGATTTTACCTGATCTACCTGTATCCAAAAATCCATACGCATCCCATCGTTATTTAAAAAATTATACATTTTGTCAGTTACAAACTGCGTTTTGATCCCGATCTGTGATCTTTATCAGGTTAAACTTGCGTAAACCTGATGAAGATCCCAGTTTGGGATCAAAAACTGTTTATTTTTATCAATTCTTGAGCTAAGCTTTAATAATAAAATAATCCCCTTTTTTTTAAATACCTATCGGTTCCATTTGGATTTTTTTCAGACTATTGAGTGATAAACACTGGAGGATCTCCAAGATTGACTTATTTTTGCATGAAAAGTGGATCACACTTCCTTGTGAAGCCCAGCAAAGTCAATGCGTTTTCAGAAATACTTATTTGACACTTGTTTTTTTTTACTGGTCCATAGCCTGATAGAAGCAGATATCAATTAGGCTGGCTTCACACCACGATATTTGACTGTCAGGTTGTGTCCGGTGTTTTTCAGACCGGACAGAACCTGACACCCGGACAAGCAGAACCGATCCTGCTTTTTGCCGGCTTCATTGCTGGCACTGTCCAGTGCTGAAATTTCAAGGGGAGCTGGCCGCAGTGCTGAAATTTCAGCCATGGAGCTCTCCAGCTGCTTTTAACAGCCGCCGCTCTTTCAGCACCAGGGTCCGGGACCCAGAACGATTTTCTGCCGATCCGCGCCCATAAACCTCCCATGCTATGGCGTCATGATTTCCGATTTTTGCTTCGTACACAAAAATGCTGCAGACTCTGGTTTTGTGTCCGATGCAAAAATCGGACAAAACCGTATCTCCAGGAATAGCCCCAAACCGGATGGCAAATAACAGCCATCCGGCCCCATAGGGAGACATGGGGGCAAATTCAGATCCGGGGCTGTCCAGTTCACACTGGACAGCCCCGAACCCCAAAAACCGTGGTGTGAAGCCGGCCGTAGAAATGAGTAAACCTGAAGTTCAGGTGTTTTCCATTTCCAAGCACCGAAGTGAACATTGCTGTGCACATGTGCTTATCCCAGTATGAGCCGCTTGCAGAGTTTGATTGGCTCACACTGGGCGCAAAAGCAGAGTTTTCGGGTGTAGTGTATTTCTAAAATAAGAAGAAAAAAAAATCTACGCTCTCCTGCCCCCGGAAGTGCTTTGTTTATGGCGGCTGTATGTGGGCAGAGAGCAGAACTGTCCAATTAGTGACTTCCAATAAGGTTCATAACAGAACTTTATATAAAGTCCTGACATCACCACCCGAACCCGATGGATCCGCTCATCTCTAGTGTCCAGTGGCGGACCTTGAGCCCGGAGGGCCCTGGTGTGGAGCAGAGGGGGAAGGAGTGCTAGTGGATGCCGGTTAGGAGTGGGGGGGGGGGGGTTGATACGGCTCTCCTACCTGCGCTCTGAGTCACCCAATGCAGTCCTGGGAGCCGGGGCGGCAGAGGAGAGGAGGGGCGGCGTTAGCCAAGCGGGCTTCCCTCAGTTAACCTCCTCTCCTCTGACACAGGGTCACGGGGGTCGGCTGGAGGCCCCCCTGCAGGCTTGAGGGCCCCCTAGCCGGTCGGGGCCCTGGTGCAGCTGGACCAGCTGCACCACGGTAGGTCCCCCCCTGCTAGTGTCAATGTTTCATTGATAGTTTTTCTCTTTAAGGCTGAAGTCACACGTCCAGTAATCATCCATTAGATCGGATCCTGCAGAGAAACAATGGCAAAAAAGTAATGCAAACACAACTTTTTTTGTCTGTTTTGAAAATATTGATATTTGCAGGATCTGATCTTTTTAACATGGGAGTCTATGGAGAACAGATCCGTTATCCAATTGCTATTTAGCCTCTGTTATTTTCTTTCAATTGTGAAGGATCCGTTTTTTTTTCTTACTGGATCAGTTTCAAATGGAAGATAAATAGTGTCCAGATCCATAGTCTTCCATTTAAAAGAACAGATCCAGCTGAAATCAGTTGGTTCAAAACAGAGCAAAAAGTTGGGTCTGAACAACTTTTTTTGCCAACGGATCTATGCAGGATCGATCTAAAGGATGATTGCTGTGGATGGAGAGCCGAACTGTCCAATCAGTGACTTCCAATGAGGTTTGGGTCAAGTCTGATCTCAATATAATGATCTCAATACAAGTCTGATCTCAATATAATGATCTCAATACAAGTCTGATCTCAATATAATGATCTCAATACAAGTCTGATCTCAATATAATGATCTCGATGCAAGTCTGATCTCAATATAATGATCTCAATACAAGTCTGATCTCAATATAATGATCTCAGTACAAGTCTGATCTCAATATAATGATCTCAATACAAGTCTGATCTCAATATAATGATCTCAATACAAGTCTGATCTCAATATAATGATCTCAGTACAAGTCTGATCTCGATATAATGATCTCGATGCAAGTCTGATCTCAATATAATGATCTCGATACAAGTCTGATCTCAATATAATGATCTCGATGCAAGTCTGATCTCAATATAATGATCTCGATGCAAGTCTGATCTCAATATAATGATCTCGATGCAAGTCTGATCTCAATATAATGATCTCGATACAAGTCTGATCTCAATATAATGATCTCGATACAAGTCTGATCTCAATATAATGATCTCAATACAAGTCTGATCTCAATATAATGATCTCAATACAAGTCTGATCTCAATATAATGATCTCAGTACAAGTCTGATCTCAATATAATGATCTCAGTACAAGTCTGATCTCAATAAATGATCTCAATACAAGTCTGATCTCAATATAATGATCTCGATGCAAGTCTGATCTCATATAATGATCTCGATGCAAGTCTGATCTCAATATAATGATCTCGATGCAAGTCTGATCTCAATATAATGATCTCAGTACAAGTCTGATCTCAATATAATGATCTCAATACAAGTGTGATCTCAATATAATGATCTCAGTACAAGTCTGATCTCAATATAATGATCTCAATACAAGTGTGATCTCAATATAATGATCTCAGTACAAGTCTGATCTCAATATAATGATCTCAGTACAAGTCTGATCTCAATATAATGATCTCGATACAAGTCTGATCTCAATATAATGATCTCAATACAAGTCTGATCTCAATATAATGATCTCAGTACAAGTCTGATCTCAATATAATGATCTCAATACAAGTCTGATCTCAATATAATGATCTCAGTACAAGTCTGATCTCAATATAATGATCTCAATACAAGTTGTCTGATCTCAATATAATGATCTCAGTACAAGTCTGATCTCAATATAATGATCTCAATACAAGTTGTCTGATCTCAATATAATGATCTCAATACAAGTCTGATCTCAATATAATGATCTCAATACAAGTCTGATCTCAATATAATGATCTCAATACAAGTCTGATCTCGATATAATGATCTCAGTACAAGTCTGATCTCAATATAATGATCTCAATACAAGTTGTCTGATCTCAATATAATGATCTCAATACAAGTCTGATCTCAATATAATGATCTCAGTACAAGTCTGATCTCAGCCTAAATTTCGCTCCTGGTTTTGGCATAGAAACATTGATGCAAAATACTAATGTGTGAATGAGGCCTAAAGACGACTTGTGACTTTTCTATCAGTAAGAGTTGGAGGAGGATCGAATGAAAAGGTAATCTGGCTTCCTGGGTAAAGCCTTAATGTGTTGTATACTTGCATGTAAAGTTGGATGACTTTAGGAAATAAAAGGGTGGGATAAAGTGGGTGGGGGAGGGGTTCACCTATTTTGTATAGCACTCGGGTCCCCTGCTACTTTTGCTCTGTCCATCTTTGCGCCCCTTCATTAGTTTAAGCGTGCAAGAGCGGCTCTTTTGTATACACTAAAACAACACAGGGTACCAGATGCTACTTAATAAAAGGAAAAAAAATACTGTTAAAAAAAAAAACCCTCTACGTTCAATTGCAGTTTCTAGAACCCACTCATTAATGCCCATGATTGAGAAAAATGTAGACCGGGGAAAAACAACAGAGCCTTAGGCTAATTGTGCCTTAATGGCCTCATGTTTACGTTCATATGTTTCCTAATTAGATGTTGCGGTGTTAATTACCGTGCAGTCATTCTGGGTATTTTACAGTTGATATTTTATTCACGGTTCCTCCTGATAACATCGGGTTGACATGAAAACTGCAAAAGTTAATCTTTTATATACTGTTAATGTATTTTTGCTGTGGCTGAGTTTCCTTCTAAAAAAAACTTGATATAGTTTTGTTTTTACATTTTTTTTTTAAGGTTTTTTTTTTTAAGTCAATGGGGAAAGAGATGATGCAAGGTGTGGACGACTATTGATGATGCTCTGTCGGCCATGTGTTTATCACTGCCTTGTCGTATTACTAACCTGTGGCCCTCTACTGTTTGGTGCCTAAATGCGACACTGGGTTATCCCCTGGAAACACTGATCCAACATCGTAACGTGCAGTGCTATGATATGTAATATAGAGGCACATCTAAGTACTGTATTGGCTATTGCGTGACCTGTAGGGATGAGCGGACCCAGACTTTAAAGTTTGGTGTTTTGTTCCAAACACAGACTTTACAAAAATTTCAGTGTTTGGGTTCGTAGTTTTGGGGCTTTACATACGTAAACCACTGGAGTGAGCATTGTTGTGCTCGGGTACACTCAGTGCTCGGGTACACTCAGTGCTTGGTCAAGTGCAAGCCACTTGCAGTGTTTGATTGGCTGCTCGGGGGTAAAATCAGCTTTATAGGATATAGTATGTACAAAAAATGTAAAAAACCCGCCCTCCCTTCACCGGACGTGCTTTGTCTATGGCTGGTTGTATGTGGGCAGAGAGCAGAACTGCCCAATCAGTGACTTACAATGAAGTTCGGATCAAGTTTGAGTCCAGAACAGAACTTTATATAAAATCTGGCTGAGCCAAAGAACCTGAACTTCCATGGAATATTAAATTAAAAAAGACAGCGCCACAGACCTTTGATGGTGCAAAAAATCCTTGTGTCTTTTTATTCCATGGTCAAGAGAAGCAACGTTTCGACCACTCCTGTGGTCTTTATCGAGCTTGATAAAGACCACAGGAGTGGTCGAAACGTCGCTTCTCTTGACCATGGAATAATGACACAAGGATTTTTTGCATCATCAAAGGTCTGTGGCGCTGTCTTTTTTAATTTAATATTTCATAATGATCCGGATGTGAACTCTCCGGGGTGGACGTGCGTCCAGGTGCTGGCTGGAAGTTGGAAAGGCCTAGCAAGTAACCCTAAGTGCTGTGACCAATTACCTTTTTCATATATGCTCTGAACTTCCATGGGTCCGCTCATCTCTAGTGACCTGCATCCAAAATATGGCTTGTTAGGTCTGTTAGGTCTGAGTATGCGATAGATCATACACAGACCAATTGTAGCCAACGTGCTAGTTCAGAAGATTTTATCCCATGACCTGATGGTGCATGCAACCAATTCAGAGGTCAGCATGGTGCATGCGATAGAAGGCAGCTCTTCTACCCACCAGCACCCATTCACAGATCACTATGCAACTAGGGATCTGGAAGTCTCCACCACAAAGTCACAAGTAACTATGGAAGGTTATGTTCAGCTCCTGGACTTAGGAGGATTGAACTTTACGTAATTCAATATTTTCCAAAACTTGACATACCGTACTTTGTTCCCTGAAACAAAGACACCTCCCAGATGACAAAGTTTCTTGGCACTGTGAAAAACATCCTGGAAACGTCTTAGAAATAGGTACAAGTGTAGCCTTAAGTGATCGGACATAGATGACATATCCTAACATTAGGCACCAATTAGATCCTCTATGGTCATACATAGATGAGTATTCAAAGTTCTCAGGAGTAGAGTAAGGCACTGGGTACTGCGGATAATACTTCAGTTTGCTGCACTTTAGTATAGGTCCGATGTGGACCAGGTGCAAACACTCCTGACCGGTGTTGCACGCTATAAGCAAAGTTCACCAGGCATAGTCCATATAAAGAATAAATTAGCGGCACTCACCGGAATAAAGATCTTCAATTTATTTGTCCAGCCGGGTTACAGGCATAACATGGTGGGGGAAGAGACTGTGGAGTGCAGACGACGGGCACCGTTTCGCAGAGGGATGCCGCCTCTTCCGGTCCTCTGAAATAGGCACAAATGTGGCCTTTATTGATTGGACATAGATGACATAGCCTAACAATAAGCACAAATGTGACTTCCAATGATCAGATGTGAATGACAAGTCTTTACAATGTGACTTCCGATGATGGGTCACTTATGACATCCAAGAAATGGGCACAAATTTAGCCTTTGATAGACAGACATATATGCCCTATCCAAGCAATAGGCATCAATGTGACCTCTAATGATGGAGCAGAGGTTACATCCTACAAATAGGCAAAAATGTGGCCTTTAGTAATCGGACATAGATAACTTAGCTTAACAATTATCACCAATGTGACCTCCACTGATCAGATAAGAATGGCATCCCTGAAATAGGCCTCAATGTCTACCCTGAGACAACCCTTCCAATATCCTCCCAAACTAGTAGAATGTCTTTCAGAATGAAGCATTGTCTACGGACAGCACAAAACTAATTACGGTGCCTGACAATTGTCACATTACAGTATTTATATGACATCCGGGGAACTTTTCATTAACCTGCGGTGAAAGTGAAGTGTGTTGTCCTATCAGTATGCATAGGAGAGTGAACACAGCAATAACTTGTAATTACATTAAACAGGCTATTGGGTAACTTTTGACTTCCTTATCACTCATATTGTACTCTTGCTATGGAGAGCTGCACCGGGTTAATTGAAACATGCACTATTATATTTGAAACACAATGGCTTGTGTCTAGAGCGAGATTAAATGCATTTTCCTTAAATATTTGGAGCCTAAAATTCTTTGATCTATTTGAGTCCGGGATTAGGATCATTTCCCCAGAAGTTAATTATATCAAAGGAAGAGGGGCAGATTGGTGACACTACAGCATACTCTAGTGGCACAATGCGGGAGATGGCTTCTGGACAAAGTGGAAAATCATTTTGAAAAGTTCTTGGCGGCTACTGAAAAATGTTATATTTAAAGTCCACAGCAAGGCAGTAACCTGTCCCAATGACAAGGGCAAGACTACGTTCATGATGTAGCTATTGTACTAATAACATACAGTTACATTTTGGCCTCATGGATGTTACTGACCTACCACGTCAACCTATTGAAGAAGTGGATCCTTAAAATAAAGAACTTATTTCATGTGTTAATGAATTGTCAGTTCATCTAACCTGTCTGTTGTAGTCAGTACTAATCTGGGGTATTACCGGTATTTATACTATGTCTATGTTTTTCCATTTTTTTTTTTCCAGCTGGAAATTTATGATCAAAGTCACAACCAGGGCTGTGGAGCCGGTAAGCCAAACCTCTGAATCCAACCCCTCAATTTCCCAGAATTGAACTCCGACTCCACAAGAATGGACACCGACTCCACAGCGCTGGCTGTGAAGTCGGGAAGCCATACCTCTGACTCCTCAATTTATCTGAATCCGTCTCCGACTCCACCAAAATGGACACTGAATCCGACTCCATGACTCCCGACTGCACAGCCATGGTGACAACTATGTGCTGCTATTCCTCTCGTCAGCGGAGTATGACCCGCCATGGTCCAATACCACAAGCACATGTAGGAGAGTTAGGCTACTTTCACATAACAATTTTGAAGGGAGCCGATGCTGTCCCATAAATTCGGACAGCATCGGCTCCCTTCTGATGCCTGCAATCAGATGCCAAATAGGCATCCGATTCCGGCATTAAATAGTTGCCTCCGGTCTGTAAAAAAAACAAAAAAAAAAAACTTTATGCTCGCCTATCCCCGAGCCCCCGCCGGCTCCCGCAGGCTCCCGGTGTCTGCAGAGATCTTCTTCATCTGTACAGGATATGCCATGATGTCACAGTCACATGACCGCAGGTTACACCATGGTAACCTGCGGTCACGTGACTGTGACATCACAGGAGGTCCTGTACTGCAGTAGAAGACCTCTGCAGACATCGGGAGCCTGCGGGAGCTGGCGCGAAACGGCAGGAGACGGCGGGGGCTCGGGGATAGGTGAGCATAAAGTTGTTTTGTTTTTTTTTGTTTTTGTTTTGTTTTTTTACCCTTGCCTTCCAGCTTGGAGTATTCTTACTGTACTGAGCATGCTCAGTACAGTAAATTCGGGTCCGAGGAGACATCAGATGCTTCCTCGGACCCTGCTCCATAGGGCCCCATGCTAAATTGATTGGACCAAATCGGATGTGCACTAGATGGCATCCAATTTGCTCCGATCCGATTTTGTCCGTTTTTATTTTCGGTGCAAAAATCGGAGCATGCTCCGATTTTTCTGCACCAATAAAAAAATCTGACAGAATCGGATCAGACCGAATCGGATGGCATTTAGTGCACATCCGATTCGGTCTGATACCCATATGGCTGCATGGGGCCCAAAATCGGTCCGATGCTGTCCGACATGTTGCATTCCTGGTGCGGACGAGACTGTGTGATTTGTGCGCGGGCATCCGCCTGCGCACAGATCACATATGGAAGTTCATGGGTGCGCACGGTCATGCGCAGTCAAGCGCAGCACCGTGCATCCCCATTCTAAAGATAGGAGCTGGCGGCCGCTGTGGTCACATTGCGGATCCCCTCCGAAGAACGCTGCGGAGGGGTCCGCAAATGTGGACCCAGCCTAATTTGTGTAATTAACAGCACCTGTAACTTACCTGTGGCACCTAATAGGTGTTGGCAATAACTAAATCACACTTGCAGCCAGTTGACATGGATTAAAGTAGACTCAACCTCTGTCCTGTGTCCTTGTGTGTACCACATTGAGCATGGAAAAAAGAAAGAAGACCAAAGAACTGTCTGAGGACTTGAGAAACCAAATTGTGAGGAAGCATGAGCAATCTCAAGGCTACAAGTCCATCTCCAAAGACCTGAATGTTCCTGTGTCTACCGTGCGCAGTGTCATCAAGAAGTTTAATAAAAGAAAACAGGTTGCGCCACACTGCTTTAACACTGTAGATGAGATGGATCAAAGTCACCTAGTGCTCACCTGGTTTAGTTGTGCCGGGCCGCACAACTGGCTGGCGAACGAGGAATCTATCAGCGCGGCCTCCAGGCCTGATGGAGTTGGCGAGTGTGGGACGTGCTGCGATCCTCGAGCGTGCAAGCCAATGGCGGAGTTAGTGGTGCCGGACCGTGTGACTAGCTGGCGAGCGAGGAGAGGGCTGGCGCGGGGTGCCGTGTAGCGATCCTCGATCGTAGAAGCTGGTGTTTAACGAGCCACAGATGGGGGACGGTGAGTTGGTGCGGGGCGAGGTCCTGGAGCCGAGCTGCTCAAACTCGCGCTTCCCGGAGGGGAGGCGTGGGCCGTGTGCAGGAAAATAAGAAAGGTGTCAGCGCTGAGATAACATCCAGGACACCGCTTAGTGAGTAATTACCTCTAAGATTTATTTATTCAGTGTAGGATTCCAATTCTCCACAACGCGTTTCAGCGTTCAGTACGCCTTTCTCAAGTGATCACTTGAGAAAGGCGTACTGAACGCTGAAACGCGTTGTGGAGAATTGGAATCCTACACTGAATAAATAAATCTTAGAGGTAATTACTCACTAAGCGGTGTCCTGGATGTTATCTGAGCGCTGACACCTTTCTTATTATCAAGAAGTTTAAAGCCTATGGCACTGTGGCTAATCTCCCTAGATGTGGACGGAAAAGAAAAATTGACGAGAGATTTCAACGCAAGATTGTGCGGATGGTGGATACAGAACCTCGACTAACATCCAAACAAGTTCAAGCTGCCCTGCAGTCCGAAGGTGCAACAGTGTCAACCGTTGGCGTCTGAATGAAAAGGGACTGTATGGTAGGATACCCAAGACGACCCCACTTCTTACCCCGAGACATAAAAAAGTCAGGCTGGAGTTTGCCAAAACTTACCTGAGAAAGCCTAAAATGTTTTGGAAGAATGTTCTCTGGTGAGATGAGACAAAAGTAGAGCTTTTTGGGCAAACGCATCAACATAGAGTTTACAGGAGAAAAAAAAGAGGCATTCAAAGAAAAGAACACGGTCCCTACAGTCAAACATGGCGGAGGTTCCCTGATGTTTTGGGGTTGCTTTGCTGCCTCTGGCACTGGACTGCTTGACCGTGTGCATGGCATTATGAAGTCTGAAGACTACCAACAAATTTTGCAGCATAATGTAGGGCCCAGTGTGACAAAGCTGGGTCTCCCTCAGAGGTCATGGGTCTTCCAGCAGGACAATGACCCAAAACACACTTGAAAAGCACTAGAAAATGGATTGAGAGAAAGCACTGGAGACTTCTAAGGTGGCCAGCAATGAGTCCAGACCTGAATCCCATAGAACACCTGTGGAGAGATCTAAAAATGGCAGTTTGGAGAAGGCACCCTTCAAATATCAGAGACCTGGAGCAGTTTGCCAAAGAAGAATGGTCTAAAATTCCAGCAGAGCATTGTAAGAAACTCATTGATGGTTACCGGTAGAGGTTGATCTCAGTTATTTTGGCTAAAGGTTGTGCAACCAAGTATTCGACTGAGGGTGCCAATACGCTTGTCTGGCCCATTTTTTGGAGTTTTTGTGTGAAATGATCAATGTTTTGCTTTTTGCTTCATTCTTTTGTGTTTTTTCATTGAAGACAAATTAAATGAAGATAATAATACCAAAGACTTTGTGATTGCAATCATTTTCAGGAAGAAACTGAGTATTATCTGACAGAATTGCAGGGGTGTCAATACTTTTGCCCACAACTGTATAATAGCTTGGATTATAGGGATTAATTAGATAGGAAGTTAGTGGGAAAATGCTTGTACTTGGACTAACCCTTTAACTAGTGCGCTCCTTTAATTTAGACGTTTACTGTGAAATTGTACAATAATAAAAAGGGTATAAGTTACTTTATACTCGGGAAGAATGACAATTTGTACCCTCTGGAAAAGTGTAATGCTTACAGGAGAACTTTCCCAGTAGAGAATAGAATTAAAGGGAATCCATTACCAGGTTTGTGTTATGTAATCTGAGAGCCGCTTGATGTAGGGGCTAAACCCTGATTCCAGTAATATGTCATTTGCTGGGCTGCTTGTCATTTTGATACAATCATTGTTTTATCTACTGCAGATCTAGCAGAGCCCTGAATGCTGAGCAGTGTTTTACACCTCCCACACTGTGCATAGGCAGAAAGCTGCTAATCAGTGCTGTAGGTGGCCTTACATAGAGCAATTGACTAGGAGGCACGAGTTTACTAGTCCCCCCCCCAGTGATAATCTCCTGATGATAAAACAATGATTTTATTGAAACAACACAATGACCAGTAAGTGATACATCACTGGAATCAGGGTTACTAATGCTGACGGAGAGGGGTGGGTGGGATTATGGGTGGAGAAGGGGTGAATATTAATTTTGCATTAACAGCAGGCGCACAACTATAAGTTTCCTGGGGCTTACAGCAACACAATGGGGTAATGTACAGCAATAAAAAACGCATTTCCTAGCACATCTTTCAGAGCCAAAAGTAAAATAAGACACTGTCTTATTTTCAGGGAAACACTGTATATTTTGCAACTTGACTCCCAGTTGTCGACCTCGGCAGGTTTGGTCATCTGCCATACTCCGGGAGGATATTCTTAGGGTTATGTCTTGTAATCCCTCTGCTTTCATGTATAACACTTTTGGGGATCACTGACGAAAACTATTCGACTCTGCACCTCTTGTCCTACTGAGGTCAAACTAGAAGGATATCCATTTCAGTGGTGTAAATAGGCATTCCTTTTCCCAAGCAAAAATTCAATAGGCTGTCCTAATACTCTGGTCCGGACATGGTGGCTTATAGGAGCCCCCAAAATTCAGGACCCGAAGCATACGGTATGCCTCCTTGCCAGCTTTTCTCCTGTCCCACCCTATTGTAAAATGGGAATCCATAGACTTTCTTTTTTGTATGTTTACACATATTGTGTGTAACTGAATAGAGAAGTTGCTGCTCGTGTCCCACTTTTTCCATTGAAGTCATACAAGTGGTTGATATGATTTCCACCTGTCATCCATTATCCATGGCTTGCCTTCATTTACTCTCCCCATGTGTCTTCCAGATAGCTCCACTTTTCTAGCAGTATTATATCCCAGTGATCTATTATGCCTTGTTCACACGTCGCAGATTAGCGGTGTGGATTCAATACTTGAAATTCCCAGCAATGTACAATACAGGCAAAACCCATTTACTTGTATCATTCTGTAAATTGCTGTGTATTCCGTTATGTGTGAACATAGCCACTGCTAGAATAGTGGAGCAATCTGGATGAAAAATCCCATTCACACATTACAGAAAGTATCTGCACAAAAAATGAAAATATGATGCGGAATGCAAAGTATTATTATTTCTGAGCGGAATTTCCTTGCTGAATTTTGCCCTATTTAATGCCCAGTACATGCTGGTATTATTTTTATAGCGCCATTTAATCCATGGTGCTTTACATGTGAGAAGGGGTACACATAATAACAAGTGCAATAATCATGGACAGTTCAAGGCACAGACACCTACAGGAGAAGAAAGGACCCTGCCTACAAGGGCTCACAGTCTACAAGGGATGGGTGAGGATACAGTAGTTGAGGGGAGAGGACCCTGCCCACGAGGACTGACAGTCTACAAGGGATGGGTGAGGATACAGTAGGTGAGGAGAGAGGACCCTGCCCATGAGGGATCACAGTCTACAAGGGATGGGTGAGGATACAGTAGGTGAGAAGAGAGTATTCTGCCCCGAGGGCTCCCAGTCTACAAGAGATGCGTGAGGATACAGTAGGTGAGGAGAGAGGACCCTGCCCATGAGGGATCACAGTCTACAAGGGATGGGTGAGGATCCAATAGGTGAGGAGAGAGTATTCTGCCCGAGGGCTCCCAGTCTACAAGAGATGCGTGAGGATACAGTAGGTCAAGAGAGAGGACCCTGCCCACAAGGGCTCACAGTCTATAAGGGATGGGTGAGGATACAGTAGGTGAAGAGAGAGGAACCTGCCCACGAGGGCTCACAGTCTACAAGGGACAGGTGAGGATATCATGTGGGAGGAGAGAGGACCCTGTCCACAACAGCTCACAGTCTACAAGTTCACATGTTGATAAAAACTTCTGCCACAAATTTGGTCACGAATACACAACAGATCTGCAGACAGAATCCGCATGTGAGTTACAAATTTTTTTTTTTTGCTTATTTAACGCTGGATTTTACCTAATCCTCGCCTTGCTTTCATTTTCATGCTGCTTTTTATTTCTGCAACGTGCGAATCGGGTTTTTTAAAAACTCATGTACTTGTACCGTACATTTCTATGGATCTGCCACACAGCAAATCCATCACATGTGAAGTTGACCAAATGGACACGATCTGCAACTAACACCTGACGCTTTAACAACACGATCTGCAACTAACACCTGACGCTTTAACAACACGATCTGCAACTAACACCTGACGCTTTAACAACACGATCTGCAACTAACACCTGACGCTTTAACAACACGATCTGCAACTAACACCTGACGCTTTAACAACACGATCTGCAACTAACACCTGACGCTTTAACAACACGATCTGCAACTAACACCTGACGCTTTAACAACACGATCTGCAACTAACACCTGACGCTTTAACAACACGATCTGCAACTAACACCTGACGCTTTAACAACACGATCTGCAACTAACACCTGACGCTTTAACAACACGATCTGCAACTAACACCTGACGCTTTAACAACACGATCTGCAACTAACACCTGACGCTTTAACAACACGATCTGCAACTAACACCCGACGCTTTAACAACACGATCTGCAACTAACACCCGACGCTTTAACAACACGATCTGCAACTAACTTCTGACGCTTTAACCTTTGGGTTCATTGTGCAGATTTTCCGCAATGCGTTAACATGGCCAACGTGCCGGTAGCCGTAAATCTATGATTTTACATATTTTTTTTTTTCTACAAATTGAAGCTGCAGCTATAATAGTCATTTCTATAATTTTTCTCTTATTTTAGAACTTTCAGACAAAGCTTTCCTTTTTTTTCTGCTGGGATCATTGTTCTGTAATATAAATTTTTAATCAACTTGAATTTATTTTTTGGATGAAAATGTTATAATGAGCGCATGCATTTTAAGTGGTTCCTTAAAATAAAAAAAAAGGCAAATTAACTTCTATAAATTCATGAGAAATATGGTTGACAACATAAAGAAAGTGAGTTTTCTAATCCCAGCCATTAGTCAAGTGCTCTTTTTAATATGCTTTTTCGCATATTTACTCCTATGAGACTTTATTGGGGTAGTAATACTTAAAGCAAATTCTGTTCACCCGTAGCAGTGTCATTACAAACCTGAATGAGCACAGTTATTGTAAATAAATAAAAACAATGTACCAGAACCGATTCCGACTGAGAAAATACTGTTCAATTAGCTCTAAGCTTTAGTTAAACTTTACTTTTGCTTCTTTATTGATAAGGATAATACAAAAAAAAAGAGCTAATTTATGATTTTTTTTTTTTTCTGCCGCCTTTAAGTAACTAATTCATTTAAATACATTTAGGTACTTTAGCATTAGAAAAGGACAGGCTTTACATATTCTATATAGTCAAATTGATTGTTATGTAAAATGTAATAGTGATCAAAAAGAAAAGCCAGGAAAAAAAAGGAACAATATAATGTCAGAATCATTTAAACATTAAGTGATGCATAGCCGGCCTCAAAAAGAAGAGAGAATACGTGGTTAATTATGCCTTGAAAGGGAGTGTAAAATGAATGTTTGAAATTGGTTTAAAAGACTCCATAAGTTAATGTATAATTGCATTACTAAAAGTTGACTGTGAAGTTAGGCAACATTTTCTTTGGTGCAGATCAGGGGCGGACCTACTGTGGTGCAGCTGGTTCAGCTGCACCAGGGCCCCGACCGGGTAGGGGGCCCCTCAAGCACTTGTGACCCTATGTCAGAGGAGAGGAGCTTAACCGAGGTAAGCTACCTGCTTCCCTTGGCTATTCCCGCCCCTCCTCTCCTCTCCAGCCCCGGCTCCCAGCCAGATTTACAATGCCATCCCCCCCTGCTCCGCACCTGACGCTGCCAGCACAAACCCCGCACCAAACCTCCGCCCCCCCCCCCCCCCCCCCCCGGTCCTCACCAAAAGCTGCACCAGGGCCCGGCAGGCTGAAAGTCCGCCACTGGTGCAGATGTTCGTGTCCGGCAGAAAAAGAAAATTGGGTGAAGTCAGGTCAAAATGACTGCACCTTGTTGGCGACATATCTCTAATAAAAATCGGATCTTCAGTGTTCAGGTCTGTTGTTTCATAATTCTTTACTCAAATATACTGATAAGATGCTCAGTGCACCCTTGGTTGTTCAACATCTTTATCAATAATTTGGATGAAGGAATTGAGGGTAAACTGATTAAATTAGCTGCTGACACAAAGCTAGGAGGGATAAGTAATACTAGAGAAGAGAGGGAAGATAGTTGCTGCCCTCTGTTCTAGTTTGTTTAGATCCTAACAGAAGGGTTTATAACAGGGAGAAATGCAAAGTCCTACATCTGGGCAAGAAAAGTGAAAAAGGCATATACAGAATGGGAGGAACAGGGCTAAGGCTGGCTTCACACCACTGTTGAATCAGGTCCGGGGCTGTCAAGTGTAAACCTGACAGCCCCGGACCCGATTTTGCGGTAATGCAAATGGGGCTGGATGGCAGCTATGTGCCATCCGGTTTCCATCTGTCCGGGAAGATCCGGGTGTATTCGGATTTTGCTCCCGGACACAAAAACGGCAACGTTTTTGTGTCCAGGGCGAAAATTCTGCTCAAATTGGATCCTCCCGGATCCGGTGCAATCCAGGGGCTCCCTAACATGTGAATTTATGGCGCCTGATTGCCTCTGATCCAGGAACCAGACGCCGGCTGCTGCAGTTCAACGTGAGCTGTGCTGAACTTTAGCACCAGGGAGCTGTCCCCTGTGAAGTGGTTCAGCACCATTTTAGCACGAGACCACTCCCTCAGCTGTGCTCTGCAGAATCCGGCTACAAACAGGACCAGAAGGCATATTAACTTGTCCGGAGCTGTCAGCTATGTCTGGTGCCTCCTTTAAAGCGCCTGACACGGCAAAAAACGTGGTGTGAAGCCGGCCTAAGCAACAGCAGGTGTGAAAAAGACTTGGGTATACAAATAGATTTAGAGCCTGGAGAAGAGCAAATATTGTCCCTATCTTTAAAAAGGGGAAGGAGGTGGACCAAGGGAACTATAAGCCTGTGAGCCTGACTTCTAAGGCTGCTTTGGATCTGATTTGGCCCCCGTGTTATCCTATGGGGATCAGATTGGATTTGGCCTAATTGCCACCCGATTTTGTCGGATCCGATTTGTGTCTGATATTTTTTTTGCTGTACCCAAAATCGGAGACTGGTGAGCATAGAGATTTTTTTTATTTTTAACCCTTTCTTTTACTAAATTTCACTTCTGCAATGTATGTATACACATTGTAGAAGTGAAAGTGCCCCGCACAGCTCTTTCTGTGTCCGGACCCATGATAATCACAGACCCGGACACAGAAAAGGTCACCTCCTGTGGTGTCCGTTCCTGTCCGTGGGGTCCTACAAAAAGTAGGATCCCACAGACGGGAAAAAAACGTGATGTGAAAGCCGCCTAGGAAAGATCTTTGAACAAACAACATGTATGCAAGCACCTGGATGAGAAGGAAGAGATTAACTAGAACTAGCATGGATTTTTAACTAATAAATCATGTCCGACTAACTTAATTTCCTTCTATGACAGAATCACTGACTGGATGGATCAGGGAAACACAGTAAATATAGTATATTTTGACTTCAGCACCAGTGATTGTTCTGCTCCCATCATTCTTCATCATCCTGTGTAAAAAGTCTGGAAACAAGCGCTGAATGACTTGAATATTATAGATCGCGCTCATTCACCAGTCTGAATACGGTGCTTGTAAATGTAACCCAAATGTCTGAGTGTGACGGTGCAATATGTGAGCATTTAGGGCCCCACTTTAACCTTTTGCCCAGGGCCCCACTTTGACTAAAACCAGCCCTGGCCTGGGGACTTCTATAGTGTATTCTAGCATACTATATAAGGGGTTACTGGTGGTGATCTCAACTTATAGGGGAAAAACCTGGTGACAGGTTCACTTTATTTGCTCCAGTTGTTGAGATCAGTACTCTACAATTCAAGCTTTTGTTTGACAGGTGTGATAATATATCTTGCTGTCACTAAATTGGATTTTTTTTTTTTCTTTTTTACATAAATGATTTTACTAGGAATGAATCAAATGAAGATTTTACCATATTGGCGCAGCGCTTCTAATTGCACAGACATCCTTCTGGTGACAGATGCTTTGCCGCGTCCATCGGATCAGACAAGGTAAACAGTGTCACCAGACCCAGTCCATTTCTTTAATCTCCCATCCTTCTAATCAGTTCATATATATCCATTAAAGCTCTCCTCCTGCATCTAATTGGAAAAAAAAAGGCAAAATAGACTGGTGCCATCCATAATCCGCCATCTCTCTTTATCCACATGGATTTTTAAGGCTCGTTTTACATTTGTGCTTGAAGCAAACTTAACATATGTTGTACTACTAGGAAAAACCCTTAAACCTAATGTTCCTTTTAATGGAGAATAATGCATTAAATACTACTTTTAATACTAATGTCAGATTAATAGAGATATAATCCATTCTGCAATTTCTCTGCTAACATCGGGAAGGATAACAGACCTTCTGGCTGTGTATTAGCACGTTGCAGGTTGAAGTGAGCCCGTCTTTTCCCGTTAAATCGCGGGGGTCATGAACCGACTGAATCTGTTTTAGTTTAGCCGAATTTAATCTCTTAAAATAGACTAATATTTATTTCACGGTGACGGCAGCAGAAGAGTTAGTGAGAATGAGCATGACGGTAAGTGACAATAGCTTTACATGCAAACGTAGAATTATATAGGGCTGATCTGATGCTCGGGGAAGGAGCTTGTTGCAGTGGGATATTGGAGGTCAATTACAGAATTACTACTATCCTCCCTATGGACCTGGAGGAAAAACGATTATTTCCTGACTCCAACTATGGCAATCCTAATAAATCCAGGAATAACTGTCACATCCTCAGAAATCTAGAACCTATGCAATGTGATAAATATGTATACAGTATATGTGTAACATATAAAAGACCAAACATAGGAGGCCAGAAGAAAAAATTAAACACGTGAAAAATTGCAAACACACATCAGCGAGTTGGGAATTAATCAATATATAAGATGGTATAAATATTCATACAGATCCCAAAAAAGTATGTACAGTGATACCTTGACTGACTATGAGTTTAATTCGTTCTGTGACCGAGCTTATTCTGGCTCTTCAATACACTGCAGAATTAGGTGCTTGAACTATCATTTCTTCTGATATTCATATGGACCGTTGTACTCACATGCAAGCATCATCAGATAGTTTAACTTGACCACATAAACTTCATATAAGAACCCAGGAGAAGTGGAGAAGATTTTCACTGAATATCTTGTATTGAGATACAATGTGGCAGGTAAAAAGAGTGATTCTTCATAGAGCAGTAAAATGTGGCCATACTAATATGGCCTCAAAACAATTACATGGGGAAGAAGGGAGGAATAAAGTGACATCACAGAAGCTACAGGGAAAGGAGAGGGACAAAATTCCAAAGGCAGTGCTTTTGTCTAGCAACAGAGAAAATGCAGTACACAGCACAAACAATTAATAACTCACATTCATGGGGCTTGACAGAGCACTTATCTCAATTTGCATTATGTTAAATTCAATTTCCCCATTAAAATTAATTCTAATGCTATTAATCTGTTCCAGTCACTACTTATGTTCCCCCCAACCCGGTACATGGCCCTCATCCTGGTATATATGGTCACCCATACTAGTATATATATGAGCCTCCATCCTGGTACATGGCCCCAATCCTAGTATATATGGTCCCCATCCTAGCACATGGCCCCCATCCTAGTATATATGATCCCCTTCCTGGTACATGGCCCTTATCTTGGTATATATGGTCCCTCTTCATGATGCATGTGATCCCCCATCCTGGTACATGGTCTTCAATCCTGGTATATATGATCCCCCCCCCATCCTTGTATATATGATTCCCCCCCCATCCTTGTATATATGATCCCCCATTTTGGTAGATGCCCCCTATCCTGGTATATATGATTCCCCGTCCTGGTACATGGCCCACATCCTGGTATATATGGTCCCTGATCCTGGTATATATGATCCCCCATCTTGGTCGAAGGCCCCTATCCTGGTATATATAATCCCCCATCCTGGTACATGGCCCCTCATCATGGTACATGGCTCCCATCACGCCACACAGTTAAAAAAATGTCATTGGCATTCCTACCTCAGAGGGAGACTCCTACTTTCTTCTAGATGTCGAGGATACCCCCATGCTGTCCTTACAAGCAAATGTGTAAAAACATAAGTATAAAAGTCTGTAATGTTCAATCACACATATGTAAATAGTAATGAGCAATCATTGTTTTCCCAACTAAAAAGCCTAAAGTTTGTTGAAGTGAAAATTCTGCATTGCCTGGAGGGAAGGTGATCATTCTTATCTCTGTTTCGCTAATGGAAGTCTTGTAGCAGGCTGCTGTATGCTGTGGTTTGTCGACCCGTGAAGGAATCTAATCAGAACTGATTCACTAAATTGTAGATGAACAAGGATACATTAAGGCTATGTTCACACAGCGCGTATTTCTTGCACTTTTTGGGGGCGCGTGTTTTTTGCTGCGTTTTGCGGCCGCGCTCTTTAGCGCAGGTAAAAAAACGTGGTGCATTCACACACTGCATTTTTTTATGGCCCAAAAAGCTCAGGAGGGAAGTGATGTCACATGGAGGAGGAAGAATCCTGTGTTCCTCCCACGTGTGACGTGTATTAATATACACTGCGAAAGCTAAATAAAAGTTATCAAAAGGTATGAAAAATATAAAAATAGAATACTTACCCATCTGTCGGCTGTTCCCGGTTACCGGGGCCCGAGACATCCACGTCTGATGTGTTGCCAGGACCTTCCAGATCTGTGATTGGCCGGTAGCGATCATGTGGTATGCACATCACATAATTGCTACTGGCCAATCACAGATCTGGAAGGTCCTGGCAACACATCAGACGTGGATGTCTCGGGTCCCGGTAACAAGAGCAGCCGACGGATGAGTAAGTATTCTATTTTTATAGTTTTCAGACCTTTTGATAACTTTTATTTAGCTTTTGCAGTGTATATTAATACACTGCGAAAGCCAAAAGGCCTGTTGCACATGTCACACGGGGGAGGAACACAGGATTCTTCCTCCCTCGTATGACATCACATCCTGCAGCGCCCACCATTATACGTGCTGGAATTGCGCATTGTCTGAATGGCGAATGGCTTTTTTGCACGTGAGAAAGCGCGTGCAAAAAAGCGCCAACAATTGACATGTTGATTCTTTATATCTGTGCGCTTTCTCCCGTAAAAGCGCGGCGTAAATTTATGCAGCGTCTGCGCGGCAAAAGTGAATTTCCATTCACTTTGCTAGCAAAAGCAGATGCACTTGTGGTGGAAAAGCATGCGCAAAAAATAAGCGGCAGGAATAAGAGAAATATGAACGACATCATTCATAAAGGTGTCACAGTGAACGATGTTGCGGCTTCCCAGGATGTTAAGTGGACGACGAACGATAGATTTGAGGTACGGATCTCAAATTTTGGATGAACGATCCAACGATTTTTCCTTCCTACATCATTCATTCACACGCAACGACGCACAAACGATATTGTTATAACGTTCACAAATCCATGACGTTTCAACGATATCGTTAACGAGATCCCAGCGTGTGAAGTGACCATTAGGCCGGCTTCACACCACGGTTTTCAGCATCAGGTTGTGTCCTGGTTGAACCAGACACAACCTGATCCAGTTTTGCCTCCCATGTATTCCTATGGTGCCGGATTGATCTTATTTGGCCATCCCACTTTGTGTATTTTATGCCTGATCCGATTTTGTCCGTTTTCTCCCCGTTCTCAAAAGCGGATCCTGCATCATTTTTTGGCTCTGGTGCAAAAATGGGACAAAACTGGATAGAACCGGATTCGGGGCATAGAAGTCTATGGGCGCCAGATCCGGGAAAAAATCGGATCGTTTCCCAGATCCAATTTTTTCAACAGAACATGCTCAGAAATTCCAGGGATTTCAGGGAAATGCTCAGGGATTCCATTGTCCAAGTTCTCTCTTTGTGATGTTAGTTCAAAGAGTATCGCCTCACTTCTTTACCGGGTTTGAATCGTGTAGTTCCGGGCATAGAGAGCACTCAGTGAGCACGCCGTGGCCAGCGGCGGTGCTTGCTGTGTATTGCGCTAATCAAATTGGCATCTGACGTCAGAGTTTCTTTGATGCAGGGGAGAGGAAAAATTGGGAAAGAGACTGCGCATGCAGGGGCTGACTGACAAGACTAACACCGAAGCTTTTCAAAGGATCTACGTCCTTCCTCATCGGGCTTATTTTTTGTGTCTTGAGCTGACGTTTCTAAAGATACCATTTTTAGGTGGATGCGATGTTTTGATCGCCATTATTGGATTTCATTGTAATGTTGTCACCAAAAACATTTAATTTTGGCATTTGGACTTTTTTTTCCGTTAGTTTACTGCTCTGATTAATTGACTTTATATTTTGATAGATCGGGCATTTCTAAATGTGACAATACCAAATATGTGTATTTCTTTTTTTTAATACTTTTATTTTCAGTGGGGTAAAGAGGGGTGATTTGAACTTTTTTTTTAAGTTACTTTATGTTTTTCTTAAACTTTTTTTTTCTTTATTTTACACTGCCCCTTAGGGCGCCTCAGCACTGCACAGCGCAATTGCTTGTGTTATGCAGAGAGCGGCTACACCGTCCCTCGCACAGCACAAACGATGACTTTCTGCCGGTCACGTCACTCAGGCATCGCCGGCAGGAAGTGATTCGTGACATCATCCGGGGTCATCAGCTGACCACAGGCTGTCATGGCAGCGCATCAAGGCCCAGTTATTGCATCTCGGGGCCGCCGACGGTGACGAGGAACAGCGCAATTCCGTCTGCAGTGGTTTGGATTGCGCGGTCAGTGATTGACAGTGCGATCTAAAGGGTTAACACTGCCGATTGAATCACTGATCCGATCGGTACTGTTAGCTGCACATGTCAGTTGATCAGATCAGCTGACGTGTGAGGGATGATTTGAGCTCAGCGCGTGAGCTTACATCAATGGGAGGGAGGTGGCCAAGGGGTTAAAGGATTACAAATATGTCATAAAAATACTTTTATCATAGGGAAATATTAATTATGGAATCTCCTAATTAAAATTCTACTGGATTTCCAATGTGAACTTCTGCTTGTTGTTACGGAACCTCCAAGACTAGTAAAGTCTGACGATCTAACGCATACAGTGGGTACAGAAAGTATTCAGACCCCTTTACATTTTTCACTCTTTGTTTCATTGCAGCCATTTGGTAAATTCAAAAAAGGTCATTTTTTTCTCATTAATGTACACTCTGCACCCCATCTTGTCTGAAAAAAAAACAGAAATGTAGATATATGTGCAAATTTATTAAAAAAGAAAAACTGAAATATCACATGGTCATAAGTATTCAGCCCCTTTGCTCTGTATTGAGTATTTGCACCTTTTTGATCTAGTACAGCCATGAGTCTTCTTCTGAACGATGCAACAAGTTTTTCCCCCTGAATTTGGGGATCCTCGGCCATTCTTCCATGCAGATCCTCTCCAGTTCCGTCAAGTTGGATGGTGAACATTGGTAGAGCCATTTTCAGGTCTCTCCAGAGATGCTCAGTTGGGTTTAGGTCAGGGCTCTGGCTGGGCCAGTCAAGAATGGTCACAGAGTTGTTCTGAAGCCACTCCTTTGTTATTTTGGAAGGTAAACCTTTGGCCAAATCTGAGGTCCAGAGTACTCTGAAAGAGGATTTCATCCAGAATTTCTCTGTACTTGGCTGCATTCAAATTTCCTTCAACTGCAACCAGTCGTCCTGTCCTTGCAGCTGAAAAACATCCCATAGCATGAAGCTGCCACCATGTCTTACTGTTGGGATTGTATTGGGCCAGTAATGAGCAGTGCCTAGTTTTCTCCACATACCACTTAGAATTATCACCAAAAAGTTCTATCTTTGTCTCATCAGACCAGAGAATATTATTTCTCATAATCTGGGAGTCTTACATGTGTTTTTTCCAAACTCTATGCAGGCTTTCATATGTCTTGCCCTGAGAAGAGGCTTCCGTCAGGCCACTCTGCCATAAAGGCCCGACTGGTGGAAGGCTGCAGTGATAGTTGACTTTGTAGAACTTTCTCCCATCTCCCTACTTGCATCACTGGAGCTCCGCCACCAAGATCATGAGGTTCATGTTTACCTCTCTCACCAAGGCTCGTCTTCCATGATTGCCAGGTCTAGGAAGGCTTCTGGTGGTCCCAAACGTCTGCCATTTAAGGATTATGGAGGCCACTGTGCTCTTAGGGATCTTGAGTACTGCAAAAAATCTTTTGTGACCTTGGCCAGATCAGTGCCTTGCCACAATTCTGTCTCTGAGCTGCTTGGGCAGTTCCTTTGACCTCATGATTCTTGTTTGGTCTGACATGCACTGTGAGCTGTGAGGTCTTGTATAGACAGGATTTGGAAAGGCACACACCTATCAGTTTAATAAAACACAGCTGGACTCTAATGAAGGAGTAGAATCATCTCAAGGAGGATCACAAGGAAATGGACAGCATGTGACTTCAATATGAGTCTCCGAGCAAAGGGTCTGAATACTTATGACCATGTGATATTTCAGTTATTCTTTTTTAATAAATTTGCAAAAATGTCTTTATTTTTGTATCTTCAATCAAGATGGGGTGCAGAGTGTACATTAATGAGAAAAATTTTTACTTTTTTGAATTTACCAAATGGCTGCAATGAAACAAAGAGTGAAACATTTAAGAGGTCTGAATACTTCCCATACCTACTGTACAATGTAAACAGTATGATGTGTATTCTTATGGACAGATGTGATACTCCTACTGCAATTTAGTTAGCAAAATGCACATAAGGGATTTGCCTGATGTCATCCTGTTATAAATGCAATCTTCTCCCAGCATGCTCTCCGTCCTACCTTCCTCTAAGGTGACAGCAAAACAGAAAACTCATTAACTGCCTGCATTATATCAACGATAAGAACTAAACTGTTGTGTTATGCATTCTAAGTTGGAGCAATTAATTCTCTCACTTACTTAAACTGATCAAGATTTAATTACCATCACTTTGTGCAATTACTCCATAATTAAAGTAATTTGGATCATTCCACTTACTGACAGTGTCATTGAACAGCCATTTATAACACCAAAAGGAGAGATAATTAACTTACTACTGCTCAAGGCGCTGTATTAAACCAGAAAAGCTCACAGTAAGTTATTTCCAAATGTACATAACAATATGATAAGGACATTACATAAGATTCTGAATACCATGAAATGTGATCAAAAATGTCGCAGAAAAGGGCAAAAATCCATTTAACAGACATACGGTAAGTATGAAAGGGTTTTGGTCAAACGTCTTTTTTAAGAGCAAAAAATAAAAAAAAAACCTTCTGTTTCAACCCGCGCTGCGTGAGGACATGAAATCCATCCCACGTATGACTTAATAATTGTGATTTAACAGAAAGAATAAAGTGCTTATTAGAACGGTATGAGGTCAATTATAAAGGCATAGTGTATTATTCATGTGTGTGCCTTGTTTAGTTCTGTTGAGTATACTTTTATGAAATTACCTCCCTCGTTATTCTCCACATTCTTCATCTCCTTGTTATACATCAAAACAACTAATTCCTTTGTCATGGACAAAAACCATTCATTCTCTTGTTGTGGGCTAACACTCGCCTTTGACGTTCTAGGTTAGAAGCACAAGTCTGAACCTCTTGTTACAGGCCACGTTTACTTGTCCATATGTCATTAGGCTATTTCCGTAGGCTATTAGTTCTTTCGTCATTATACAGACTTCTTTACTGTTTTTTAATTGACTCACACTCTTGTTAGCTGTTAAAGATCAGAATTATTGACCTTTTTGTCATGGATACAAATTGTAACCATCTTGCTATGGGTGAAAACTTCTGATCTTCTTGACATGGATAAAACTCTTCAGCTTTTGGTCATGGAAGAATTGAAAAAAACAAAAACTTTTGACCTCCAATCTGAATCAAGACTCTGGAGCCTCAGTCTTGAATCAAGACTCTGGAGCCTCCAGTCTTGGATCAAGACTCTGGAGCTCCAGTCTTGATCAAGATCTGGAGCTCAGTCTGATCAAGACTCTGGAGCCTCCAGTCTTGGATCAGACTCTGGAGCCTCAGTCTTGGTCAAGATCTGGAGCCTCCAGTCTTGGATCAAGACTCTGGAGCCTCCAGTCTTGGATCAAGACTCTGGAGCCTCAGTCTTGGTCAAGACTCTGAGCCTCCAGTCTTGGATCAAGACTCTGGAGCCTCCAGTCTTGATCAAGACTCTGGACCTCAGTCTTGGATCAAGACTCTGGAGCCTCCAGTCTTGGATCAAGACTCTGGAGCCTCCAGTCTTGGATCAAGACTCTGGAGCCTCCATCTTGGATCAAGACTCTGGAGCCTCTCATCGTTCTTGTTGTTGAAGGGTGAAAAAAGAGTGGAAGAACTACCTCTTATTTGATGTGAAGATCTTTTCTGTGAGAACTACTACATCATAGTTGTATGTTCGTTCTACATAAACCTAAATTCTTAAGGCCCCGTCACACACGTGAATGTCGTCAGCGATCTGATCGCTGGCGACATTGACGGCTGATTGCTGGTGAACTGTCACACAGGCAGACTCGCCAGCGATATCGTGGAAATGATTTAAATATCATTTCCACGATGTCTTCCTCCTGCTACCAGGCTGCGGTAAGCGGGAGCAGGCTGGTCTCCAAGGTAAACTGCGGGTATCTAGGCAGCGCACGCTGCCTAGATACCCGATGTATACCTTGGTTACCAGCCTTCATCGCTCATCTGCTGGTATCCAAGGTACACAGCGGGTAACTAGGGTACCCGCTATGTACCTTGGATACCAGCCGGTGAGCGGAGAAGGCTGGTAACCAAGGTATACATCAGATATCTAGGCAGCGCGCGCTGCCTAGATACCCGCAGTTTACCATGGAGACCAGCTCCCAGCGCTTGCTGAGAGGCGCTGGGAGCTGGCTGATCGCTCATCTCCTGGTGTCACATGCAGCGATACTGCGTGTCCACCAGACGACCATCGCCAAGTTTTCGGTCCTGTCCGAAAACCTGGCGACCATCAACCAGCGATTTATTGCTGGTTGATATACCATGTTACACGCGTCAATATCGCTGCAACGTCATGTGCAGCAGCGATATTGACAGCGATATTAACGTGTGTGATGGCCCCTTAACTCTCTCATTATGTTAGGTGGGGAACTTCCAGCTTGCAGGCTGTTTATGATGTAATTTCCCCCAGCCTCTACATTCCCTGAGGAAGGAGTTGGGAGATAACTCCGAAACATGTTGGACAAATAAAGAAGAATCCTGTTTGATCCAGACATTCCCGTGTGGCTGTTTTTTTATCTCCATTAGTTGAAGTGGCAGCGCGGACCCACGGTACTTTTTCCTACAAGCAGAAATCATATAGGACAGGCAGGAGAACTACAACTCCCAGCATGCCACACCCTGCCAACACAGGAAGGTGGCAGCAGCTGCATGGAGGCAGACACACGGTACAGCCGCCATTATCACCACACACAGCGCCAGCCACAGCCCCAGTCCTCCTGCATCCCCGTCCTCTTCCTCTGTCCCTCCTGCTGCTCCTGTCCTCCTGCACCCCCGTCCTCCCGTACCCCCATCCTCCTCTCCTCTGTCCTCCCCCCCCGTCCTCCTCTCCTCTGTCCTCCGCACCCCCGTCCTGCTCTCCTCTGTCCCTCCTGCTGCTCCTCTTGCACCCCGTCCTCCTCTTTCCTGTCCCTCCTGCTGCTCGGCTGTCCTCCTGCACCCGTCCTCCTCTCCTCTGTCCCTCCTGCTGCTCCTCTTGCACCCCCGGCCTCCTCTCCTTTGTCCCTCTGTCCTCTCCGCTGTCCCTCCTGCTGCTCCTCTGTCCTCCTGCACCCCCTCCTCCTCTCCTCTGTCCTCCTGCACCCCCGTCATCTCCTCTGTCCTCCTGCACCCCCGTCCTCCTGCACCCCGTCCTCCTGTCCCTCCTGCTGCTCCTCTTGCACCCCGTCCTCTCCTCTGTCCTTCTGCACCCCCGTCCTCCTTTCCTCTGTCCTCCTGCACCCCCGTCCTCCTGCACCCCCGTCCTCCGTACCCCCATCCTCCTCTCCTCTGTCCTCCCGCACCCCGTCCTCCTCTCCTCTGTCCTCCCGCACCCCCATCCTGCTCTCCTCTGTCCCTCCTGCTGCTCCTCTTGCACCCCCGTCCTCCTCTTTCCTGTCCCTCCTGCTGCTCGGCTGTCCTCCTGCACCCCGTCCTCCTCTCCTCTGTCCCTCCTGCTGCTCCTCTTGCACCCCCGGCCTCCTCTCCTTTGTCCCTCTGTCCTCTCCGCTGTCCCTCCTGCTGCTCCTCTGTCCTCCTGCACCCCCCTCCTCCTCTCCTCTGTCCTCCTGCACCCCCGTCCTCCTGCACCCCCGTCATCTTCCTCTGTCCTCCCGCACCCCCGTCCTCCTCTCCTCTGTCCTCCCGCACCCCGTCCTCCTCTCCTCTGTCCTCCTGCACCCCTGTCCTCCTGTCCTCTGTCCTCCTGCACCCCTGTCCTCTCCTCTGTCCTCCTGCACCCCATCCTCCTCTCTCTGTCCCTCATGCTGCTCGGCTGTCCTCCTGCACCCCGTCCTCCTGTCCTCTGTCCTTCTGCACCCCCGTCCTCCTGTCCTCTGTCCTCCTGCACCCCTGTCCTCCTGCACTCCTCGTCCTCCTGTCCTCTGTCCTCCTGCACCCCCGTCCTCCTGTCCTCTGTCCTCCGCACCCCCGTCCTCCTCTCTCTGTCCCACCTGCTGCTCCCTGTCCTCCGCACCCCGTCCTCCTCTCCTGTCCTCCTGCTGCTCCTCTTGCACCCCCGTCCTCCTCTCCTCTGTCCTCCCGCACCCCCGTCCTCCTCTCCTCTGTCCTCCCGCACCCCCGTCCTCCTCTCCTCTGTCCTCCTGCTGCTGCTCGTCTGTCCTCCTGCACCCCTGTCCTCCTCTCCGCTTTCCCTCCTGCTGCTCCTCTGTTCTTCTGCACCCCAGTCCTCTCTTCTGTCCCTCCTGCTGCTCCTCTCTCCTCTTCTCATGTCCCCTTGTTTCTGTCCCCCTGCGCCTCTGTCCTCGGTCCCCCTGCTCCTCTGTCCCCTGCACAGTTTCCCCACACCTCTAGGGTCCTCACCTGGTGCTGGCTGCTGACATTGGCCGGGCTCCCTCTGAGCACAGTGATGTGCAGCAGGAGCTCCGTCGCCAGCCGCACCATCCTCAAATGCCTCCGGCTGCTTCCCCGCTCTCTGGGTCTGAAGGGGGCGGCTGGGTGCAGGGGCGGCCGGGTGCTGGAGCCGCCAATGCCACCACCGGAGCACAGGAGACAGGATGGAACAGAGCGGGAACTTCAAGTTTCCCCTCCTTGGCGGGCCCCTCCTTCTTCTGGTCTCTTCCGGCTCTTCTGCCTGTGAGGTGGGCGGGCGGGGCGGCCCTAATGATGAAGGAAGGGGGGGGGATGGGGGCGGGGCTTGCAACCCGGCCGACCCGGAGCCAAAAAAGAAAAAAAAAACACGCCAAGACGCCGCCCCCTTATGAATGGCGCCGCCCTAGGCACGTGCCTAGGAGTGCCTAATGTCAAATACGGCCCTGGCTGGATCTAGACCAGAGACACCCATCAGACTGGACCGCCCTGTATATGAGTCAAATAAAAGCCGTTTTTTTACATTATACAGATCGGCCAGAGATTTATATACAGTATTCCAGAATGTGGTGTATAAGGGCTTACTGGTGGTGGCAGCACTATATATGGGAAAAACCTGATGACAAGTTCCCTTGAAGGATTCGGCATGCCTGATATCGGACTGCCGATCGTTTTGTTGTCTATGAGGTAGGCCGCCGCCAGAGGAGTCTTGTAGAAAACATTGATGCGAATGCCGCCATGTATGGGAGAGTTGGGCTAGACCGCTGCCAGCCAATCGGTTGAACCAAAGCTAGACTGTTGCCTACCTAAAGTGTATGGGGGCATCAGAGGAGCCCTCGTCCCGGGCATAATTGCAAATAAAACCAAGAGTGAGTTTGAAGCAAAATTTGACTTTGTGTCACTTTTACACTTCAGTACGTCAAATACGGTTATACAGACTAGCACGGATGACCGCAAAGTCCTTCTGAATATTAGAAAATTCAGCAATTAACTCATATTGTAACATGTCCAAAAGGAACAGTTGCACGGCACATCACAGTGTCAAGCAATTAGGCCTTGAAAGTATTCTGGATGAGTGCCTACATAGTGAAATAGTCCGTGTGCCCTCATTAATATGTTAATTAGGACGATGCAAGTGATTTTAGAACGGGGGCTGATTAATAAAACTGAGATCACTCAATGCCTTATCATCTTTCAGTTCATTTCTTCAGCTCTGCTTATGGGGAACACGTATCGGAGGACGCCTCAATGTTTATTTTCATTTTGATGCCTACTGTGTGCATGCAGTGTTGCTTTCCCTAATTATACTAGGTATATTAGAGCTTTTGTTATTTTGTTTAGTGCATGACTTCCCCTAATTTAGTCTCCACGCAATTAATATTTCGGCTGGTTGCCACCCACAGATCCTGCTTAAAATATTTTGCAAACATAAAAAAAAGGGAAAAAATGTTTATTTTTATTGCATATTGCACATGACAATATTTTTTATTTTTTGTGTATTTTTTTTATTTTTTTTTTTCACTTTTTAGTTGATTAAAAAATCAAATAAAAACTGTTGCCGATTTTTAATGGAAGCGATCGGCAGACAGGCAAGTTTGGACTCTTAGGATGAAATGCAATAATGTATTATTTTAATAGGAAATAAAAGGAAAAGTCCTAAAAAACATTGGGATAAAAAGTTGTCGGCCACAAATAAGATAAAAAAAAAATAAGGCGCCGTCTGTTTTGCTGCCGTGCCATAGAATGGCATTTGTTAAAATGACCTTTTTGTTACACAGTCATAGTCAGCATTAATCCTATTACTCCATGATTTTTTTTTTTTTTATCAAGCCAAAGCAGCTGCCATTTCATCTTGCACTAAGTGAATTGAGGTGCTCAGTTGGTATACACACCACACTCTTAGATGTGTGAAACAGACAGTGATACTCAATACACATCACTAGACCGTCGTATTCTCCGGAGAGTAACCAGTCACTTCAATATCTACATTAGGGCTGTCAAGACGTATCAGCTCAGTGTCAAGGTCTATAATCCCAGCAACTTCTCCTAAGCATGAAAAACACATTTGTTGGCAGCTTCGCGTGGAAAATAAAACATTCAGTTGGAATGGTCTTTGGCTTTTTCTTCCTATGACATACTGGACAATTCTCACCCAAAGTACTGTTTGCTCCATATGGATGATGACTATTTTTAATTGTTGTCTTTGAGTTTACTGTATTTGATTCATGGAAAACCTATGTAGTGTGTTTCATTGGGATGTCCAGGGCGGACTGGCCCAGGTGGCAGGGGGGCAAGTGCCCCCTGGGCTGGTGGTATAGCCCTCATGTAGGGCCGTCCCCCCACAGAATGGGCCGGCTGGCGGCTTTTTTTGGCTGGCGCTGTGAAAGTTCTGCAGCAGCAGACACGGCGGGTGACACAGTGAGCGACCGGCAATAGCCCCCCATCCACCAAAAAAGTCTGAGCACCCTTCCCCCCCACCGGTCCTCACCTAAGGGCTGGCAGAACAAAACTGCCACCCGGAGTTAGAGTCGCCAGCCAGCTCCTGGGGATGTCCTCACTGTTCTGCTGCTTGGTCCTTCAGGAATTGTCCTTGTGCTTGGTCCTCTCAGAATTTTTATATTCTGCTGCTTTTGGATCTTGAATGTGAAATGTACGTTTTTAGTGTGCAAGGTTAAAGGACACGGTCAGGTAATTTTTCAGTATGATACTAATATTACCCTTAGGCAGACATTTTAAAAACACTTAAAATCATTATTGCACCCTTTGTAGTTTCCATGTTATTAGCATTGTCAGACCCTGCAGGGAGCTCCTGGATTAGTCCTCTCCATTATAAGCAAACAGGAATAGTCCTGTGATGTATGAACTGTCATGTAATTATGCACTCCCTCTCAGCAGCTCACTCCTCCCTTTGCTCCAAGTGCAGAGTGGTTTCAGTTTCTATTGGAGCTTCTATGCTGTTGAGGACACAGAGGGTGAGAGCTATTACAGATCAGCCTTAGGGCCCTTTCACATCAGCGTTTTTTTCAAATCGCGGCAGATGCGGTGAAAAAACTGCATTTGCCGCGATTACCGCATACCGGCTGCACTTGCGGCACGGTTGCGGCGCGGTTGCGGTAAACGCCATACAAGGTATAGGCGGACTTGTGGCAGGTGCGGTTTTGCACATGCGGCAGGTGTGGCCGCGAAAAAAAACGCGGCTGACCGCATCTGCCGTGATTTGAAAAAAACGCTGATGTGAAAGGGCCCTTATCTAGACCCCATTGGTTCCTCTAAGCAGGTATCCTGCTGTGACAGTTTCTGTGTTGTATGTGATCTCTTGTGATGCTGGGAACACAGAGAGGAGAGAAGAGAATAACGCCACCCCCAGTGATCTCCTGTGCAGTAATGTGGTGTGAGTATGTGACATGCATGGGAAGTGGACAGCAGAGAACTAAGTGGATCATTCACTTGAGTGACAGATGGAATAAATTTCTTTATTTGAAGTTTACAGAGGATAGGAGGGAAATCTAAATAAAAGGAATACATCAATAGAGAGAGTTTAGAGAAAGGAATTAGAAAATTATAGCAGTTACATATGGATTTTTGACCTGACAAATTTCCTTTAATGTTTGATGACTCTCTACTTGTATTGTCATAAAGTTTTGAGTTGTACTATACCTATCCTGTATTGAGGAGGAGGCTGGACACAATGACCCTGGAGGTTCTTTCCAACTCTAACATTCCATGATTCTATGACATGTGTCTATTTGTGATTTCTTTCAAGGGGTTACACTGATTCCCCCAACCTGTAACTCAGCCACATGTGACTCGTGAGCCGTTGATGGGTGGCTTACGTCTGCCTGCGCGCCTGGCACCTAAGCAACAGGTTTAGTAAACAGCTATGAAGAGCAGTTCTCCAGATGGTGACTTTTGTGAGTAGCTTCACATGGAAGAGCAGATCTTAATGAGAGTCAGGTAGGACCAACTGGAACTTGGCACATTGCTTCAAGTGTGATTTCTGTGGAAATGCTTTGGCTGTTGTTATATTATTAATAGTGGCTCTGTGTGTCACTGCTGTGATGGGGTAGGAGATGACGTGGCTCTCAACCTTTACTGATTGACAGATGTGGCTTGCAACCCTCTATTATTCATGGATGTGGTTCACAACCCTCTCTTATTGATGGATGTGGATCACAACCCTCTTTCAGAGCTGAATGTGACTTTCAAGGCCTGAAAGGTTGGGGATCTCTGATCTATACTATGGTGGAGGTCTGGTTGCCCTGTAGGCTTCAGATGTTGCATGGAGGCTGTGGTATACTGCAGTGTCATACCGGAAAGAGTGGCCCAGCCAGAGCTTGTGTGAGAGGCAGAGTCTAAGGGTTCATGCGATAGTCTGTGCATTGCTTTCCAAAATCAGATTGATTTGCACGGACTGGCCAGAGCATGACATCTTCATGTATTTCTATAAAGCCCTTGGGTTGGGGAAGCTGCAGCCATTCTTTACATTGTGTTCCGAGATCGGACCAATTTGCGCAGACGTTGCGGATGCATGAGCCCTAAGGATGGCAGCGCACACGCAATAGCTGTTTCGCAAACATTCGGG
This sequence comes from Allobates femoralis, assembly GCA_033576535.1. NCBI lineage: Eukaryota > Metazoa > Chordata > Amphibia > Anura > Aromobatidae > Allobates > Allobates femoralis. The sequence continues at coordinate 31,469,704 of JARQOC010000012.1, forward strand.
AAGAAGCCATTTTTCCCAACTTCTCCAAACACGTGGCTTGGCCAATTGTTTAAATGTTTCCCATGAGAAAAAAAGAGAACACCGCTTTGAATTTAAAGCAAGTTGTGACTCTTTCACATCTATGGAGAATTACCTATCATGATGTTTTCATTGGGAGTTTTCTATAAAAAGAACATCTTGGGTTTTCCCTGTTGATTAAGTGCGTACCTACACAAAGGGTTTTGTAATGGCTTTGTTGTGTTGCTTTTTTGTTTTCTTAAAAGGATTGGATTTGTTTGTGTATCCATTGATCTATCAACCAAGTATTAGGTAAGTAAGAAGAGAAATCAGCCTCATTGTGTCCTAATATTATGTTAGGCCGTCTCAAGCCAGTAGCCTTAACTTCAGCTCCAAATATAAAGAATTTTTGGCGAGTCCCAATTCTAATAAAATCCTCAATTTATTATTATTACAGGTTGGGGTATCATCTCAACACGTTTCTGGCACAAGCCCTTATTCACGGAGATGGGACTCGCCAAAAATTCTTTATATTTGCAACCAAGTATTAGGCTACATTCACACACTGCGTTTTGGTCTGTTTTTACTCATCAGTTTTTGAAGCCAAAACCAGGAGTGGACCAATCAGAAGTAAAGTATAATAGAAACACGTCACCACTTCTGGTTTTGGCTACAAAAACTGATGAGCAAAAACAGACCAAAAACGCACAGTGTGAATGAAGCCTTAAGATGGTCTACACACTGGTTACCAGAAACATCGCTGTCTGTGGCCCGGCCATACCACATGGGACCCTTAAATATATCATTAGGTGACACAACAAAGCTAATGCGCTACATCAAGCTGATGATTTAAGGACCCCATGCCCAATAGACCAAGTAACCGACAGTTGACAATTTGTTGCATTATCCTGTTAGAATACCATTCACGTGAATGGAGTTTTCTTGTCTGCAACAATGTTCAGATGTGTAGTGTGTATTAAAGTAACATCCACATGAAAGCAGGGCTCCATGTTTCTGTAGAGATCTTTGCAGAGCGCACTGCCTCTGCTGGCTTGCCTTCTTACCATAGTAAGATGGCGCCAGATCTCATATAGTGCCTACCTGGTGCCATTTCTGTTCCAGTTGAACAACGCACACTTACTCCGCCATCCATATTGTACTATACATTACCAGGCCACTTTTTCCCACTGCTCCAGTGACTAGTTTTAAGGCATATATACTCATTGTAGGTGTTTTCATCAGTATAGATGGGTTAACATGGGCCCTCCAACTGGTCTGTAGCTATGGTGCAAATCTTTGAGGCAACTAGCCTTTACCCTCCCATGTCCATTAAAGTGGCTGTCCAGCCTTATTATATTGATGACCTAACCTGAAAAATAGATAATCAATTTTATAATGGTGGGACTCCGACATCCCCTCCGATCAGCCGATATAAACAGTGATTACTTCTAGTAATGACCACTATATAGTGAATGGAGTTGGACTGTTCCTGTTCTGGCCACTGTTTACATTGGGCTCGAGCTTAAAACAGCAGATCAGTGGAACTACCGGTTGTTTTACCGCTATTTCATCAATTGTCACGAGGGTCCCTGTCCTTGGGAAACTTGTGGCAGGTTTGGGATTAGAGTCTCGCATTGTCTTGTGAGACTTTGGATTTTAAACGTAGCTCCAAGAATTCGGGAATCTTTCTTTGCTGGAAGTTTCTGGGTCAGGTGATTCTGGTTTGTGACCACTCCCTTTCCCTCTAAATAGTCACATGTCCTATCACTTGATACCAATTATAAAATTCATTGTGAACTGACCACAGTTAAAGGATAAAGTCTGTTGCTGTTGCTGGAGTTCTTTGCCTGCAGTTCTGGTGTCTGGCTGTAGCCTGGTATTAGTGTAGTATCCTTTTTGCTTAGGTTTCTTGTCTGTCTACCTTCCCCCTGTGTTGTTTTACCATAATGGTGACTTTTAGTGCACTCCCTGGCCTTCGCACTGGCTGGGGTGGGTTGAGGGACCGTTCAGGTACTAGGTAGGTGACAGTGGCTTAGGAAGGACCCACTTAGGGAAGTTAAAAAGTACGGAAGCAGCCAATCCCAGTGCAATCCCCCATGACTAAGACCGTGTAGGTTGAAGCGCGTACGATCCGTTCCCTGCACTGGGATTGCCTGCTTCTGCATGTCCATGGTTTTTAACATGATGGCTAAATAAACGTCAAGTTTTAAGAACCCTATCTCCTGTGGTCGCTGGAGACAACTCTTCTTGTACATTAGATTTCCTCACCAGGGCGGCTCCATTCGCCAATGACCAGCCAAGGAACCAGGACATAACGGGGTGAGCTGAACATTATTCTGTTTCACACTTAGGGAAATTAGGGAGCGCAGGATGCAGACAGAGGTTAGTGTCGGGTGTTGACCTGTCTCTTCTCTCCCTACTGTTAGGGCCTTCCTTCCCTTTTCCCTCCCCATTGTACCCTTTGTGTCGCGTTGTGCACTGGGGACCGTATTTTCCGGCGTCACACTATTAGGTATAATAAAGTCGGACAATTACGTAATAAACCTTTTGTACTTAAGAGCATGACATGGACTTGACATACACCAGTAGAGTAAAATGTGGACTCTACTTTGGTATTCAGGATCCAATGGTGGACATAGACGGGAACGTGGTGCCTTTATATTGTTGCTACATAAAGATTTTTTACTTTTATCATTATTTTATTTTATTGTATGCAGGTTATAATTTTTAGACTTTTTGATACAATCTCATTGACCTAAGGCCCCTTTCACATCGGCAGTTTTCGCTGATCTCAGCAGTTGCGGTGAAAAAAACGCAACTGCCGCGATTACCGCATAACGGCCTCACTTGCGGTTCACTTGCGGCAAGCCCCGTACAATGTCTATGGGGCTTGCGGTAAGTGTGCGGCAAGTGCGGTATGCCGCGTTTTTCCCGCTGTCGCAAGTGCCGAAACCGCACTTGCCGCACCTGCCGCAAGCCCCATAGACATTGTACGGGGCTTGCCGCAAGTGAACCGCAAGTGAGGCCGTTATGCGGTAATCGCGGCAGTTGCGTTTTTTTCACCGCAACTGCCGCGATCAGCGAAAACTGCCGATGTGAAAGCAGCCTTGCGCTGTCTGCCCATCCTCGGGCCAGCAATATCCAGCGGGTTATTGTTGCAGCGGCTTAAACCTTCCGGTAGACAACACCAATAACATTCCTCATTTCTTCGTAAACTTTTACCATCTAAAAGAATAATAATAATAATAAAAAGAAAAAAAACCATTGCATGCATTTCTGAATTTTCCGATATTTCAACCTTTCTCTCCAACTCAACACACTCCAACAAATTTCATTCTTGATTAGCGGGCGGCTTTTGTAATGCAGATAGAAGCCATCTTGTCCCAGGATTACCGTGGAGAGATAACAAGCAATTTTCAGCTCCCATACATTTGATGGAACAGACCTGTTCTATGAAGACATTACTGTGCCCGCCGTTCCACATTACAACCGTCCTCAGAGGCAGGAGATAAGTTATAGTTTATTTGCCAAGAACGTACGCTCTACAGTCCAACAAACACAGTCTCTTCCTATTTAACTTTCTTTTTTTTTTTTTTCCCCCTCCTTTCTGTACGGTTCTGTGATTTACGGGCGTGCGCTCTAAATCTCCCTCAACCATCAATTGCAATGTACAGGTCGGACTATTCAAATTACTTCTCCCCAAAAAAAAAAAAAGTACTTTAAAATGCATTAAGTTATTAATTGCCCGCTGGCAACTTTAATCAAGGAGGAAAATTGACATAGCCAGAAGCTTGTATTTTTGTAGGAAAGAAATTTTATTTGAAAGGGGGGGGAAACTACCCCCCCTGCATTTCATACTGCTTAATTTAAACTGAGGAAAATCAAGCGCTATGGAAAATTAATAAAACATTTCCCAGCCTGCAAACAGTGACTAATTGTACAAGCAGGACTGACTAGAATTAATAACTTGCAATCTTCTATGTAGAGAACCCCCCACCAGCTCAATTTGCCGAGAGATTAAATGACTTCTAAGTTTGCCATATTAAAAACTGAACATGAATAAAATGTTAGGGAAAGTACATTTATTATTTACTGTCTGTGATATGGATATAATTACCGCTAAACAACACATGATAACGTGACCGGGAATATTTAAAGTTTCGCCTCTTGGCAGTGGCACCTGTGAAATGCCCTCCTGCGGTCACGCATTAGCAGTGCACAGACATCTGCTGGTGCAGAACAGACGTCTTATTATTTCATAAATTATAGTGTAATGGATGTTTCGAGACATAATCTCAATAACCTGTACTTGCCATGGTTCGATGTAGAGATGATGACAGCAAATGTGAGCCCATGCATAGCATTATTTATTTAACCGCCTTCTTTTCAATGTGAAGTCATGACAACTTGATGGATGAAGGCTCTGTCGGAAGATCGATCTTGTGCAGCCTAGAGAGGTTCACCATGGTCTTGTGCAGCCTAAAAAGGTCCCCCAGGGTCTTCTCCAAGCTCAGGTACATCCCCCAGTTTCTCCTCCAAGCCTAGATAGGTCCACCTAGGACTTATACAAGCCTAGATAGAACCACCAGGGTCTTCTCTAAGCTTAGATAAGACCACCAGGGTCTTTTTCAAGCCTAGCTAGGACCACCAGGGTCTTCTCCCAGCGTAGATACGTCCACCAGGGTCTTCTCCAAGCCTAGTTAGGTCCACCAGGGTCTTCGGCAAGCCTAGATAGAATGACCAGGGTCTTCGGCAAGCCTAGATAGGACCACTAGGGTCTTCTTCAAGCCTAGATAGGACCACTAGGGTCTTCTTCAAGCCTAGATAGGACCACTAGGGTCTTCTTCAAGCCTAGATAGGACCACTAGGGTCTTCTTCAAGCCTAGATAGGACCACTAGGGTCTTCTTCAAGCCTAGATAGGACCACTAGGGTCTTCTCCAAGCCTAGATAGGACCACTAGGGTCTTCTTCAAGCCTAGATAGGACCACTAGGGTCTTCTTCAAGCCTAGATAGGACCACTAGGGTTTTCTTCAAGCCTAGGTAAGATCACTAGGGTCTTCTTCAAGCCTAGATAGGACCACCAGGGTCTTCCCCAAGCCTAGATAGGACCACCAGGGTCTTCTCCCAGTGTAGATATGTGCACCTGGGTCTTCTCCAAGCCTAGTTAGGTCCACCAGGGTCTTCGCCAAGCTTAGATAGGACAACTAGGGTCTTCTCCAAGCCTAGATAGGACCACTAGGGTCTTCTTCAAGCCTAGATAGGACCACTAGGGTCTTCTTCAAGCCTAGATAGGACCACTAGGGTCTTCTTCAAGCCTAGATAGAGCTACCAGGGTCTTCTCCAAGCCTAGACAGGTCACCAGGTCTTTGCCAAGCTTAGATTGATCCACTAGGGTCCTCCAAGCCTAGATAGGTCCATCAGGGTCTTCTTCACCATTATTTTGATAGTATCAAGCCATTGAGTTGCTGATCTTTCTCTTCGCCCTGTACCTTCTTCTCTCATCCATGATGTCCTTCTCCAGTGATTGCTCTCAGTGCTCTGAAACCAGGCAGCCGATCTTGGGCGATGTGCACACATCGCCCCATGTAACCAGGTCGCTGGCGAGCTGACAGGCGATGGGAGCCATAGGTTCCCATTGTCCTACATCGCAGCTGGGGGTGTTCAGACATCCCGGCAGCGATTGCCGCCTGACAGCTCGCCGGCGCGGAGCTGGTGATGTTGCCCTGTGTAAATGGGGGACGGTGACGCTGGTGGGGCACCAAAAACGTGCGCGCACCCGCCAGTCACTGCCGACATCCCCAGCCCCGTCGTCCCGTGTGACGGAGGCTTAAGGGTAAAGCTGCATAACCACTAATAATGCAAGGTGAATGGCGTAAAAAAATAAAAACAATACTTGATCTGCTGGTGATTTGGCCATTCTTCCTCCCAAAGAATGCGGTAAGGCACAGCTCACATTTATCCTGCACTCTGCGCTGAGCACTTACACCTGAGTTTACATGTAAGGCTGGAAACACACTATCCGACTCACTTGCGAGTCTCTCGGACGAGATTCGGATCAGTCACCCTGAACGGCCTCTCCCCTGTCAGGATGGGAGTGTGATGCTGCACAAAAACACAAGCAGCTGACACTCTGGTCCAGAGAAGGGGGAGGCCGTTCAGGGTCACTGATCCGAGTCTCGTCCGAGAGGCTCGCATGTGAGTCGAATAGTGTGTTTCCAGTCTTATCCATGAAATACGTGATTCGGACGTTCACTATAAGGCTGGAAACACACTCTCCTACTTACATGCGAGTCTCTCGGACGAGACTCAGATGAGACTCGGATCAGTCACCCTGAACGGCGCAGCGACGTAGAAATGATCCAGAGCAGTATGTAACAATCAGTGATCTCACAGCAGGGGCCAGATCGTTAGTACGTGTCACACAGAACGACATCGTTAGCGGGATTGTTGTTATGTCACAAAATCTGTGAAGTTACAGCGATCTCGTTATGTGCGACAGGACCTTAACTCTGCTGCCTCATTATAGGGAATGGATTCCTTGAGGATTTCATCTAAATGACATTATTGGGAGACGTAGGGCTCACTCTCATCTGCTCATAAATACGGTACTTGGAGTGCAATGCGATTAAAAAATCACAGTGGACTCTAATCAATGTTATTCAATGAGGCAATGTTGATTTCCGAGTTTTTCCTCATCTGTTATCTGGTTGAAGAAAATATCCCAGCATGCTGTGTATGGCTGGGTGTATTGCACGAGACTCGCCAATGCAAGTCTATGGGTGCGAGAAAAAAGGACGGCATACGCACCATATGTATGATGTCCATTTTTAATTAACACATTACCATTGTGTAGTATAAAACACTGTAAATGATTTGTAGCATAATAACGCATGGTATATGAATGTTAGACAAGAGAAAAAACTGCACACTCGCATAGCACGAACCCTTAAATGGAAACCTCGATGTACAGGAGCATCTCAATGAATTAGAATATCATCAAAAAGTTCATTTATTTCAGTAATTCAATACATAAAGTGAAACACATTATATAGAGTCATTACACACAGAGGGATCTATTTCATGTGTTTATATCTGGTAATGTTGATGATTATGGCTTACAGCCAATGAAAACCCAAACCTCATTATCTCAGAAAATTAAAGTAGGGAGGATGAAGGGTCTGAGAGATAAAATATGACCTAAATAGGTATCAGAGGCTTCACCTTGTGTGGTTGTGAGAGTCACAACCACTATAAAAGCAGATCACGGCTGCTGCTGCCCCCAGCATGGTGCATATAGAGTAGCGAGGATGAAGGGTTAAACACCACGCTGCTGTATTCCACAAGACATCAAAGGGTGAATATAATATTCAGCTGTTAATGGAATTATAGGAGGTTTCTACAATACTGGTAACAAAAAGGCATTGGAAAAGCAATATGGTTCTCACCAAAGAAAACCAGCAATTTCTGTGCTCCCAAATCCAAATGCCTTCTTCCTTCTGAGCCCCAAAATGTGCTTAAACCACATTTAGCGTCCACATGTTTGGTATTTCAGTAGTGAAGAGAGCCGGCTTAATTTTCGTGGAACTACAATCTATGGGCACTACAATGTACTGGGCACTATAATGTACTGGGCACTATAATGTACTGGGCACTACAATGTACTGGGCACTACAATGTACTGGGCACTACAATGTACCATGCCAGATTTGCAGTTCTCAGCAACAACCATTGCTGCTTGTTTCTGGAAAACACCCTTGAAGTCAAAATCATCATCTCACCTGTAGATACATTTCCAGATGGGTGTAAATTCCAAAATGGGGACACTTGAGGGGGAATTCTGCTGTTCTGGCATTTAGCGGATTTGTTTATGATGTCCACAAACTACTCTAAGAAAATCTGTGCTCCGAGAGTCAAATAGCTGTCCTTCCCTCCCAAGCCTGGCCGTGTGGCTATGCAGTACTGTTGAGGCACATGTGGGGTATTGGCAGGTATTTCTTAACTTGAAGCTCACGGGCTCTGATGCAAAAACGCCAACGGGGCCCCAAATTATTGCAAATCCTTAATAGCATTAGTCTTTTTCTATAGGCCAAAGGGACTTTTGGGGCCCCCTAGGCTCCAGGGCCCAAGTGCGATTGCACCCCCTGCACTTGTTGCAGTTACACCCCTGGGTATTGCCAATTTCAGCAGAAGTTGTGTGACACATTTTGGATCCATTTTACATTTTTCCTTTGGGAAATGGGTAAAATTCTGGAGCCACTATAATTTTTTTGTAGTAAAAATGTAATTATTTTTTCTTCACCACCCAACAGTATACAGTTCAGTGACACTGCACCTCTAGATTAATTAAGTTTGTAAATAGAGGTCACTTATGGGTGGGTTTGGCTGTTCTGGCTCCTCAGGGGCTCTGCCAATGCTACATGGCATTTCCAAACCATAGTAGCAAAATCTGCGCTTCAATATGGCGCCCCCTTAACTTTTGAGCATTGTATTGAGCCTGACAAGTAGTCCATGATTATTAGTAGGGTATTGGCACACTCAAAACAAAATGTATGGTCCATTTTCTTATTTTAACCTTGCAAAAATTAAAATTTGAGGGCTAAAGAAACATTTTTGTGGGGAAAAAAATGTTATTTTTTATTTCCATGGCTCAACATTACAAAATTCTGTGAAGGACCTGCAGGTTCACTGTACTCGCCAAACATGTAGATAAATTCCTTGAGGAGTCTTGTTTCCAAAATGGGGTCACTTGTAGTTTTTTTTCACTATTTAGGCATCTCAGAGGCTCTCCAAACTCAACAAGGTATCCGATATCTATCAATTTTGCTCTCCAAAATCTAATGGCACTCCTTCTTTCCCTAGCCCTGCTGTGCGCCCAAACAGTTTTCCAACACATATGGGGTATCAGTTTACTCAGGAGAAATTGCATAACATATTGTACAGTGCATTTTATCCTGTCACCTTTTTGAAAACGAAAAATATAGGCTAAAGGATCATTTGGGTGGAAAAAATTAAAATTTTAAGTTTTTTCCTTCCACATTGCTTTAATTCCTGTGATGCAGCTTAAGTGTTAATCAACTACTTGAAAGTGGTTTTGAGCAGTTTGAGGGGTGCAGTTTTTGAATTGGTGTCACTTTTGGGTGTTTTCTGTCATATAGGCCCCTCAAAGTCACTTCAAATGTGATGTGGTCACTATAAAAATGGATTTGCTTGTGTGGCACCCCTACGGTTCAGTAGCCACAGGAACACCTGGTGGAGGGATTTCCACATCAGGTAAACTTACACATACAACACCCTCCACCCCAGACCTGAAGGGGGAGCTCTACTTGCCGACTTCAGGCAAGGTCCCCTATAAATTCAGTCCTGGGGGCAGAGTTAGGCAGTTCAGTACGGAGCAGTACTGAGGAAGACACCTGGTGAACAGAGCCGCGCTAGGCCCATGCCAGAGGGAGGCCTAGCCAGTGTAAGGGACACAAGAGTGAGGGTCGGAGGCAAGGCGAGATGGAGAGGGGCAGAGGAGCCATACCGGTTCACTCCAGAGAGGCAGCAGAAGCAACCCGGATACTGGAGTCTGAGTCTGCACAGGTCCAGATAGCCCAGCAGAGAAGACTGGAGGGCCAGGGAGACTTCAGTCTCTGGTGCTGCACTTTTAGCACAGCCACCAACAGAGCCAGGGACCGCAGAGGAGTTAGCGGTGCCCAGCAGAAGGTTCTCATCGCCTGCTATACAATTGAGAGACACAGGAGAGGTCAGGACCAGGTTTCAGACAGGCCAGGACTTGAGAGCACACACACAGCAACAAGGAGGCCTCACAACTCATCGGGTGTGGAGATCCTGAACTGCCACCCGACCACCTGGACCGTACCGTGGACAATACCTTGCAATACCATCAGTAAAAGGTATGGAAACAAAGCCCCAGTGTGTGTGTGTCTGTTATTGCAGCCCCTGATCCTGCCTCTTGCCAGCATCTCCACCTAATGAGCCGCCTTCCCCTGCAGAACAAGAGCCAAGGCTGTATAGAGAGCTGCCTCCCTGTGTGAATCCTTATTCATCCACAACTGCCCCGGGCATACCCCTCCACCTACAGGGAGCGTCACCAATTAGCTGCCCTATCATCACCCCGGAGGTCTGGTATCATTACCGGGAACCGTAGGTGGCGTCACAAACTCTTTTTATTTATATGTTCCCCCTTTTTCAGTGACCACCAGGACACGGGCCCGGGCACAGGCCGACCGAGACATCCCCGTGAACTACAGCCCGGACCAGGTACCCCCACGGCCCTGGGGCGGGTCAGTTGTAAAATTGCTGATGAACTTTGAACCCTTCTAACTTCCTAACAAAAAATAACGTTTCAAAAACCGTGCTGATGTGAAGTAGACATGTGGGAATGTTCTTTATTAATGATTTTGTGATAGCACTGTTTGGTTTAAGAGCAAAAAAAAATTCAAAAGTTTGAAAATTGCTAAATTTTCAAGAATTTTTTTTGTAAAATTTTAGACATTTTCAAAAATGCAAATCATGTTGTCAAAAATGTACAACTTACACTGAGCTAAGTACAATATTTCATGAAAAATACAATCTCAGAATCACTGGGATCCATTGAAGCGTTGCAGAGTTATAACCTCAAAGTGACACTGCTCAGAATGGAGTAAATTGTCCAAGTCAGGGGTGAAGGGTTTCAACAATATCTTATTTTCTAACAACTTACCTCGGGAAAAAAAGGTCTTAAGCCCCCATCACACGGGTGACATCGCCGCCCATTACAGAGGCAACGTGGGGGCGTGGGCTATCGTCGGCGTCATCGCCCCTACGTCGCCTCATGTAAAGGGGCGATGTCGGCGCCGCTGGGAGGTCGCCTGGTTTCAGAGCAGTGCTCTGAAACCAGGCGACCATCATGGGGCGATGTGCACACATCGCACCATGTAACCAGGCGCCGGCGACCTGTCAGGCGATGGGCTCCCATTGTCCTGCATCACCACTGGGGTTTCCAGACACCCCCGCGGCGATGCTGCCTGACAGCTCGCCACGCGGGGCTGGAGATGTCGCCCTGTGTAAATGGGGGATGGCGACACTGGCGGGGCGCCAAAAACGTGCGCGCTCCCGCCAGTCGCCGCTGACATCCCCAGCCCGTCGCCTGGTGTGACGGGGGCTTTAATGGTCTACCAAGAAGGAGCGATGGGTGTTGTGCACAGATATTGGAAGGCACAGAAAACGGTCAATACAATAAGTAAGTACAGGGTTGTAACCACACTCGGGCCATGGAGCCTAGGGCGCCCCAAAAGTCTCTTTTTTGGGCCCATAGAAAAAACTAATGCTATTAAAGATTAGCAGTAATTGGGGGCCCCGTTGGAGCTTTCACATCGGGGCCTATGAGCTTCATGTTACGCCACTGAAAACGGTCTATAGGGGGAAAGCACATAGATGGGAAATGAGGACTGTACTGGAGCTGTGCTGATGCACAAAAGCACATTTAGAAAGCAGTAATCTGGAGGGATACACACAGAGCTCCCATCCAACATGTATTACTGCAAGATACGTCAGAATCCTTCCTCAGGCTGCAAGCTACATATCAAGAGGTATCAAAATCAATAAAAGAATAAAGATTTTAGATTGATCAAATTGACATACATACAGCACTGAGCAAAAGTATTCGGCAGCAGAAAAATACTGAAGGATAAAAATGCTTTAAAAAAATACAAGTGTTACTTTTATCAATCACGGTAACAATATGCAAAGTGAATGAAATCAAACTCATAAATATTTGGTGTGGCTGCTGCTTTCTTCAATTCTTCCAAGCACAATTTTTTGAAGGAACTCAGCAGGGAGTTTGGCGCAAACGTTTTGGGAAATTGACCCTAGATCCTCTGTGTATGAGGATTGTTTTGCCTTTTTTCGCGTTCTATATGGTGCAAGTTCCAGCATACAGCTTAACCTTTCTCTATACCCCAAATAAACAGACTGTTGGTTCTGCAGTCTATTGTTTATTGTTCAGTGGAGAGTAAGGCTGCGTTCACACGTAGCGCATTTAGGCATTTACACAGAGCTAAATAGCATGAGAAATGGAGCATAGCTGATAATGACCATGGGTATGGAGCATAGATAGTGATGACCATGGGAATGGAGCATAGCTGGTAATGACCATGAGGAATGGAGCATAGCTAGTAATGACCATGGAATGGAGCATAGCTAGTAATGACCATGGGTATGGAGCATAGATAGTGATGACCATGGAATGGAGCATAGCTAGTAATGACCATGGAATGGAGCATAGCTAGTAATGACCATGGGTATGGAGCATAGATAGTGATGACCATGGAATGGAGCATAGCTAGTAATGACCATGGAATGGAGCATAGCTAGTAATGACCATGAGGAATGGAGCATAGCTAGTAATGACCATGGGGATGGAGTATAGCTGGCAAGGCAATGACCATGGGAATGGAGCAAAGCTAGTGATAACCATGGGGATGAAGCATAGCTAGTACTGACCATGAGGATGGAGCGTAGCTGGTAATGACCATGGGAATGGAGCGTAGCTAGTAATGACCACGGAATGGAGCATAGCTAGTAATGACCATGTGGACTGGAACATAGCTAGTACTGACCATGGGGATGGAGCATAGCTGGTAATGACAATGTAAATGGAGCATAGCTAGTACTGACCCTGACTATGGAGCATAGCTGGTAATGACCATGAAGATGGAGCATAGCTAGTAATGAACACGGGAATGGAGCATAGCTAGTACTGACCATGACTATGGAGCATAGCTGGTAATGACCATGCGAATGGAGCATAGCTAGTAATAACCATTAGAATGGAGCATAGCTAGTACCGTAATGACCATGGAATGAAGCATAGCTACAACCCCTGGCAAAAATCATGGAATCCCCTGGCTCGGAGGATGTCCATTCAGTTGTTTAATTTTGTAGAAAAAAAGCCGATCACAGACATGGCACAAAACTAAAGTCATTTCAAATGGCAACTTTATGGCTTTAAGAAACAAGAAATCAAGATAAAAAATGTGCTAGACAGTAACGGTTACTTTTGTAGACCAAGTAGGGGGGAAAATTATGGAATCACTCAATTCTGAGAAACAAATTATGGAATCATGACAAACAAACAAACAAAACAACACTCAAATACATCACTAGTATTTTGTTGCACCGCCTCTGGCTTTTATAACCGCTTGCTGTCTCTGAGGCATGGACTTAATGAGTGACAAACAGTACTCATCATCAATCTGGCTCCAACTTTCTCTGATTGCTATTGCCAGATCAGCTTTGCAGGTTGGAGCCTTGTCATGGGCCATTTTCTTCAACTTCCACCAAAGATTTTCAATTGGATTGAGATCCGGACTATTTGCAGGCCATGACATTGACCTTATGTGTCTTCTTTCAAGAAATGTTTTCAGTTTTTGCTCTATGGCAGGATGCATTATCATCTTGATAAATGATTTCATCATCCCCAAACATCCTTTCAATTGATGGGATTGGAAAAGTGTCCAAAATATCAACGTAAATTTGGGCATTTATTGAAGATGTAATGACAGCCATCTCCCCATTGCCTTTACCTGACATGCAGCCCCATATCATCAATGACTGTAAATTTGCATGTTCTCATTAGGCAGCCATCTTTATAAACCTCAGTGGAAGGACACCAAACAAAAGTTCCAGCATCATCACCTTGCCCAATGCAGATTCGCAATTCATCACTGAATATGACTTTCATCCAGTCATCCACAGTCCACGATTGCTTGTCCTTAGCCCATTGTAACCTTGTTTTTTCTGTATAGGTGATAATGATGGCTTTTGTTTAGCTTTTCTCTATGTAAATCCCATTTCCTTTAGGCGGTTTCTTACAGTTCGGTCACAAACATTGACTCCAGTTTCCTCCCATTCGTTCCTCATTTTTTCGTTGTGCATTCCCTGTTTTGGAGACATTGCTTTAAATTTCCGGTCTTGACGCTTTGATGTCTTCCTTGGTCGACCAGTATGTTTCCCTTTAACAACCTTCCCATGTTGTTTGTATTTGGTCCAGATTTTAGACACAGCTGACTGTGAACAGCCAACATCTTTTGCAACATTGTGTGATGATTTACCCTCTATTAAGAGTTTGATAATCCTCTCCTTTGTTTCAATTGACATCTCTCGTGTTGGAGCCATGATTCATCTCACTCCACTTGGTGCAACAGCTCTCCAAGGTGTGATCACTCCTTTTTAGATGCAGACTAATGAGCAGATCTAATTTGATGCAGGTGTTCGTTTTGGGAATGAAAATGTACAGGGTGATTCCATAATTTTTTCCTCAGAATTGAGTGATTCCATAGTTTTTCCCCCCTGCTTGGTCTACAAAAGTAACCGTTACTGGCTAGCACATTTTTTTTCAAGATTTCTTTTAGTGTTTCTTCAAGGCAGAGAGTTGCCATTTGAAATTACTTTAGTTTTGTGCCATGTCTGTGATCTGCTTTTTTTCTACAAAATTAAACAACTGAATGAACATCCTCTGAGCCAGGTGATTCTATAATTTTTGCCAGGGGTTGTAGAAATGACCATGGGGATGGAGCATAGCCAGTAATGACCATGGGGATGGAGCATAGCCAGTAATGACCATGGGGATGGAGCTTAGCCAGTAATGACCATGGGGATGGAGCATAGCCAGTAATGACCATTGGAATGGAACATAGCCAGTAATGACCATGGGGATGGAGCATAGCCAGTAATGACCATGGGGATGGAGCATAGCCAGTAATTACCATTGGAATGGAACATAGCCAGTAATGACCATGGGGATGGAGCATAGCCAGTAATGACCATGGGGATGGAGCATAGCCAGTAATGACCATGGGGGTGGAGCATAGCCAGTAATGACCATGGGGATGGAGCATAGCCAGTAATGACCATGGGGATGGAGCATAGCCAGTAATGACCATGGGGATGGAGTATAGCCAGTAATGACCATGAGGATGGAGCATAGCCAGTAATGACCATGGGGATGGAGCATAGCCAGTAATGACCATGGGGATGGAGCATAGCCAGTAATGACCATGGGGATGGAGCATAGCCAGTAATGACCATGAGGATGGAGCATAGCCAGTAATGACCATGGGGATGGAGCATAGCCAGTAATGACCATGGGGATGGAGCATAGCCAGTAATGACCATGGGATGGAGCATAGCCAGTAATGACCATGGGGACGGAGCATAGCCAGTAATGACCATGGGGACGGAGCATAGCCAGTAATGACCACGGGGACGGAGCATAGCCAGTAATGACCACGGGGACGGAGCATAGCCAGTAATGACCATGGGGATGGAGCATAGCCAGTAATGACCATGGGGATGGAGCATGCATAGCCAGTAATGACCATGGGGATGGAGCATAGCCAGTAATGACCATATATATATATAAATCAATAAAACAAAGTTATGCTAATGTAAACAAGGTGCAAAGCTAGATGTGCCAATGATGATTATATCTAGCTAGTTGTGCCGATGCAAATGTGGAATAGCTAGTTATGTCCATGGGAATAAAACGTGGTTATTTTAATGAAAACAAGGCAATATTTTCATATTGGTGGTAATAATGTACTCCCAATTATTACAATATCACTAACTTGTAGTAAAAAATCCCAAAGTTTCCTAGCAGAGGACCTATAGCATGTTAGGAGGACGCCCTCTGCAGAGGGGATTATAGCTGGCGCTTTCATATAAACGTCTTTAGGATATCTGGCTTTTTGCATGAACAAACAATACAAAGCCCTCATCTGTCTATTTAGTAATGAGACAAACATTTCATATTTTATCTTGTTAACCTAAAGTTCTTGCCCAAGGGACATTTTCTTTTTGTGGTCCAACCTCTTAATTCAGACTTGAGCAAATTGAAAGCCACAGAGGGGTGTTGCCTTAAGGCCGTTAGTAAATCCACTTCCTTTGTCATAACAGCAACAAATCCGATCTTTGAAGTTTTTTCCGTCTTGTTACAAGGGGAATGCCTTTTGTTTAATCCATTTTAGCTCTTAATACCTGACCTGGATCAATCCTGTTGGTTAGATTACACAGTGCACATGCCGACTATAAACTAACCCACGGGGTCTTCTCCAGCCTCATGGGTGATGAGAAAATCACAAGTCTAATCAGTATCTAGAGTTCGGCTGCACTTTACTTTGAACTTCAAAATTGTCCTTTTCTACTGAATACCGTTAAATGTGTAATTGACTTTTGCCTGTTTGTGTCTTGCCAATTAATTGAGAATTAGTAGTCAACAACACATGTCTTAAAGGGAATCTGTCAGCAGCTTTTTGCTATATAATCTGAGATCAGCATGATCTAGAGCAGGAGACCCTGATTCCAGGGATGTATCACATGGTGCAATTTTGATAGAATCCCTGTTTCTTGCTGTAGATAAAGCAGTGGTCAGAATCTAACTCCGCCCACATCACTGATTGGCAGCTTCCTGTTTACAGTGTCGGCAACCTGCCAATCGATGATGACGGCGGGGTTACACAGATTTGCCCCACTGGTCTGCACGTGAGGCAGTGATGATCTCCTGCTGATAAAACACTGATTGTATGGAAACCACAGTATGGAGACTAATAAGTGACGCATATCTGGAATCAAGATCTCTTATCCTAAATTATGATGCTCTCAGATTAAATAGCAAAAACCTGCTTAGAGAGTCCCCTCAAAGACCCTACACACATAGGGAAAAAGTTTTCCAAAATGGCCAATTTTGAACGTAACAAACAATTGTCGACTTTTGGTGAAACAAATGATTCTTGTCTTTCGAGCATCTGAAATAAATAATTATTATCTTCCAAAATGCTGATCAATCCAGATAAGAGTGAAAAGAGCTGGGATGAGATGCCGCGCTGACCACAAAGATAAACACAGAGTTAATCACACACTCTGTTTATTTTGCCTACACGTGTTTCATGGCTCATAGGCCACTTCATCAGGGCATCCTGAAGTGGCCTATGAGCCATGAAACACGTGTAGGCAAAAAAAACAGAGTGTGTGATTAACTCTGTGTTTATCTTTGTGGTCAGCGCGGCATCTCATCCCAGCTCTTTTCACTCTTATCTGGATTCTTCAGTTCTCAGCTGGGAGCCTGCAGTGACCTCCTGTGTGCTTTTATTGTAGTTGTGACACTCACAACTACATCAGGTGAGTTTAACCATTTGGGGTCTGAGGGACCTGTATAATAGAGGTACTACTCTATGTGCGCTTCCTTTCTCTTTTAATTTAAAATGCTGATCAGGCATAGTGGATCTGTTTTTTGGCTGATAAATATTGGCTGTTATGTCAGCTAAAAAAATCCAATGCGGCCTTAGATGGTTTTGGTTCCATCAATGTTGGCCCATTTTTATCTAATGTGTATGGGGCCTTTACAATAGCTAAGACTGGAGATATTACCTACTTGAAGGAAGGGGCTGGCTGGCCCAGGAGGTAGAGGGGCAAATGCCCCCCAGGCCACTGGCCAAGCAGCAGTTTTGGGGCCGCCCGGCCATCTGTCATGTTGGTCTTTGAGGCCGCTCTGCCCCTGAAGCTCACTGCTCATGGGCCATTGCTGTGTGCTTGCCCCCCCCCGGCCGAAATTTGCCAGCCAGCCCCTGCTTGAAGGCTTAAAACGTCTGGGCTTTGCTCATATATTCCTTTACCATCATCACAGAGTAGATCAGGAGAGCTAAGCACTCAGCACTGAGGTGATATTTTTTAGCAGTTAATTGTACTTACAACGTTTCGGCCAGTAACTTAGACCTTCTTCAGAGACACAATAAAATCAAAGCAACATAATGAAAACTTTGCGATAGCATAATAATAATAATAATAAAAAAACAAACAAACAGTGAAAAATATACAGAAACAGAGAGAGGATATGATACAGACAAAATATCAATATGGCACAACAAGGTCACATAGTCAATGTATAGTAATAAAGTAAGTATTTGAGAGTAAAGAACTGTGTGAGCTTAGGCAGGAGCAGCTATCACACAGTTGGACAACCTATAGAGAAGGCAGAGATGGTTATTACCATTTCTGTCTTCCTAATCAAAGTACAAGGTGGGCCATTTATATGGATACACCTAAATAAAATGGGAACGGTTGGTGATATCAACTTCCTGTTTGTAGCACATTAGCATATGGGAGAGGGTAAAAGAATGTGCCACAAACAGGAAGTTGATATCACCAACCGTTCCTATTTTATTTAGGTGTATCCATATAAATGGCCCACCCTGTATACACAACGAGCACTGTGTATACAGTGTGTGAAGTAATAGTAAGGCTATCTGCCCACTATGCTTATTTTTTGTGTGCTGTATTTGTGAGCTATATAAATGCAGCTGTCTATAAACAAAATCAGCACAAAACTATTGCATCTGTGCATATACAAAGGCAGCACAAATAAGGGAACACACAAAAACGCACACACAGACACTTTCTCACCCTCCCCGGCGAGTCCACGGCGATCCCTGGTGATTCTTCCTCTGTGCATCAGCAGATGCTGTGTTTATCGATCTTCCAGATCCTGAGTCACATGGTGCGCAGGTCCTGGAAGATCGATAAACACAGCATCTGCCAGTTTACAGAGGAAGAATCACCAGGGATCGCCGTGGACTCGTCGGGGAGGTTGAGTATTGCAGAGTTTTTGTTTTGTTTTCACTGTGTGAATACCCATCCGCTTGTGGTGCTTATTCTTACTCTGGGGGTTAGAATGGAGTGTATGAGGAAACGCATCCCAAGAAATGGACAAGTTAATTGCAGGGACATGAAAAAAACCGTAGGCGATTTCAGCAACAAAAACGCACATGTGGGCACAGCTTTTGGTAAATCACATTGACTTTATTGTTAAAGCTGTGGGTGCAGAAACGCAGCAAAAAAAAAGCACAAGTGCACAGTGGGCACATAGCCTAATCGTGAATCACTCACTGTCAATATTATTGCAGCCGGGTATCTTTTACTCTAAAATGCTTTGGCATTTCACAATGAAAATAGTTTGAAAAGCAAGAAAAGCATATCCATCAGCACTCAATAATACCAGACCTGAATAAGAATACTTTGGCATTGCATTACTGCTATAGGAATATTTGAAAAAAGATAAACATATAACTGGATGTGCTTTGATAGTGTGTGTTTTTTTTTTTTTCAGCTAGTGCCTGTTCACACTTATTGAGTCAGTTTTCTGATATATTTGTAGCACACTTTTTCTATCCGCACAGACATGCAGATTTTTAATAACCTATAGAGGCAATTAAAGTTAGGTTCCCAATAACCACGACAAGGTGCATCTCATTTATCGGGCTCACTTGAATTGGCCAATACATAAGCAAAGTATCTATTTTAAAAATATTTCTATAGTAGTAATGCAATGGCTTTCTCCTTAGTCAGTTTCACATTAGCTACGTAGTCATCTTTTTGTTCAAATCTTTCTGTAGCAGTAATGCAATGCAAAGTATTTTTATTTAACTTTAGTGTTATTGAGTGCCACTGGATATCCTTTTGTAGTTATAATATAATAATAATAATTATGTTTTTTTCAGCTGGCGCCTATTCACACTTATTGAAGTTGCTGCTGTAGTTAGTTTACTGTGTAATGTGATTACTGGTACCGTAAGTGATGGGAGATATGTGTCAGCAAGTTTATTGAGCTCCGTGATGTGAGGCTGAGTCACCACATCCCTCCTCCTCAGGATGTGGTCAGAGACGTTCAACGTTCACGTCTGTGTTTTTTTTCTGTGGTGTGAGTTTGGAGTGTGCAGAGCACAGTGTGCAGCTCTAAGCAGCAGAGCTGATCCTAGCCGATTGGACTGAGACTCCATTTGTTTTCTTTTGCTGGACAAGCAGTTGATGTTTTGTTTTGTTCGTTCAGTTTATAACGGTAATAAACCCGTTTACCCGGCCAAGGCTTCCTGTGTCTACCTGGAATGGCAGCCGTGTGAGTGGATTTATCACAATTGGTGGAGAATGTGGGCATAGACCCCCAGGAAGCACACAGATTCACTACAACGACCTGCATGTCCTGGGTGAAAGACTTATTGCACCCGGTGATAATCGGGTGGGCTTTACTCTGTTTTAGGACTTGTGGCAAAAGGGGGCAGTACCCAAAGGTTCTTGTAAAGGACAGTCAGGCCACCAAGAGACCTTGCCACAGCCGGAGGCAGATGAGTGTCCCCTGGGTGTATTGCTCGGTGACTAGGATGAGCCGGAGTCCCATGAAGCTGACTTCCCAGAGTTGACAATGTCCTGCGGGAATTTTGGGACTGCTAAAATGCGGAATTTGACACTGAAAGGAGCATTTGAAAATGTATCTGTTATAAATTGGGATGCCCAGGAGTCGGGGGCTGACACCAGATTCCCTGACTTTGCAGTAAATGAGGATTTGCTATATCAGGTTACCCAGGTGAGAGGTGAGGTAATAGAACAGCTGTTGGTTTCAGGGCCCTATGGACGCAAAGTACTAGACATGGCCCATTCTCATGTCCTGGGTGGTCACCTAGGGGTAGATAAGACCCAGGAGCGGATCCTTCTGAATTTCTATTGCCTGGGTGTCATCAGGAGTTTGTTAACTTATGTAAGTCATGTCCCACCTGCCAGTTGACCGCCCCCTTTGCTCACTTCCGAAGTCTGCTAGTGCCTTACCAATTATAGAGGTGCCATTTAATCGAATTGCTATGGATCTGGTGGGCCCCCTGTTCAAGTCTACAAGAGGCCACCAGTACATCTTAGTAGTCCTGGACTATGCCACTCGGTACCCGGAGGCAGTACATTTGAGAAATTCCTCTGCTAAAAATATAGCCAGAGAATTGGTGCACATCTTCTCTAGAATGGGACTTCCAAAAGAGATCCTAACAGATCAAGAAACCCCCTTTATGTCCAAGGTCATGAGGGAACTGTGTAATGCACTACCGATTACCCAATTGAAAACATCAGTATACCATCCGCAGACAGATGTCCTCATGGAGAGGTTCAACAAAATGTTAAAGTCAATGCTGAAGAAGGTGGTTGAGAAAGACAGGTGAGACTGGGACAGTCTTCTTCCATATTTGCTGTTTTCTATCAGAGACCTTCCCCTGGTCTCAACTGGATTCTCTCCATTTGAACTCTTATATGGTCGACATCCTCAAGGTCTCTTGGACATAGCAAATAAGACTTGGGAAGCGGAGGTGACCCCCCACGGGAGTGTCAATGAGTATGTGGCTCAGATGCAGGACAGAATCGCAGAGGTGATGCCCATCATAAGGCAAAGTCTGCTCCAAGGGCTAGAGCAGGGGTGGGGAACTCCAGTCCTCGAGGGCCGCAATCCGTGCAGGTTTTCACGATTTCCTTAGTATTGCACAGGGATTGGAATCATCACCAGTGCAAGTGATTATGTTCTCACCTGTGCAAAACTAAGGAAATCCTGAAAACCTGCACTGATTGCGGCCCTCGAGGACTGGAGTTCCCCACCCCTGGGCTAGAGGCACAGGTAAGGGTGTATAACCGCTCCGCAAGGGTGAGACAGTTCAGTCCTGGTGATCGTGTGCAGGTATTGATTCCTACGGTCAAAATTAAATTCCTCGCCAAGTGGTAAGGACCTTATGAAGTGGCCGAAAAAGTGGGCGAGGTGAACTACAAGATTCACCAACCTGGAAGAAGGAAGCCATACCAGGTATACTACGTCAACCTGCTGAAGCCATGACAAGACAGGGACCTTATGGAAAACCCTTGTCTGGTGACCAAGATGGAAGCCGACATCAACAGAGATCGGAACAGAGATCTTTTTACAGACCTGCCGGGATGTACTCAGGTTGTGGAACACGATATCCTGACTGAACCACACATGAGGGTTAACCTGATGCCGTACCGGATCCCTGAAGCTCGTCGAGATGTGATTTTCAAAGAGGTGACAAGAATGTTGAATCTTGGTGTTATCGAAGAAAGGAAAAGTGGCTGGTCCAGTCCCATCATACTTGTGCCGAAACCAGACAGAGAATGGCGGTTTCGTGATGACTATTGTAAGTTGAATGAAGTCTCCGAGTTTGACGCCTATCCGATGCTCCAAGTCGAGCTCATCGAGAGGTTCGGACCAGCAAGGTACATCACCACCCTTGACCTATGTCACAGAGTGCCAAGGAGAAGATGGCTTTTTCTACACCCAATGGTTGTTTCCATTATACTCGGATGCCATTTGGACTACAGGGATCCCCGGCCACCTTCCAGAGGACTATGGACCGAATCCTAGCCCCCCATAAGAGGTGTGCCGCTGCTTATTTGAATGATATTGTGATCTTCACTTCGGACTGTGAAAGTTACCTGCAGAAGGTCCAGGAGGTGCTGGATGCACTGAGAACCGCTGGGTTCACAATAAACCTGAAAAAGTGCACCATATGGAAGGAGGAGGCCAGGTATTTGGGCCATATTGTTGGTAAAGGCCATATCAAGCCACAACTGAATAAAGTGGAGGCGATCCGGAGTTGGCCAAAACTCCTCTCTAAGAAGCAGGTCAGAGCCTTCCTGGGACTTGTTGGATATTACCGGCGATTCATCCCAAACTTTGCTGTGAAAGCCACACCCTTGACCGACCTCCTTAAGGGCACAAAGTCCTCCATGGCCAAGTGGACTTCGGAAGCTGAGACAGCTTTCCAGGACCTGAAGTCAGCTCTGTGTAACCAACCGATCCTAATGGCTCCAGATTTCAGTAGGGAGTTTGTACTCCAGACCGACGCATCAGAAATCAGGCTAGGAGCTGTCTTGTCCCAGGTAGTACATGGCGAGGAACATCCAATCTTGTACCTTAGTAGAAGGTTGTCGTCCTGCAAGAAAGACTATGCCATTGTGGAAAAGGAGTGTTTATCCATCAAATGGGTGGTGGACACGCTAAGGTATTATCTTCTAGGCCGCTAGTTTAGGCTGGTGTCAGATCATGCGCCCCTGCAGTGTCTGAGAGATAGACGGGGAAAGAATGCCAGAGTGACCCAGTGGTTTTTAGCACTCCAGGACTTCACTTTCCATGTTGAGCACAAGCCCGGGAAATTACATGGGAATGCAGATGCCCTGTCTAGGTTCCCCTGTTTGATGTCTGATAATGCCCAAACCCCCGGCTTTGGGCAGAGGGGGGGGGGGGGGGGGAATGTGTAATGTTACTACTGGTACCGTAAGTAATGGGAGATATGTGTCAGCCAGGTTACTGAGCTCCATGATGTGGGGCTGAGTCTCCACATCCCTCCTCCTCAGGGTGTGGTCAGAGAAGTTAAATGTTCACCTCTGTTTTTTTTTCTGTTTTGTGAGTTTGGAGTGTGCAGAGCACAGTGTGTAGCTCTAGGCTTCCTGGTATATAGCCCTCCCATCCTGGTATATAGCCCTCCCATCCTGGTATATAGCCCTCCCATCCTGGTATATAGCCTCCCATCCTGGTATATAGCCTCCCATCCTAGTATATAGCCCTGACATCCTGATATATAGCCTTCCATCCTGGTATATAGCCTCTCACCCTGATATATAGCCTCCCATCCTGATAAATAGCCCCTACCCTGGTATATAGCCCTCCAATCTTGGGATGTTGCACCTCCTCCCCCTATCCCGGTATATAGCACCCATATAGAGGATGGGGCGGGTCAGTACACTTAGTGTTCTGTAATATATACTGCCTCCCGCTCACCTCTCAGTGCTACCTTCAACACTGAGAGATGGGATGCAGTGAATATTACAGTAGACTAATGAGCGGTGACACATGATCACGGGCTGCCTCTAAAGCTAGCACCAGCATTCTCCAGCCCACTCCAGAGCCACTACTACCCCCACCACAGCCCGCAAAGCACCATAGCCAGAATACAGTCCATATATTAGGACCATAAGACGCACCCCCCACTTTCCCCCACAATTTTGGGGAAAAAAGTGCACCTGACGGTCCGAATAATACCGTATATATCAGATATATGTTTTGTGTTTTTTTTTTTTTTTTTTTTTTTTTTTATGGTGTGGGGCTAATACGGTATATACTCGAGTATAAGCTGAGGCCCCTAATTTTACCCTCCAAAACTAGGGAAACTTATTGACTCGAGTATAAGCCTAGGGGGGAAAATGAAGCAGACTCTCATCACGGTATACAGCCCCTCTCATCATGGTAAATGGCCCCCCATTACTGGTATACAATCCCCCATCACTGGTATACAGGACCTCCATCACTGGTATACAGTTTCCCCCCCCATCAGAGGTTACAGCCCCCCATCAGTGGAATACAGCCCCCCATCAGTGGTATATACAGGCCCCCCTCAGTGGTATATACAGGCCCCCCATCAGTGATATATACAGCCCCCTATCAGTGGTATATACAGGCCCCCCCTGAGTGGTATATACAGGCCTCCCATCAGAGGTTACAGTCCCCATCAGTGGTATATACAGCCCCTCATCAGTGGTATATGCAGGCCCCACATCAGTGGTATATACAGGCCCCACATCAAAGGTTACAGCCCCATATCAGTGGTATATGCAGGCCCCACATCAGTGGTATATGCAGGCCCCACATCAGTGGTATATACAGGCCCCATCAGTGGTATATACAGGCCCCACCATCAGTGGTATATGCAGGCCCCACATCAGTGGTATATACAGGCCCCACATCAGTGGTTACAGCCCCCATCAGTGGTATATACAGGCCCCACATCAGTGGTTACAGCCCCCATCAGTGGTATACACAGGCCCCACCATCAGTGGTATATACAGGCCCACCCCATCAGTGGTATACAGGCCCACCCCATCCGTGGTATACAGGCCCACCCCGTCAGTGGTATACTGGCACCCCCTCATCAGTGGTATACAGGCACCCGCCCCAGTGGTATACAGGCACCCGCCCCCCCGCCAGTGGTATACAGGTACCCCCCTTGCTGCCGCACACCTGTAAAAGAATAGCTCATTCATACTTATCCTCCTCGCTCTGTCACCGCACGTCCTCCGGTCTTCTTCCTGCTTGTACCCGGCGGGCGCAGCAGCAATGACGTCATTGCTTCTGCGCCATCACATGGCGCCGGGTACAAGCAGGAAGAAGACCGGAGGACGTGCGGTGACAGAGCGAGGAGGATAAGTATGAATGAGCTATTCTTTTACAGGTTTGCGGCAGCAAGAGGGGGGCCTGTATACCACTGGCGGGGGGCCTGTATACCACTGGCGGGGGGGGCGGGGGGCCTGTATACCACTGACAGGGGTGCGGGGGGCCTGTATACAACTGGCGGGGGGGCGGGGGGCCTGTAACCACTGAGGGGGGGTGGGGTCCTGTATACCACTAAGGGGGGGCGCTTACATGGTGCAATGTAATATGCACCGATCCCCCTGCCGCTGATGGACATGGGGATGCAGTGCATATTGCATTGCACTAATGAGCGGCCCCACGTAACTAGCCGCTCCTATTGCAGCCTCCCCCCGCCTGCTCCAGCCCCCGGACACCGCCCCCTCACACTGAGCCGTCACTGTGACTCGAGTATAAGCCGAGGGGGGGCACTTTTCAGCACAATTTTTGTGCTGAAAAACTCGGCTTATACTCGAGTATATACGGTAACTGCAAATTGTATTAAGAGTAGCACTTTTTTTTAATTATTGCCTGCTACTTTTATTATTTATTTATTAATTTGATTTTAAATTTGTTTTATACACTCTACCCCCCATAAGGCACACACAGACACAAAATGCAAAGATTGAGTCAACTTCTCCCCTTTTTATCTGGATGCAGATGTGATTGTCATATTGCCCATATACGTTACTTGTCACAGGTGAGTTTGAGCGAGCATCACATGTTGGAAACAAAGTTGGTTATCCACAATTTTGGAAAGGTGGCAACAATTGTGTTCGCTCATTTTTGGAGGTTTTTTTTGTGAAATTTGCCTTTTTTTCTCAATTATTTCTCAATTTTTTTTGTTACAATACACGCTAAGGAAATAAACGTGTGCTGGCTATCATTTTATGGGTGAAATACTACATTTTTTGTAACAATTTCAAGATAATGTACAGTTTTTTTTCATAATACTGTTTAAAAACTGTTGTGCAAATTTCCCATTGGCCTTTGGACCTAATATTAGACTTCTAATTCTTAGCAGCAGCCACATAGCATGGACAATAGCAGCAATACACTGACTCAGACCCTATTTGTTTGTATGGAAGTAGCTGTAATCTGAGCAAAGATCATTGTGAAAGGAGTGGGAGGAGGTGAGCTGTGACATCACCTCTTGTGTTCCCTACATTGTGTAGAGCAGTTACCTTTCATTCCAAACCTGTCTGTAATGATAATGAGACTCCTGCTAAGTCAACTTCTATGCTGTGTTATTTTAGGCGAAGGAGTTGTTAGGAAGGCTGTGTGCACACAGTGTGTTTTTATTGCGTTTTTGAGTGCAGATTTGTTCCAATCCTGAAGGGAATCCTGATGGCAACAAAGTCAATGAGATCCTGCAATGAGATTTCATGCACACGTTGAGTATTCTCTCCTTGCAGATTTGGTGCAGATTTAAATCTGCAGCATGTTAATTCTTGCAATGTTTTTGCTGCAGAATTTGCCCATATTAATGAATGGAAAAATCTGCTAAAAAAAATGCATAAATAATGAGTGTTTTTGCTGCTGTGTTTTTCCTGCCACACATCATCACGAGACTGTGACAGGTTTGGGACCTGTGTCTCATTCCTGTATTGAGACTTCATATTAAATGTGGTTTCTTTCCTTTGGCAGTGTAGGAGTTAATGTCAGTTTCTGTTGCTAGCAAAGCTCCTTAGTTATCTTCCCATGTGTGGCTACTTTGTGATCACTCCCATCTCCTTGATATGGTCTCCTGTTCTAGCATTCCTTGCTGGTGATTGAACTCCATTCCTAACCTAGCTACCTGAGGTGAAGGTGCTACTCTGGAGAAGCTGACCATTGCCAAGCTGTTTGCTGCCTAGTAGAGTAGCAGCAGGCGTGAAGTTGTTTTGTCATTTGCCTGTCTGTCTTTCCTTCCCCTTTTGTTATTAGTGAAGTGGTTGGGACTAGTGCTCCCGCCGGTCTTTCCCTATTGAGGGTTAACATCAGGGCCAGTGAGGGACTGGGTATCCTGAATGAACCGTATAGGATCAGTAGGGAGATCAGGACACAGCCACAGGTGAGTGCAGGAGGTCTCCTTTCCCCCATCCACTATAAGCAAGGCCCACTGTTGTAGTTGTCCCCCGTGTTTCCTCTGTCTGTTGTTTTGGGTAGTACACAGGACACCATTGTCCTGAGCCACTGTCGTGTACCGTGTCCGGACGCTCCTAGTCCGTGGGGTAACAGAGAAGCAGAATTGGTGCAGAAATGTCTTCACCAAATCCTAAATGTGTGCATATATCCTTACATAGAAGAAGCTGATGCTAGGCAGGGAATAGAGCTGGAGTGAAAGAGGCTTCAGATCTACCATAGCTCTACAGCCTCACTAATATATCAATTCAAACTCTGATTTCTCAGTAATTGGGAAAGTATTGGACATGTACATGCACCTAGAGTAGTTTGAGGTTGCTGACAGATTCACTTAAAATTATAAAAGGGATAAGTGTTTGCCAATCATTGCAGGAGACACTCGGGGAAACGAAAGAATGGACATAGTTAAAGCCTTCATTCACCCCAAAAGGGCCAAGCTTTGCCTATATTGCTGGCTTCACACCGCGGTGTGATCAGTGTAAACCTGACAGCCCCGGACCTGATTTTCACCCAGTGCAGCCCTATGGGGCCGGATGGAGCCTGATGGCAGCTATCTGCTATCCGGCCTCTACCTGTCCGTGAGGTTTCAGATTTTTCTCCCAGACACAAAAACGGAGCATGTAGTATTTTTGTGTCCGGGGTAAAAAATCTGAGCAAACCGGATCGTCCTGGTCCGGTGCGATCTGGCACCCCTTAACATGGGGGTCTATGGCGCCGGATCGCACTGGAGCCGCACCCGGGAGCCGGACGCCGGGTGCTGAAGCTCAGCACCATGGAGCTGTCCCCTGCTGACAGTTCGTGACCGCGGCTCACTCCCCGCTAGACATGATCTTGAATTATCAGCGGCTGCAATTTAGGCATTCGGCTGCACACCGGACTGGAGGGCATATTAGTTCTCCGGTTCTGTGTCCAGATCAGGTCCGGGGCTGTCTGATTCACATCGGACAGCCCCGGACCTGATCACACCGTGGTGTGAAGCCGGCCTTAGATAGCCTTAGTGGATCCCTTTAATTAAACTCACATTTCCATTTCTCTGTCCTGTTTAGGAACAGATATGAGTAACTCACGCCCAAAACCTGAACCAAATGCAAACAGAAGCAGGGGGCGCCCATCGATTACTATGGGGTTTGGCGTAACAAAAAAGTTCTGACACCAATCTGAAATCAGAAGAGTCCTATTAAGCCCTGTGCACACAGTGTGTTTTATTTAATGCGTCTTTAATGTAAAAGCGCATGAGTTTGATTTTTTTTTTTTTAAAAGGATTTTGTTTTATCACCAGGAGCTTATCAGCAAAATTCTCACCATTGATATGCCACCTTAAATCCACTGTAAATCTCTTTAATTTAAATCAAAGAGAATAAGGGACAGCTAAAAACATGATCTTTTAAAAATTATTATGTTTTATTATTTTCAAAATAAAATTTAAAGAGGTGACTCCAGTGATATAGGTAGACGGGATAGTATTATAATATTTAGAACTTACATTCCTTTACCAGCTTAGTTGTATCCCATAAATAAATAGATGAATAAATACTCTGAAAAATTGCTTTTTTCCCTATTATCTGGTTATATAGCTCCCTCCTATATTAGGGGAGACTCGGCAAGGTTACCATTAATATATGGTCAGACAGACAGGGTAGGATGACCAGCAGTTACAACACACCAGTGTCCGTGTGATTCTCGGCTTCCCTTCTGCCCCAAGCGGCGTTTCGATGTCCCGTCCTCTGGGGGCGCCTCTTTAATTTTAATATATATGTTGTGAGTTTACAAAAAAAATCACAATTCAATTTATCACATGAGCTTTATTGGAGAACTAAGTACATGTCAGCATTACTAAACAAATGGTAAAATAGGAGGACGGGGATAGGGACACGTCCAGGATGGAGTATAGAGGTCCAGGATAAATCAGGCTCATCATAGGGATAGGGACATATCAGTGGTGGGGTATAGATGTCCATGACATATCAGGCTCCTCTCCTTCCTACTCTCTCTATCTCTTCTTCCTTTCTCCATCCTCTCTTTCCTTATTGCTCTCTCTATGTTCCTCTCCATTTCCTTGCTCTCTCTTCCTCTCTTCTCTCCTCTCTCTCTTTCTTTCTCTCTCTCTCTTGCTCTCTCTGCTCTCTTCTTTTTCTCTTCTCTCTCTTCTCCTCTACTCTCTTCGCCTCTCTCTCTCTCTTCTTCTCTCTCTCTACTCTTTCTTCCTCTCTCTATCTCTTCCTCTCTCTGCTCTCTCTTCTTCCTCTTCTGCTCTCTCTACTCTCTTCTCCTATCTCTTTGCTCTCTCTTCTTTACTTCTCTCTCTCTTTCTTTTCCTGCTCTCTTCTTCTCTCTTCTCTCTCTTCTACCTCTCTCTCTTCTTCTTCCTCTCTCTACTCTCTTCTATCCTCTCTGCTCTCTCAACCCTCTCTATCCTCTTTCTGCTCTCTCTCTCTTCTCTTTTTTTCTCTTTTCTTTCTCCTCTTGTCTCTCTCCTTCTCCCTATCTCTCTCTTTCCTGCTCTCTCTCTTTCTCTCTCTCTCTTCTATCTCTTCTGTTCTCTCACCTCTTCTATCTCTTCTCTCTCCTCTCCCTTTCATTTTTTATTTTTCTTTCCTCCCTTTAAAACTCTCCTTACCATTACTCATCGATCAATTAATCCAAACTTTCTCTCCTCTCTTCCCTTCTTTCTCTCTCTTACTCTCTTCTGCTCTACAATGCCCACTTTTCTTGTTGATAATTTTTGTAAAACACACATGTGCAAAGCCCAGAAATACTCTAACACAGATAATGAACTCACAAAGGCAAAAACAACACACTGTGTTATTTGTATACTTTTCTGCTAGTAAATGCAGTTTTGGTGCCAAAAATGTCTAAACTCACCTCACTGTGCGCCCATAGCCATACACTCAACGTGGACTCTCTGCTTCTGTTTGTGAGTTACCAAATCTGTCCGTTTGGAGCATGAAGTCCATTTATCTGGACCCAAAACGGACATTTGACCAGAGCCTGAGACTTACAGTATGTGGTGGGAAAGAATATTTGTTTTAAGGACTATAAAAGATAAACAATATGTAACAAATAAAATAACTCTCTTCATTTCTATATTCACTGATGGCTGATCATTATTATATATACTGCAGCTTTTTTACCCTAATATCAAAGTTACAGAAGTAAAGAAATAGGAAGAGGCCATCTAGTGGTAAAAGGTGGTGATGCAGGTGGAATATTCTAATTTTCATAACAATACTACATTAACATACAGTTCTGTTCACAATAATAGCAGTGCGGTCAAGAATCTTTATACTAGTTTTTATTTCCATGTATTGGGAACATCTCTTCATGTTCTCATGTAGAAAACAGTGTGCATACAGTATATATGTATATATGCATGCAAGATCGCATCTTAAAGTTTAGATAGAATAGACTTTAAAAGTGTGTGTGTATATATGTGTGTAATCACATATGTATGCATATATGTGTATATATAGGTATGTATGTGTATATATATTATATTATATTATATAATATGTGTGTGATTACACACATATATACACACTTTTACAGTCTAGTCTATCTAACCTTTAAGATGAGATCTTGCATGCACTACTGCCGGCACCATTTTAAATTGTATTATACATTATTTGATTTCTATGAGGTTCATTTGATATTGACTCTACCATATACTGTATATAGCATTGTATATAGCTTATCGCTGTATATACCATTTTATACATATTGTTTAGTGTTAAGTTATCTTGTGTATAGCCTATGTATTGTGAATCATTGCTGATGTGTGCTTGCTATTCGTTAGTTTGTATCTAATTTTATTTCCTTATTTTGTTTTTTTAGCGACTATTGAAAGACTCCGGTGGGGAAACGTCTTGTCACGTACTTATAAAGGAGTCCCCTTCTATTGAAGACTTTGAGAGAGCAGAGATCATTTGTTCTATACGGTGGTGGATACCTCCCTCATCCAGATTGTGAGCAAGTCAATCTCTGATTCTGTATATGGGAAAACACAGGTGACAGATTCCCTACTACTAACAACCTCATGTTCAGTTGTATACATTTTTGCCTAGCAGCACAGGTAAGGTTTTCCTACCACAAAGCCTTAGGAATGTCTTGTAAGTCTAGATTTCTTGGCAGGAGATTTGCTGCGTTTTTTCTGCAGTTTTGCAGTGTTCTATGAGATTTGACATGATCATTGTTTCCAATATGCAGCAAAACCTGTACAGATTTCCGTTTCTGCAAAGTAATAAAACCATTGATGGAGAAAGGAGACGGCACTCACCGGATGGATGACGCTCCGTTTTATTCAGCCATGGTAGTTGACATCAGTGCGGGGGGAGGGAGTGAGGAGTCGGCGGACGACGGCTTCAACGGGTCCTATTTACCAGTGGTGAATAGGACCCATTGAAGCGGAGACCCCGCAAAACGGCGTGCCGTCGTCAACCCACTCCTCACTCCCTCCCCCCGCACTGATGTCAACTACCATGGTAAAATAAAACGGAGCGTCATTCATCCGGTGAGTGCCGTCTTTTTTTCTCTATCAATGGCTACAAAGTCTGTCTTATCTGACGTGCAACACCGGTTCCAAGAGATGACCTACAGGTTAATATAGGAGGTCCAAGACCAGTATAATTGCATTGGTGCCCGGTTGTTAACTCTTCGGTTGCAAAGAAAACCAATGTGCAAGGCTCGCTTTTCACTGAATCAAATAGGTTTTGCTCAGAATCAAAAACGCAGGTTTAGATTAGTGTAAAACCAAGGTAAAAACGCAGTGTGTTAACATTACCTTAGATCAACGTAGGTTTTTTGGGTGCTTGGTCCATGTCTTTCTCTACAGTTCTCCAGGGCCTAAAACAGTGTAGGTTTTCAGGATTTCCTTAGCATTGCACAGGGGTTGGAATATTCACTAGTGGCAGGTGATACAATTATCACCTGTCCAATACTAAGGAAATCCTGGAAGCATGACCTGTGTGCGGCTCTTGAAGACTGGAATTCCCCACCCCTGCTCTACAGCTATGTTGCATTGCATGGTCCGTCCCCTCTGTTTTTGGTTCATTGAACCACCACTCCTCCCATTTGGCACAGGAGTTTTTAATTAGCAGTATTGTTACACCTGCAGGCCATGATTAAGAATGGTGCCGTGAATCCCGGACCAGAGGGGCGATCCGTACAGACTGGATAAGAGAGACTGTGGAATACTGGCTCTGTCAGTGGAGAGAATCCCGGAGGCTCTGTTTAATCCTGGAAAGGCTGATCCAGCTGGTAGTGGTATCGGAGGGTTCGGTGAGGAAAGGCATGGCCAGCTTGGATTGGGGTCCGGAGTGTCCAGAGGGAACCAGGATAGAGAACCACCAACAGAGAATTCTGTGGAGACAGAGGTGTTAGTATAATACAAAGCAACAGACTTCCACTTGCAGAGCACAGCAGAGTGTGACCTGAGCAGAAGGCAACTATTATACAGAATGAGGATGTTGCCCAGGCTCCTCCCTAGAGGTGAGGGTGCCTTTTATGCCCAGAGCATCACAGCAGTGACAGCCCTAATAGAGAACAGGTGCTTTGCTGCTTTAAGTATGTGCAGGAAGTGGGGCACAACTCCTAAGAGCATTCCAAGGAGACCTTTCAAGGGGATGCAGGTTCCTAGCAGAGAAAGGAGCTGCTGATCATCTGGAACCACGGACAGTGTGAGCAGTACCAGTAGGGCTGTGTGATAGGTGCCGATCTCCCTGCACTGTGGAGACTGGGCTAACAGCTGAGAGAATGACAGGTAGACTGCAAGAGCGAGGGTCTTGCCTATTTTTGCTTTCAGTTGGTGAAAGGTGAGTTTTCTAGCTCCTTTCATGGTATGTTGGCTTTTGTCGCTGTGGTTTTATGCCTGTTGGCCGGTGTAGCCTGGAGTCAGAGCTGGCATCAGCACCTGGCTCACTGGGCAAGTGCCGGCCCTGTGTCTACGCTGTGTATTTGGTGCTCATTTTTCTGCAGCATGTCAATTATTGATCATTATTTTACAGCATTTTTCAGCCATCCAGTCATTGATTTCATTGTAAAATACACAACTGAACAATGCACCAAGAAACAGACCAAAAATCTGTCAAAAACCTGATGTGTTTTTTTATTTTTTCCTGCAAAAAGGCAGATTTAATGCAGAATATTCTGCACCAAGTATGGAGCAAATACACAGCATGGGCACAGGACATTAGGGACCCACTCAGAGGCTCACTGTGATGTGACTTCATCCAGTCTGATCAGAAGGTTCAACTAAGATCTTCATGTTCAGTTGTATAAATATTTGCTTGGTAGCGTTAGATCAATGTATGATATTTGAATGTGCGGCTCGTGTCTTTTCCTACAGCTATGTCTTAAACCTCTGTGTATTTGTCGAGCCCCAGGCTTTGGGGTACTTGGGTATCAGGCTTCAGGGGTAGCGTTGCTGTGTCACGGGCAGTGGTGGCCGCGCCTGATCCTGTGTCCTGGGTGACACTTCAAAAAGGGGGTATATGTACAGGGGATTCTATATACAGTTCACGTGACGCCACCTGTAGTTTCTGGTGATAGGTCACCAGCGCCACCACAGTCCGCCGGAGGTAGCTGGTAATGCGGCTAGGATGACTAAGCCCCTTACAGGCAGGGCTATTCCACCGGGGCAGCGTTCCTGAAACGGAACAGGTTGATGTAGGAAAACACACATAAGCAAAGTCACTTTCTCCCGGGTACTTTACTGTCAACTTGTTGCAGCATCAGTTACAGTTCACAGTTCAGTATTCAGATGTTACAAGGACAGGTAGCTTAACGGGTGGCTGCAAGTGGATCCCAGGTGCTATGGTGGAACCCTTGGTGTACCTTCGTTAACTAACCCGTGTCTGTTCTTCCCCATCTAGGATGGGCCTATACCCAGTAGCTCCGTGTAGGTAGTACCGGGGGTCCTCCCCCTCGTGGTGAGGAAGCAGGCAGACCGCTCCACTGGCAGGGTGCTGCGGCTGGTAAACGAGCCACAGCAGCCGGTTGCCGACTGCAAAGCTGAACTCTGACCGGATCCTCGGGCCCGGTGTTCTCGTGGTGGACTGGAGTATCCCCTGGAGTATGGTCGCTCCACTCTGAGGATCTCCCTTTCTCTCTAGGGCCCGGACTTCTCTCGTCCGGCACCCTCTTTCAGGACCTCCTCAAGGTCCCTTCTTCTTCCCTCTGGTTCGGCTTGAAACTGCCCCGGTTTGACCTTCCGCCTCGTTCCAATTAGCTGACCTTCCTAGTTCCTCTCCTCCTCCTTCATCTAGCCCCAAGACCAGGGGTCCCAGACCGAAGCCAAAAGACCACCTTGATCCCCCTTGAGGTGAATATATATCCCCTCCCGGGTAACCTCCCACCGCTCATCTAATGTGGGGGTGCTGGGAATGGGTCCCACCCACCATCCTAGGGTCCACCTGCAGCTGGAGTATTTACACCTCTTTTACGGATGTAGTACCCCTCTGTGACGCCTGCATATGCGGGGCGCCACATGTTACAAAAAGACGGACCAGCACACCTAATGTGTGTGAGCAAGGTGCTAACAGAAAACAATACATAACTATAAAAGGTTATTCCACTGCACACTAGAACACTAAGAATAAAGTAGACACTTAGCAAATGTATTGGCCAATGCAGATGAGCTTCCTTTATAGCCAGGATCCTACCTTCCCATACAGGCTGATTTTAATCACGCAATAGAGGAATTTCAGATTAGGGCCCCCATACATTAGATGCACCTTCTGCAGATGGCTCAGCTGCATTGGCCAATACATTTGGTAAATGTCCCCCTTTATTCTTAGTGTTCTAGTCTGCAGCAGAATAACCTTTTATAGTGAACCTCTGTGTAACCTCCCAGAACCTGCTATTACAATAGTTCATTTGTTTAAAGAAAAAAATAAGTGGGAAGCCATGGGGAGTCCATAATAACGTGCCAACAGCAGAGCAGTAGAGTCACAAGGCGCGTCCTAGACTGCAGCTATTTGTTCATCAGTGCGACACTGTGCGGGGGCCTCAACTACATCTTGTGTTCATATATTTTTACTGTTTAAAGGAAATCTGTCAGGTCAGAAATCCATATATAACTACTATCATTTTGTAATTCCTTTCTCTAAGCTCTCTCTATTGATGTATTTCTATTATTTATATTCCCCTCCTATCTGCTGTAAACTTCAAATAAAGAGATTCACTCCATCTGTCACTCACAGTGAATGATCCACTTAGTCTCCACTGTCCCCTCCCCATAAGATGAATATGCATGTCACATCACAGCACAGGACATGAGGGGGAGGGAGGGCTGTACCCTCCTTTCTACTCTCTTTGCAGCAAAACCAAGAGATCAGATAAACACAGGACCTCTCACAGCACAGCAGGGATTCCTTTTTTACAGAAACAAATGAAGTCT